>CM067841.1:500756598-501956598 GCA_034509565.1 Triticum monococcum
GGGCAATGGAAAACTGCCCCGAGGGCGTGGTCGCAAGAGAGCAGAGGGCATCGACCTATTGGTGAGGATGTTAACCCAATGGCATGGTGGGTAATTAATTAACATAATGTCATGGTGGGTAATTAAAGCATAAAACACGTTTAGTATGTTGGAGGGATATAGAACATCAGATTGCAGGTTTCGATGAATAGGATGATTTGGTTCTCTGCTCTTTCGTGCTTTTATAGTGATAGTAGATTATGTCTTTAAATGGGGAACGTAGTTATTCCTGGAACTTTGTCTGAATTACTCTTGCTCATCCTTTAGGAAAAACACAAATGTTAAAGAAAAATCAACAAAATACAGAAAGAGGTGAAAAAGCATATGTAATAATCAGACATTGGAACAACATGTACAATGTGCGACTACAGAGTTCAGAGTAAGCAACATTGATAAAGTGCAGGAGCCTCAACATAGATAGACGGATCCGAATCATCCTCCCATTACGTACAACTATCCCATTATGCAGTCCACTGCTGCAATACATATATTTGCATCTGTTTTAATTATGGCACTCTATGAAGCAAGCCTAAAACTGACAGCAAGCCTAGAACTCACAGCGGCAGAAATTAGAAGGCAGTGGTATTGAACATGCGTACAATTAAACTAAAAATTGTTACTGCAACCAGGAAGAATGTGAAGGGAAAGCACCTGCAGTGTGGAGGACCGGCGGTGCCTGTGTCCGGGCGGTGCGTGGACGCGGCGGCCCGAGCGGCTGGAGCGTGAGCGTGGCGGTCCGGGCGCCTGGAGCTATGGCACCATGGTCCGTCTGGAGCATGGACGGGGCGGCCCGAGAGCCTCGAGCGTGGGCGCCGCGGTCCGCCTGGAGCGTGGACGGGGCGGCGTGGGCGTGGCGGACCGGGCGCCTGGAGCGTGGGTGGCAGTCCGGGCTACGCGTGGACGCGGCGGTCCGGCGACGCGTGTAGATGGAGGCAGGTGGTGGCTGGCGGGGAGGGAAGAGGTGGGGCGAGGTGTGGGGCGCTGGGCAATGGAAAACTGCCCCAAGGGCGTGGTCGCAAGAGAGCAGAGGGCATCGACCTGTTGGTGAGGATGTTAACCCAATAATATGGTGGGTAATTAATAAACACTAGTAGAACGCCCGGTGCGTTGCTACGAGCTAAAATACATATAAATGAATCAAACAAATGATGAAAGTCGTCTCTAAGGTCGAAACTCATTTCTGCCTAAAGAGCTTCATCCCAATCAAATTTTTTGTCGCTGAATCCATGCCTTCTTGCCTAGAGGACCACATCTTGATCAAAGCTTTTGCCATTGATTCCATGATTTCCTTCCTAGAAGGTCACATTCTGATCTGAAGTATAGGTAAACTCTGCATATTCTAATCAGGTCCCTACTTAAATGAATCCTTTTACATTGAAAGATCTATTTTAGTAAAAAATAATCTCAAACCTACCTATTTCAAAAAAGTCCATGTGTGTTGCAACTGACAAACAAACTCTCGCTCAGCCTAGCGATCCATCCCATGTTGTCACTTCTTCACTTTGTCGCCATTGTCGATGGTGTTCACATTCTCCACTTGTTCACGACAAAATGTGATCAATCCCAAGGCAATAAGCTTGGTCATCACACTCTAGCACACCGCTCTCACGACCCTCTCTGTGCACCGACTTGTAATTCCTCATGTGTTGCAAGCACCACATACATCTTCCACGTGGTTCAACACCAATCATGTCTTAACATATTAGGTGGTGCATTTCATTATTAAGCACACATAGTAGTAATTCTTGAGGCAACTTATGTTAAGGTGTGATTTCTTTACTAAACATAAACTAAATAAACTTCAAAAGTGGGATGTTCATGGAAATAAGCAAAGATGCGCTAAACCATTCACGGTCAACCATGTACATACACTAAATTATTCAACATGTTTGAAGCATGCAATATCCTTGTTCTCAAGCCTTTCCCTTTCATCATCAAAGGGATGCCTCCGTTGTTCTTGCATTGCTGGGGATAGCGTGACAATCTTCACTATTGGGCCTTATGGAGCAATGCGGTGACACATCATGCTCTCCCACTCTCCTCCCTCGAGGAACTCTTCGGTCGTCTTTATATAACCCTTCCTCACAACCCCCTCAATTTCATCAATGTCACCACCTCCCCCCTTCTTCATTTCCCCTACCATGAACTTGCGCATGTTTCCGACAGCAAACTTTATCGCATTCTTTTTAACGTGGTCATCGAATTCGGCAAAGAACGGCTGCAACGTTAGGTGGGGGAGAAACGAGCAATTTTAATACTCTTAACAATTTTAGACGAAACGGCATAAATTTTCCATTCAACGGTGAAGGAAAATAAAAAACTTGCAAATAAAATCATACCAGAGAAAATAAGTTCATAGAGCCTCAAATGGAATCACTAAGTTAATGCAGTTAAGAGGTGTCTGGCTGGCCTGAAATAGTAGAAGGTAGACTCACATATACCTATTGTCAACACGGATTCCCCCAACTTTTTTTTGGTCTTCTCGCAGCAAGCTCTCAAATACATAGCAATAATTATTATTACATTATGGTAGATGTATGGAAAAGCAATGTGAGAGTAAACTTATTGTCATCAACTATAAAAAAGTAAAAATCTATACCTACTAATAAAAGAAATAGGCATTCTTAGTCCGTCATGCTATTTGTAGAAAACCCGTGATGTTTCTGACATTAAAGCCGCAGTACATATCAAATGTTTTTTAGAATACTTATATCTTTTAAACCGTAACTCCAAATTTAACATATTATATATGAAATTTGATTAGAAAAATATGTAGAATCTAAATATGATGTTGTTTTACCTGTTAACAATTTAAAAAACACTATCTAGGCTGCAATGTAAATCAACAATGCATTATCCATCTTTTTTCATACCGGTTCTGATTCAGATTATGGATGAACACCTCAGCAAAATCAGGATTGGACATCAAATTGAAGATAAATTTGTTAAAGACACCAATAAATAAGGACAAGCATGACAAGAAATAAAAGGACCAAATAAAGATGGCATGTCCGCTATAAAATAAATAAATGAGAAAATCCAGAGGAGATTCGATGAAGATGAGATGTTGCGCTATTCTCCTATATATAAGAAGAAAAAGGAGCGAATCAACCTGTGGTTGAGTTGGTTAGGTGGACAGTGGTATCCCCAACCAAGCAGGGTTCAAATCCTGGTGCTCGCATTATTCCTGGATTTATTTCAGGATTTCCGGCGATGCGCTTTCAGTGGGAGGAGACGTTCCCGTCGACGACGAGGCGCCTACGGTGACTTCGTAAATCTCAAGATGATATGCCGGCTCAGTCTTTCGGAGGTGCTCATAGGGGTAGGGCGTACGTGTGTGCGTTCATAGGGGTGAGTGTATGCGCGTGTATATGAGCGCTTGTGTCTGTACTGATGCTCAAAAAAAAGAAGAAAAAGGAAAGGACATGCATGAAAAAGGTAAAAAGGAGACATGCATGAAAAAAAAGTAAAATAAAGGACAAGTTTGATAAGAAATAAATAGTGATGAAACAGGGAACAATACCTATGACATGTATGGCAAGAAGTAGTGATGAAATAGGGGCGCAAGTACCTTCGTCAACATGAGACCATAAAAAATGTTCTTTTCCAGACAAGAAAAATCTCTTTTTATGATAGAAAATCATGTATCTTTTTAACAACCTTTTTAACTCTTCATGTATTTAAGAAATAGCTACAAATTCTCAAATTATAGAACTTTTTTGTAAATTAAGAGCGTGTGATTTTTTTTCTCCCGTTGCAACGCACGGGCCTCTTATTGTCATCAACTATAAAAAAGGTGAAAATTAATATTCAAAAATTAATCCCCATTGGCTACAAATCAATCAATTAATTGTCAACCTGACACACACACAGGCTATTAGTCATTGAAAAATATAATATAAACATGGCCAACCAAATTCTTGAATGTTGCCATCATCAGTCAATCAAGCTTAGTTTATATGTTCCTCACGGGAGATTCAAAACAACTTTGTACTCCTTACTTTATCAAGAAATGAAGAGGCAATGTACTACTTCATCAAGAAACAAAGAGCCAAAGAGGCAGAATATGAGCAGACACAACCACCTGGCAGGGACGGCGCTAGGGGTATTCTTGATCTTCGTGTGAATACCCATGATTTTTATAAAACAGTGTTAATTTTGGCAAAACAGTGATAATTTTCAAAAATAACGATGATTTTGGCAAAATGAATACACGTGAATACCCGGTTGTAAATTTCTGGAGCCGCCACTGCCACCTGGCACTTGCCATATTTTTGTGTAAATACAGAAAGGAGGGCTCTGCACATTGAGAACTCACATTACCTTGAACAAATCACAAATGTATGAAGATCAAACCTATAACCGCCATACACCAATTGTCCACATGCAACGTGTATCTTGAATTACCTCAACGCCAATGTTGCATGTCCCACCGTGCATGCAAGCATCCACTACAGGACAACAAAGCATTTGATGGTTAGAGCCACATCACGTTAGATGCATCCGTAACCAGGCTAAGGCTATGATCGAGTACGAATGCAGTGCATGGCCAGCCGTAGGCCGTAGCAGACCACAGCACACAACGGAGAGCCGGACACAGCGCGCGCCGGCCACACCACACACGCACAAGCATGCCACGGAATGCACGCACACATGGCGTGCCCTCTGCCTACAACCGCCAGCCCACGCACCCTCAAGCACACACCTCTGCACGCGTCCTTTGCCGACTGGCTTTTGGCACACATCCTCCTCAAGCCCCGGCCTCTGTGCTTACCCTCTGCAAAGACCTGCCGCCGTGCGTGCCCTCGGGCCGCAGGCCTCGGTCTCTCGCACTCGCCATTGCTGCCACGCTCGCCTCTGCAAGGACCTGCCGCCATGCGCTTGTTGGGAGGATAAGGTAGAGGTGTTGCGGATTATAGTTACAGATTGAGGCTAAATAAACTACACTCGTCCGTGATTCAGTCATATCATGTTGTTGAGCAGGCGAGGGCCTTCCTTGAAGGTAGCCACTTCAGGGCATGCAGATGTTGTACGTACCATGAGATGGAGATCAGAAGAACAATCTGGCTATGGTGCAGGCCGAGGAAGAGCACCATGACGTCGACGAGTACAGGGCGGCTCCCTTAGGTGAGGCCGACGTGCATCTAGGGAGCCGGGGTAGACCAGAAGCTGCATGCCACGGCCTTCTCGATGCACTCATACAGACAGGAGCAGAACTTGGATGGCGAGGGGGCTGGGGGGGCGGAGGTCGCGGATGGTGAGGGGCAGGGGAGCGAGGGCAGAGAGAATTGGCGGCGGCTAGGAGGAGAAATAGGGGTGCGAGAAACCCTAAGCGGGCGAGAGAGGCAGGGGCCAGAGAGAGAGGTAGATCGTGAAAGAGAAGCATCAGCGCCGGTTTTCTTTCTCGGTCTCGTTTTGGCGAAGAAAAAATCGGTGGAAGAAAGGAAGGTGGGATGAGGGGATCGATCGATGGGGGCTGGGCACGAACGAACGAACAAATGACGTACGAACTCGTTCATTAGGAGTAGAGATAATGGCATGGTGAGTAATTAAAGCATAAAACACGTTTAATATGCTGGAGGGATATAGACATCAGATTACAGTTTCAATGGATAGGATAATTTGGTTCTCCGCTCTCTCGTGCTTTTATAGTGGTAGTAGATAGTAGATATAACTGAATTTTTTAGAACCAAGTCAAGTCAATTGGTTTTTCCGTAAATAAAAGCGTATTGCAGCGGCGTGGGGCCGGCCGCTCCTCTCACGGTTCACTTCAGTTCCGTTCACTCGTCCGGTTCACCCAGTGCACCCAAGCAAATATCTCCCCGAGCATACAAGCCGGAGCAGATTAGGCACACAAGAATCATCACCGCCGCGAATCCCGTACCCAAATTCGAAGCCAGTTCTCGCGGCATCGGCAGCGAGCCAGCGACCACCTCCGAACCTCCACCCCAGGAAGAGCAGAAGCACCCCAGAAGAGAAGGCGCGCGCGCGCGCAGGAGGCTCGGAATGGCGCTTCGCTGCTCCCTGCCCGCGACCTGTTCGACGTTTTGCCTCACACGAGCAGAGCACCCCAGTTCGCGTGCTCCCCCCGCGCGCCTCGTCGCTAGCTTCGGCTCTTGCCCGGGACCCAGGCCGAGCCTGCGACCCGTGCTCGCCGCGCGCCCCTGGGCACTGCGTGCGAGCGACCCCAAGGCCGGGCGGCTGGTGATCGGCGGCGGGCCGCGCAACGCCGACGCCGACTCGGATTCTGACGACAACGACGAAGGCCCAGTGCGGATGACGGACCAGGAGCGAAGGGCGCTGCGGAGGAAGATACGGGAGATGATGGACCGGATGCCGGAGACGCAGGAGCTGACCGACCCGGAGGAGAAGAAGGCCAAGATGAGGGAGCTGCTGACCAAGTACCAGCTGGTTGTCGAGGAGGAGGACCCGGAGTGGCCCGAGGACGCCCAGGACGGGATGGGCTTCGGCCTCGACCAGTTCTTCGACAAGATCACCATCAAGCCCGAGAAGAGGGATGATGCCGACGACGATGATGCGGTGGATGACGGCAAGAAGGAGGTGGTCTGGGAGGATGACAACTACATCAAGCCGGTCAGGGATGTCAAGACAAAGGACTGGGACGACACCGTGTTCACGGACTTCGGCCCGTTGATTGTGCTCGTGCATAACCGGTACAAGAGGTATGGCTCCGTCGGTTCTTGCAAAAGAGGGTGCCATTTCATGTTTCTGTTATCCTTTTCATATATGCTACTCCTACATCTGAATGGTTCTGTCAAGGCTTGCAAAATGGTTTGTTACATTTCATGTTCCAAGTATCCTTTTGGCCGTATAGTAGCTTTATATGAAACTTACAGGGCGTGCTGTATTACTTTGGTAAATCACGATAAATGTTCCTCGTTGCAGGCCACAGGACAATGAGATGGCAAGAACCGAGCTCGTAAAGGCAATTGAGACGTTTTGGGAACACGATCTGCCTTCACCAAGAGTACTGCATATTTCTTCATGACTTTCTTCTGTAAATATAAATCCGCCGCAGTCGGCGCTTCAGAGTCACATTCTGAACTTCCAACTGTTCTTGTTCACCCGCAGTGTGTTGCGGTCGATGCCTGCACGGAGCCAGACCTCGTGGCCGCTCTGAAGGTGTCCGGTTTCCCTGAGCTGCTCTTCACCAATGCAGGGAAGATACTACACCGAGAGAAAGGTATACCTTGTCCGGTTTTTACACGAATTCTCCTTCAAGACAGCTCTCATTCGATCATCAGGTTTGCTGATCCAAGATCACTTGTACTAATAGCTGCCAGGTCGGCCGAGGTATTGGCGAGGATGATAGCCTTCTTCTACTACAAGGCGGTGAGACCGCCTTGCTTGAGCGAATCGGACGGCCAGGGGCAAGAGAAGGTCCCTCTGATGACGTGAAAGGAAAGGTGTGGTTCGTGCTAGTACTAGTATTTTGCATCAGTGTAACTTTGGAGTTTACATAGTAGAGTTACTGCTACAAGGAACCTTAATTCTCACGTGTGACAATGCCTAACAGTTTGTGTATGATTCTGTTCCTCATGCTGGATAGCCATGTGACCTCGCCTCTCCTTGTGTTAAGCATGTAAGTGATGTTCATAAGATTTGAGAAATTCAGAGGCTGCCGACAAAATCGATTAAGATTCAGCAATGTTCTTCCGCTCCCTTCCGGCGCAAATTTCTTCTAGAGCACAGCCCAAACATGCAAAAGCCATTTATGAGGAATGCTCTTTCATTTGTCGTAATTTTATTTCTGTTAGCTTTCGTCATTGCCCTAGGGAAGCCAATATGATGGCATATTTGTTGGCTGCGAAGTTGGAGCCCTCGAGAACTCTTGTTTGGCAGAACAAGGCCTCGGACTTTTTGCTCTTTATTTGATGTATTATCAAATGATGTAGCCCTATTTTCACATAAAATAAAACTGCCATGATAGCATTTCCCTAAAAAAACATGCAAAGCCATTTCAGAAAAATAATTCTTAGGAAACCATTTCAATTGGCTGGCACTATGAGAATAGATCATAACCGGGCCGGGTCTCTTCAGGCCCAAAGCGAAACACGGGCCGCCGCACGAGCCCAAGAGCCCGAAGAAAATTCCTCGCGAGAAGAGTAGTAAGTAACTCTACGGAATTTCTCAAAAAAAGAAAAGCAACTCTACGGAAACGGTCCCCATCCTCTCGCGATTTTCTGTTCCTCTTTCGCGCGACGGCGCGAGGCAAATCTCCCCCAGGCGTTCCCGGAGCCCGCGCCGCGGCGAGAAGCGCCCGTCCCCGGGCCTTCGCTCTCCACGCCGGCGAGACGAATAGAGAGCAGAGGCGAAGGGGCAGGACCCGGCGGGCGCCTCGTATCCCGGCGATCGGCGCGGCCGGCCGCCACGATGGATTCGTCCCGGCCCAGGAGGGTTCCCAACAAATCCCGCCGCCCGGACTGGAGAGAGGAGGTTCGTTGACTTTGTTCCATTCCCAGCTCATCTCGCCGGCGGCGCAGCTAGTTCTATGCTGTCATGCCGCACGCGGCAGGCCGGAGTCTGAAGCGTGGTGCTACTGTTGGATTGCTGGGCAACGCGTGCTGCCGTCATGCGCGCAAGGTGTTCGTTAATTGCCTAGAACCGCCAATAGGGTGTCACCTGTGTCGTGAAGTCAAGCATTTTTCTGCCATTTTATTAGGAACCATGAATTTTTAGAGTAGGTTTTGGACTGAACTGCCTCTAGGGTGCCATCTGCACCAAAGGTTTCAGTGAACTGCCCTCGCATTGCCTGTCAGTGTTGCATGCAATCTAATAACTGTTATGTGCATTCATCTCGTATTACTCATAATTTCTCCTTATCCCCTGTTGTCTTGATCCACAGCTTAGGGCAAATTGCATGACACGAGTTGAAAATGAGAGAGTTCAGTTGCTCTGGAAGATGAGGAACCAAGGGCAGCCGCCTGCTAATGACATGGTATCTAAATATGGCGCATTCTCCTTCATAATATCTTGTGCAGCTCCATGCAGCTTATGTTCTTCTTATAAATAAAGGCTATGAGCTAGGCTCCTTTACATGTCATCTAGTTACCACTTACCAGCGCTAAGATATTGGTATAAGCTACTGTTTTGAAAAGGAATGGCGAACTCAAGGTTGATAAGTGTCCAGTATGATACCATTTCCAAACACTTGCAGCGTGTTTCAACTGGAACCCCGCAGTTTAACCATAGATTTGAATAGTTGGTGATATTAAACTTTGTGAAGTGATTCTGCTGTTAGAAATTTTCATAGCTCTTGTTTTTTCCCAGTCGTTCATATTTCAATACTGAACTGTTGTAGTTGAAATATGATGCAGTAACTTCACTCTAAGGGCATAGAATAAATGTAAAGTACTCCAGGATCATGCTGTTAAGTATTGTTCCTGATTGCGCACTACATCTCTAATTATTGATAACCTATTCCGCTTCCATTCGTTATCATTATTTCCACAACGTTTTTTTGTTCAAGCATATACACATACTAAAAGTTGGCCACGGTAATAAAACTGAATACACCATGACTACCCCAATTGATTAATATTTCTTCATTTTCCTTCTTTTATATGCATGTCTGATTTCTGATTTATCCATAAATATGTTGGCTGACAGAAAACGGTCGAATCTGCAGTCAGGAACATTATCTCAGATGAGGTACAGAAACTCAAAAGGAATGTGAATGGAAAAGAGGACCAAGAAGTTGATATGATATGGGAATATGAAGGGCCGCAAGAAGCTATGCCTGCTGAATTTGAAAGTGAAGATTTGTTGCTTGAAATGGAAAGAGTTCTTTATGAAGATCTGCGGGAAGAAATGATTCGAAAAGGTAGTTTTGTGTGTATCTTGTGCTGTTTCCTGTTGAAGTGCTGTAACAGCTTAAGTACCGGCCATCAATCTGCTTTCTTATCTCTCTCTGGAACTTTTAGCTAAAAAAACCTAATCAACTGTTTGTCGCATCCCTCTGCCTATATCTTAGCAACCTTAGTGACAACGCATGCAATTTCATAGGCATGGCTACCAAACGTTTTTGAATCTTCTAATCTGAATTTTCTTTATATTATTTTAAAATCTAACAGTGTCTTTTATTAGAAATAGAGGCTCTTGATGAGGAAGATGCATACTTAGCTCAGGCTGTTTTCGAACATATGCAATTAAAGGACGAGGTATGGGTTTATTCAACCTTTAGTTCATCAATTTGCTTTGAAAAGTTTTCTTAAGCATTTTTTTTGTATTCTTACATGATTTATTTCTATGCATAATTTATCTTTGTTCATGTCATTATTTGTCGTTGAATCTTGAATGGCATGGTTGAATTAAGCTGTTTCCTTTTTGCCCCTTTACTTCTGTTTATCTGAGTGGGCAGAACTGCCAAATTTTCACAATTACTATTATGGCAAACTTGTAGGAAAGATGTCCTAGTAAATGGTTCAGGTTTGGATACCCAAAAAATGGGCTCATACCTGCATCGCACAATGAACTGGTCTCATGTCAGCATGACTGTTATGACCGGTTTGGTCTATACCAGGAAGAGGCCCACCGGGCATTAGTATTAGGGGCTTGGCCCACAAGTTATCTTAGGCTAAAGTTATAAATACTAGTTGTAAGACACCGTTTGAGATTAAGCAATAAAGATATCATAATCTTCTGTTGCCCGGCTCCCCAAGGAGCCGGAACCCTAGCCGCCGCCGCACCCAACCCTAGCCGCGACGGCGCCCGCTCGCCGGCGCGCCCGCTCCAGCCCTCGCCCCCCTCCTCCTTGTCCATATAACCTACGCCGAAGGCCTGGTAGGAACCCTAGTCCTACCAATTTGGTATCCAGAGACACCAGACCGATCATGTCGGTTCCTCCATCACCGCCGCCGCTGCCAAACACCACCGCCCCACCTACGCTGCCGCCAGCCCCTTCCGCGCCGATGCCGGCGATCACGTCCGGGACCGCCACCCCGCCAGCGCCGACCACCACCGTGGCGGAGCCGCCCCCCATCCTCTCGCCCGAGGAGGTGTCGGGCACCCTTCGGGAGCTCGTCCAGGCGGTCAAGGGCATCAGCCTCTATCTCGCCGGGAACCAGCCCCCGCCGCCGAGCGCCGCCACCACCACCTACGGGCCGCCGCTCCAGTGGCCCGCCCCGGCCTTCCAGCCGCCCTACGGAGGGGTGCCCCCGCCACCGCCGCCGCTGCTGCAGCACTACCCGTCCGCGGGGTCCCCTTGGCCAGCGTGGCTGGCCACCACCGCACCGTTGGGGGGCCCTCCCCAACAGTTTCTACAGGCGCCCCCGCCGGCCACCTCGACGCTGGCTGCGGCGCCACATCACCACCAGGCGCCGCCACCGTCGACAACACCACCACCCACGCCCAGGCCCACTGGTCGGCCCCTGCACCAGGTGCACTTTCTGCCATCGCCATCGCCAATTCCTGCGTGGGCGGCCGGCTCGTCTCCGGGCCCGGTGTACACCACGGCGCCGGAACACCCGACGCCCTCCCTTCGGTTTGACCGTCCCTCCGGCTCGGCGAACTACGGCCCGGAGATCCCCGACCCGTCACACGCGCCGCCGCCGACTGCAGCAGCCCCCGGGCACGGCGGTCCGACACCCCCTCGGTTCGCCAAACTGGACTTCGCCACTTACGAGGGCACGGAGGACCCTCTCAACTGGCTCAACCAGTGCGAGCAGTTCTTTCGTGGGCAGCGGACGCTCGCTTCGGACCGTACCTGGCTCGCGTCCTATCATCTCCGAGGCGCGGCGCAGACCTGGTACTACGCCCTCGAGCAGGACGAGGGCGGCATGCCACCATGGGAGCGCTTTCGGGAGCTCTGTCTCCTCCGGTTCGGGCCTCCTATCTGCGGGAGCCGACTGGCGGCCCTCGGCCGCTTACCTTTCACATCCACGGTGCAGGACTACGCCGACCGCTTCCAGGCCCTGGCGTGCCACGCACCGAACGTCTCCGGGATTCAGCGTGCCGAGTTATTTGTGGGCGGTCTGCCGGACCATATTCGCGTGGACGTTGAGCTCCGGTATCCCCCCGACCTCCAGACGGCCATGTACTACGCCCGAGCTTTCGAGCAGCGGGCCCAGGCACTGCAGCAACCGTCGGGACGGGGCGGCCGCCAGCCCAGTCGACCAGCGCCGACTCCTCCAGCATCGGGCCAGCCTCCTCCAGCCGCGCCGGCCGCACCCCCAGCCACCACACGGACCTTCCGTCGGTTGTCACCGGCCGAGCAGCAGGAGCGCCGCCGTCAGGGCCTCTGCTTCAACTGCGATGAGCCCTACACGCTGACCCATGTCTGCCCCCGCCTATTTTACTTGGAGACGGTCGACTACACCGAGGCGGACGACTCGACCGACGCGCCACCACCACCCGAGGCGGCCGCGGACACGCCCGCGGATTCCACGGCGACGACGTGCGTCGTCTCCCTCCACGCCCTCGCCGGCATCCGTGGCGAGCGGACCATGCTGCTGCCGGTGACGATCCATGGTGAGCGGCTGGTGGCCCTGCTGGATACTGGCTCCACCCATAACTTCTTGCCTGAGGCGACCATGCGTCGGCTAGCCCTTCCGACGACGGGCAGGGAGCGCCTGCGGATCACGGTGGCGAACGGCGATCGCCTCCGGTGTCATGGGCTCGCCCGCGACGTTCCCATCTCCATCGGTGGCGAACACTTCTCCATTACCTGTGCAGGGATCGACCTCGGCTGCTTCGACTTCATCCTCGGGGTGGATTTTCTCCGGACCCTCGGTCCCATCCTGTGGGACTTCGACGCGCTCACGATGACGTTCTGGCGGCTGGGTCGCCGCATTCGGTGGGACGGCCTTGGAGGCGCTGCGCCGGCCGTGCCACACCTCCAGCTGGTCGCCGCGTCCTCGGAGGCCGAGCAACCCCTGCTGGATTCCCTTCTGCAGCAGCACAATGACCTCTTCGACGAGCCACGGGGTCTTCCGCCCGCCCGGGAGTACGACCATCATATTCACCTCATGCCGGGCACCCCTCCCGTGGCGGTTCGGCCCTACCGCTACCCTCAGCTGCAGAAGGATGAGTTGGAGCGACAGTATGCCCTTATGCTCGCCGCGGGCATCATCCAGATCTCCACGTCACCCTTCACCGCACCGGTGCTTCTCGTCCGCAAGTCGGACGGCACGTGGCGTTTCTGCATCGACTACCGCGTCCTGAACGCGCTCACGCGCAAGGACGAGTTCCCTATCCCGGTGGTCGACGAGCTCTTGGATGAGCTCCATGGAGCGCGCTTCTTCACCAAGCTCGATCTCCGGTCGGGCTACCATTAGGTGCGTATGCATCCAGACGACATCGCCAAGACGGTGTTTCGCACCCACCATGGCCACTTCGAGTTCTTGGTGATGCCCTTCGGCCTCGCCAACGCCCCAGCGACTTTCCAGGCCCTGATGAACGACGTCCTCTGGCCTTACTTACGGCGGTTTGTGCTTGTTTTCTTTGATGACATTCTGATCTACAACGCCACCTGGGCCGAGCACCTCCAGCACGTCGCCATCGTCTTCAACGAGCTTCGGGCGCACCACCTCCACCTTAAGCGCTCGAAGTGCTCGTTCGGGACACCTACCGTCGCCTACCTCGGCCATGTCATCTCGGCCGACGGGGTGGCTATGGACGCCGACAAGGTGGCGGCCGTCTCTGCATGGCCGACGCCTCACTCGCCGCGGGCTCTTCGCGGGTTCCTCGGCCTCGCCGGTTACTACCGGAAATTTATCCGGGAGTTCGGGCTCAACCGGAAATTTATCCGAGAGTTCGGGCTCAATGCGGCGCCCCTCACGCGGTTGCTTCGCCGCGACGCTTTCGCCTGGGACAACGACGGCGACGACGGCGTTCGAGGCCCTCAAGGGGGCCCTCACGACGGGCCCCGTCCTCCAGATGCCCGACTTCGACCGCCCGTTCGTGGTGGACTGTGACGCCTCGGGCGCCGGTTTCGGCGCCGTGCTTCATCAAGGTGATGGGCCCCTCGCCTTCTTCAGCCGGCCTTTCGCTCTGCGCCATCTTAAGCTGGCGGCATAC
This sequence comes from Triticum monococcum, assembly GCA_034509565.1. NCBI lineage: Eukaryota > Viridiplantae > Streptophyta > Magnoliopsida > Poales > Poaceae > Triticum > Triticum monococcum. The sequence goes on from CM067841.1 coordinate 500,770,675, forward strand.
GAGCGGGAGCTCATTGGCCTTGTTCAGGCCGTTCGTCATTGGCGGCCGTACTTGTGGGGACGGTCCTTCCGCATTCGCACGGACCACTACAGCCTGAAGTTCTTGCTGGACCAACGGCTGTCGACCGTGCCATAGCACTAGTGGATCAGCAAGCTCTTCGGCTTCGACTTCTCCGCCGAGTATCGGCCGAGCCGCCTTAACACCGTGGCCGACGCGCTGTCTCGTCGTGACTCCGACCTCGCTCCCTCCGCCGACGAGTCCGCCGGGGCGGTCCTGTGCATCCGCTCCGGGCCGACGTTCGGTCTCTTCGCCGACATTCGCCGCGCAACTGCGATGGCCGACGACGCCGCCCTTCTTCAGCAGCAGCTCACGGCCGGCGACCTGGAGGAGCCTTGGCACTTCTTTGAAGGACTGCTTCTCCATTGGCGCTGGATCTTTGTTCCGGCGCATGATGATCTCCGTCACCAGGTGTTACAGCTCGCCCACTCGGCGGGTCATGAGGGTGTGCAGAAAACCCTCCATCATCTTCACACCGACTTCTACATCCCTGGCGATCGCGCCCTGGTCCGCGACTGGGTTCGGTCTTTTCAGACATGCCAGCGCAACAAGACGGAGACCCTAAGGCTGGCTGGGTTACTTCAGCCCTTGGAGGTGCCGTCTCAGGTCTGGGCGGATATATCCATGGACTTCATCGAGGGCCTTCCCAAGGTGGGCGGCAAGTCGGTCATCCTCACGGTGGTCGACCGCTTCTCCAAGTACGCCCACTTCATCGCGCTCGGCCATCCGTACACGGTGGCGTCCGTGGCCCGGGCCTTCTTCGACGGCATTGTCCGCCTACACGGGTTCCCTGCTTCGATCGTCAGTGATCGGGACCCAGTGTTCACGGGCCATGTCTGGCGCGACCTCTTCAGTATGGCGTTCCATCCTCAGACGGACGGTCAGTCTGAGGTGGTTAACAAGGTCATTGCCATGTATTTGCATTGTGTGACAGGTGATCGACCTCGCGCTTGGGTGGACTGGCTCTCTTGGGCGGAGTACCGCTACAACACCTCCTATCACTCCGCCCTGCGCGCTACGCCGTTTGAGGTGGTCTATGGTCGACCACCCCCGCCTATACTACCGGTGGACCCGGAGACGGCCCGGACGGAGGTTGCGGGTGACCTTATCCGCACCCGTGACGAGATGCTTGCTGAGGTCCGTCAGCGTCTCCTTCAGGCCCAGCAGCTGGCCAAGCACTACTATGACGATCATCATCGCGAGGCGGAGTTCATGGTGGGTGACTGGGTGTGGCTGCGTCTTCTCCACCGCTCTACGCAGTCACTTGACCCGCGCGCGAAGCGCAAGCTCGGCCCTCGCTACGCCGGGCCCTTCCCTATCTTGGAGCGCATTGGGAAGGTGGCCTATCTTCTTCAGCTTCCAGCCCGCGCTCGCATCCACGACGTCTTCCATGTGGGGCTGCTCAAGCCTTTCCGTGGCGAGCCACCGGCGGCTCCTCCGGCGCTTCCTCCAACCGCCGATGGTTGCATTCTTCCAGAGCCGGCAAAGGTGTTGCAGGCACAGCTCCGTCGTGGCGTGTGGTTCGTCCTCGTTCAGTGGGCGGGCCTTCTGGAGGAGGAGGCTACTTGGGAGCAGCGTGAGGAATTCCGCCAACACTATCCAGACTTTCAGCTCGAGGACGAGCTGTTTGCGCAGGCGGGGAGAGATGTTATGACCGGTTTGGTCTATACCAGGAAGAGGCCCACCGGGCATTAGTATTAGGGGCTTGGCCCACAAGTTATCTTAGGCAAGTTATCTTAGGCTAAAGTTATAAATACTAGTTGTAAGACACCGTTTGAGATTAAGCAATAAAGATATCATAATCTTCTGTTGCCCGGCTCCCCAAGGAGCCGGAACCCTAGCCGCCGCCGCACCCAACCCTAGCCGCGCCGGCGCCCGCTCGCCGGCGCGCCCGCTCCAGCCCTCGTCCCCCTCCTCCTTGTCCATATAACCTACGCCGAAGGCCTGGTAGGAACCCTAGTCCTACCAATGACATAACCAAAGTCGTGCAGTTGCATGCATTCGTTGTAGCTACATCAATAGGGTGGCTGCAATGCAACATACAGTAATAAAGTTATGAATATACCTAAGCATTTTAGTGGCTTGATAAGTAGTAGGTACAGTGAGTAAATGCGGCTAGTTTATCTATGCTATCTACTGGAGCAGTTTGTCAATGTACTGCTACTCTTGTTGCTACTTGATTCAAGCATAATTCACATCTCACAGAAACTAATGATAACTTGCAATAAAAGCGTGAACCTGAAGTAGTACTGAGCTATTCTAAATCGATTTTGTTGTGTTGATTACAGATGCAGCACATCTTACTATGTCAATTAAAATTTCCTACTATACTGTTCCTTAATGCCTTTTTTCGCCTACTCTTTTTTGCAAAGACTTATGTCATGTTATAATCTATGACTCTATGACAGGGTGTGGAAAATGCTAAGCTCTGGTGTCCAGTATGCAAACAAGGAGAGCTACGAGAAACTCATAATCTCATACACTGTACTTTGTGTAAGATACGGATTGACCTTGAAGAAGATAAGGTACTTTCCATTTGCAACTTTGCAGGTTTTCCTGGTATATTGAGTATGAAACCATCTTATTGAACTTGATAACTTCAATCTCTTTATCAGGTAAACCTAGATTTCTTGCGGGAACGGTTGGCTAATGTCCATATGGAGCACTTGGACAGAGGATGCACATTGTCACCCAAGTTCTGCTTGCATGACATGTTTGGGTTGAATGCGCTTTACATCCGTTGCGATGAATGCAGCACTTTCGAAGTTGTGGTGTAAGTATTGCAATAAGGCTGATGATGACCATATGATCAACATATGAAGGTTTTGGCAGTTTTCCTGAAGTTACTTGTCAGAAACTTGTTGGAAAAAGGCCCACATGTACCAATTGTAATATGCTGAGGTGGCCAAACAGTAAAGGTTCCATACAAATGTAATCGCACGTCTGCTTACCTTTCTAGAATTTCCGCTGTGTACAGTGCAGTGTAATTAGCCAGTTAATCTTGCTCAACATTTCGTTGCCAGCTTACACGACACTATCAGTGCATTGACCAGCATGAAATGAAATGCTCTTTTTCTGTGTACTCTCAGGGTCTGGTCTGTTATCCGAGTTCTTCATTTCAGTCTTCAAGTGGTGACATTTTTCATCTCTGCAGTTGATGCTTATACAATGATAGTGTCATGTCACTGGTAAACTTTGTTGTCTTACTGCATTGCTGCATCAGCCCTGCTGTTTCCTACCAAGCTGCTTGAGAGTGATATATTATCCAATCTGCAGAATTTTGCAATTCTTCCTTTCTGGCAGCTTGTGCCAGTGACATAATTTTCTGTTTGTTTTCAAAAGAAGCAGCTGGGGAAGAATGCATGGCATGTTGAAATGCATCTCGTCCAAGGTGTGCCATGATAATTTGCAGGCCTTGTTCAGTGTTTCTTTGGTCTCCCGTCGCAGGAAGAAGTCTGATAATAGCCATTTCATGGTATAGAACACGGAATCCTCGTCCATATAATCAATGGCGTGTGACAGGGTAAAAACTGATTGGCCTCCTTTGGTTTGTAGGATAGGAATTTCATGTTAATAGAAAGGCGTAATAGAAAACCATAGAAAATAAGATTGACATGTATCTTGAATCGTATAGAGCAAGATGCCATTTGGCTCGTAGGATGTGATTTATTCACCGGGTCTAAGCTAATATATATTTTTTTCCTTTGAAATACAAAGAATTGGTTCCTATTCTATATGGGTATAGGATTTGATTCCCACAGACCAAAGAGCCTAAAGGAGAATTTTGTACAAAATTCCTATATTTCATAATTCTTACAATTTTTTTGCAAACCAAAGGAAGCTTAGTTGATGTAATCTTGTTGGGCATTGCTGTAAGTGCATCTAGTGCCACTCCTAGTTGGTTTGGAATATTGACGACAAACATGATTGAGGGACTAATGTGTTTGTGAGAATTGTAGGATAACACAGGTAGTAGTCCCTCATTGATTTGGTTTACCTACTAGAGATGACCACTAAAAATGTATGAAGACATTGAAGACAATAATGGTTCGTGAAGACATTCACTTGAAGATAATGACTTGTGAAGACATTCACTTGAAGACTATGAAGTGCGAAGACATAGTTTCTTTCGTAGTTTCCTTTTCTTCTTTATTGAGTCATAGGAACCACCGTACTATTAAGTGGGGTTCAAGTGAACAAAGTGTCGGCGTTTTGGGAACGGGGGTCCCCAGACTTACCTGCCTGCGGCCTGTGGCGTGGCTCAAAGGAGGCCTGGCACGGCCCATCTTCATCAACACAAGACTCAAGACCCTCGCGAGGGGCCAAGCCTCGCGAGGCGGACGACACGGAGCTTCCTCAGGCATGGCCTCGTCAGGCTGGCTCGCGAGGAGGCGGAGAGATCAAGGCGGTGTACCTCGCGAGGTGCCCGTGACGCAAGCCATGACGACTCAGGGCGTCAGGCGGGTGCCAACGCGCGCAACGTCCTTCTTTCCTCTTTGGTGCAAAGGGGGCAAGCGCAGCCGCGGAGTACCGAGACATCAGGCAAAGGTTGCCATTTCGGTGCAACGAGACCAAGACCAGGAGGACTACGAGACGGAGGTCACCGTGGAGCCCAAGACGGCGTCATCACCGGAGCTTTGCGCAGGCGAAGACTGCTTTTGTCAGATTAGTTGATACTTGCTGTCCCCCTTCAAATTAGCCCGCCATTGTTGGCTCCCTTCCCGCTCAATTTTTGGGAAGAGGACCAGGGCCTCTATAAATAGGGCCAGCCGCCCACGTAGCAAGGGGTTCGGTTCGGTTCGTTCGTTCGGTTGGCTAGTAAGAGTAAGGGAGAGAAAGAGAGAGAGAAAGAGAAGGGTGGCTGAACTTCTCCTAGCAGTTCATCACCCCAGCCAAGAACAGACCCTCGCGAGGCTGTTCTTTCTTGTATTGTTCATCATCATCAGCCCCAGGAGGCAATCCACCAACCACACACTGGAGTAGGGTATTACACCACAACGGTGGCCCGAACCAGTATAAATCTTGTGTCGCTTGTGCAGTTCTTTTAGTAGTTTAGATCTTTGCGAGGCGGGGAGGTAGAAGGCGTAATCTCCGCGCGCACCCCAGTGTTCGAACTTTAAGGGTCTGCCGGAACCCGGAATCCGACATTTGGCGCGCCAGGTAGGGGTGCGCCGGAATTCGTCGTCCATCGCTCCGTTCTCCTCCGACCGTCGCATCCATGTCCGACGCTCGTCAGGCCCGCGCCGAGCGCCGCGCCGCCATCGCTTCTCGCGTCGCCCAGACGGCGCCTGTCGGCGGGCGTCCTCGCCGTTCCCCGTCGCCCGCCGTCAACGCCGCCACCGGCTCGGCGGGGGGTGAGCAGCAAGCGTCGTCCCAGCATCCATCCGTGCGGTAAGACGGCCGCACCTCTACTCCATCGCTCGCACCAGCTGGTTCTTCGTCCCGCGCGCTCCGCGCACCCATGGAGGCTCGAGCTGCGCTCCTCGCGGCAAACGAGCTCCTGCGCTACCGTCCCATTGACGACGTCTACGAGGAGTGGCTTGACCGCGTCGCCGAGCTTGTCCGCGCCGCAGGGGGCTCTCCCTCGCCGTCCGTTCCTCTGTGCCACACCCCGCCCCGCGCGGGCAACGAAGCTCCGGAGGCGTACCAGCCGCCTCCTCTCCAAGAAGACGCTATGGCTCCAAGGCGCGTGGCCCCTGGGCGGAACCCGCTCCATCAGGTGCCAGCGCAGCAAGAACGGAGCTGCCAAGAGATCCCACGCTCGCAAGGGGCTGCCCGGGCGCTCCCTGCTCCGGCACGCCGCGACCCTGCTCCAGCTCCGGCACGCCAAGACCCCGCGCTGACCCTAGCTGCAGCGCGTGGGGACCCTCAAGACCAAGCTCTCCACCAGCCGAGGCCTTTCGTGGCCACCGCAGGCTGCCGTGCCTACACCACCGAGCTGCGTAGCGTCGCGTGGCCCGGCAAGTTCAAGCCAGACCTGCCTCCTCGTTATGATGGCACGACTGACCCTGCAGAATTCCTCCAGCTCTATGAGCTGGGCATCGAAGCTGCCGCCGGGGACGAAAAGGTCATGGCGAACTGGTTCCCCATGGCGCTCAAGGAAGGAGCTCGCACCTGGCTCCTGAATCTGGCTCCAGGCACGGTCTCTTCCTGGGACCAGATGCGCACCCGCTTCATCGCCAACTTCCAAGGTACTCGTGACCGGCTACCCGCCGTGAGCGACATGCCCCGCATCAAGCAACAACCTGGAGAGACCCTGCAAAAGTACATCCAGCGCTTCAACAGCGCGCGCCTCAAGATCCCCAAGGTGTCCGAGGAGGCCATCATCTCGGCCTTGTCCGATGGTGTGCGCGACGTCAAGATGAAGGAGGAGCTGGCGATGCATGAAGACCTGTGCACCTCCCTGGAGCTGTTCAACTGGGCGACCAAGTGCGCCAGGGCTGAGGAGGGACGCCTCTCCCTCCTCGAGCTGCCTGCCGCAGAACCAGAGGAGAAGAAGCCCAAGGCCAAGGACGTGAAGCGCAAGGGGGCTGCCGTGCTCGCAGCAGAACCAGACACCAAGCGGGGCAAAGATCTGCCTGAGTCCTCCAAGGGCAGCCGATACTGTGTGTACCATGACCTCCACACCCACAACACCAACGAATGCCAAGAGCTCCGCGCCGTGCGAGAAGGAAGGATCGGCCGTCGTCCCGACCGCGCCGATCGGGGCTACGGCCGAGGAGGAGGAAGAAACGCAGGACACTGGGAAGACCGTGGCCCGCGCCAAGGGTGGCGCGATCAGCCTCGCGAGGATCGCTGGCGAGACCTGCCTCGCGAGGGGGACTGGAGGGATCAGCCTCGTGAGGATCGCCCGCAAGGCAACGCAGGCCTCCCTCCACTGCCACCTCAGCCAAGGAGGAACGAGGACCGCCATCAAGACGAGGGGGCTGGGGGCTTCCAGGAGCCACGCGCAATCGCTTGCATCCTGGGCGGAGCTCAAGCCCCAGCCTCCCAACGCATCTTCAAGCAGTTTGCCCGCGAGGTGAACGCAGCCCTCCCCAGGCAGGGGTCGGGGGCTCTCCCCTGGAGGGCCACCGACCTGGCCAGGGTCACGAGGGAGGCGCTTGGGCACCACGTGGAAGCGTGTTTCAAAGCACGTTTCCCTCAAGAAGGTGCAAGGCAAGGAAGGTCAGACCCACAGGAGTTCGTCGACAAGGCCATTCAAGAACTACAGGAATCAAGGATCATGAGAGGGTGCCGCCGTCTACCGGCTGTGGCTCCCCATCCAGGCGAGGATGGTGGGCTGCGCGTCTGCATCGATGTACCAGGGCTCAACCAAGCCGCTACCACAGAGCGCCTCTGGCCCTCGCGAGTGGGGCGCTGCTGGGGTTCGCCCCACAGCTACATTCGCATGCCTTATGGCCTGCCGAGCGCGGTTGCTACGCGCCAGCGCCTCATGAGGGGCATCATGGAGGCTCAAGAAGACAGGTGTTCCGCAGCCTTGGCGGAGATGGAGATGATTCACGAAGAGCTACCAGTGCCTCCGAAGCCTCCCGAGGCCTCTGAGCCCGGGGGCTCGTGAGGATCGGCTTCCGCGGCCTCCCGAGTCTGCTGCACCAACACCCCTTCGCCCTCGACACCCTCAGGTGACATCTTACAAGTTTCATTTCCAGCTGGGAGCGCCCTCCCAGGGCCGCATCGTTCCCAGGCCACGTGGGTCCGTCCCTGCGGTATGTATCCCTTTTACTTTCATGTCGTTAGCTTGCTCTGTTGGGGGCGCCCCTTGGGCTGCATCATCCCCAAGTCGCTCGGGTCAGGCCCAGCGGCATGTATCTCCCTTGCGTTTATTTCCGGCTATGCATCCGCCCATCATGCTTGATTACTTGATGCCTGCCCACGGCACCTCTTCTTCTCCATGTCGACCACTTGCACGTTAAGGGGGGGGGGTACCTGAGCATCGCGACTCAGGGCTCTTACTGGCTCTCCAGCCCTCACCCTCTGGCTATGTCCACGGCATCGCGACCTGGCATACCAGCGACGGCTGAGACAAGCTCGAGGGCCGGGACCCGAGGACGTAGAGTGCCGGCATCTAACCAAGCTTGCAGGAATACAGCCCAAGATAAGGCCCAGTGCCAGGCGCAACCCGCCTAGAGGTAGGGCCCCGTGAGTCCCGCGCTGGCTCACGGGTGCCCAGATACACCTCACCTAGCCCTACCATGCCGGCCACGTGTCAGGGCGGGGCTGTACACGCCCCGGGGGCTCCTCCCGGAGGGGAGCCCCCTCCCACGTACCAGTGGAAGCACCATGCTCCGCGCTGGCTGACGACACTGCCGAGGAGCGTGTTGGGGAACGCAGTAATTTCAAAAAATTTCCTACGCACACGCAAGATCATGGTGATGCACAGCAACGAGAGGGGAGAGTGTTGTCTACGTACCAACGCAGACCGACTGCGGAAGCGATCACACAACGTAGAGGAAGTAGTCGTACGTCTTCTTCCCGATCCGACCGATCCAAGCACCGTTACTCCGGCACCTCCGAGTTCTTAGCACACGTTCAGCTCGATGACGTTCCTCAGGCTCCGATCCAGCAAAGCATCGAGGAAGAGTTCCGTCAGCACGACGGCGTGGTGACGATCTTGATGTACTACCGACGCAGGGCTTCGCCTAAGCACTGTAACGGTATGATCGAGGTGGAATTTGGTGGCAGGGGGCACCGCACACGGCTAAGGAACGATCTCAAGGATCAAGTTGTGTGTCTATGGGGTGCCCCCTGCCCCGTATATATATGTTGGAGAAGGGGAGCCGGCCGGCCAAGGGAGAGGAGGCGCAGGGGAGTCCTACTCCCACAGGGAGTAGGACTCCTCCCCCCAATCCTAATCCAATTAGGACTCCCGGGGGGAAAGAGAGAGAAGGGGGGGCCGGCCCCCTATCCTAGTCCTACTAGGACTTGGGGAAGGGGGGGGGGCGCCGGCCAGCTTGGGCTTGTCCCTTTTCTCTTTTTCCACTAAGGCCCAATAGGCCCATTAGTCTCCCGGGGGGTTCCGGTAACCCTCCCGGTATTCCGGTAAAATCCCGATTTCACCCGGAACACTTCCGATGTCCAAACATAGGCTTCCAATATATCAATCTTTACGTCTCGACCATTTCGAGACTCCTCGTCATGTCCGTGATCTCATCCGGGACTCCGAACAACCTTCGGTACATCAAAATGCATAAACTCATAATAACTGTCATCGTAACGTTAAGCGTGCAGACCCTACGGTTCGAGAACAATGTAGACATGACCGAGACACGTCTCCGGTCAATAACCAATAGCGGGACCTGGATGCCCATATTGGCTCCTACATATTCTACGAAGATCTTTATCGGTCAGACCGCATAACAACATACGTTGTTCCCTTTGTCATCGGTATGTTACTTGCCCGAGATTCGATCGTCGGTATCCAATACCTAGTTCAATCTCGTTACTGGCAAGTCTCTTTACTCGTTCCGTAATACATCATCTCATAACTAACATCTTAGTTATTATGCTTGCAAGGCTTATGTGATGTATATTACCGAGAGGGCCCAGAGATACCTCTCCGACAATCGGAGTGACAAACCCTAATCTCGAAATACGCCAACCCAACATCTACCATTGGAGACACCTGTAGTACTCCTTTATAATCACCCAGTTATGTTGTGACGTTTGGTAGTACCCAAAGTGTTCCTCCGGTAAACGGGAGTTGCATAATCTCATAGTTATAGGAACATGTATAAGTCATGAAGAAAGCAATAGCAACATACTAAACGATCGGGTGCTAAGCTAATGGAATGGGTCATGTCAATCAGATCATTCAACTAATGATGTGACCTCGTTAATCAAATAACAACTCTTTGTTCATGGTTAGGAAACATAACCATCTTTGATTAACGAGCTAGTCAAGTAGAGGCATACTAGTGACACTCTATTGGTCTATGTATTCACACATGTATTATGTTTCCGGTTAATACAATTCTAGCATGAATAATAAACATTTATCATGATATAAGGAAATAAATAATAACTTTATTATTGCCTCTAGGGCATATTTCCTTCAGTCTCCCACTTGCACTAGAGTCAATAATCTAGTTCACATCGCCATGTGATTTAACAGCAATAGTTCACATCACCATGTGACTAACACCCATAGTTCACATCGTCATGTGACCAACACTCAAAGGGTTTACTAGAGTCAGTAATCTAGTTCACATATCTATGTGATTAACACCCAAAGAGTACTAAGGTGTGATCATGTTTTGCTTGTGAGATAATTTTAGTCAACGGGTCTGTCACATTCAGATCCGTAAGTATTTTGCAAAATTCTTTGTCTATAATGCTCTGCACGGAGCTACTCTAGCTAATTGCTCCCACTTTCAATATGTATCCAGATTGAGACTTTTAGATTCATCTGGATCAGTGTCAAAAACTTGCATCGACGTAACCCTTTATGACGAACCTTTTTGTCACGTCCATAATCGAGAAACATATCCTTATTTCACTAAGGATAATTCTGACCGCTGTCCAGTGATCTACTCCTAGATCACTATTGTACTCCCTTGCCAAATCAGTGCAGGGTATACAATAGATCTGGTATACAGCATGACATACTTTATAGAACCTATGGCCAAGGCATAGGGAATGACTTTCATTCTCTTTCTATCTTCTGCCGTGGTCGGGCTTTGAGTCTTACTCAACTTCACACCTTGTAATACAGGCAAGAACTCTTTCTTTGACTGCTCCATTTTGAACTACTTCAAAATCTTGTCAAGGTTTGTATTCATTGAAAAAACTTATCAAGCGTCTTGATCTATCTCTATAGATCTTGAAGCTCAATATGTAAGCAGCTTCACCGAAGTCTTTCTTTGAAAAATTCCTTTCAAACACTCCTTTATGCTTACAGAATAATTCTACATTATTTCCGATCAACAATATGTCATTCACATATACTTATCAGAAATGTTGTAGTGCTCCCACTCACTTTCTTGTAAATACAGGCTTCACCGCAAGTCTGTATAAAACTATATGCTTTGATCAACTCATCAAAGCGTATATTCCAACTCCAAGATGCTTGCACCAGTCCACAGATGGATCGCTGGAGTTTGCACATTTTGTTAGCACCTTTCGGATTGACAAAACCTTCTGTTGTATCATATACAACTCTTCTTTAATAAATCCATTAAGGAATGCAGTTCTGTTTATCCTTTTGCCAGATTTCATAAAATGCGGCAATTACTAACATGATTCGGACAGACTCGAGCATAGATACGAGTGAGAAGCTCTCATCGTAGTCAACACCTTGAACTTGTCGAAAACCTTTTGCGACAATTCTAGCTTTGTAGATAGTAATCCTACTATCAACGTCCGTCTTCCTCTTGAAGATCCATTTATTCTCAATTGCTTGCCGATCATCAGGCAAGTCAACCAAAGTCCATACTTTGTTCTCATACATGGATCATATCTCAGATTTCATGGCTTCAAGCCACTTTGCGGAATCTGGGCTCACCATCGCTTCTTCATAGTTCGTAGGTTCATCATGATCTAGTAGCATGACTTCCAGAAAAGGATTACCGTACCACTCTGGCGCGGATCTTACTCTGGTTGATCTACGAGGTTCAGTAGTATCTTGTTCTGAAGTTTCATGATCATCATCATTAGCTTCCTCACTAACTGGTGTAGGTGTCACAGAAACAGTTTTCTGTGATGTGCTACTTTCCAACAAGGGAGCAGGTACAGTTACCTCGTCAAGTTCTACTTTCCTCCTACTCACTTCTTTCGAGAGAAACTCCTTCTCCAGAAAGTTTCCGAACAAAAGTCTTGCCTTCAGATCTGTGATAGAAGGTGTATCCAATAGTTTCCTTTGGATATCCTATGAAGACGCACTTCTCCGATTTGAGTTTGAGCTTATCAGGATGAAACCTTTTCATATAAGCATCGCAACCCCAAACTTTAAGAAACGACAGCTTAGGTTTCTTGCCAAACCATAGTTCACACGGTGTCGTCTCAACGGATTTATATGGTGCCCTATTTAACGTGAATGCAGCTGTCTCTAATGCATGACCCCAAAAACGATAGTGGTAAATCGGTAAGAAACATCATATATTGCACTATATCCAATAAAGTACGGTTATGACGTTCGGACACACCATTATGCTGTGGTGTTCCAGGTGGCTTGAGTAGTGAAACTATTTCACATTGTTTTTAACTGAAGACCAAACTCGTAACTCAAATACTCTTCTCTATGATCAGATCATAGAAACTTTATTTTCTTGTTACGATGATTTTTCACTTCACTCTGAAATTCTTTGAACTTTTCAAATGTTTCAGACTTATGTTTCATCAAGTAGATATACTCATATCTGCTCAAATCATCTGTGAAGATCAGAAAATAATGATACCTGTCGCGAGCCTCAATATTCATCGGACCACATACATCAGTATGTATGATTTCCAACAAATCTTTTGCTTGCTCCATTGTTCCGGAGAACGGCGTTTTAGTCATCTTGCCCAAAAGGCATGGTTTACAAGCATCAAGTGATTCATAATCAAGTGATTCCGAAAGCCCATCAGTATGGAGTTTCTTCATGCGCTTTACACCAATATGACCTAAACGGTAGTGCCACAAATAAGTTGCACTATCATTATTAACTTTGCATCTTTTGGTTTCAATATTATGAATATGTGTATTATTAAGATCGAGATCCAATGAACTGTTTTCATTGGGTGTTTAACCATATTAGGTTTTATTCATGTAAACAGAACAACAATTTATTCTCTTACTTAAATGAATAACCGTATTACAATAAACATGATCAAATCATATTCATGTTCAACGCAAACACCAAATAACACTTATTTAGGTTCAACACTAATCCCGAAATTATAGGGAGTGTGCGATGATGATCATATCAATCTTGGAACCACTTCCAACACACATCGTCACTTCACCCTTAACTTGTCTCTGTTTATTCTGTAACTCCCGTATCGAGTTACTAATCTTAGCAACTGAACTAGTATCAAATACTGAGGGTTTGCTATAAACACTAGTAAAGTACACATCAATAACATGTATATCAAATATACTTATGTTCACTTTGCCATCCTTCTTATCCGCCAATCACTTGGGGTAGTTCCGCTTCTAGTGACCAGTCCCTTTGCAGTAGAAGCACTTAGTCTCAGGCTCAGGATCAGACTTGGGCTTCTTCACTAGAGAGCAACTTGCTTGCCGTTCTTCTTGAAGTTCCCCTTCTTCCCTTTGCCCTTTTCTTGAAACTAGTGGTCTTGTCAACCATCAACACTTGATGTTTTTCTTGATTTCTACCTTCGTTGATTTCAGCATCACGAAGAGCTTGGGAGTTGTTTCCGTTATCCCTTGCATATTATAGTTCATCACGAAGTTCTACTAACTTGGTGATGGTGACTAGAGAATTCTGTCAATCACTGTCTTATCTGGAAGATTAACTCCCACTTGATTCAAGCGATTGTAGTACCCAGACAATCTGAGTACATGCTCACTAGTTGAGCGATTCTCCTCCATCTTTTAGCTATAGAACTTGTTGGAGACTTCATATCTCTCAACTCGGGTATTTTCTTGAAATATTTAACTTCAACTCCTGGAACATCTCATATGTTCCATGACGTTCAAAACGTCTTTGAAGTCCCGATTCTAAGCCATTAAGCATGGTGCACTAAACTGTCAAGTAGTCATCATATTGAGCTAGCCAAACGTTCATAACATCTGCATCTGCTCCTGCAATAGGTCTGTCACCTAGCGGTGCATCAAGGACATAATTCTTCTGTGCAGCAATGAGGATAAACCTCAGATCACGGATCCAATCCGCATCATTGCTACTAACATCTTTCAACACAATTTTCTCTAGGAACATATCAAAATAAACACAGGGAAGCAACAACGCGAGCTATTGATCTACAACATAATTTGCAAAATACTACCAGGACTAAGTTCATGATAAATTTAAGTTCAATTAATCATATTACTTAAGAACTCCCACTTAGATAGACATCCCTCTAATCCTCTAAGTGATCACGTGATCCAAATCAACTAAACCATAACCGATCATCACGTGAGATGGAGTAGTTTTCAATGGTGAACATCGCTATGTTGATCATATCTACTATATGATTCACGCTCGACCTTTCGGTCTCCGTGTTCCGAGGCCATATCTGTATATGCTTGGCTCGTCAAGTATAACCTGAGTATTCCGCGTGTGCAACTGTTTTGCACCCGTTGTATTTGAACGTAGAACCTATCACACCCGATCATCACGTGGTGTCTCAGCACGAAGAACTTTTGCAACGGTGCATACTCAGGGAGAACACTTCTTGATAATTTAGTAAGAGATCATCTTATAATGCTACCGTCAATCAAAGCAAGATAAGATGCATAAAAGGATAAACATCACATGCAATCAATATAAGTGATATGATATGGCCATCATCATCTTGTGCTTTGTGATCTCCATCTCCGAAGCACCGTCATGATCACCATCGTCACCGGCGCGACACCTTGATCTCCATCGTAGTATCGTTGTCGTCTCGCCAATCTTATGCTTCCACGACTATCACTACCGCTTAGTAATAAAGTAAAGCATTACATCGTGATTGCATTGCATACAATAAAGCGACAACCATATGGCTCCTGCCAGTTGCCGATAACTCGATTACAAAACATGATCATCTCATACAATAAAATCAGCATCATGCCTTGACCATATCACATCACAACATGCCCTGCAAAAACAAGTTAGACGTCCTCTACTTGGTTGTTGCAAGTTTTACGTGGCTGCTACGGGCTTAAGTAAGAACTCATCTCACCTACGCATCAAAACCACAACGATAGTTCGTCAAATAGACTCTGTTTTAACCTTCTCAAGGACCGGGCGTAGTCACACTTGGTTCAACTAAAGTTGGAGAGGCAGTCTTCCGCAAGCCATCTATGTGCAAAGCACGTCGAGGGAACCGGTCTCGCGTAAGAGTACGCGTAAGGTTGGTCCGGATCGTCTCGTCCAACAATACCGCCGAACCAAAGTATGACATGCTGGTAGGCAGTATGACTTGTATCGCCCACAACTCACTTGTGTTCTACTCGTGCATATAACATCAAACCATAAAAAACCTAGGCTCGGATGCCACTGTTGGGGAACGCAGTAATTTCAAAAATTTTCCTACGCACACGCAAGATCATGGTGATGCACAGCAATGAGAGGGGAGAGTGTTGTCTACGTACCAACGCAGACCGACTGCGGAAGCGATCACACAACGTAGAGGAAGTAGTCGTACGTCTTCTTCCCGATCCGACCGATCCAAGCACCGTTACTCCGGCACCTCCGAGTTCTTAGCACACGTTCAGCTCGATGACGTTCCTCGGGCTCCGATCCAGCAAAGCGTCGAGGAAGAGTTCCGTCAGCACGACGGCGTGGTGACGATCTTGATGTACTACCGACGCAGGGCTTCGCCTAAGCACTGTAACGGTATGATCGAGGTGGAATTTGGTGGCAGGGGGCACCGCACACGGCTAAGGAACGATCTCAAGGATCAAGTTGTGTGTCTATGGGGTGCCCCCTGCCCCGTATATATATGTTGGAGAAGGGGAGCCGGCCGGCCAAGGGAGAGGAGGCGCAGGGGAGTCCTACTCCCACCGGGAGTAGGACTCCTCCCCCCAATCCTAATCCAATTAGGACTCCCGGGGGGAAAGAGAGAGAAGGGGGGGGGGGGCGGCCCCCTATCCTAGTCCTACTAGGACTTGGGGAAGGGGGGGGGGCGCCGGCCAGCTTGGGCTTGTCCCTTTTCTCTTTTTCCACTAAGGCCCAATAGGCCCATTAGTCTCCCGGGGGGTTCCGGTAACCCTCCCGGTATTCCGGTAAAATCCCGATTTCACCCGGAACACTTCCGATGTCCAAACATAGGCTTCCAATATATCAATCTTTACGTCTCGACCATTTCGAGACTCCTCGTCATGTCCGTGATCTCATCCGGGACTCCGAACAACCTTCGGTACATCAAAATGCATAAACTCATAATAACTGTCATCGTAACGTTAAGCGTGCGGACCCTACGGTTCGAGAACAATGTAGACATGACCGAGACACGTCTCCGGTCAATAACCAATAGCGGGACCTGGATGCCCATATTGGCTCCTACATATTCTACGAAGATCTTTATCGGTCAGACCGCATAACAACATACGTTGTTCCCTTTGTCATCGGTATGTTACTTGCCCGAGATTCGATCGTCGGTATCCAATACCTAGTTCAATCTCGTTACTGGCAAGTCTCTTTACTCGTTCCGTAATACATCATCTCATAACTAACATCTTAGTTATTATGCTTGCAAGGCTTATGTGATGTATATTACCGAGAGGGCCCAGAGATACCTCTCCGACAATCGGAGTGACAAACCCTAATCTCGAAATACGCCAACCCAACATCTACCATTGGAGACACCTGTAGTACTCCTTTATAATCACCCAGTTACGTTGTGACGTTTGGTAGTACCCAAAGTGTTCCTCCGGTAAACGGGAGTTGCATAATCTCATAGTTATAGGAACATGTATAAGTCATGAAGAAAGCAATAGCAACATACTAAACGATCGGGTGCTAAGCTAATGGAATGGGTCATGTCAATCAGATCATTCAACTAATGATGTGACCTCGTTAATCAAATAACAACTCTTTGTTCATGGTTAGGAAACATAACCATCTTTGATTAACGAGCTAGTCAAGTAGAGGCATACTAGTGACACTCTGTTGGTCTATGTATTCACACATGTATTATGTTTCCGGTTAATACAATTCTAGCATGAATAATAAACATTTATCATGATATAAGGAAATAAATAATAACTTTATTATTGCCTCTAGGGCATATTTCCTTCAGAGCGGCTATGCCCGTACACATGCGGAAGCGCTATGCTCCGCGCTGGTGATAAACAACTGAGGGTGGCCCCCGGGCCGCATCAACCTCAGGGAGCCCAGGGCTCAGTGTCTAGCCTCATTGCAACGCCTCCTCTCGGGAGCGCCGCACGAGGGGGCTAGGCACGGGGGCTGCGCCTGGGTCACGCCCGGACGTACGCCACCCAGCCAGGCCCCTCAGGCCTGGTTCGTCGCGCGCCTCTCCCCGAGCGGAGCCAAGGTATGAAGGCTGTTTGAGCGTCAAGGGGGACCCCTGAGCATCGCGACTCAGGGGCCTAACTAGCCCCGTAGCCCCTCACTCCTTAGTTCCGAAAGGCTATGCTGGGTGAGGCACGCGCGGGGCCGGGCTCTGCAGACGTAGAACAGTGGTCCCACTCGCATCCCACCTAATCACTTGCTGTTTGCGCGTCAAGGGGGACTCCTGAGCATCGCGACTCAGGAGCCTAACTGGTCTTGTAGCCCCTCACTCCTTAGTTCCGAAAGGCTATGCTGGGTGAGGTACGCGCGGGGCCGGGCTCTGCAGACGTAGAATGAAAGATCCACCTACATCACACCTCCCTACTTGTTGTTCGTGCGCCAAGGGGGACTCCTGAGCATCGCGACTCAGGAGCCTAACTGGCTCCGTAGCCCCTCACTCCTTTGGTCCCGTCCTGGTTTCCGGTCGGGGCTAATGCTGGGTGAGGTACGCGCGGGGCCGGGCTCTGCCGGCGTAGAACACAAGCTAGTAGGGAAGGAAAGCATAAAATTCAAGGAACTTAAAAGAAAATATTATAGTCCATACTGTTGTCTCAATACCAAACGCAAGTTTAAACGCCTCCCCGAGGCATGATGCATGATGCAGGAATTAAAAGCAGGGCAGGAGCAGTAGCGGAGTCACTTGGCGGCGGTGGAGCAGCGCGGGTGGCCCCGCCTCACGGAGCAGCAGAACCGGAAGCATCCTGCTTCGGCTTGGTACTGAAGGCCCGGAACTTCCCCAGCAAAGCCTCCGTGCGACCCTTCACGGCCTCGGCAGCGGCAGCAGCACCCTCGCCGCTTACTGGCTCCAGCAGGCTGTCGAGGTCGGCGCGGGGGTCGCGAAGGTAGATGTGGGTGAAGACCCGCGTCAGCGCAGCAGAAGACAGGACACGTGCCTCGGCCTCGGCCGTGGGGCCAAGGCCAAGGGTGACATCCTCAAGGGCACAAACCAGGAAGAGAAGCAGCTTGGCGGGGCCATCCTCGGCGCCAGCCAGCGGGCTCTCCAGGCCACTGGCGTAGAGCATCTTCAGCGAAGCACGAGCCTTCTTCTCCATGTCCGCGAAGGCCACGCGATCCTCGGTAAGAACCTTGGCCTTGCTGGCCAGCTCGACCTTCATTGCCTCCAGCTCCTTCCCCAGCGCACCTAGGCGGTCACGGCGCTTCTTGAGCTTGGCCTCTCGGTCCTTGATGGCTGCCTCGCGAGCCTTCATGCCTTCTTCTTTCTCCTGGCGAAGACGAACCTCCTTCGCGAGCTGGTCCCGCAGGCCTTGCAGCTCATCCTCCAGCGCCTTGCAATGATTGCGGACTGCGACCACCTCCCCCAGGGCTGCGTCCCGAGCAGCCTTCGTCTCAAGGATGGCCTGCCTATCCTCGTCGCAGGCCGTCGAGGCTTGAACCAGCGCCGCTCGGATCGAGGCGTCGGAGCGAATCCATCCCGAAGCCAGCTCCAAGCGCCCGGCCACCAAGCGAGGGTCAGCGCCAAGAAGATCCTGCCGCAGCCAGTCCAGTCCAGCAACAACACGCTCCAGAACAGCCAGAGGAGTTGGAGAAACAACAGTTGGCGGAATGGGGGAAGAAGGCGGCGACGGCAAGACCACAGCGCCCTGAGGTGGAGCCTGCTGCACCCCAGCGGCTGTGGTGGCGGCAGTGGGCAAAGGCACCATAGGAGTCACTTGGGCCACGGGGGCTGAGCTCGCCCCAGCCAGCTCGGCCTGGCCTCGCGAGGACGACCGGGTGGGAGAAGCCCGCGCGCCACGATCACCCTCCTCCGCAGGCGGAGGCGCTGCCGCGGATGGAGCCTTAGGAGCCCCGTTCGGCTTCTTCGCCACGGGCTCCAGCCTATTCAAGAGATGCGAACGTCAAGCCTCGGCAGCAGAACAAGAAATAAAGACAAGGGTCAAGCACTTACGGGTCATCGCCGGAGAGCTCGGGCAGCCTCCGGCCAAACTTGAAGCCTGACAGCCGGCTGTAAGGGTCAACCTCGGAAGCAGAAGGCGCGTCTGCAGACTGCCTCGGGGCAGGGGCAGGCCCGCGGGAGATCAGCCCGGTCCTGTCCTTCTTCGGGATCGGGGGCAAGCTCCCGCCGACCTGCACGTCTTCATCCTCGTCATCATCGCTCAAAGAAAGGAGGAGACTGCGGGGCCTGCGCCGGGGGAGGGGAGCCCTCGACTCTCCATCGGTTGCCTCGGAGTTGGGCCCCTTTCCCCGCTCCTCTTCGTCCTCCTCCTTGCTGGAGTCGCCGGAGGGCACGTCCACCAGTCCCTCGGAGGCCGCCACGGGCACGAGCCCGTCCCCGTTAAAAACAGGCATGGACTTCACCACCTGCTCCCAGTCATCGCGAAGGAACAAGGGCTTGGGAGCGCCCTCCAACCTTGCCACCTCGCCCCCTACCAGAGATTGGAGGACCGCGGCCAGATCTTCATCGCTCAGGGCCGCGGGGCTCGGGTGAGGCCTCCACATCGGAGGTGAGTACTACCGGAGTGGAGCCAGCTGGTGCTCCAGGAACTCCTTCAGCAGCGATGCACCGGTCAACTTCGCCGCCGCCATCTGGCGTAGCCGGGCAAGGCCAGCCTTGGACACATTCAGCAAGTCCAGAGCAGGAGAGTACCAAGCTTCGGCCGGAGGCTGGCGAGGCGCCATGGCTTCCTAGGTCACGCAGCCGGAGTAGATCTGGAAGTTTGGAGGAAGAAAGGGGAGGCGCAAGAAAGGGAATCTGAGCAGCAACCGGAGAAAGCAAAAGGCAAAGTCTGGGCAGATGCCGCTCCTTTATCGACCTGCGCGGTTGCTAAGGCACTGATGTCCAATCAACCGCCATGCGGCGCCCAAGGCCGCAGGCTGTTAGGGCCCGCGGCGCTTCACCCTTGCCCTTTCGCCTCTCGGCACGGCCAAATCCGGGCGCGCCTTGGGCCCGGGGGCTACTGTCGGCGTTCTAGGAATGGGGGTCCCCAGACTTGCCTGCCTGCGGCCTGCGGCGTGGCTCAAAGGAGGCCCGGCACGACCCATCTTCATCAACACAAGACTCAAGACCCTCGCGAGGGGCCAAGCCTCGCGAGGCGGACGACACGGAGCTTCCTCAGGCACGGCCTCGTCAGGCTGGCTCGCGAGGAGGCGGAGAGATCAAGGCGGTGTACCTCATGAGGTGCCCGTGACGCAAGCCATGACGACTCAGGGCGCCAGGCGGGTGCCAGCGCGCGCAGCGTCCTTCTTTCCTCTTTGGTGCAAAGGGGGCAAGCGCAGCCGCGGAGTACCGAGGCATCAGGCAAAGGTTGCCATTTCGGTGCAACGAGACCAAGACCAGGAGGACTACAAGACGGAGGTCACCGTGGAGCCCAAGACGGCGTCATCACCGGAGCTTTGCGCAGGCGAAGACTGCTTTTGTCAGATTAGTTGATACTTGCTGTCCCCCTTCAAATTAGCCCGCCATTGTTGGCTCCCTTCCCGCTCAATTTTTGGGAAGAGGACCAGGGCCTCTATAAATAGGGCCAGCCACCCACGTAGCAAGGGGTTCGGTTCGGTTCGTTCGTTTGGTTGGCTAGTTAAGAGTAAGGGAGAGAAAGAGAGAGAGAAAGAGAAGGGTGGCTGAACTCCTCCTAGCAGTTCATCACCCCAGCCAAGAACAGACCCTCGCGAGGCTGTTCTTCCTTGTATTGTTCATCATCATCAGCCCCAGGAGGCAATCCACCAACCACACACTAGAGTAGGGTCTTACACCACAACGGTGGCCCGAACCAGTATAAATCTTGTGTCCCTTGTGCAGTTCTTTTAGTAGTTTAGATATTTGCGAGGCGGGGAGGTAGAAGGCGTAATCTCTGCGCGCACCCCAGTGTTCGAACCTTAAGGGTCTGCCGGAACCCGGAATCTGACACAAAGTGATGCTCAACCAAAATCCTATGTCTTCGAGCGAAGACAATGAGAGCAAATCTTATCCAGAGTTGGATGAGTCAGCTTTGCTTGTAGCCCAAGCCAAGTTGTCGCATGTGTTTGAAATCCGACCGTTGGACACGTGTCGGATCCTTAGTGACCCAGGGTCATTTCGGACATATCATGTCGGGTTGCCTCCTGGCTATAAATAGCCCACCCTCTACACCATAAATTGGTGGCTGCTCAGAGTTAGTGCACGGTTTTTGTCGTTTCAGAGCAGCCCACCTCCGAAGTCTTTGAGAGAGAAATCCTTGCGAGGACAAAGCCCAAAACACCCAGAGCCAAAGAGTGTTAGGCATCACTGAAGTCTTTCTGTCCCCGTGACCTGAAGACTTGTTACACTTGAGGATTGTGCATCCTCCAGTCGGTTAGGTGTCACGTTCTGAAGATCCAAAAGTCATTGTGGATCGCCAGTGAACGGAGTCTGTGAAGGTTTGAAAGTCTACCTTGAAGACTTGCCAGAGTGATTGGGCGAGGACTGGGTGTCCTTAACTCAAGGGGAATAAGGTGAAGACACAGTCTTCTGAGTTCAATCTCAGCCTCCCTAACCAGACGTACAGTTGTCACAACAATTGAAACTGGTCTATCAAATCCTTATCTTCACCAAGCTATTGGTTATATCCCTTACTTCCTTTACTTTTCAGATTGTCTTCATGAAGTCATTGCCTGTCTGCCTGATTTGTTTGACTTCACAGTGCATAGACTATTACCCGTTTGGCTTCATACTGTCTTCCATTCTGATCCATACTACCTAGCTGATGTTAGTCTTTGTGTTTTCACTATATTGCTTACTTGACTATGGCTTGTCTAGTGTAGTTCATCTTTCGCTACATATCATATAGGTTCATTCCAAAAGTTTGTCTTCAAAGACCCCGTGTTTTGAGACTTTCATAAAAATCACCTATTCACCCCCTCTAGTCGATAATTAGCACTTTCAATTTGTATTAGAGCAAGGTGCTCCCTTGTTCTGTGTGATTCGGTTTAACCACCTGGAGTTTTGGCTATGTCGACTGCAGGGATAATCAAGGTCTCCGCTGTGTGCCCAGTCTTCGATGGCACTGATTATGCCTACTAGAAGAATAGGATGCGGATGCATCTTGAAGCCATTGACATCGACCTCTGGTATGTCATCGTGACTGGCGTTCCCAAGGTCGGTGAAGGTGTCACCGCTGCTGATGTCAAGAGGTTCGCGCAACTGGACTCGACCGCCAAGAACATCATCTGTGGTCATCTGACCAAAGGACAGTATGGCCGTGTGAGTGCTCTGGAAACTACGAAGCTAATTTGGGACTGGCTATCCAAGGTCAACGAAGGCGTCTCAACTCAGAGAGACTCAAGGATTGATGGTCTACGCAATCTCTTCAACCACTTCAAGAGAAACGACAATGAGAATGTCCAGCTCATGTTTGATCACCTCACTGATATCACCAATGAGCTTCGCGCACTTAGCGCCACTGAGACCACCAAGCATGAAATCGTGAAGAAGCTATTGAGATCACTTGACAACTCATTTGACACTTTGGCCCTGGTGATTCAAGAATGTCCTGACTTCAAAGATCTTGATCCGTCTGACATACTTGAGAGGCTCAACACACATGAGTTCCAGCTAACTGAGAAGAGAGATATCTATGGCCCCAACTATGGCTGATCCCGTGCTTTGAAGGCAAAAGCCATTTCCTCATCTAAAAAAGATTCTAGCTACAGTTCTGGTGATCCTGAAGACATTGGCAAAGAGCTAGCAATGCTTGCGAGGAAGTTCCAAAAGTTCTCCAAGAAGAATCGCTTCGGAAAGTCTTCAAGATCTAGCTCAAGAAATGATGAGGCCTCCTCTTGTGACCACAAGAAGAGAACATGACACAAATGCAAGAAGTCGGGCCATTACATATCTGAGTGTCCTCAATGGGACAAGGAAACTAAGAAGAATAAGAAGAGCAAGGAATATGATTCTGACGACAAGAAGAAGAAGAAATCTTCAAAGTCTTCTTCAAAGTCTTCATCAAAATCTTCGTCTCACAAGAAGAGCTCATTTGGCAAGGATATGGATTCAGAGGAGTCTGTTTTTGAGGAGGCAGAGGTGGAATCTGAGGAGGAGTCCGATTCAAGTGTGGCAAGCCTGGCTCTAGCTTCGGTATTCGTCGCCAAGTCCATCTTCAACACTGAAGACAATGATCACGTCGCCGACGCTGAAGCCAATGATGAGGACGACTCTGCTCCAACCTACTGCTTCATGGCACGAGGTGCCAAGGTAAACTCACGTGATGCTTACTTTCAAACCTCCAGTGAAGATGACTCTGAATGTGAATCCAAACCTAGTTATAAAACTCTCGCTAAAATTGCAAATGAACAACAAACTGCTATGGAACATATTCAAAAGTTGCTAGAAAAAAGGAATGACTTGTTGGACGAGGAAATGAATCGAACTCAGTCCTTAATCGAAGACATTAAAAATCTTCGCGTTAAGTACGAGGAACTTGAAAGTCGTCATGAAACTCTCTCAACTACTCATGAGAAGCTTTCCTACGATTATCTTCAAAGGAAGCTAGATCTAGAGAAACTGAGAGCGTCTCATGAAGATCTTCAAAAGGAGAACGATTCACTACTCGCTCAACAGATCAGCTCTCCTTGGGAAGATTTTGTACCACCATGTTTAAAATGTCTTGAGCGTGATAATGTTGTCTCTGTGGCTGAATGTTCTACTATTGCTGATATTGCAATATCTTCAACTACTGATGTGGTAACTAACCCCTCTACTGAGGACACCACTACTATTGCTGATGAGAATGCTAGGTTGAAGACATTGCTTGAAACAGGCATGTACAAAAGCCTCAAAGGACATCAAAGACTAGGTGATGTCCTCAAGAAATAGATTGTGAACTGAAACCCTAGGAAAGAGGGTGTTGGGTTCGAGAGGAAAATGAATGTTGATGGTTCTCACTGGAAGCCTGAGCAGTACCCCAAAACCACATGGGGTGCTGCAAAGGTCCCTTCAGTGGACGCATCCACCTTATCTGGCTTCACTTGTGCTAACCCCATTATCATTGATGAATCCTTTGACACCAATTATAAGTTGTTTAAGAATCAGAATGGTGAAGTGTTTGCCAGGTTTATTGGTACTAACTGAAGGAATGGGCCACCTCTAAAGAAGATCTGGGTGCCCAAAAGTTGTCTTGAGAAACTTCCCGTGAATGTCATCATGACACCACCTGGGAAGAAGACAAACCCTAGACCAAAGGCTTCACATGGCCCAAAGGCTTCATACAGACACAGGACCTCACAAGGTCACCCTAACGCAAATGTTTTGCAGGGAAACCATCATCAGACTCATGAATATGAGCGTGTTTCTTCTAACCGCTATGTTCACAAATGAAAGAACTTTTCTGCATATTCTTATGAGTATTATTCACCTCCTACAAGAATATTTTCTAGGGCTCCAAAGCCAAAGTTCTCAGATGCTGCACTTAGACTCATTGCTTCTAAGCCACCCCTGAAGATGTGGGTGGTTAAGAAGAATTAACTTTCTCTTGCAGGGAAAGGTCTCCAGCCGAAAATCAAAGACTACTGATGCCAATGCTGGGGACCTAAAACATCTTGTGGGATGCAAGATAAAGTGCCAAAATGGTCTTACCATGTATTTCGTCCCAGGTTTTCTTGACAAACATCCTATCCTACCAAACAAGAATCTTAACTTTGATAGCATGCTTGTTCGCTATATGTTTGTGCTTCACAATACCCTTGGTGAAGCCTATCCCGCTAACTGCACTATAGGGTACGACTCCGAAAGCTACTAAGTGGATAATGGACAGTGGATGCACTAACCACATGACTGGTGATCGAAGTCTTCTCATGGATTCAACCCTACATCCATCTACTAAAAGTCGCATCACGTTCGCTGACACTGGTAAAAGCAAGGTATTGGGCCTAGGTAGAGTTGCTATCTCAAAGGATCAACGCATGGATAAAGTGATGCTTGTTGAGTCCCTTGGTTACAACTTAATGTCTGTCTCAATGCTTTGCGATCTTAACATGATTGTGATATTTGGAAAATATCGTTGCTTTGTACTTATGGAAACTGACAAATCTCTATTCTTTGAAGGTTATCGAAGAGGTGATCTGTATATGGTAGATTTCTCCGTAGGACCACAGCTTGCCATATGTCTTCTAGCAAAAGCTTCAAAGTGTTGGCTTTGGCATCAAAGTCTAGGACATGCGGGCATGAGTAACTTGCACACTCTCGTGAAGAAGAAGCATATCATTGGCATCGAGGGCATCAAGTTCAAGAAGGATCATCTATGTTGTGCTTGTGAAGCCAGGAAGATGACTAGGGCCAAGCATCCTTCGAAGACAATCATGACTACATCATGTTCCTTCGAGCTGCTACACATGGACTTATTTGGCCCTACTCACTACTCTACCCTTACTACCACTGCACATCTCTATGGCTTCGTCATTGTTGATGATTACTCAAGATACACCTGGGTGCACATAATTCTCTATAAGACTAAAGTGCAGGATGTCTTCAGACGATTCGCCAATCACGCCATGACCAATTATGGCATCAAGATCAATCACATCAGGAGTGACAATGGCACCGAATTCAAGAACACCAGCCTCGACACTTATCTTGATATATTGGGCATCACACATGAGTTCTCTGCTCCCTACACACCTCAGCAGAACGGCATCATGGAACACAAGAACAAAACCCTCATTGAGATGGCATGCATGATGCTTGATGAGTACAAGACTCCAAGAAAGTTCTGGCCTGAAGCCATTGATACTGCTTGCCACATCATCAACAGAATTTATCTTCATAAGTTGTTCAAGAAGACATCCTATGAACTCCTGACTGGCAAGAAGCCAAATGTTAGCTATTTCAAGGTCTTTGGTGCTAGGTGCTGGATCAAGGATCCGCATCACACTTCAAAATTCGCACGAAAGCATATGAAGGTTTTATGCTTGGTTACGGAAAGGATTCGCACACCTACAGAGTCTTCAACCTCTTTCACTATAAAGTGGTTGAAACTGTAGATGTGCGGTTCGATGAGACTAATGGCTCGCAAAGAGAGCACCTGTGAAATGTGCTAGATGAAGCCTCTCCTAGTGAATCTATCAAGCATATGGGTACTGGAGAAATCATACCCACCGAGGAACAGGATGAAGAGGAAATCATCATTTCTGCACCTAATCAACATGAAGACAATGCTCAGCCTGAAGCTAATGTTGAAGAAGAAGACAACAATCAGCATGGGCAAAATATTTGCCCAGTTCATCCTCGGGTTGCAAATGAAGTCCAATTGAGAAGATCATTGATAGTATCAATGCACCTGGTCCCCTTACTTGTTCAATAGCTACGCAACTAGAAAATTTCCATGGTCACTTTCCATTTGTCTATATATCTGAACCCAAGAAAGTTGATGAAGCCTTCATGGAACCTGAACGGATTCAAGCTATGCAAGAAGAGCTTCAACAGTTTGAGCTGCATAATGTCTGGGAGCTAGTTAAATGTCCTGATCCTCGCAAGCACAATATTATTGGAACCAAATGGATCTATCGTAACAAGCAAGATGAGCATGGTCAAGTTGTCAGAAACAAGGCTCGTCTCGTTGCCCAAGGTTACACATAAGTGGAAGGAATTGACTTCGATGAAACCTTTGCTCCCGTGGCTAGGCTTGAAGCCATTCATATACTGCTAGCCTATGCTAACCACAACAACATTCTTCTGTACAAAATGGACGTGAAGAGTGCCTTCCTCAACAGCAAAATTGAATAAGAAGTGTATGTTGCTCAACCTCCTGGTTTTGAAGATCCAAAGCATCCTGATATGGTCTACAAACTCAATAAGGCACTGTATGGCCTCAAACAAGCACCTTGCGCTTGGTATGACACACTCAAAGACTCCCTGAAAAGTAAAGGCTTCAAACCTGGTTCTCTAGATCCCACTCTCTTCACGAAGACATACGATGGAGAACTATTTGTATGCCAAATCTATGTTTGACATTATCTTCGGATGTACAAACAAGAGATACAATGATGAGTTCGGGCATATGATGCAAGAGAAATATCAGATGTCCATGATTGGAGAGCTTAAATTCTTTCTTGGTCTTCAAATACATCAATAGAGAAATGGCATCTTCATATCATATGAAAAATACCTCAAAGATTGTCTGAAGAAGTTTGGAATGCAAGACTGAAAGGGGTACACGACATCAATGCTAACCAAAGGTCAATTGGGCCCTGGCGACAATGGTAAAGAGTTCGATCAAAAGGTATACCACTCCATGATTGGTTCTTTATTGTACTTATGTGCATCTAGGCCAGATATAATGCTTAGCGTTTGCATGTGTGCCCGATTCCAAGTGGCACCAAAGGAATCGCATCACCTCGCTGTGAAGCGAATTCTTCGATATTTGGCTCACACCCCAACGCTAGGATTATGGTATCCAAAGGGCTCAGAGTTTGATCTAGTTGGATTCTCGGATGCTGATTATGTTGGTGACAAGGTTGACCGCAAGTCCATATCAGGCACATGTCACTTTCTTGGACGATCTCTTGTGTGTTGGTCTTCAAAGAAGCAAAACTGTGTATCACTCTCCACTGTTGAATCTGAATACATTGCTGCTGGATCTTGCTGTGCTCAACTTCTCTGGATGAAGCAAACTCTCAAGGATTATGGCATCAATATGAAGCATGTGCCACTCTACTACGACAATGAAAGCGCCATCAAGATTGCCAACAATCCAATTCAGCACTCGAAGTCAAAGCACATTCAGATCCGTCATCAATTTCTCACAGATCATGTCATGAAGGAAGACATTGATATCATTCACGTCAACACTGAAGAGCAATTGGCAGATATCTTCACAAAGCCCTTGGATGAGAAAAGGTTTTGCAAGCTGCGGTGTGAGCTAAATATCTTAGAATCCTCAAATGTCTTATGAATGGACACACATCCTAACGCTTATGCATATTGATGACTTAGGTGCCCAACACACGAAGTGACATATATCTTCAATTCATGAAGACTTACCCTCTAAGTGTGAATACATTAATGTGGAATTTGACTTTAGACCGCCACAATAATTGTGCGCCGTGTCTGGGTCTAATATTTCCTATACGGTGGGTACCGCCACCACCACACGTTCTTGAAGATTTTCATTTGGCGTCATGATTGCATTATCTTCATATTTGGTTTGTCTTCAACATTGGTTTATCATCAAGGTTTATCTTCACAATGTTGTCTTGGTCTTCACTGATATATATATATATATATATATATATATGTGTGTGTGTGTGTGTGTGTGTGTGTGTGTGTGTGTGTGCTATGTCCTCTACAACATTCACTTATAGATATGTCTTCAATTTGCTATTTTTTGAACTAAGTGAATGTGATCGGACCCTAACCCCTTATGTGCTTATCCCTCAAATCCTCTTTGTCTCTTCATATGCATTCTGCTGACACATGTCGAATGTCTTCACTGTATCCTTGTCAGCTGAAGATACATAGACACACATTTAAAACTGTTTTCAATAAGTTACAAGTTTGCCACATGTCCATCAGATGTGAACCGTCAGGGGCACCTGCGTAATTGCACTACGCCGCCCCTTCTCCTTATAAATACTTCACCCCCACGTGGTCATTATCTCTTCTCCCACCTCGCCATCTCGCTCAAATTCTAGCACCACCGCTAGCCTCAGTCGACGCCGGGGACGAAGCGCTTCACTGCCACAACCTCTCCGACACCGTCTTCACGCCGGCCGCGGACATCGTCTTCTCCGTCGCTGCCGTAGGTGTCTTCCGCCGCCAAGTTAGGGCGCGGGAGATTGGACTGCTCGGCCTCCTTCCGCCTCATCTAGCAGTTCGTCGTGTGGTAAATAAAAACTCGCTTTTTACCGCTTATTTGATCCATTGAATCTGTCCACATATTCCAAAAGTGGGTTATGCACTTCCAGATCAATATTCTCTGTTTCTACATCTCATAACTTGCAAGTATGTTCACTTATGCATCACAACTAGTTAGATTCCTCACTTGTACCTATTCATGGATTCGTACAAATCTGGAACCAACTCACATCGATAAGTGAATGTCTTCGCACTATGAGGTCAATGTCTTCAAACTGATTTATCTTCAAAATCTTCTGAGAATGCATGTGACCTCTTCCCCTTCCCTCGCATCTCTAATGTTGTCACAGGTACATGTTCGTGGGAGAATTCCTTGATTCTCATAGTCTCCATTCGTTTGCAGAATTCTTACAGCATCACATTGAATCACCTGAAGCCAGCTCTTGTCTGACAAGCATATTGAAGCCAAACACTGTTGTGAAGCCTTTCAGTTTGAATCCAATGGCAACAAGCAAATCTGCAAAGAAGGGTGGCAGGCAGCGCCGGGACAACACTGCTATGGACCTGCCGCCAGATATTTATGAGCAATACAAGTCTGACCCATAGGAAACATATGGAGAACACAAGACTTGAGTCCAATGGATTCGAAGATGTTGGGCAGAGCAATGGTTTATGTACAACTTCATCGCAAATGAGTATGCGAAGAAGAATGCAGTCAGGGCACCATGGGCCGATATTGTGTATAAGAAGCTGCATCCCAGGACAAAGGTTGAAGTCATTGCTAAGGGCATCTATCCTTGCATGGTCAGAGGACCACAGCCTGAGAATGCCGACGCCTCCAGTCTCCGATGGTGTCGTGACGATGATTTGTTTGAGCAAAATCTTCAGTTTGCAAGAGCTTCTGCTGTCCAGAACAAGAAGGAACTGGGGATTGACTTCAATCCTAATCCAGCTACTCCAAGGCCGGATGACAGTCGTGAAGCCAATCAGAATATCATTGGCCGCTTCAATAGCTTCGATGGGCTTCTCTCCCACATTGCTGCCCAAAGGGCCACTATCGAATAGGCTGCTGGTGAAGAGGAACTCGCTGAAGATCCTGAGCCTCCGAAGCCAAAGAAAAAGTCTAAAGCTTCAAAACCTTCTTCAGCTCCAAAAGCTTCAAGAATGAAGCCATTGAAATCTGCACCACCTGAATCCAGTGTGTAGTATGAGGATCAATCCCGCATCTCCAAGAAGTCCAAGAAGCCCAAGAAGATTTCTGGGCATGACCTCACCCCTGCTAGCATTCTGCGCAATGAAGAGAATGTTATTGATCTGTCAAGTGATGAAGATCTTGCTGATGATGCTCTGGAGATGCTTATCAAGAGCAAGTAAGAGGCTGAAATCTTAAAGGACTTGCCTCTCTTTGATGCTGATATTCTCAACAATTTCATTGATGAATGGTTTGAGGATCCTACTCTCACCATTGATGATCTGCGGCTGCCCATTGACATCAGTGTCACATTTCAAGGCAGCTCGCCAAGGAGCTTGCTATAGCTCAGAAAATTGTTGAGCTGAAGAACAAAATCGACTACGAGAAGGCCCAGTTCAAGAAGCATATGGCAAAGATCATTGTCGTTGATGTCTAAAACTTCAAGCAGATGATGATTGACCTCAAGGCTCAGTTCAAGAAGAAATGTGTGGAAGCCAAAGGCTCTTGTGAGAGCATGAAATATTATGCTGAGAAATGTGTTTAGGCTCACAATGAGGATGTGAAGAGAAAGGCACTTGGGCGTACAGGCATCGACCCCAAGCTGGCTGCCAAGAAGAAGAAGCTTGATGAAGCTGAACCCAAAGCCCCAAGGCATGAAAGACCAAGCATTATCTTCCCCGCCAGTATGATTGGCTACTGGCTCGAAGCCAAAGGTCCCTTTAGTAGCTTCAGAGTAGAAAAAGACTAGGTTGGCTGAGGCTAAAGCCAGGAAGAGGAAGCACCATGATACCTCTGATGTTGCTCCCTCCCAGAAGAAGATGAAGACAAAGTCCTCAAAGTCTTCACGAAAAGATCGTGCCGCTCCCCAAGAACCACTCCTCGTTGAGCCCATCTCTGTTCCACTGCCTGCTTCCACAAATCACGAGTGTCGTCTCATTGTGCATGAGCCTACTTCAACAGAGGCTCATGCATCTGAAGACATTCCAGCCGCTGACTCCACCGCAGCTGAAGACATTGGCCATGATGACAATGTTGACGATGATGAAGTCCTTCCTCAGATCCAGTCCAACCCGGTATCATCGCCTGCTCCTTCGAGTAGTGAACTGATTGTTGGAAATATGCCCTAGAGGCAATAATAAAATGGTTATTATTATATTTCCTTATTCATGATAATTGTCTATTGTTCATGCTATAATTGTGTTATCCGGAAATCATAATACATGTGTGAATACATAGACCACAACATGTCCCTAGTGAGCCTCTAGTTGACTAGCTCGTCGATCAACAAATAGTCATGGTTTCCTGACTATGGACATTAGATGTCATTGATAACGGGATCACATCATTAGGAGAATGATGTGATGGACAAGACCCAATCTTAAGCATAGCACAAGATCGTGTAGTTCGTCTGCTAGAGCTTTTCTAATGTCAAGTATCCTTTCCTTAGACCATGAGATTGTGCAACTCCCGGATACTGTAGGAATACTTTGGGTGTGCCAAAACGTCACAACGTAACTGGGTGACTATAAAGGTGCACTATGGGTATCTCCGAAAGTGTCTGTTGGGTTGGCACGAATCGAGACTTGGATTTGTCACTCCGCATGACGGAGAGGTATCTCTGGGCCCACTCGGTAAGACATCATCGTAATGAGCTCAATGTGACTAAGGGTTGGTCATGGGATGATGTGTTGCGGAACGAGCAAAGTGACTTGCCAGTAACGAGATTGAACGAGGTATTGGGATACCGACGATCGAATCTCGGGCAAGTAACGTACCGATTGACAAAGGGAATTGAATACGGGATTGATTGAATCCTCGACATCGTGGTTCATCCGATGAGATCATCGTGGAACATGTGGGAGCCAACATGGGTATCCAGATCCCGCTGTTGGTTATTGGCCGGAGAGTTGTCTCGGTCATGTCTGCATGGTTCCCGAACCCATAGGGTCTACACACTTAAGGTTCGGTGACGCTAGGGTTGTAGAGATATTAGTATGCAGTAACCCTAAAGTTGTTCGGAGTCCCGGATGAGATCCCGGACGTCACGAGGAGTTCCGGAATGGTCCGGAGGTAAAGATTTATATATATAGGAAGTCCAGTTTCGGCCACCGGGAAAGTTTTGGGGGTCACCGGTATTGTACCGGGACCATCGGAAGGGTCCCGGGGGTCCACCGGGTGGGGCCACCTATCTCGGAGGGCCCCATGGACTAAAGTGGAAAGGGAACCAGCCCCTGGTGGGCTGGTGCACCCCCCTTTGGGCCTCCCTTGCGCCTAGGGTTGGAAACCCTAAGGGGGTGGGGGCGCCTCCACCTGGCTTGGGGGCCAAGCCACCCCCTAGGCTGCCCCCCCATTAGATGGGATCTCTAGGGACCGGCGCCCCCAGGCCCCCTATATATAGTGGAGGGGATGGAGGGCAGCCGCACCCAAGTCCCTGGCGCCTCCCTCCCTCCCGTGACACCTCTTCCTTCCCGCTTGCGCTTGGCGAAGCCCTGCCGGGATCCCGCTACTTCCACCACCACGTCGTCGTGCTGCTGGATCTCCATCAACCTCTCCTTCCCTTGCTGGATCAAGAAGGAGGAGACGTCTCTCCCAACCGTACGTGTGTTGAACGCGGAGGTGCCGTCCGTTCGGCGCTCGGTCATCGGTGATTTGGATCACGACGAGTACGACTCCATCAACCCCGTTCTCTTGAACGCTTCCGCTTGCGATCTACAAGGGTATGTCGATGCACTCCTCTCCCTCTCGTTGCTAGATGACTTCATAGATTGATCTTGGTGATGCGTAGAAAATTTTAAATTTGTGCTACGATCCCCAATAGTGGTATCAGAGCTAGGTCTATGCGTAGTTTCTATGCACGAGTAGAACACAAGTTGTTGTGGGCATTGATTTTGTCAATTTACTTGCCGTTACTAGTCTTATCTTGATTCGGCGGCATCGTGGGATGAAGCGGCCCGGACCGACCTTACACGTACGCTTACGTGAGACTGGTTCCACCGACTGACATGCACTAGTTGCATAAGGTGGCTAGCGGGTGTCTGTCTCTCCCACTTTAGTCGGACCAGATTCGATGAAAAGGGTCCTTATGAAGGGTAAATAGAAATTGGCATATCACGTTGTGGTTTTTGGCGTAGGTAAGAAACGTTCTTGCTAGAAACCTATAACAGCCACATAATGAAGGAAATATGCCCTAGAGGCAATAATAAAGTTATTATTTATTTCCTTATATCATGATAAATGTTTATTATTCATGCTAGAATTGTATTAACCGGAAACATAATACATGTGTGAATACATAGACCAACACAGTGTCACTAGTATGCCTCTACTTGACTAGCTCGTTAATCAATGATGGTTATGTTTCCTAACCATGAACTAAGAGTTGTTATTTGATTAACGAGGTCACATCATTAGTTGAATGATCTGATTGACATGACCCATTCCATTAGCTTAGCACCCGATCGTTTAGTATGTTGCTATTGCTTTTCTTCATGACTTATACATGTTCCTATGACTATGAGATTATGCAACTCCCGTTCACCGGAGGAACACTTTGGGTACTACCAAACGTCACAACATAACTGGGTGATTATAAAGTACTACAGGTGGCTCCAAAGGTAGATGTTGGGTTGGCGTATTTCAAGATTAGGATTTGTCACTCCGATTGTCGGAGAGGTATCTCTGGGCCCTCTCGGTAATGCACATCACTTAAGCCTTGCAAGCATTGCAACTAATGAGTTAGTTGCGGGATGATGTATTACGGAACGAGTAAAGAGACTTGCCAGTAACGAGATTGAACTAGGTATTGGATACCGACGATCGAATCTCGGGCAAGTAACATACCGATGACAAAGGGAACAACGTATGTTGTTATGCGGTCTGACCGATAAAGATCTTCGTAGAATATGTAGGAGCCAATATGGGCATCCAGGTCCCGCTATTGGTTATTGACCGGAGACGTGTCTCGGTCATGTCTACATTGTTCTCGAACCATAGGGTCCGCACGCTTAACGTTACGATGACAGTTATTATGAGTTTATGCATTTTGATGTACCGAAGGTTGTTCGGAGTCCCGGATGTGATCACGGACATGATGAGGAGTCTCGAAATGGTCGAGACGTAAAGATTGATATATTGGAAGCCTATGTTTGGACATCGGAAGTGTTCCGGGTGAAATCGGGATTTTACCGGATTACCGGGAGGGTTACCGGAACCCCCCGGGAGCCAAATGGGCCTACATGGGCCATTGTGGAAAGGTGAAAGGGGCTGCCAAGGAGGGCTGCGCGCCTCCCCCCTCCCCTAGTCCTATTAGGACTAGGAGAGGTGGCCGGCCACCTCTCTCTCTTTCCCTCTCTCTTTTTCCCAAGGATTCCTAGTTGGAATAGGATTGGGGGGGGGAGTCCTACTCCCGGTAGGAGTAGGACTCCTCCTGCGCCTCCCTCCTTTGGCCGGCCAGCCTCCCCCCTTCATCCTTTATATACGGGGGCAGGGGACACCCCAAGACACACAAGTTGATCCTTGAGATCGTTCCTTAGCTGTGTGCGGTGCCCCCTGCCACCAAATTCCACCTCGATCATACCGTTGTAGTGCTTAGGCGAAGCCCTGCGTCGGTAGTACATCAAGATCGTCACCACGCCGTCCTGCTGACGGAACTCTTCCTCGACGCTTTGCTGGATCGGAGCCCGAGGATCGTCATCGAGCTGAACGTGTGCTAAGAACTCGGAGGTGCCGGAGTAACGGTGCTTGGATCGGTCGGATCGGGAAGACGTACGACTACTTCCTCTACGTTGTGTGATCGCTTCCGCAGTCGGTCTGCGTTGGTACGTAGACAACACTCTGCCCTCTCGTTGCTATGCATCACCATGATCTTGCGTGTGCGTAGGAAATTTTTTGAAATTACTACGTTCCCCAACAGTGGCATCCGAGCCTAGGTTTTTATGGTTTGATGTTATTTGCACGAGTAGAACACAAGTGAGTTGTGGGCGATACAAGTCATACTGCCTACCAGCATGTCATACTTTGGTTTGGCGGTATTGTTGGACGAGACGATCCGGACCAACCTTACGCGTACTCTTACGCGAGACCGGTTCCCTCGACATGCTTTGCACATAGATGGCTTGCGGAAGACTGTCTCTCCAACTTTAGTTGAACCAAGTGTGGCTACGCCCGGTCCTCGAGAAGGTTAAAACGGAGTCTATTTGACGAACTATCGTTGTGGTTTTGATGCGTAGGTGAGATAAGTTCTTACTTAAGCCCGTAGCAGCCACGTAAAACTTGCAACAACAAAAGTAGAGGACGTCTAACTTGTTTTTGCAGGGCATGTTGTGATGTGATATGGTCAAGGCATGATGCTGATTTTATTGTATGAGATGATCATGTTTTGTAACCGAGTTATCGGCAACTGGCAGGAGCCATATGGTTGTCGCTTTATTGTATGCAATGCAATCGCGATGTAATGCTTTACTTTATTACTAAGTGGTAGTGATAGTCGTGGAAGCATAAGATTGGCGAGACGACAACGATGCTATGATGGAGATCAAGGTGTCGCGCCGGTGACGATGGTGATCATGATGGTGCTTCGGAGATGGAGATCACAAAGCACAAGATGATGATGGCCATATCATATTACTTATATTGATTGCATGTGATGTTTATCTTTTTATGCATCTTATCTTGCTTTGATTGACGGTAGCATTATAAGATGATCTCTCACTAAATTATCAAGAAGTGTTCTCCCTGAGTATGCACCGTTGCAAAAGTTCTTCGTGCTGAGACACCACGTGATGATCGGGTGTGATAGGCTCTACATTCAAATACAACGGGTGCAAAACAGTTGCACACGCGGAATACTCAGGTTATACTTGACGAGCCAAGCATATACAGATATGGCCTCGGAACACGGAGACCGAAAGGTCGAGCGTGAATCATATAGTAGATATGATCAACATAATGATGTTCACCATTGAAAACTACTCCATCTCACGTGATGATCGGTTATGGTTTAGTTGATTTGGATCACGTGATCACTTAGAGGATTAGAGGGATGTCTATCTAAGTGGGAGTTCTTAAGTAATTTGATTAACTGAACTTAAAACTTATCATGAACTTAGTACCTGATAGTATCTTGCTTGTTTATGTTGATTGTAGATAGATGGCTCGTGCTGTTGTTCCGTTGAATTTTAATGCGTTCCTTGAGAAAGCAAAGTTGAAAGATGATGGTAGCAATTACACGGACTGGGTCCGTAACTTGAGGATTATCCTCATTGCTGCACAGAAGAATTACGTCCTGGAAGCACCGCTGAGTGCCAGGCCTGCTGCTAGAGCAACACCAGAAGTTATGAACGTCTGGCAGAGCAAAGCTGATGACTACTCAATAGTTCAGTGTGCCATGCTTTACGGCTTAGAACCGGGACTTCAACGACGTTTTGAACGTCATGGAGCATATGAGATGTTCCAGGAGTTGAAGTTAATATTTCAAGCAAATGCCCGGATTGAGAGATATGAAGTCTCCAATAAGTTCTATAGCTGCAAGATGGAGGAGAACAGTTCTGTCAGTGAGCATATACTCAAAATGTCTGGGTATAATAATCACTTGATTCAATTGGGAGTTACACTTCTGGATGATTGCGTCATTGACAGAATTCTCCAATCACTGCCACCAAGCTACAAGAGCTTTGTGATGAACTATAATATGCAAGGGATGAACAAGACTATTCCCGAGCTTTTCGCAATGCTGAAAGCTGCGAAGGTAGAAATCAAGAAGGAGCATCAAGTGTTGATGGTTAACAAAACCACTAGTTTCAAGAAAAAGGGCAAAGGGAAGAAGAAGGGAAACTTCAAGAAGAACGGCAAGCAAGTTGCTGCTCAAGAGAAGAAACCCAAGTCTGGACCTAAGCCTGAAACTGAGGGCTTCTACTGCAAGCAGACTGGTCACTGGAAGCGGAACTGCCCCAAGTATTTGGCGGATAAGAAGGATGGCAAGGTGAACGAAGGTATATGTGATATACATGTTATTGATGTGTACCTTACTAATGCTCGCAGTAGCACCTGGGTATTTGATACTGGTTCCGTTGCTAATATTTGCAACTCGAAACAGGGACTACAGAATAAGCGGACACTAGCAAAGGACGAGGTGACGATGCGCGTGGGAAACGGTTCCAAAGTCGATGTGATCGCGGTCGGCACGCTACCTCTACATCTACCTTCGGGATTAATATTAGACCTAAATAATTGTTATTTGGTGCCAGCGTTGAGCATGAACATTATATCTGGATCTTGTTTGATGCGAGACGGTTATTCATTTAAATCAGAGAATAATGGTTGTTCTATTTATATGAGTAATATCTTTTATGGTCATGCACCTTTGAAAAGTGGTCTATTTTTGATGAATCTCGATAGTAGTGATACACATATTCATAATGTTGAAGCCAAAAGATGCAGAGTTGATAATGATAGTGCAACTTATTTGTGGCACTGCCGTTTAGGTCATATCGGTGTAAAGCGCATGAAGAAACTCAATACTGATGGGCTTTTGGAACCACTTGATTATGAATCACTTGGTACTTGCGAACCGTGCCTCATAGGCAAGATGACTAAAACACCGTTCTCCGGTGCTATGGAGAGAGCAACAGATTTGTTGGAAATCATACATACCGATGTATGTGGTCCGATGAATATTGAGGCTCGTGGCGGATATCGTTATTTTCTCACTTTCACAGATGATTTAAGTAGATATGGGTATATCTACTTAATGAAACACAAATCTGAAACGTTTGAAAAGTTCAAAGAATTTCAGAGTGAAGTTGAAAATCATCGTAACAAGAAAATAAGGTTTCTACGATCTGATCGTGGAGGAGAATATTTGAGTTACGAGTTTGGTGTACATTTGAAAAATTATGGAATAGTTTCGCAACTCACGCCACCCGGAACACCACAGCGTAATGGTGTGTCCGAACGTCGTAATCGTACTTTACTAGATATGGTGCGATCTATGATGTCTCTTACTGATTTACCGCTA
Organism: Triticum monococcum; assembly: GCA_034509565.1. Taxonomy (NCBI): domain Eukaryota; kingdom Viridiplantae; phylum Streptophyta; class Magnoliopsida; order Poales; family Poaceae; genus Triticum; species Triticum monococcum. The sequence continues at coordinate 500,808,861 of CM067841.1, forward strand.
TCGTTTTGGGGTTATGCTTTAGAGACGGCCGCATTCACGTTAAATAGGGCACCATCAAAATCCGTTGAGACGACGCCTTATGAACTGTGGTTTGGCAAGAAACCAAAGTTGTCATTTCTTAAAGTTTGGGGCTGCGATGCTTATGTGAAAAAGCTTCAACCTGATAAGCTCGAACCCAAATCGGAGAAATGTGTCTTCATAGGATATCCAAAGGAAACTATTGGATACACCTTCTATCATAGATCCGAAGGCAAGACTTTTGTTGCTAAATTCGGAAACTTTCTTGAGAAGGAGTTTCTCTCGAAACAAGTGAGTGGGAGGAAAGTAGAACTTGACGAGGTAACTGTACCTGCTCCTTTATTGGGAAATAGTACATCACAGAAAATTGTTTCTGCGAGACCTACACCAATAAGAGAGGAAGCTAATGATGATGATCATGAAACTTTAGATCAAGATACTACTGAACCTCGTAGATCAACCGGAGTAAGATCCGCACCAGAGTGGTACGGTAATCCTGTTCTGGAGGTCATGCTACTAGATCATGATGAACCTACGAACTATGAAGAAGCAATGGTGAGCCCAGATTCCGCAAAGTGGCTTGAAGCCATGAAATCTGTGATGGGATCCATGTATGAGAACAAAGTATGGACTTTGGTTGACTTGCCCGATGATCGGCAAGCAATTGAGAATAAATGGATCTTTAAGAACAAGACTGACGCTGATGGTAATGTTACTGTCTACAAAGCTCGACTTGTCGCAAAAGGTTTTCGACAAGTTCAAGGAGTTGACTACGATGAGACTTTCTCACCCGTAGCGATGCTTAAGTCTGTCAGAATCATGTTAGCAATTGCCGCATTTTGTGATTATGAAATTTGGCAAATGGATGTCAAAACTGCATTCCTGAATGGATTTCTGGAAGAAGAGTTGTATATGATGCAACCGGAAGGTTTTGTCGATCCAAAGGGAGCTAACAAAGTGTGCAAACTCCAGCGATCCATTTATGGACTGGTGCAAGCATCTCGGAGTTGGAATAAACGCTTTGATAGTGTGATCAAAGCATTTGGTTTTATACAAACTTTTGGAGAAGCCTGTATTTACAAAAAAGTGAGTGGGAGCTCTGTAGCATTTCTGATATTATATGTGGATGACATATTACTGATTGGAAATGATATAGAATTTCTGGATAGCATAAAGGGATACTTGAATAAAAGTTTTTCAATGAAAGACCTCGGTGAAGCTGCTTACATATTAGGCATAAAGATCTATAGAGATAGATCAAGACGCTTAATTGGACTTTCACAAAGCACATACCTTGACAAGATTTTGAAGAAGTTCAAAATGGATCAAGCAAAGAAAGGGTTCTTGCCTGTGTTACAAGGTGTGAAGTTGAGTCAGACTCAATGCCCGACCACTGCAGAAGATAGAGATAAAATGAAAGATGTTCCCTATGCTTCAGCCATAGGCTCTATCATGTATGCAATGCCGTGTACCAGACCTGATGTGTGCCTTGCTATAAGTATAGCAGGGAGGTACCAAAGTAATCCAGGAGTGGATCACTGGACAGCGGTCAAGAACATCCTGAAATACCTGAAAAGGACTAAGGATATGTTTCTCGTATATGGAGGTGACAAAGAGCTCACCGTAAGAGGTTACGTTGATGCAAGCTTTGACACTGATCCGGACGATTCTAAATTGCAAACCGGATACGTGTTTACTTTAAACGGTGGAGCTGTCAGTTGGTGCAGTTCTAAACAAAGCGTCGTAGTGGGATCTACATGTGAAGCGGAATACATAGCTGCTTCGGAAGCAGCGAACGAAGGAGTCTGGATGAAGGAGTTCATATCCGATCTAGGTGTCATACCTAGTGCATCGGGTCCAATGAAAATCTTTTGTGACAATACTGGTGCAATTGCTTTGGCAAAGGAATCCAGATTTCACAAAAAGACCAAACACATCAAGAGACGCTTCAATTCCATCCGGGATTTAGTCCAGGTGAGGAGACATAGAGATTTGCAAGATACATACAGATCTGAATGTTGCAGACCCGTTGACTAAGCCTCTTCCACGAGCAAAACATGATCAGCACCAAGGCTCCATGGGTGTTAGAATCATTACTGTATAATCTAGATTATTGACTCTAGTGCAAGTGGGAGACTGAAGGAAATATGCCCTAGAGGCAATAATAAAGTTATTATTTATTTCCTTATATCATGATAAATGTTTATTATTCATGCTAGAATTGTATTAACCGGAAACATAATACATGTGTGAATACATAGACCAACACAATGTCACTAGTATGCCTCTACTTGACTAGCTCGTTAATCAAAGATGGTTATGTTTCCTAACCATGAACTAAGAGTTGTTATTTGATTAACGAGGTCACATCATTAGTTGAATGATCTGATTGACATGACCCATTCCATTAGCTTAGCACCCGATCGTTTAGTATGTTGCTATTGCTTTTCTTCATGACTTATACATGTTCCTATGACTATGAGATTATGCAACTCCCGTTCACCGGAGGAACACTTTGGGTACTACCAAACGTCACAACGTAACTGGGTGATTATAAAGTACTACAGGTGGCTCCAAAGGTAGATGTTGGGTTGGCGTATTTCGAGATTAGGATTTGTCACTCCGATTGTCGGAGAGGTATCTCTGGGCCCTCTCGGTAATGCACATCACTTAAGCCTTGCAAGCATTGCAACTAATGAGTTAGTTGCGGGATGATGTATTACGGAACGAGTAAAGAGACTTGCCGGTAACGAGATTGAACTAGGTATTGGATACCGACGATCGAATCTCGGGCAAGTAACATACCGATGACAAAGGGAACAACGTATGTTGTTATGCGGTCTGACCGATAAAGATCTTCGTAGAATATGTAGGAGCCAATATGGGCATCCAGGTCCCGCTATTGGTTATTGACCGGAGACGTGTCTTGGTCATGTCTACATTGTTCTCGAACCGTAGGGTCCGCACGCTTAACGTTACGATGACAGTTATTATGAGTTTATGCATTTTGATGTACCGAAGGTTGTTCGGAGTCCCGGATGTGATCACGGACATGACGAGGAGTCTCGAAATGGTCGAGACGTAAAGATTGATATATTGGAAGCCTATGTTTGGACATCGGAAGTGTTCCGGGTGAAATCGGGATTTTACCGGATTACCGGGAGGGTTACCGGAACCCCCCGGGAGCCAAATGGGCCTACATGGGCCATTGTGGAAAGGTGAAAGGGGCTGCCAAGGAGGGCTGCGCGCCTCCCCCTCCCCTAGTCCTGTTAGGACTAGGAGAGGTGGCCGGCCACCTCTCTCTCTTTCCCTCTCTCTTTTTCCCAAGGATTCCTAGTTGGAATAGGATTGGGGGGGGGGGGGGAGTCCTACTCCCGGTAGGAGTAGGACTCCTCCTGCGCCTCCCTCCTTTGGCCGGCCAGCCTCCCCCCTTCATCCTTTATATACGGGGGCAGGGGACACCCCAAGACACACAAGTTGATCCTTGAGATCGTTCCTTAGCCGTGTGCGGTGCCCCCTGCCACCAAATTCCACCTCGATCATACCGTTGTAGTGCTTAGGCGAAGCCCTGCGTCGGTAGTACATCAAGATCGTCACCACGCCGTCGTGCTGACGGAACTCTTCCTCGACGCTTTGCTGGATCGGAGCCCGAGGATCGTCATCGAGCTGAACGTGTGCTAAGAACTCGGAGGTGCCGGAGTAACGGTGCTTGGATCGGTCGGATCGGGAAGACGTACGACTACTTCCTCTACGTTGTGTGATCGCTTCCGCAGTCGGTCTGCGTTGGTACATAGACAACACTCTCCCCTCTCGTTGCTATGCATCACCATGATCTTGCGTGTGCGTAGGAAATTTTTTGAAATTACTACGTTCCCCAACACATAAAACTTGCAACAACAATTAGAGGACGTCTAACTTGTTTTTGCAGCATGTGCCGTGTGATGTGATATGGCCAAAAGGATGTGATGAATGATATATGTGATGTATGAGATTGATCATGTTCTTGTAATAGGAATCACGACTTGCATGTCGATGAGTATGACAACCGGCAGGAGCCATAGGAGTTGTCTTAATTTATTTATGACCTGCATGTCAACATAAACGTCATGTAATTACTTTACTTTATTGCTAACCGTTAGCCATAGTAGTAGAAGTAATAGTTGGTGAGACAACTTCATAAAGACACGATGATGGAGATCATGATGATGGAGGTCATGGTGTCATGCCGGTGACGATGATGATCATGGCGCCCCGAAGATGGAGATCAAAAGGAGCAAAATGATATTGGCCATATCATGTCACTATTTGATTGCATGTGATGTTTATCATGTTTTACATCTTATTTGCTTAGAACGACGGTAGCATAAGTAAGATGATCCCTCGCAATAATTTCAAGAAAGTATTCCCCCTAACTGTGCACCGTTGCTAAGGTCCGTTGTTCCGAAGCACCACGTGATGATCGGGTGTGATAGGTTCTAACATTCGCATACAATGGGTGTAAGCCAGATTTACACATGCAATACACTTAGGTTGACTTGACGAGCCTAGCATGTACAGACATGGCCTCGGAACATGGAAGACCAAAAGGTTGAACATGAGTCGTATAGAAGATACGATCAACATGAAAATGTTCGCCGATGATGACTAGTCCGTCTCACGTGATGATCGGACACGGCCTAGTTGACTCGGATCATGTATCACTTAGATGACTAGAGGGATGTCTATCTGAGTGGGAGTTCATTTAATAATTTGATTAGATGAACTTAATTATCATGAACATAGTCTAAAAATCTTTGCAATATGTCTTGTAGATCAAATGGCCCACGCTAATGTTGCCCTCAACTTCAACGCGTTCCTGGAGAAAACCAAGCTGAAAGACGATGGCAACAACTACACGGACTGGGTCTGTAACCTGAGGATTATCCTCATAGCTGCCAGGAAAGCATATGTCCTTGATGCACCGCTAGGTGAAGCACCTGTTTTCCCTGCAGAACAAGACGTTATGAACGCTTGGCAGATGCATAGTGATGATTACTCCCTGGTTCAGTGCGGCATGCTTTACAGCTTAGAACCGGGGCTCCAAAAGCATTTTGAGCAACACGGAGCATATGAGATGTTCCAAGAGCTGAAAATGGTTTTCCAAGCTCATGCCCGGGTCGAGAGATATGAAGTCTCCGACAAGTTCTACAGTTGTAAGATGGAGGAGAACAGTTCTGTCAGCGATCACATACTCAAAATGTCTGGGTTGCACAACCGCTTGTCTCAGCTGGGAGTTAATCTCCTGGATGATGCAGTCGTTGATAGAATCCTTCAGTCGCTCCCACCTAGCTACAAGAGCTTTGTGATGAACTTCAATATGCAGGGGATGGAAAATACCATTCCCGAGGTATATTCAATGCTGAAATCAGCGGAGGTGGAAATCAAAAAGGAACATCAAGTGTTGATGGTGAATAAAACCACTAAGTTCAAGAAAGGCAAGGGTAAAAAGAACTTCAAGAAGGACGGCAAGGGAGTTGCCGCACCCGATAAGCAAGCTGCCGGGAAGAAGCCAAAGAATGGACCCAAGCCTGAGACTGAGTGCTTTTATTGCAAGGGAAACGGTCACTGGAAGCGGAACTGCCCCAAGTACTTAGCGGATAAGAAGGCCGGCAATACCAAAGGTATATGTGATATACATGTTATTGATGTGTACCTAACCAGCGCTCGTAGTAGCTCCTGGGTATTTGATACCGGTGCAATTGCTCATATTTGTAACTCAAAACAGGAACTGCAGAATAAATGGAGATTGGCAAAGGACGAGGTGATGATGCGCGTCAGGAATGGTTCCAAGGTCAATGTGATCGCCGTCGGCACGCTACCTCTACATTTACCTACGAGATTAGTTTTAAACCTCAATAATTGTTATTTAGTACCAACTTTGAGCATGAACATTGTATCTGGATCTCGTTTAATGCGAGATGGCTACTCATTTAAATCTGAGAATAATGGTTGTTCTATTTATATGAGAGACATGTTTTATGGTCATGCCCCGCTGGTCAATGGTTCATTCTTATTTAATCTCGAACGTGATGTTACACATATTCATAGTGTGAATGCCAAAAGATGTAAGGTTGATAATGATAGTCCCACATACTTGTGGCACTGCCGCCTTGGTCACATTGGTGTCAAATGCATCAAGAAACTCCATGCAGATGGACTTTTGGAGTCTCTTGATTATGAATCATTTGACACGTGCGAACCATGCCTCATGGGCAAAATGACCAAGACTCCGTTCTCCGGAACAATGGAGCGAGCAACCAACTTATTGGAAATCATACATACTGATGTGTGCGGTCCAATGAGCGTTGAGGCTCGCGGTGGCTATCGTTATGTCCTCACCCTCACTGATGACTTAAGTAGATATGGGTATGTCTACTTAATGAAACACAAGTCTGAGACCTTTGAAAAGTTCAAGGAATTTTAGAGTGAGGTTGAGAATCAACGTGACAGGAAAATCAAGTTCTTACGATCAGATCGTGGGGGAGAATATTTGAGTCACGAATTTGGCACGCACTTAAGGAAATGTGGAATAGTTTCACAACTCATGCCGCCTGGAACACCACATCATAATGGTGTGTCCGAACGTCGTAATCGCACCCTATTGGATATGGTACGATCTATGATGTCTCTTACCGATCTACCGCTATCATTTTGGGGTTATGCTATAGAGACTGCCGCATTCACTTTAAATAGGGCTCCGTCGAAATCCGTTGAGACGACACCGTATGAATTGTGGTTTGGCAAGAAACCTAAGCCGTCGTTTCTGAAAGTTTGGGGATGCGATGCTTATGTCAAGAAACTTCAACCTGAAAAGCTCGAACCCAAATCAGAAAAATGTGTCTTCATAGGATACCCTAAAGAAACTATTGGGTATACCTTCTACCTCTGATCCGAAGGCAAGACCTTTGTTGCCAAGAATGGATCCTTTCTAGAGAAAGAGAGTTTCTCTCGAAAGAAGTAAGTGGGAGGAAAGTAGAACTTGATGAAGTATTGCCTCTTGAACCAGAGAGTGGTGCAGCTCAAGAAAATGTTCCTGAGGTGCCTGCACCGACTAGGGAGGAAGTTAATGATGATGATCATGAAACTTCAGATCAAGTTGCTACTGAACTTCGAAGGTCCACAAGGACACGTTCCGCACCAGAGTGGTACGGCAACCCTGTCCTGGAAATCATGTTGTTAGACAATGGTGAACCTTCGAACTATGAAGAAGCGATGGCGGGCCCAGATTCTGACAAATGGCTGGAAGCCATGAAATCCGAGATAGGATCCATGTATGAAAACGAAGTGTGGACTTTGACTGACTTGCCCGATGATCGGCGAGCCATAAAAAAATAAATGGATCTTTAAGAAGAAGACAGACGCGGATGGTAATGTGACCATCTATAAGGCTCGGCTTGTCACTAAGGGTTATCGACAAGTTCAAGGGGTTGACTATGATGAGACTTTCTCACCCGTAGCGAAGCTGAAGTCCGTCCGAATCATGTTAGCAATTGCCGCATTCTATGAGATATGGCAAATGGACGTCAAAACGGCATTCCTTAATGGTTTCCTTAAGGAAGAATTGTATATGATGCAGTCAGAAGGTTTTGTCGAACCTAAGAATGCTGACAAGGTGTGCAAGCTCCAACGCTCAATCTATGGGCTGGTGCAAGCATCTCGGAGTTGGAACATTCGATTTGATGAGATGATCAAGGCGTTTGGGTTTACACAGACTTATGGAGAAGCCTGTGTTTACAAGAAAGTGAGTGGGAGCTCTGTAGCATTTCTCATAGTATATGTGGATGACATCTATTGATGGGAAATTATATAGAATTCTTGGAAAGCATAAAGGCCTACTTGAACAAGTGTTTTTCAATGAAGGACCTTGGAGAAGCTACTTATATATTAGGCTTCAAGATCTATAGAGATAGATCGAGACGCCTCATTGGTCTTCCACAAAGTACGTACCTTGACAAGATATTGAAGAAGTTCAATATGGATCAGTCCAAGAAGGGGTTCTTGCCTATATTGCAAGGTATGAGATTGAGCACGGCTCAATGCCCGACCATGGCAGAAGATAGAGAAAAGATGAGTGTCGTCCCCTATGCCTCGGCCATAGGGTCTATCATGTATGCCATGCTGTGTACCAGACCTGATGTAAACCTTGCCGTAAGTTTGGTAGGAAGGTACCAAAGTAATGCCGGCATGGAACACTGGACAACGGTCAAGAATATCCTGAAGTACCTGAAAAGGACTAAGGATATGTTTCTTGTCTATGGAGGTGACGAAGAGCTCGTCATAAAGGGTTACGTCGATGCTAGCTTCGACATAGATCTGGATGACTCTAAGTCACAAACCGGATACGTGTATATTTTGAATGGTGGGGCAGTCAGCTGGTGCAGTTGCAAGCAAAGCGTCATGGCGGGATCTACATGTGAAGCGGAGTACATGACAGCCTCGGAGGCAGCACAAGAAGCAATCTGGGTGAAGGAGTTCATTACCGACCTAGGACTTATTCCCAATGCGTCGGGCCCGATGACTCTCTTCTGTGACAACACTGGAGCTATTGCCCTTGCCAAGGAGCCCAGGTTTCACAGGAAGACCAGGCATATCAAGCGTCGCTTCAACTCCATTCGTGAAAATGTTCAAAATGGAGACATAGATATTTGTAAAGTGCATACGGACCTGAATGTCGCAGATCCATTGACTAAACCTCTTCCTCGAGCAAAACATGATCAACACCAGAACTCTATGGGTGTTCGATTCATCACAATGTAACTAGATTATTGACTCTAGTGCAAGTGGGAGACTGTTGTAAATATGCCCTAGAGGCAATAATAAAATGGTTATTATTATATTTCCTTGTTCATGATAATTGTCTATTGTTCATGGTATAATTGTGTTATCCGGAAATCGTAATACATGTGTGAATACATAGACCACAACATGTCCCTAGTGAGCCTCTAGTTGACTAGCTCGTTGATCAACATATAGTCATGGTTTCCTGACTATGGACATTAGATGTCATTGATAACGGGATCACATCATTAGGAGAATGATGTGATGGACAAGACTCAATCTTAAGCATAGCACAAGATGTGTAGTTCGTCTGCTAGAGCTTTTCTAATGTCAAGTATCCTTTCCTTAGACCATGAGATTGTGCAACTCTCGGATACTGTAGGAATACTTTGGGTGTGCCAAACGTCACAACGTAACTGGGTGACTATAAAGGTGCACTACGGGTATCTCCAAAAGTGTCTGTTGGGTTGGCACGAATCAAGACTGGGATTTGTCACTCCGCATGACGGAGAGGTATCTCTGGGCCCACTCGGTAAGACATCATCGTAATGAGCTCAATGTGACTAAGGGTTGGTCAAGGGATGATGTGTTGCGGAACGAGTAAAGTGACTTGCCGGTAACGAGATTGAACAAGGTATTGGGATACCGACGATCGAATCTCGGGCAAGTAACGTACTGATTGACAAAGGGAATTGAATACGGGATTGATTGAATCCTCGACATCGTGGTTCATCCGATGAGATCATCGTGGAACATGTGGGAGCCAACATGGGTATCCAGATCCCGCTGTTGGTTATTGGCCGGAGAGTTGTCTTGGTCATGTCTGCATGGTTCCCGAACCCATAGGGTCTACACACTTAAGGTTCGGTGACGCTAGGGTTGTAGAGATATTAGTATGCAGTAACCCTAAAGTTGTTCGGAGTCCCGGATGAGATCCCGGACGTCACGAGGAGTTCCGGAATGGTCCGGAGGTAAAGATTTATATATATAGGAAGTCCAGTTTCGGCCACTGGGAAAGTTTCGGGGGTCACCGGTATTGTACCGGGACCATCGGAAGGGTCCCGGGGGTCCACCGGGTGGGGCCACCTATCTCGGAGGGCCCCATGGACTGAAGTGGGAAGGGAACCAGCCCCTGTTGGGCTTGTGCGCCCCCTTTGGGCCTCCCTTGCGCCTAGGGTTGGAAACCCTAAGGGGGTGGGGGCGCCTCCACCTGGCTTGGGGGCCAAGCCACCCCCTAGGCCCCCCATTAGATGGGATCTCTAGGGCCGGCGCCCCCCAGGCCCCCTATATATAGTGGAGGGGAGGGAGGGCAGCCGCACCCAAGTCCCTGGCGCCTCCCTCCCTCCCGTGACACCTCTTCCTCCCCGCTTGCGCTTGGCGAAGCCCTGCCGGGATCCCGCTACTTCCACCACCACACCGTCGTGCTGCTGGATCTCCATCAACCTCTCCTTCCCTTGCTGGATCAAGAAGGAGGAGACGTCTCTCCCAACCGTACGTGTGTTGAACACGGAGGTGCCGTCCGTTTAGCGCTCGGTCATCGGTGATTTGGATCACGACGAGTACGACTCCATCAACCCTGTTCTCTTGAACGCTTCCGCTTGCGATCTACAAGGGTATGTAGATGCACTCCTCTCCCGCTCGTTGCTAGATGACTCCATAGATTGATCTTGGTGATGCGTAGAAAATTTTAAATTTTTGCTACGACCCCCAACACTGATAAGCATTGGCGGTCCCACGACGCCAATTGCTCATGATGAATTCTGGGAAGAGCAACACCCCAACTCCCCATTACATGAAGTGATTCCTCGCACACCTCCTGCTCATGTCACCACTCCGGTGCTTAAGACCCCGCAAGCTACACCAGAAGATATGGAGGAGACCACACCTTCACCAAAGGCATCGCCCTCTTTCCGAAGGCTTCGCAGAGGCCCTAGGCCCCAGGTCTCCATGTCAAGCATTCCTAAAGAGGATGTGCAAAACTCAAGCTCAGTAGCACATCAATTGTTTCCTGAAGCCACCCCTTTAGTGTCTGCTCAAGAATCTGAAGCCAAAAGCGGCTGAAGACATTCCGACTGCATCAGCCGATGAATGAAAAGAAGAAGACCGTGAAACTGTTACCCCTGCCATTGATCCAGTTGTCCAAGAAGAAGAAGTGATCGTGCCCGACCCCCCAGTTCATGAAGCCACCAAAGTTGAGGCCAATGCGGCTGCCGCCACCACCACTACTGAAGCCAATGATGTTGTCATGGCTGAAGATAATGTGCAGCCCAAACTCATTGCTGTCACGGAAGACAATGCGCAGCCATCCACCTAGGATGTGGCTGCTCCTCCCCCTGTACCTCACACTATGGAACGTGCGCACAACCGTGGTGAGACTATTACTGTATGGTGTCCCATCTTGATACTACCCACTGCTCCTGGTCCTCAATACGACTATCACGTGGAGAAAAGGCCTCAAATGCAGAAGCCAAAGCCTAGGCTGCAAAGGCTTCCAAGTGTTGTCACTACTTAAGGCTCCTTCAGTGTGCTCAGCTTCAGAGAGCACACCACCTTCTTTGAATCTGCCAAGAATCCATGCAAGAAGCCAAATATCTCCTCAGATAGGTTCTGGAGCCATCAACAACGCAGCTACTACTCATGCATACTATACAATCAAGACTGGATTTTCCCTCACAAGCGTCTTGACTGTGATGCCGTTGCTGGGCTGCCATGCCTTGAAGAGGCTCTTGAATGCTTCCACGAAGTTGGGCTACTCCCATTTGCCACTGACAAGGAGCATTGGAATGAAGAGCTTCTTCTACAGTTCTATGCTACTCTACACATAAGAGACTTGATAACCCACAAGTATAGGGGATCGCAACAGTTTTCAAGGGTAGAGTATTCAACCCAAATTTATTGATTCGACACAAGGGGAGCCAAAGAATATTCTCAAGTATTAGCAGTTGAGTTGTCAATTCAACCACATCTGGAAACTTAATATCTGCAGCAAGGTATTTAGTAGCAAAGTAATATGATAGTAGTGGTAACGATAGCAAAAGTAATATTTTTGGGTTTTATAGTGATTGTAACAGTAGCAACGGAAAAGTAAATAAATGAAGAACAATATAGGAAAAGCTCGTAGGCATTGGATTGGTGATGGAGAATTATGCCGGATGCGATCGATCGTGTAACAGTCATAACATAGGGTGACACAAAACTAGCTCCAGTTCATCAATGTAATGTAGGCATGTATTCCGAATATAGTCATACATGCTTATGGAAAAGAACTTGCATGACATCTTTTGTCCTACCCTCCCGTGGCAGTGGGGTCCTATTGGAAACTAAGGGATATTAAGGCCTCCTTTTAATAGAGTACCGGACCAAAGCATTAACACATAGTGAATACATGAACTCCTCAAACTATGGTCATCATCGGTAAGTATCCCGATTATTGTCACTTCGGGGTTAACGGATCATAACACATAATAGGTTACTATAGACTTGCAAGATAGGATCAAGAACACTCATATATTGATGAAAACATAATAGGTTCAGATCTGAAATCATGGCACTCGGGCCCTAGTGACAAGCATTAAGCATAGCAAAGTCATAGCAACATCAATCTCAGAACATAGTGGATACTAGGGATCAAACCCTAACAAAACTAACTCGATTACATGATAAATCTCATCCAACCCATCACCATCCAGCAAGCCTACGATGGAATTACTCACGAACGGCGGTGAGCATCATGAAGTTGGTGATGGAGGAAGGTTGATGATGACGATGGCGACGGATTCCCCTCTCCGGAGCCCCGAACGGACTCCAGACCAGCCCTCCCGAGAGAGTTTAGGGCTTGGCGGCGGCTCCGTATCGTAAAACGCGATGAATCCTTCTCTCTGATTTTTTTCTCCCCGAACACGAATATATGGAGTTGGAGTTGAGATCGATGGAGCGTCAGGGGGGCCACGAGGCAGGGGGCGCGCCCAGGGGGGTAGGCGCGCCCCCACCCTCGTGGACAGGGTGTGGGCCCCCTGACGTGGATCTTTCTTCCAGTATTTTTATATATTCCAAAAATAATCGCCGTTGATTTTCAGGTCATTCCGAGAACTTTTATTTCTGCACAAAAATAACACCATGGCAATTCTGCTGAAAACTGCGTTAGTCCGGGTTAGTTCCATTTAAATCATGCAATTTAGAGTCCAAAACAAGGGCAAAAGTGTTTGGAAAAGTAGATACAACGGAGACGTATCAAGGCTACAACAGAGATCCGAAGACATGGGTCCTTGAGTGGATGACAGGAGATGTTCATCATGAAGCCAAAGCTCAGGATATCATCGAGCTAACTTCCTTGCCCACTCTTGGTGATCTGTATGAGCCAGATTGTCAGCTATATGAACGAGAACTGCAGAGCATTTTCCAGAAGCCTGAGCCAAACATGAGTCAAATGCTCAGCATGATGAAGCCATTGCCCATTGATGCTGAATATCCCAAGGAGTTCTACACCAAGGACCTCGAGTACCTGCCCCACACCATTTATCATATTCTGAGGCGTACTCTATGGCCTATCAAGGGACATTCTCCTGATGCCAAGCTTGAAGGCACCATGAAAACATTGGTCTTCTACATCATCAATGGCATCAGGTTCAACACACAGGATTTCTTCATTAGACAGTTGGCCGCTTTAGGAATTGATCTGTTTGGCCTCAAGTTTTATGCTCCATGGGTCATGCGGCTGATAAAGCTTCACTCAACCGTCAACTATCAAGCTCCATCTTGCAACCATGTTGTATTCTTGCCTGAAGTGGACATGTCTCATGAAGCCATCTATCATGTGCCTACCAAGGAGCCAATACGCGAAGACAATGCTGCATTTAAAAGCTTCACTCAGCCCATTGAAGGAGTTCATGTGCCTAATCCTCATTCTCCTAATAGTCCTCCTGCTGGTCAACTACCTTTACCGAATCATGCAAACACTGATGCAACAGCCATCACTATAGCTCAAAGGCCTCAGAAGCATGCTCATGTCCTGAATGATAGAGAGCTTCTTGTATCACTTCATTAGAAGCAGGATAGGCATCATGACTGGCTAAAGCATCGGATGCGAAGTCTTCTCATTGACGTCAATCGTATTTGCAACATGGCTACCAAGAATTCCTTTATTGCCCATGAAGCATGTCGACGGTCTTGGAAGAGCCTCACAATGCTCTGTTCTAAAGACGATCTTCGCGAAGATGGCTTCACAGAATGTTTCAAGTTTGACTCCAGGCCTCCACAATATGCAAGCTGGCGTCCAACTCATTCCCTTAAAGATTCAGACTATTCATCTTCAGCTCCCATTGTGGTTGCTCGAGTCATAGATGAAGAGGACGACGCCACTTCACCAGCGATGGATTCACTGCATCATGATTCTGCATCAGGCCCTTCTGCACCTCCGAACTCCAATGTCGACCCTGCTGCCCCATCATCTTCACCGCCTAGGAACGAGTAGATACTCTATGTCTTCAAACCTTTTTGATCCTTACTAACAAAAGGGGGAGAAGCATATGAGTTGCTAGTCTTCAAGCAGGTCCATATGGGTCGGGTGCTTATTTTTGCTAAGTTCTTACAACTCTCGTTTTTGAAACTATTGGTTTTTGAGTTGTAACACTTAAACTTGATGGTTGTATGCTACTTTTCCTACTACCTTATGATGTGATGATAAATTCCGCATGAAGTCATTCTACAGACACCGATTTCTCATTGTGCATGTCATTATCTTCATTACTCTTATGTATGCACGATGAATTGCCTTCATGTGTTGAAGAGGATCTCCACAAAGCAAAACCTGCCATGTGCATTTGCATTCAAAAGCAAATAATTTATATGCACATCTTCAGGGGGAGTCTTTTTCAACCTATGAAGACAATGCCCATGTACTTTAAATTTCACATACTTTTATCCCCGTTGAAAACTTCAACCAGTTTGTCATCAATCACCAAAAATTGGGAGATTGTAAGTGCATCTAGTGCCACTCCTAGTTGGTTTTGGAGTATTGACGACAAACATGGTTGAGGGACTAATGTGTTTGTGCGAATTGCAGGATAACACATGTAATAGTCCCCCATTGATTTGATTTACCTACTAGAGATGACCCCTAAAAATGTATGAAGACATTGAAGACAATGATGGTTCGTGAAGACATTCACTTGAAGATAATGACTTGTGAAGACATTCACTTGAAGCCTATGGAGTGCGAAGACAGAGTTTCTTTCCTAGTTTCCTTTTCTTCTTTATTGAGTCATAGGAACCACCGTACTGTTAAGTGGGGTCCAAGTGAACAAAGTCAGATGACTGAAGTGATGCTAAACAAAAATCATATGTCTTCGAGCGAAGACAATGAGAGAAAATCTTATCTGGAGTTAGATGAGTCAGTTTTGCTTGTAGCCCAAGCCAAGCTGCCGCGTGTGTTTGAAATCCGACAGGTGGACACGTGTCGGTTCCTTAGTGACCCAAGGTCATTTCAGACATATCATGTCGGGTTGCCTCCTGGCTATAAATAGCCCACCCCCTACACCATAAATTGGTGGTTGCTCAGAGTTAGTGCACGGTTTTTGTCGTTTGAGAGCAACCCACCTCTGAAGCCTTTGAGAGTGAAATCCTTGCAAGGACAAAGCCCAAAACACCCAGAGCAAAAGAGTGTTAGGCATCACTGAAGTCTTTTTGTCGCGTGACCTGAAGACTTGTTACACTTGAGGATTGTGCATCCTCTAGCCGGTTAGGCGTCACGTTCTGAGGATCCAAGAGTCATTGTGGATCGCTAGCGAACGGAGTTTGTGAAGGTTTGGAAGTCTACCTTGAAGACTTGCCAGAGTGACTGGGCGAGGACTGGGTGTGCTTAGCTCAAGGGGAATAAGGTGAAGACACAGTCTTCTCAGTTCAATCTAAGCCTCCCTTGAAGGAAATATGCCCTAGAGGCAATAATAAAGTTGTTATTTTATATTTCCTTATATCATGATAAATGTTTATTATTCATGCTAGAATTGTATTAACCGTAAACTTGATACATGTGTGGACACATAGACAAAACACCATGTCCCTAGTAAGCCTCTACTAGACTAGCTCGTTAATCAAAGATGGTTAAGTTTCCTGACCATAGACATGTGTTGTCATTTGATGAATGGGACCACATCATTAGGAGAATGATGTGATGGACAAGACCCATCTGTTAGCTTAGCATAATGATCGTTAAATTTTATTGCTATTACTTTCTTCATGACATATACATATTCCTTTGACTATGAGATTATGCAACTCTCGGATACTGAAGGAATACCATGTGTGCTATCAAACGTCACAATGTAACTAGGTGATTATAAAGATGCTCTACAGGTATCTCCGAAGGAGTTTGTTGGGTTGGCATAGATTGAAATTAGGATTTGTCACTCCGAGTATCGGAGAGGTATCTCTGGGCCCTCTCGGTAATGCACATCATAATAAGCCTTGCAAGCAATATGACTAAGGGATGATGCATTACAGAACGAGTAAAGAGACTTGCCAGTAATGAGATTGAACTAGGTATGATGATACCAACGATCAAATCTCGGGCAAGTAACATACCGATGACAAAGGGAATTACCTATGTTGTCATTATGGTTTGACCAATAAAGATCTTCGTAGAATATGCAGGAACCAATATGAGCATCCAGGTTCCGCTATTGGTTATTGACCGGAGATGTGTCTCGGTCATGTCTACATAGTTCTCGAACCCGTGGGGTTCGCACGCTTAACGTTCGATGACGATTTGTATTATGAGTTATGTGTTTAGGTGATCGGAGATTGTTCGGAGTCCTAGATGATATCACGGACATGACGAGGAGTCTCGAAATGGTCGAGAGGTAAAGATTGATATATTGGATGAAGGTATTCGGACACCGGAATGGTTTCGGGATGTTTCGGATATTTATCGGAGAACCGAGGGGTTACTACAACCCCCCGGGGAAGTAATGGTCCTTCATGGGCCATAGGAGAGAAAGAGAGGGGAGCTTGCAGGGTGGCACCCCCATGGGAGTCTGAATTGGACAAGGGGGAGGGGGCACGACCCCCTTTCCTCTTTCCCTCTCCCTCTCCTTCCCTCTTTCCCCTCCATGAGAAGGAAAAAAAGGGGGGCGAATCCTACTAGGAGTGGAGTCCTAGCAGGACTCCCCCCTTGGCGCGCCCCTTGGTGGCCGGCCACCTCCTCCCCTCCTTTATATACGGGGAAAGGGGGCATCCCAAAGCACAACAGTTATTCTTAGCCGTGTGCGGTGCCCCCCTCCACAGTTTACTCCTCCGGTCATAGCGTCGTAGTGCTTAGGCGAAGCCCTGCGCGGATCACATCACCATCATCGTCACCATGCCGTTGTGCTGACGAAACTCTCCCTCAAGCCTCTGCTGGATCAAGAGTTCGAGGGATGTCATCGAGCTGAACGTGTGCTGAACTCGGAGGTGTCGTACGTTTGGTACTAGATCGGTTGGATCGTGAAGATGTTCGACTACATCAACTGCGTTAACCTAACGCTTCCGCTTTCGGTCTACGAGGGTACGTGGACACACTCCCCCCTCTCGTTGCTATACATCTCCTAGATAGATCTTGTGTGATCGTAGGATTTTTTTGAAATTGCATGCTACGTTCCCCAACAGTGGCATCCGAGCTAGGTCTATGCGCAGATGATATGCACAAGTAGAACACAAATAGTTGTGGGCGATAATAGTCATACTGCTTACCAGCAATGTCTTATTTTGATTCAGCGGTATTGTTGGATGAAGC
Organism: Triticum monococcum; assembly: GCA_034509565.1. NCBI lineage: Eukaryota > Viridiplantae > Streptophyta > Magnoliopsida > Poales > Poaceae > Triticum > Triticum monococcum. The sequence continues at coordinate 500,826,463 of CM067841.1, forward strand.
GGCCCAGACCAACCTTACATGACCACGTTCATGAGACCGGTTCCACCGATAGACATGCAACTTGTTTTGCATAATGGTGGCTGGTGGGTGTCTGTTTCTCCAACTTTAGTTGAATCGAATTTGACTACGGCCGGTCCTTGTTGAAGGTTAAAACAGCACACTTGACAAAAAATCGTTGTTGTACTAATGCGCAGGTAAGAACGGTTCTTGCTAGAAGCCCGTAGCAGCCATGTAAAACTTGCAACAACAAAGTAGAGGACATCTAACTTGTTTTTGCAGGGCATGTTGTGATGTGATATGGTCAAGACATGATGTGATATAAGTTATTGTATGAGATGATCATGTTTTGTAAAAGTTATCAGCAACTGGCAGGAGCTTTATGGTTGTCGCTTCATTGTATGAAATGCAATCACCATGTAATTGCTTTACTTTATCACTATGCGGTAGCGATAGTTGTAGTAGTAATAGTTGGCGAGACGACAACGATGCTACGATGGAGATCAAGGTCTGAAGACGGTGACGATGGAAATCATGACGGTGCTTTGGAGATGGAGATCAAAGGCACAAGATGATGATGGCCATATCATGTCACATATTTTGATTGCATGTGATGTTTATCTTTTATGCATCTTATTTTGCTTAGTACGGCGATAGCATTATAAGATGATCCCTTACTAAAATTTCAAGGTATAAGTGTTCTCCCCGAGTATGCACCATTGCGACAGTTCGTCGTGCTGAGACACCACGTGATGATCAGGTGTGATAAGCTCTACGTTCACATACAATGGGTGCAAGACAGTTTTGCATGTGCAGAATACTCGGGTTAAACTTGACCAACCTAGCATATGTAGATATGGCCTCGGAACACTGAGACCGAAAGATCAAACGTGAATCATATAGTAGATATGATCAACATAGAGATGTTCACCATTGAAAAGTACTCCATCTCACATGAGGATCGTACATGGTTTAGTTGATTTGGATCACGTGATCATTTAGATGACTCGAGGGATGTCTATCTAAGTGGGAGTTCTTAAGTAATATGATTAATTGAACTTAATTTATCATGAACTTAGTCCTGGTAGTATTTGCATATCTATGTGTAGATCAATAGCTCGCGTTGTAGCTCCCCTATGTTTTTTGATATGTTCCTAGAGAAAACTAAGTTGAAAGATGATAGTAGCAATAATGTGGGCTGGGTCCGTGATATGAGGATTATCCTCATTGCTGCACAGAAGAATTATGTCCTTGATGCACCACTAGGTGACGAACCTGTTGCAGGAGCAGATCCAGACGTTATGAATGTTTTGCAAGCTCGGTATGATGACTACTTGATAGTTTAGTGCACCATGCTTTACAACTTAGAACTGGGACTTCAAAAATGTTTTGAACGCCATGGAGCAGATGAGATGTTCCAAGAAGCTGGAAATGATATTTCAGACTTATGCCCGTGTTAAGAGGTATGCGACCTCTGAAAAGTAGTTTGCCTACAAGATGGAGGAGAATAGCTCAGTTAGTGAGCATGTGCTCAGAATATCTGGGTACTACAATCACTTGAATCAAGTGGGAGTTAATCTTCCAGATAAGATAGTGATTGATAGAGTTCTCTAGTCACTATCACCGAGTTACTAGAACTTCATGATGAACTATAATATGCAAGGGATGACGAAAACGATTCCCAAGCTCTTCGTGATGTTGAAATCGGCGAAAGTAGAAATCAAGAAACAACATCAAGTGTTGATGGTTAACAAGACCACTACTTTCAAGAAAAATGGCAAGGGAAAGCAAGGGAAACTTAAAAAGAATGGCAAGAAAGTTGCCACTCCCATGAAGAAGCCCAAAGCAAGACCCAAGCCTTAAATAGAGTGCTTCTACTACAAAGGAAATGGTCATTGGAAGTGGAACTGCCCTAGATACTTGGCGGATATGAAGGATGGCAAAGTGAACAAAGGTATATTTGATATACATGTTATTGATGTGTACTTTACTAGTGTTCATAGTAACCCCAGGGTATTTGATACCGGCTCAGTTGCTAAGATTAGTAACTCGAAATAGGAGTTGCAAAATGAACAGAGACTAGTTAAGGTCGACGTGACGATGTGTGTTGGAAGTGATTCTAAGGTTGATAAGATCACCATCACACACTCCCTCTACCTTCGGGATTAGTGTTGGACCTAAATAAATGTTATTTGGTGTCTGCATTGAGCATGAATATGATTGGATCATGTTTACTGTGATACGGTTATTCATTTAAATCAGAGAATAATTGTTGTACTGTTTACATGAATAAAACCTTCTATGTGCATACACCCAATGTAAATGGTTTATTGAATCTCGATCGTAATGATACACATATTCATAATATTGATGCCAGAAGATGCAAAGTTGATAATGATAGTGCAACATATTTGTGGCACTGTCGTTTAGGTCATATTGGTATAAAGCGCATGAAGAAACTTCATAGTAATGGACTTTTGGAATCACTTGATTATGAATCATTTGATGCTTGCGAACCATGCCTCGTGGGCAAGATGACTAAAACTCCGTTCTCCGGAACAATGGAACGAGCTACTGACTTATTGGAAATAATACCGATGTATGCGGTCCGATGCGTGTTGAGGCTCGTGGTGGGTATCGTTATTTCTGACCTTCACAGATGACTTGAGCAGATATGGGTATATCTACTTAATGAAACACAAGTCGAACATTTGAAAAGTTCAAATAATTTGATACGTCTCCAACGTGTCTGTAATTTTTGATTGTTCCATGCTATTATATTATCAACCTTGGATGTTTTATATACATTTATATGCTATTTTATATGATTTTTGGGACTAACCTATTAACCTAGAGCCCAGTGCCAGTTTTTGTTTTTTCCTTGTTTTTGAGTATCGCAGAAAAGGAAAACCAAACGGAGTCCAATTGACCTGAAATTTCACAGAGATCATTTTTGGACCAGAAGAAGCCCACGGAGTACCAGAGATGGGCCAAAAGAGTCCCGAGGCCACCACGAGGGTGGGGGCGTGCCCTACCCCCTGGGCGCGCCCCCCTACCTCGTGGCTGCCTCGGGGACCCCCATGACTTGTTCCCGACTCCAACACCTCTTATATAACCCCAAACTTCCGAAAAGAAACCCAGATCGGGAGTTCTGCCGCCAGAAGCCTCCGTAGCCACCGAAAACCAATCTAGACCCGTTCCAGCACCCTGCCGGAGGGGGGAATCCCTCTGCGGTGGCCATCTTCATCATCCTGTCGCTCTCCATGACGAGGATGGAGTAGTTCACCCTCGGGGCTGAGGGTATGTACCAGTAGCTATGTGTTTGATCTCTCTCTCTCTCTCGTGTTCTTGATTCAGAACGATCTTGATGTATCATGAGCTTTGCTGTTATAGTTGGATCTTATGATGTTTCTCCCCCTCTACTTTCTTGTGATGAATTGAGTTTTACCTTTGAAGTTATCTTATCGGATTGATTCTTTAAGGATTTGAGAACACTTGATGTATGTCTTGCATGTGCTTATCTATGGTGACAATGGGATATCACGTGATCCACTTGATGTATGTTTTGGTGATCAACTTGCGAGTTCCGTGACCTTGTGAACTTATGCATAGGGGTTGGCACAAGTTTTCGTCTTGACTCTCCGGTAGAAACTTTGGGCACTCTTTGAAGTTCTTTGTGTTGGTTGAATAGATGAATCTGAGATTGTGTGATGCATATCGTATAATCATACCCACGTATACTTGAGGTGACGTTAGGGTTTTGATTGATTTGTGTCTTAAGGTGTTATTCTAGTATGAACTCTAGGATAGATTGAACGGAAAGAATAGCTTCGTGTTATTTTACTAAGGACTATTGAATAGATTGATCAGAAAAGATAACTTTGAGGTGGTTCCGTACCCTACAATAATCTCTTCGTTTGTTCTCCACTATTAGTGACTTTGGAGTGACTCTTTGTTGCATGTTGAGGGATAGTTATATGATCCAATTATGTTATTATTGTTGAGAGAACTTTCACTAGTGAAAGCATGAACCCTAGGCCTTGTTTCCTAGCATTGCAATACCGTTTGTGCTCACTTTTATCATTAGTTACCTTGCTGTTTTTATATTTCCATATTACAAAAACCTATATCTACCATACAAATTGCAATTGTATCACCATCTCTTCGCCGCACTAGTGCACCTATACAATTTACCATTGTATTGGGTGTGTTGGTGATACGTCTCCAATGTATCTATAATTTTTGATTGTTCCATGCTATTATATTATGAACCTGGGATGTTTTATATGCATTTATATGCTATTTTATATGACTTTTGGGACTAACCTATTAACCTAGAGCCCAGTGCCAGTTTCTGTTTTTTCCTTGTTTTAGAATATCGCAGAAAAGGAAAATCAAACGGAGTCCAATTGACCTGAAACTTCACGGAACTTATTTTTGGACTAGAAGAAGCCCACAGAGTATCGGAGATGGACCAGGAGAGTCCCGGGCTTCCCATGAGGGTGGGGGCGCGCCCACCCCCCTGGGCGCGCCCCCTACCTCGTGGATAGCCTGGAGGTCCACCGACGTACTTCTTCCTCCCATATATACCCATATACCCTAAAAACTTCGGGGAGCACAATAGATCGGGAATTCCGCCGCCAGAAGCCTCCGTAGCCACCAAAAACCAATCTAGACCCGTTCCGGCACCCTGCCGGAGGGGGAATCCTTCTCCGGTGGCATCTTCATCATCCCGGTGCTCTCCATGACGAGGAGGGAGTAGTTCTCCCTCGGGGCTGAGGGTATGTACCAGTAGCTATGTGTTTGATCTCTCTTTCTCTCCCGTGTTCTTGAGGTGGTACGATATTGATGTATCGCAAGCTTTGCTATTATAGTTGGATCTTATGATCTTTCTCCCCCTCTACTCTCTTGTAATGGATTGAGTTTTCCCTTTGAAGTTATCTTATCGGTTTGAGTCTTTAAAGATTTGAGAACACTTGATGTATGTCTTGCGTGGGATACCCGTGGTGACAATGGGGTATTCTATTGATCCACTTGATGTATGTTTTGGTTATCAACTTGCGAGTTCCGCCCATGAACCTATGCATAGGGGTTGGCACACGTTTTCATCTTGACTCTCCGGTAGAAACTTTGGGGCACTCTTTGAAGTACTTTGTGTTGGTTTGAATAGATGAATCTGAGATTGTGTGATGCATATCGTATAATCATACCCACGGATACTTGAGGTGACATTGGAGTATCTAGGTGACATTAGGGTGTTGATTGATTTGTGTCTTAAGGTGTTATTCTAGTACAAACTCTAGGATAGATTGAACGAAAAAAATAGCTTCATGTTATTTTACTACAGACTCTTGAATAGATCGATCAGAAAGAATAACTTTGAGGTGGTTTCGTACCCTACCATAATCTCTTCGTTTGTTCTCCGCTATTAGTGACTTTGGAGTGACTCTTTGTTGCATGTTGAGGGATAGTTATGTGATCTAATTATGTTATTATTGTTGAGAGAACTTGCACCAGTGAAAGTATGAACCCTAGGCCTTGTTTCAACGCATTGCAATACCGTTTGTGCTCACTTTTATCATTAGTTACCTTGCTGTTTTTATATTTTCAGATTACAAAAACCTTTATCTACCATCCATATACCACTTGTATTGCCATCTCTTCGCCGAACTAGTGCACCTATACAATTTACCATTGTATTGGGTCTGTTGGGGACACAAGAGACTCTTTGTTATTTGGTTGCAGGGTTGCTTGAGGGAGACCATCTTCATTCTATGCCTCCTACAGATTGATAAACCTTAGGTCATCCACTTGAGGGAAATTTTCTACTGTCCTACAAACCTCTGCACTTGGAGGCCCAACAACGTCTACAAGAAGAAGGTTGTGTAGTAGACATCAAGCTATTTTCTGGCGCCGTTGCCAGGGAGGTTAGCGCTTGAAGGTATATCTCTAGATCTTGCAATCGAATCTTTTTGTTTCTTGTTTTAGCACTAGTTTAGTTTATAAAAGAAAACTACAAAAAAATGGAATTGAGTTTGCCTCATACGCTTCATATTTTTAATATTTGTCGTGAGTATGATGAAATGGAAAATTGTGCTAAAGTGTTAGACGAAGAATGCATTAAAATGTTTGGCACTAAATATTTGAATGATGAGCATGATTGCAATGTTGTTAGTATTAATTCCTTGAATATACATGATGCTAATGATATGCAAAGCCACAAGCTTGGGGAAGCTATGTTTGATGAAGATGATATTTTTTGTCCCCCAAGTTTTGATGAGCAAATTTTTATGATGAAAGCATGCCTCCTATTTATGATGATTATATTGATGAAAGTGGATTTGGAGAGGTCATGACTTTATTTTGTGATGAATCCACTATTTCGTAAGAGCTCCCAATTGATTATGAGAACAAAGTTGCTACCTATGATGATTATTGTGATGACATGTACGCTATAAAGATTTATGATAACCATGAAACTTGTCATCATAATTTTAGTTTTCAATTGGATTATGCCTCACATGATAGTTACTTTGTTGAGTTTGCTTCCACTACTATTCATGAGAAGAAGTTTGCTTATGTGGAGAGTAATAAAAATTCTATGCTTGTAGATCATGAAAAGAATGCTTTATGTGCTGGTTATACTGTTGAATTCATTCATGATGCTACTGAAAATTATTATGAGGGAGGAACATGTGCTTGTAGTAATTGCAATAATATCAAGTTTCCTCTCTATGTGCTTAAAGTTTTGAAATTATGCTTGTTTTACCTTAATATGCAAGTTGATTCTTGTTCCCATAAGTTGTTTGCTCACAAAATCCCTATGCATAGGAAGTGTGTTAGACTTAAATGTGCTAGTTATATTCTTCATGATGCTCTCTTTATGTTTCAATTCTTATCTTTTATGTGAGCATCATTGAAATCATCATGCCTAGCTAGGGGCGTTAAACGATAGCGCTTGTTGGGAGGCAACCCAATTTTATTTTTGTTCTTGTTTAGTAATAAATTATATATATATATATATATCCTATATTATTATTGATTTTTTATGTTTTAATTAGTGTTTGTGCCAGGTAGAACCGTTGGGAAGACTTGGGGAAAGTCTTGTTGATCTTGCTGTAAAAAAACAGAAACTTTAGTGCTCACGAGAATTGCTGCCATTTTCTATTGGAGAGTGATATTTAGTTAATTCTTTTTGCAGATGATTAATAGATAAATTACTCACGCCCAGAAGTTTATTTTAGAATTTTTGGGGTTCCACAAGTTTGCGTTAGTTACAGATTATTACAGAGTATTCTGTTTTTGACAGATTCTGTTTTTCGTGTGTTGTTTGCTTATTTTAATGAATCTATGAGTAGTATCGGAGGGTATGAACCATAGATGAGTTGTAATAAAGTAGATATTACACCAATATAAATAAATAATGAGTTCATTGCAGTACCTTGAAGTGGTGTTTTGTTTTGTTTCGCTAACGGAGCTCACGAGTTTTCTACTTTAAGTTTTGTGTTGTGAAGTTTTCAAGTTTTGGGTAAAGATTCGATGGACTATGGAATAAGGAGTGGCAAGAGCCTAATCTTGGGGATGCCCAAGGCACCCCAAGGTAATATTCAAGGACAACCAAAAGCCTAAGCTTGGGGATGCCCCGGAAGGCATCCCCTCTTTCGTCTTCGTTCATCGGTAACTTTACTTAGAGCTATATTTTTATTCACCACATGATATGTGTTTTGCTTGGAGCGTCATTTTATTTTATTTAGTTTTGCTTTCTGTTTGAATAAAATACCAAGATCTGAAATCCTTAAATGTTAGAGAGACTTCACATAGTTGCATAATTATTCGACTACTCATTGAGCTTCACTTATATCTTTCGGAGTAGTTTGTTGTTGCTCTAGTGCTTCACTTATATCTTTTTAGATCACGGTGGTGGTTTTATTTTGTAGAAATAGATGAACTCTCATGATTCACTTATATCATTTTGAGAGTCTCTAAACAGCATGGTAGTTTGCTTTGGTTATGAATTTAGTCCTAATATGATGGGCATCGAAGAGGGATATAATAAAAACTTTCATATAAAGTGCATTGAATACTATGAGAAGTTTGATACTTGATAATTGTTTTGAGATATGGAGATGGTGATATTAGATTCGTGCTAGTTGAGTAGTTGTGAATTTGAGAAATGCTTGTGTTAAAGTTTGTGATTCCCGTAGCATGCACGTATGGTGAACCGTTATGTTAAGAAGTCGGAGCATGATGTATTTATTGATTGTCCTCCTTATGAGTGGCGGTCGGGGACTAGCGATGGTATTTTCCTACCAATCTATCCCCCTAGGAGCATGCGCGTAGTACTTTGCTTCGATAACTAATAGATTTTTGCAATAAGTATGTGAGTTATTTATGACTAATGTTGAGTCCATGGATTATACACACTCTCACCCTTCCACCATTGCTAGCCTCTCTAATACCGCGCACCTTTCACCGGTATCATAAACCCACCATATACCTTCCTCAAAACAGCCACCATACCTACCTATCATGGCATTTCCATAGCCATTCCGAGATATATTTCCATGCAACTTTCCATCGTTCCGTTTACTATGACACGCTCCATCATTGTGATATTGCTTTGCATGATCATGTAGTTGACATTGTATTTGTGGCAAAGCCACCATTCATAACTCTTTCATACATGTCACTCATGCATCATGGCACATCCCGGTACACCGCCGGAGGCATTCATATAGAGTCATACTTTGTTCTAGTATCGAGTTGTAATCTTTGAGTTGTAAATAAATAGAAGTGTGATGATCATCATTAATAGAGCATTGTCCCAAAAAAGGAGAAAGGCCAAATAGAAAAGAAAGGCCAAATAAAAAAAGAAAGGCCAAAAAAAGAAAGGCCAAATAAAAAAGGGGGCAATGCTACTATCCTTTTACCACACTTGTGCTTCAAAGTAGCACCGTGATCTTGATGATAGAGAGTCTCTTGTTTTGTCACTTTCATATACTAGTGGGAAATTTTCATTATAGAACTTCGCATGTATATTCCAACAATGGGCCTCCTCAAGTTCCCTAGGTCTTCGTGAGCAAGCAAGTTGGATGCACACCCACTTAGTTTCTTTTGTTGAGCTTTCATGCATTTATAGCTCTAGTGCATCCGTTGCATGGCAATCCCTACCCACTCACATTGATATATATTAATGGGCATCTCCATAGCCCGTGCCTAGTTGATGTGAGACTATCTTCTCCTTTTTGTCTTCTCCACAACCTCCATCCTATTCCACCTATAGTGCTATATCTATGGCTCACGCTCATATATTGCGTGAAGATTGAAAAAGTTTGAGAACATCAAAAGTATGAAACAATTGCTTGGCTTGTCATCGGGGTTGTGCATGATTTGAATATGTTGTGTGGTGAAGATGGAGCATAGCCAGACTATATGATTTTGTAGGGATAACTTTCTTTGGCCATATTATTTTGAAGAGACATAATTGCTTAGTTAGTATGCTTGAAGTATTATTATTTCTATGTCAATATTCAACTTTTGTCTTGAATCTTATGCATCTGAATATTCTCGCCACAATAAAGAAGAATTACTTAGAGAAATATGTTAGGTAGCATTCCACATCAAAAATTCTGTTTTTATCATTTACCTACTCGAGGATGAGCAGGAATTAAGCTTGGGGATGCTGATACGTCTCCAACGTATCTATAATTTTTGATTGTTCCATGCTATTATATTATCAACCTTGGATGTTTTATATGCATTTATATGCTATTTTATATGATTTTTGGGACTAACCTATTAACCTAGAGCCGAGTGCAAGTTTCTGTTTTTTTTCTTGTTTTAGAATATCGTAGAAAAGGAAAATCAAACGGAGTCCAATTGACCTGAAACTTCACGGAACTTATTTTTGGACCAGAAGAAGCCCACGGAGTATCGGAGATGGACCGGGAGAGTCCCGTGCTGCCCACGAGGGTGGGAGCGTGCCTACCCCCTGGGCCCGCCCCCTGCCTCGTGGACAGCCCGGAGGTCCACCGACGTACTTCTTCCTCCCATCTATACCCATATATACTAAAAACTTTGGGGAGCACAATAGATCAGGAGTTCCGCCGCCAAAAGCCTCCGTAGCCACCAAAAACCAATCTAGACCCGTTCCGGCACCCTGCTGGAGGGGCAATCCATCTCAGGAGGCCATCTTCATCATCCCGGTGCTCTCCATGACGAGGACGGAGTAGTTCTCCCTCGGGGCTGAGGGTATGTACCAGTAGCTATGTGTTTGATCTCTCTCTCTCGTGTTCTTGAGGTGGTACGATCTTGATGTATCGCGAGCTTTGCTATTATAGTTGGATCTTATGATGTTTCACCCCCTCCGCTCTCTTGTAATGGATTGAGTTTTCCCTTTGAAGTTATCTTATCGGATTGAGTATTTAAGGATTTGAGAACACTTGATGTATGTCTTGCGTGGGATACCCGTGGTGACAATGGGGTATTCTATTGATCCACTTGATGTATGTTTTGGTGATCAACTTGCGGGTTTCGCCCATGAACCTATGCATAGGGGTTGGCACACGTTTTCTTCTTGACTCTCCGGTAGAAACTTTGGGGCACTCTTTGTGTACTTTGTGTTGGTTTGAATAGATGAATCTGAGATTGTGTGATGCATATCGTATAATCATACCCGCGACTACTTGAGGTGACATTGGAGTATCTAGGTGACATTAGGGTTTTGATTGATTTGTGTCTTAAGGTGTTATTCTAGTACGAACTCTAGGATAGATTGAACGGAAAGAGTAGCTTCATGTTATTTTACTACGGACTCTTGAATAGATCGATCAGAAAGAATAACTTTGAGGTGGTTTCGTACCCTACCATAATCTCTTCGTTTGTTCTCCGCTATTAGTGACTTTGGAGTGACTCTTTGTTGCATGTTGAGGGATAGTTATGTGATCCAATTATGTTATTATTGTTGAGAGAACTTGCACTAGTGAAAGTATGAACCCTAGGCCTTATTTCAACGCATTGCAATACCGTTTGTGCCCACTTTTATCATTAGTTACCTTATTGTTTTTATATTTTCAGATTACAAAAACCTTTATCTACCATCCATATACCACTTGTATCACCATCTCTTCGCCGAATTAGTGCACCTATACAATTTACCATTGTATTGGGTGTGTTGGGGACACAAGAGACTCTTTGTTATTTGGTTGCAGGGTTGCTTGAGGGATACCATCTTCATCCTACGCCTCCTACGGATTGATAAACCTTAGGTCATCCACTTGAGGGAAATTTGCTACTGTCCTACAAACCTCTGCACTTGGAGGCCCAACAACGTCTACAAGAAGAAGGTTGTGTAGTAGACATCAGTTGGGGACAGAAGAGACTCTTTGTTATTTGGTTGCAGGGTTGTTTGAGAGAGACCATCTTCATCCTACGCCTCCCACGGATTCATAAACCTTAGGTCATCCACTTGAGGGAAAATTGCGACTGTCCTACAAACCTCCGCACTTGGAGGCCCAACAACGTCTACAAGAACAAGATTGTGTAGTAGACATCAAGCTCTTTTCTGGCGCCGTTGCTGGGGAGGTTAGCGCTTGAAGGTATATCTTTAGATCTTGCAATCGACTCTTTTAGTCTCTTGTTATCACTAGTTTAGTCTATAAAAGAAAATTACAAAAAAAATATGGAATTGAGGGTATCTCATATGCTTCATCTTTTTAATGTCTTTCATGAAAATAAGGATTTCGGTAATTGTGCCAAAGTGTTAGAAGAAGAATCCATTAGAATGTTTGGCACTAAATATTTGAATGATGAGCATGATTGCAATGTTGTTAGTATGGATTCCTTGAATATCCATGGAACTAATGATGATTGCACTAGTCATGATGAAAATGTCTCTTATAAGCATTTCAATTTTTGTGGAGTGCATAGAGTTTGCAAGTACACACCAAATAGGGAAGATAGATTGCAAGAGGCATAAATATTTAGAAACTAAATGGTTGCAAGAAAGGCTAGATGTTTGTGTTGAAAATTTAAATTTTCTTAGCCATCCTTGTGAACTTTGCAATGAACATGGTCATTTAAATATCCAATGCAAATTGTTTCATGATTGAATCGTGTCCAAAAATTGTGATGACTTGATTTCCCTTGCGCATCATAATGAACTTGGTTTGCTTCTGGGTTATGAAGAAATGAAACGTATAACTAAGGATATTCCAGAATTTACCCTTGATAAAGTTCTTGATTTTGATCTAGAGGAAATTTATATGTATTGTGCGGTGAATTGCATTGAAAATCCTTATATTGCCAATTACATAAAGACAAGAAAACAAATAGAAGATGAAGATAATACTAATGAAAGGGGAGAGACTTCCCAATATCCTCCTATTATTTCTTATGATGAATCAGGTAACGAGGAAGAGCTTTCTATCCAACCAATCTCATTAATAAGGAGCTCCAAAAAGAGGGTTAAACCCACACATGATGCGAAGAAGCAAAAGAAAATACGTAGAAGCAAAGGTAAAAAGGTATCCCTCCCAAATGATGTCGCTCCTATTACTCATTGCGATGATAATAATTGCTATACTATTGGTGCTATCCATACTATTAATGATGAGAGTGATTATGCTTATGATATGAAAAGGCCCAAGCTTGGGGATGCTATGTTTGACGAGAATGACATGTTTGAGAATTTATTTGCTGCAATTTATGTTTGCCCCAAGCTTGGGGATGCTACGTTTCATGAACATGATATATTTAACCTCCCAAGTTTTGATATGCAAATTTATTATGATGATAGTATGCCTCCTATTTATGATGATTATATTGATGAAAGTGGATTTGGAAGAGTGTCAACTTTAGGAAGTGATGATCCCACTATTTTGGAGGATGTTGAATCATATTGTGATAATTGTGAAAGTGGATTTGGAGAGGTCATGACTTTATTTAGTAATGATTCCACTATCTTGGAAGAGGTTTCAATTGACTATGATGAGAACAAAGTTGCTACTTATGATGATTATTGTGATGACACTTATGCTACAAAAAGTAGTGATGATTATATTTATAAAACTTGTCATGATTATGATTACCCTCTTTCTGAACATTACTCTTTTAATGTCGAAACAATTTATAGTATTCGACATTCTTATGATACTTCCACTATCCCGAATGAGAAGAATTTTGCTTATGAGGAGAATAGTAAATTTTCTATGCTTGTAGATCATGAAAATAATGATTTATGTGATGGTTATATTGTTGAATTCATTCATGATGCTACTGAAAATTATTATGAGGGAGGAATATATGCTTGTGGGTATTGCAATAATATCAAGTTTCCTCTCTATGTGCATAAAGTTTTAAAGTTATGCTTGTTTTGCCTTCCTATGCTAGTTGACTATTGTTCCCATAAATTGTTTGTTCACAAAATACCTATGCATAGGAAGTGGGTTAGACTTAAATGTGCTATTAATATTCTTGATGATGCTATTTTTATGTTACAATTCTTATCTTTTATGTGAGCATCATTGAAATCATCATGCCTAGCTAGGGGCGTTAAACGATAGTGCTTGTTGGGAGGCAACCCAATTTTATTTTTGTTCTTTGCTTTTTGCTCCTGTTTAGTAATAAATAATTCATCTAGCCTTTGTTTAGATGTGGTTTTATGTTTTAATTAGTGTTTGTGCCAAGTAGAACCTTTTGGAAGACTTGGGAAAAGTCTTTGCGATCTTGCTGTAAAAAACAGAAACTTTAGCGCTCACGAGATTAGCTGGCTTTTTTTACTGGAGAGTGCTATTAGGTTGGTTCTTTTTGCAGATGATTAATAGAAAAATTCCTCACGTCCACCAATTTATTTCCGAATTTTTGGGGTTACAGAAGTATACAAAACCTACATATTACTACCGATTGTTCTGTTTTTGACCGATTCTGTTTTCATTGTGTTGTTTGCTTATTTTGATGAATCTATGAGTAGTATCGGAGGGTATGAACCATAGAGAAGTTGGAATACAGTAGATACAGTAGATATTACACCAATATGAATTTAGAATGAGTTCACAACAGTACCTAAGTTGTGATTTATTTTCTTATACTGACGGAGCTTACAACTTTTCTGTTAAGTTTTGTGTTGTGAAGTTTTCAAGTTTTTTTTGACTGTGAAGTTTTCAAGTTTTGGGTAAAGATTCGATGGACTATGGGATAAGGAGTGGCAAGAGCCTAAGATTGGAGATTCCCAAGGCACCCCAAGGTAATATTCAAGGACAACCAAGAGCCTAAGCTTGGGGATGCCCCGGATGGCATCCCCTCTTTCGTCTTCGTTCATCGGTAACTTTACTTGGAGCTATACTTTTATTCGCCAGATGATATGTGTTTTGCTTGGAGCATCATTTTATTTTATTTTGCTTGATGTTTGAATAAAATACCAAGATCTTAAATTCTTAAATGATAGAATCTTCACATAGTTGCATAATTATTCGACTGTTCATTGATCTTCACTTATATCTTTTGAAGTAGTTTGTCGTTTGCTCTAGTGCTTCACTTATATCCTTTTAGAGCATGGTGGTGGTTTATTTTGAAGAAATAGATGAAATCTCATGATTCACTTATATCATTTTGAGAGTCTCTAAACAACATGGTAATTTGCTTTGCTTATGATACTAGTCCTAATATGATAGGCATCCAAGAGGGATATAATAAAAACTTTCATATAAAGTACATTGAATACTATGAGAAGTTTGATACTTGATAATTGTTTTGAGATATGAAGATGGTAATATTAGAGTCGTGCTAGTTGAGTAATTGTGAATTTGAGAAATACTTGTGTTGACGTTTGCAAGTCCCGTAGCATGCACGTATGGTAACCGTTGTGTAAAAAATTTTAAGCATGAGGTGTTTATTTGATTGCCTTCCTTATGAGTGGCGGTCGGGGATGAGCGATGGTCTTTTCCTACCAATATATCCCCCTAGGAGCATGCATGTAGTGCTTGGTTTTTGATGACTTGTAGATTTTTGCAATAAGTATGTGAGTTCTTTATGACTAATGTCGAGTCCATGGATTATACGCACTCTCACCCTTCCATCATTGCTAGCCTCTTCGGTACCGTGCATTGCCCTTTCTCACCTTGAGAGTTGGTGCAAACTTCGCCGGTGCATCCAAACCCCGTGATATGATACGCTCTGTCACACATAAACCTCCTTATATCTTCCTCAAAATAGCCACCATACCTACCTATTATGGCATTTCCATAGCCATTCCGAGATATATTGCCATGCAACTTTCCACCGTTCCGTTCATCACAACACACGTCATCATTGTCATATTGCCTTGCATGATCATGTAGTTGACATCGTATTTGTGGCAAAGCCACCATGCATAATTTATCATACATGTCACTCTTGATTCATATGCCAATCTCGGTACACCACCGGAAGCATTCATATAGAGTCATACTTTGTTCTAGTATCGAGTTGTAATCTCTGAGTTGTAAATAAATAGAAATGTGATTATCATCATTAATAGAGCATTGTCCCAAAAAAGGAAAAAAGAGAGAGAAAGGCCAAATAAAACAAATAAAAAATAAAATAAAATAAAAGGGGCAATGCTACTATCCCTTTTCCACACTTGTGCTTCAAAGTAGCACCATGATCTTCATGATAGAGAGTCTCTTATATTGTCACTTTCATATACTAGTGGGAAATTTTCATTATAGAACTTGGCTTGTATATTCCAACAATGGGCTTCCTCAAATGCCCTAGGTCTTCATGAGCAACCAAGTTGGATGCACACGCATTTAGTTTCTTTTGTTGAGCTTTCATACATTTATAGCTCTAGTGCATCCGTTGCATGGCAATCCCTGCTCCTTGCATTGACATCAATTGATGGGCATCTCCCTAGCCCATTGATTAGCCGCGTCAATGTGAGACTTTCTCCTTTTTTTGTCTTCTCCACATAACCCCCATCATTATACTCTATTCCACCCATAGTGCTATATCCATGGCTCACGCTCATGTATTGCGTGAAAGTTGAAAAAAGTTTGAGATTACTAAAGTATGAAACAGTTGCTTGGCTTGTCATCGGGGTTGTGCATGATGAGAGGATTCTTGTGTGATGAAAATGGAGCATGACCAAACTATATGATTTTGTAGGGATGAACTTTCTTTGGCCATGTTATTTTGAGAAGACATAATTGCTTAGTTAGTATGCTTGAAGTATTATTATTTTTATGTAAATATTAAACTTTTGTCTTGAATCTTATGGACCTGAATATTCTTGCCACAATAAAGAGAATTGCATGGATAAATATGTTAGGTAACATTCCACATCAAAAATTCTGTTTTTATCATTTACCTACTCGAGGACGAGTGATACGTCTCCAACGTATCTATAATTTTTGATTGCTCCATGCTATTATATTATCTATTTTGGATGCCAATGGGCTTTATTTTACACTTTTATATCATTTTTGGGACTAACCTACTAACCGGAGGCCCAGCCCAAATTGTTGTTTTTTTGCCCATTTTAGGGTTTCACCGAAAAGGAATATCAAACGGAGTCCAAACGGAATGAAACCTTCGGGAACGTGATTTTCTCAACAAACATGATCCAGGAGACTTGGAGTGGGCGTCAAGAAACGATCGAGGAGGCCACGAGGCAGGGGGGCGCCAACCCCCCTGGGCGCGCCCTCCACCCTCGTGGGCCCCTCGTTGCTCCATCGACGTACTTCTTCCTCCTATATATATCCACGTACCCCCCAAACATCCATGAGCACCACGAAAACCTAATTCCACTGCCGCAACCTTCTGTACCCGAGAGATCCCATCTCGGGGCCTTTTCCGGAGCTCCGTCAGAGGGGGCATTGATCACGGAGGGCCTCTACATCAACTCCATGGCCTCTCCGGTGATGTGTGAGTAGTTTACTTCAGACCTACGGGTCCGTAGTTATTAGCTAGATGGCTTCTTCTCTCTCTTTGGATCTCAATACAAAGTTCTCCTCGATCTTCTTGGAGATCTATTCGATGTAATCTTCTTTTGCGATGTGTTTGTCGAGATCCGATGAACTATGGGTTTTTGATCAAGTTTATCTATGAACAATATTTGAATCTCCTCTGAATTCTTTTATGTATGATTGGTTTATCTTTGCAAGTCTCCTCGAATATCAGTTTGGTTTGGCCTACTAGATTGATCTTTCTTGCAATGGGAGAAGTGCTTAGCTTTGGGTTCAATCTTGCGGTGCTCGATCCTAGTGACAGAAAGGGAAACGACATGTATTGTATTGTTGCCATCGAGGATGAAAAGATGGGGTTTATATCATATTGCATGAGTTTATCCCTCTACATCATGTCATCTTCCTTAAAGCATTACTCTGTTCTTATGAACTTAATACTCTAGATGCATGCTGGATATCGGTCGATGTGTGGAGTAATAGTAGTAGATGCAGAATCATTTCGGTCTACTTGTCGCGGATGTGATGCCTATATACATGATCATACCTAGATATTCTCATAACTCTGCTCAATTCTATCAATTTCTCGACAGTAATTCGTTTACCCACCGTAATACTTATGCTCTTGAGAGAAGCCACTAGTGAAACCTATGGCCCCCGGGTCTATCTTCCATCATATTAATCTTCCAATACTTAGTTATTTTTATTGCCGTTTATTTTACTTTGCATCTTTATTTCTCTTTATCATAAAATACCAAAAATATTATCTTATCATATCTATCAGATCTCACTCTCGTAAGTGACCGTGAAGGGATTGACAACCCCTTTATCGCGTTGGTTGCGAGGTTCTTATTTGTTTGTGTAGGTGCGTGGGAATCGAGTGTGATCTCCTACTGGATTGATACCTTGGTTCTCAAAAACTGAGGGAAATACTTACGCTACTTTGCTGCATCACCCTTTCCTCTTCAAGGGAAAACCAACGCAGTGCTCAAGAGGTAGCAAGAAGGATTTCTGGCGCCATTGCCGGGGAGATTTGCGCCAAGTCAAGTCAAGATTTGACTCCCGACAACAAGCCATTTCCGACGCCGTTGCCAAGTCAAGACATACCAAGTACCCATCAGAAACTCTTATCCCTCGCACTACATTATTTGCCATTTGCCTCTCGTTTTCCTCTCCCCCACTTCACCCTTGTCGTTTTATTCGCCCTCTCTCTTTCTGTTTGCCTCTTTTTTTCGCTTGCTTCTTGTTTGCTCGTGTGTTGGATTGCTTGCTTGTCACGATGGCTCAAGATAATACTGAATTGTGTGACTCTGCCTATACGAACAACAATGATTTTCTTAGCACTCCGATTTCTCCTCTTACCGATGCTGAATCTTGTGAAATTAATGCTGCTTTGTTGAATCTTGTCATGAAAGATCAATTTGCCGGCCTTCCTAGTGAAGATCCCGCTACCCATCTAAACAACTTTGTTGATTTGTGTGATATGCAAAAGAAGAAAGATGTGGATAATGATATTGTTAAACTTAAGCTATTTCCGTTTTCGCTTAGAGATCGTGCTAAAGCTTGGTTTTTGTCTTTGCCTAAAAAAGTGTTGATTCATGGAATAAGTGCAAAGATGCTTTTATCTCTAAGTATTTTCCTCCCGCTAAGATCATCTCTCTTAGAAACGATATTATGAATTTTAAGCAATTTCATCATGAACATGTTGCACAATCTTGGGAGAGGATGAAATTAATGATACGTAATTGCCCTGCACATGGTTTGAATCTTTGGATGATTATGCAAAAAAATATGTCGGATTGAATTTTGCTTCTAGAAATCTTTTAGATTCGGCCGCAGGAGGCACTTTTATGGAAATCACTTTAGGAGAAGCTACTAAACTCCTAGATAACATTATGGTTAATTATTCTCAATGGCACACCGAAAGATCTACTAGTAAAAAAGTGCATGCAATTGAAGAGATTAATGTTTTGAGTGGAAAGATGGATGAACTTATGAAATTGTTTGCTAATAAGAGTGTTTCCTCTGATCCTAATGATGTGCCTTTGTCTACCCATAGATTTCATTGTTCTTGATATAGATTGCAATCCTTCATGTCCTATTATTCTTGGTAGACCTTTCCTTAGAACGATTGGTGCAATTATTGATATGAAGGAAGGGAATATTAAATTCCAATTTCAATTAAGGAAGGGCATGGAACACTTCCCTAGAAAGAAAATTAAATTATCATATGAATCTATTATAAGAGCCACTTATGGATTTCATACCAAAGATGGCAATACCTAGAACTATCCTTGCTTTTATGCCTAGCTAGGGGCATTAAACGATAGCGCTTGTTGGGAGGCAACCCAATTTTATTTTTATTCCTTGCTTTTTGCTCCTGTTTAGTAATAAATAATTGATCTAGACTCTGTTTTGGTTGTGTTTTTTGTGTTTAATTAGTGTTTGTGCCAAGTAGAACCGTTGGGAAGACTTGGGGAAAGCCTTTTTGATCTTGCTGTAAAAAACAGAAACTTTAGCGCTCACGGGAATTGCTGCCATTTTTATTTGGAAAGTGATATTTAGTTAATTCTTTTTGCATATGATTAATAAATTGATCTCTCATGCTTCACTTATATTATTTTGAGAGTCCTTTAGAACAACATGGAAACTTGCTTTAATATAAAAACTTTCATAGAAGTGCATTGAATACTATGAGAAGTTTGATACTTGATAATTGTTTTGAGATATGGAGATGGTGATATTAGAGTCATGCTAGTTGAGTAGTTGTGAATTTGAGAAATACTTGTGTTGAAGTTTGTGATTCCTGTAGCATGCACGTATGGTGAATCGTTATGTGATGAAGTCGGAGCATGATTTATTTATTGATTGTCTTCCTTGTGAGTGGCGGTCGGGGACGAGCGATGGTCTTTTCCTACCAATCTATCCCCCTAGTAGCATGCGCGTAATAATTTGTTTCGATAACTAATAGATTTTTGCAATAAGTATGTGAGTTCTTTATGACTAATGTTGAGTCCATGGATTATACGCACTCTCATCCTCCCACCATTGCTAGCCTCTCTAATACCATGCACCTTTCGCCGGTACCATAAACCCACCATATACCTTCCTCAAAACAGCCACCATACCTACCTATTATGGCATTTCCATAGCCATTATGAGATATATTGCCATGCAACTTTCCACCGTTCCGTTATTATGACACGCTTCGTCATTGTCATATTGCTTGCATGATCATGTAGTTGACATCGTATTTTTGGCAAAGCCACCGTTCGTAATTCTTCATACATGTCACTCATGCATCATTGCACATCCCGGTACACCGCCTGAGGCATTCACATAGAGTCATATTTTGCTCTAAGTATTGAGTTGTAAGTAAATAAAGTGTGATGACTATCATTATTAGAGCATTGTCCCAAGTGAGGAAAGGATGATGGAGACTATGATTCCCCCACAAGTCGGGATGAGACTCCAGACGAAAAATAAAAAAGAGAGAAAAGAGGCCAAAAAGAAAAAAAAAGAGAAAAAGGCCCAAATAAAAAAATGAGAGAAAAATATAGAAGGGACAATGCTACTATCCTTTTTCCACGCCTGTGATTCAAAGTAGCACCATGATCTTCATGATAGAGAGTCTCATATGATATCACTTTCATATACTAGTGGGAATTTTTCATTATAGAACTTGGCTTGTATATTCCAATGATGGGCTTGCTCAAAATGCCCTAGGTCTTCGTGAGCAAGCAAGTTGGATGCACACTGTCATGGTGGGCGCACGACAGATGCCAAGGGATGGCTAAAGAGAGGAGGAGGCTCGAGGGCGCTGGTGGGCTCCAGAGGCGAGGTTGGCATGAGCGGGCGCGGGACGCCGGACATACCCAGGTTCGGGGCTCTCCGGAGAGATAATACCCCTAGTCCTACCGAATGTAGTTGGATGATCGATAGTACAATGTTGCTCCTGGAGCTGTATGGAGGAGGAAGGAAGCTGGCCAAGGCTTGGGCTGCTCCTTCTCTCCGGTGTCGCAGTTTTGTGGCTAGTCCTATGCTTGCTTGCTTTTCTCTCGTATGTGTCTTCTGCTTTCTCTCTTGTTCGGTTCGTTTGCCATGATCGCGGGCTCCCGGGGGGTTTTATAGTCCACCCCCCCCCCCCCCCCGAGGGTACAATGGTAATGTTACAAGTCGGTGGGTCCGTATTGTCGGTGTCCGGGAACCTGGGCTGGGTCCCGCTGAGGGCTTGTGGTTCACCGGGTTCCCCTAGGTGCAGGCCCCTCATGCCTAGGGGGACTGTGCGCCGTCTTGTCGATTGTCTGGGCGTGGCCGAGTCAAGTCGTGTATAGTGCTCTCCGTCTGGTTGCCGCTTGCTGTCGTCAGCGGTGAAGGCGGGGGCACTGTAGCCACGCCAGCCCTGGTCAGCGGGTAGGTGAGGGGCACTGTTGCCTCGTTCCTGCTGACCAGAGGCATGGGCGAGGCACTGTTACCTCGGTCACCGTTGATTGAAGTCTCGTCCCATCATACGGCCTGGATGGGAAGGGGAGTTGACCCGTGGTTGGATTGCGTAGCACGCCACGGGTGGTGTTGGCTTGTTGAGGAGGCTTCGGTCGTGCTGGGTTCGGCTGTCTTGCGCTAGTTGTTGGGGCCGAGTCGACATGTCTTGCCGGGTCGGCTAGTTTGGCTGGCTTGCGGGGCTTGGCCGGGTCGAGCGACCCGGCCAAGCGCGTGCCGGTATTGAGGGGCGGTGCCAACCCCGTTGATTTTTGAAGAGCATCCGGGTTTTGTTGCCTGCCCGTGGTCCATCCCCCCGACAGTAGTCCCCGAAGCTGTGAAGGTCTGTCGTCTTCGGATGAGTGGGCCTTCGCAGTTTCCCCCTTAAGCAAGGTGGATCCTGCGAGCGCCGGGTCCGGCAACACCCACTGTGTGCCGGTATTCTCGGAAACCAGATCATGGCATCCCGGCCGTGTCGGGAATCGAGAAGTCCGCCGAATCTTGGGGCAATCCCTCGGGCTTCGCGCGGGCGCCACGTGGTGCCTGAAAGTCGGAGGGGCCTGATGGGCCACGCACGTGACGAGACCGGGCGACGGGCTAGGACCCACCGCCGTGCGCCCTTGGCCCAAGAGCACAGATTTATTGCAGCGTCCGGGGGCAGTTGCTCTTCCCCGGGCAGTTACTGTGCGTGTACGTGCACACTTATTGCGGGGTAGTGGAACGGGCGTGTGCAGACGATCCCACTTCCCCACTTCCCCATGTTCAAACCAAGGGTTATAAATTGGGGGGGGGGGCAGGGGGCGGACATTATTCTCGCTCGCGCCCTCCTGTCCCTTTGCTCTCGCTCCACTCTTTTCAACTGACGCACTGCGGCGCCCGCTGCTCTGAGCAGAATCTCTTCGCTGTCCATCTTCCTTCTTCTTCTTCCTTCGACCATGTCGCTGCCATCGGGCTCCTGGATGGGCTCGAATGTCACCTCCGAGGACATCACCCAACTCCGGGCGACGCGGCGCCTGCCACACGAGACGGACGTCGGCGTCCGCCTGCCGTGCGGCGAGCAGAGGCCTCGGCCCGAGGGGCAGGAGCGCGTGGTATTCCTCACACACTTCGAGCGCGGGTTCGGGCTGCCGGCGAGCACTTTCTTCCGCGCGTTCTTGGAGTTCTTCGGGCTCCAGCCGCATCATCTTGGAGCCAGCGCCATCGTCCGGCTCTTTGGCTCTGTCACCCTTTCTGAGGGGTACCTGGTGGTCGAGCCTACGATCGACTTCTGGGCGCGCTTCTTCTCCTTGAAGCGGCAGGGCCCGTCGGCCGGGGAGTTCGCCGATTGCGGCGTCGCCGTCATCTCGAAGCGGTCGGGGGAGGATTTCCCCAAGATCCCGCTGGAGGATTCTGCCAAGAAGTGGCAGAACTCCTTCTTCTACGTCCGCAACCATGGTGCGGACCGCATCAATCTTCCGGCCTTCGCCATCGCGCCGCCGCGGGCGAAGACGAACTGGGGCTACTCGCCTAGACGCCCGTCGCAGGAGATCGTTAATCTCTGCGAGCGGGTGACGGTGATGAGGACGTAGGAGGGGCTCATCAGCACTGACCTCCTCGCCGCGTTCATCCGGTGTCGGGTCCTTCCGCTTCAGGGGAGCTCCTGCCTCATCGGCGAAATGGTCGGCCTTCAAGACCCCAACTGCATGGGGTCGACGCGGCTGTCCACGGAGAAGATCGCACGCAACATGAATGGCATCTCCAAGGCCAACCTTGGGGAGGACTGGCAGTTCGGCAAGGTGCCGTACAGCCAGTCGAACCCGGCACCGCATGTGAGTATCTGGCCTTCTTACTTTGCTGCCGCGCACCTTTTCATCCGTCCTGATGTGACATGGTTGGTACTTCTAAATGCGATTTGCCATCCTTACGCCCGGGCCCCATCGTAGTTGGCGCTGGTGGTGCTAGAGGAGCCCGCGGCTCGTGGCGGGGAGGATGAAGCCGAGCCCGACGCCGGCACTGGGCATCGCGCAGGTAAGTCCCGTGTTTTTCTTCATTTGTCTTGAATTGCTGACCGCGGCACGAAACGGTCGATGTTGACGCTAGTTGTTGGTGTTGTGGCGTTGGGCGCGGGAGGCGACGACGTGGGCGGAGCCGGGTCCTCGCATGGGATGGCGTCGAGCCGCCCGCATGGTAAAGACAGCGTCGCGCCGCGACCCCCGGCCCCGAAGCGCACGGCGGACCCGGCCGGGGCTGGGAGGCCGGCCAAGAGGAAGCGCGGCAGTGGGGACGGGTGGCCAACCCCGGTCCCGGTCTTGGCGGGGTAAGCTTCATCTCTCATCCGCGCTCTGATTTTTTTCCTTCAGCTAGTCTTGTTTCTTTTCTGCTTATTCCGTCTTCTTCTTCAGGTCGCCAATCGCGCTGGCGAGGGCGGCGGCAGAAGCCGCGACCGCTAAAGGGGTCGAGTTTCGCAGGAGCCGGTCCGACCTCGCCGACCAGGCCGAGGTGGAGGAACAGGCCGACTCGAACGTCAGCTTGGATCTGAACGACGCCGAAGTCGTGGCCTGGCGGGAGAGGAACGGGGCCGAGGCGGAGCTGAAGGCGGCGTCGGTCCGGGCTTGGACCGACGTGGCGGTGGCATGGGCGCGAGGCGGCGCGGAGCCGGCCTGGCGCGAGATGCCGGAGGGCATGGTGGTGGCGGCAATGGTCTTTGAGCCGTCGCTCGCGGGGGAGCGCAGCCATGGAGGCCGGGCTGCGATGGTGATCCCCGACCGGGCGGTCGTGGAGGTGGTGGATGACTCCCCGCCGCGGGCCGACGTGGTCGGGCGAGCAGGGGCTGATGGTGGTGGAGGCGGCGCCGTCTTGGAAGAGACGCTGCGGGCGGCGGTGCCGGAGGCGCCGCCGGTTTTGGAGGAGGCACCGTGGGTGGCGGTGCCGGAGGCCGCCCCGGCAGCTGGGCCGGAGATGGCGACGCAGGGCGTCCCGGCGTCCGGCTCGTCGTCGGCGCCGGGAGGGGCGTCGGAGGAGGTGCTGGCCGCGTCGCGAGAGGCCAGCGGGGAGTACGCCTTAGTGCCCAAGAAGGGAGGGCGCCGAGCTGCCGTGCCGCAGCCGGAGCGGAGCGGGAGCGCCGTTGTCTTCGGGCCTCAGACCCAGG
Source organism: Triticum monococcum (assembly GCA_034509565.1). Classification (NCBI taxonomy): domain Eukaryota; kingdom Viridiplantae; phylum Streptophyta; class Magnoliopsida; order Poales; family Poaceae; genus Triticum; species Triticum monococcum. Next base: position 500,851,003 of record CM067841.1, read on the forward strand.
AGGAGGCGGCGCTGGACGCCGTCAGTCGCCACCTGTGAGGCCGGATGGAATGGCTCGAGGCCTTCGCCCAGGCCGAGGTGGAGCGGACGCGTGACCTGGAGCGCGCCGTTCTGGTAAGTTTTCTTGCAATTTCTTCTTTGTGGGGGCGCACCAGCGCACCCACTGGGTGTAGCCCCCGAGGTTCGGGCCAATTATGTAGTAGTTCGGTCGAATCTTTAGAGTGTTGGCCTTGTTCTGACTTCTGCTTTCTTCAGCATCTCGACGCCTTTCGGGTCGCCGCCTTCAATCATCTCCTAGGTAAGCACCGGGAGCTCAAGGAGCAGCTTGCCGCCAAGGAGGAGGAGCTCTGCGTCGCCGCAGGTATTCTTGTGCTCTTTTCTAGTGGGGGAGCGCTAGCGCACCCACTGGGTGTAGCCCCCGAGATTCGTGCTAACCGTGTAACAGTTGGGCCAAATCTTAAGTCTTGCTTTTTTTTTCTTCTGTTGAGTCCTTCTTTTTCGCAGCCGAGGTGCTGTCCTGGCGGACTCGTCTGCTTCGGGCCAGTCATCACTACGACTGGCTCGTTGCCGACACCAGTCGTCTTAGCGTCGAGGCGGCGCAGGCGAGGGCGGAGGCGGCCGTGGCTCGACGGTCTCTTGACGAGGCCAACCGGCTGCATGAGCAGCTGCCGGGTCATAAGAGCCGCTCGAGGCCGAGGTGGAGCACCTTAAGGCGGAAGCCGCCAAGGTGGCGGAGGCATAGCAGGCCCTGGTGGAGGCGGACCAGCAGCGCGGCCAGCTGGCCGACGACAAGGGCCGGCTCCAGGCCGAGGTGGATCGCCTACGGGAGCAGGTCACCACGACTGAGGGGGCCCATCAGGACGAGGCCCGTTGCCACGAGGCGGCCGAGAAGGTGGCCGAAGACAAGGACGCCGAGTTGAAGGAGGCCCTTGCTAAGGCGGCCGATCTGGAGAAGGCGCTCAAGGAGCGCGATCGCGCCATCGAACGGGAGCGGCATGGTACGTTGCTTGAAGCGCAGCACCTGGAAGAGTTCTTCTCCAGTAAGTGCTTTTTCTTGTTGTTTGCCGGGTCGAGATCCGGCCTTTCTTCCTTGTTGTTCTTCTTCTAACTCGCTTCTTCCTTTGCGGCATTGGCCTTCCGGGAGACGCAGTGGCTGGCGGAGGAAGACGTCCGCCATCAGCGTGACCCGACCAGCGTCGTTGGGTCCGGGATGGATCCGCTGGTGGCCTGGACCTTCCCGTAGATCATCGCCGCCGCTGGAGCCCGCCTGCAGGTCCTAGGAACGCAGTTGGGGCGGCTGTCCCAGGCCGACACCGCAATGACGGCGGCGCTATGGCCGGACTCCGTCCAACCGAGAAGCTTCTCGCGCCTGGCGCGTTGGTTGGAGATGGGGCCAGACCGGCTTGGTGAGTGGTGCGTCTCCGCCGCTCGTGCCGGTGCTGAGATGGCGCTCCAGTTCACGATGTCCTGGCATCCGGACCTGCAGCTGGACGTGTTAATGGGTCAGCGGGCCAGTTCGGAGCAGCACTTGTAGGAGCAAGCCGGCCGGGTCGCCTCCCGGGCCAGCTACATCGCCGAGTTCACCTTCCATGACGAGTTCCATCCGGAGCGGACGGAAGACGGCAGGGCCGTGGACGGCGAAGACTATGGCTTGCTCCTCCATGATCCGGAGGGGAGCTCGGAGGAGACGGGCGTCTACCGCGACGCGGGTGCTGAGGAGGACACCGACGCCTCACTGGACCCGAAGGCCGCCAGGGGAGAGTCGTCGACGTCGTGACGCGACGATGGAGATGCCTAAGACACTTTGTAAAATTTGTTAAATAGCAGGTCCACCCACCCACTGGAAGTTTTTAGGGTGTAATGAACTCGGGCCGTGGGGCTTTCCTTAAATACTTGTGTAGATGCCGTGGGTGCTTTTGCTTTTTGCCTTCCGTTTTTTGGACCAATTTCATGCATTTTTTTCCTTTCTCAAACCTCCCCCCCCCCCCCCCCGCGAGTCAGACAGCCGAGGCCTCGGTTCGTGACAAGAAGTTCGGTTCTTTGAGAGGAGCGCGCAGGACTTGGGTCCCTCGAAACATTGAGCGCGAGCGAAACACCCACTGGGTCGGCTGGCGGCAATCCGGCAAAGCTGGTTGGCGAGCAGCCGGTCGTGCGGCTATTCATTTGATGAATGATGAGCCGGGTTGATCGACCCGATAGCCTTTGACTTAGTGTATGAAGCGTAAAGGAGCTTTAGCCCGTTGTGCTTGCCAGCCGACAGCCAAAGCTGGATCTGTGCTTTAGGGCGAAGTGGGGGACCACGGCATCCTAACTTTATCAGGAATCACCAAGTAAGGCGGCGGGGTGGCGACCGAGCCAGCCAGCCCCCGAGCCCCTAGGTTGAGCGAGTCGGACCGGTGGCCGGGATCGGTGGTATGGTGATACAAGAAAATAGGACACAATAAATTGGTCGACAAAAGGCAGCCCCCGAGTCTTGTTCGAGGACCCCGTAGTTTCATGCATTTACAAAAGGCGATGATACATACGCTCGTGCGGCTAACTGTAAAATGGGCGGAGGAGTTCCGCGTTCCACGGCCGGGTCGTTTCTTCACCAGCGGTGTCCCTCTTGCGCTTCCTTGACTTGCGTGCGTCGATGAGGTAGTAGGCATTGCGGTCGCGCAAGGCCCTGCTCATGATGAATGGGCCCTCCTATGGAGGGGACAGCTTGTGCTGGCCTGCCTGCTCTTGGATGAGTCAAAGGACAAGGTCGCCCTCGCAGAATGCGAGGGTCTTGATCTTCTTGTTGTGGTAGTGCCTCAGGCCTTGCTGGTAGATGGCCGAGCGACTGAGCGCCAGGAGGCGTGCTTCTCCGAGCAGGTCGACGCCATCTTCGCGTGCTTCTCTGGCTTTGGCTTCGGTGTACATCGCGACGCGCGGTGAGTCGAACTCGACGTCGGTCAGGATGACGGCTTCGGCTCCATAGACGAGGAAGAACGGGGTGAACCTGGTCGACCGATTCGGCATGGTGCGTAGACTCCAGAGAACGGCAGGCAACTCGTCAAGCCAGCTGCCGGGTGAGCGGATGAGTGGCTCGACGAGTCGCGGCTTGACGCCGGACAGGATGAGCCCATTGGCCCGCTCGACCTGCCCATTGGACTGCGGATGCGCAACGGAGGCCAGGTCGAGGCGGATGCCGGAGACAGAGCAGTATTGTTCGAGCGCGCCCTTGGTGAAGTTGGTGCCGTTGTCGGTGATGATGCTATTCGGCATGCCGTAGCACACCGCTATGTCCTTGATAAACCGGACGGTGGTTGGCCTGTCCAGTTTCTTGACTGGTCTTGCCTCAATCCACTTGGTGAATTTGTCCACCGCCACCAGCAAGTGCGTCATGCCGCCTCGAGCGGTTTTGAAGGGATCCACCATGTCGAGTCCCCAGACCGTGAAGGGCCAGGCGATTGGTATGGTGCGGAGTGCTGACGCCGGCTAGTGGCTGCGTTTGCTGAAGCATTGGCATCCCTCACACTTGAGGACGAGTGACTCGGCATCTTGGAGGGCCGTGGGCCAGTAGAAACCGTGGCGGAACGCCTTGGCCACCAGGGATCGTGATGTGGCGTGGTGCCCGTACTCGCCCTGGTGTATGTCGCGGAGGATGTCGATGCCCTGTTCCTGCTCGACGCAGCGCTGGAACACGCTGGTGGAGCTGCGCTTGACGAGTTCATTGTTGATGATGCTGTAGGCGGACGTCCGGCGCTGCACTTGCCGAGCTTCGATTTCGTCCATGGGGAGAACCTCGTTCTCCAAAAATTCTGATATTGGGAGGGCCCAAGATGGAGCCGTAACCACGGCAAAGACGGCCACCAGGGTGGGTTCCGAGTTGGCAGCCCCCAAGCCGGGTTGAGCAGCCCCCGGGTCGGGTATGGCTACGGCCGGGTCTGGGACGATGGTGGCCGGGTCGAGCTGAGCAGCCCCCGGGCCGGGTTCGACAGTCCCCGGGCTGGGTCGTCTAGAACGTGGATGGACTCGGAGTCCGGTGATGGCTTGACGGACGGCTTGCGCAGGTGCTCGAGGGAGACACCGGACGGGATGGCTTGTCATGACGAGGTGATCTTGGCGAGCGTGACGGCTGCTTCGTTCTCCACGCGCGGGACATGGAGGAACTCGCAGCCCTCGAAGGATCCGGACAGCTTCTGGACGAGGAAGTGGTAGCTTTCCATGTTGGAGTCGTGGGCGTCCCATTCACCGGAGCACTGCTGCACCACCAAGTCCGAGTCACCGTAGCACAGGATGCGCCGGATGCTGAGTTCCTTGGCAAGCCGGAGGCCGTGCACAAGGGCTTCGTACTCGGCGACATTGTTGGAGGCGGCGAAGTGGATCTGGAGCATGTAGCGGAGCCGGTCGCCCTTTGGGGACGATAGTACGATGCCGGCCCCCAAGCCGAGTCACATTTTGGACCCGTCGAAGTGCATGCGCCAATGCATCGAGTTGGGAGGCGGCGGCAAGTACTGGGTCTCGGTCCAGTCGACGAGGAAGTTGGCCGGAGCTTGAGACTTGATCGTGGTGCGGGGATCGTAGAGGATGGTGTGGCCGGCAAGCTGGATCGCCCGCTTGGCAACCCGGCCAAAGGCATCCCGGCACCCGATAATTTCTCTGATAGGCGCCATGCTGACCACGGTGACGACGTGCTCTTGGAAATACTGCTTCAGCTTCTTGGCGGTGAGGTACACGCCGTAACACATCTTCTGGTAGTGCGGGTAGTTCTGCTTGGAGTTGGAGAGCACCTCGCTCAGGTAGTAGACTGGGCGCTGAACGGCTTGGATCTTGCCCTTCTTTGGTCGCTCGACCACCAGCACCGTGCTGACCGCCCGCGAGGTCACAGCTATGTAGAGCAGCAGCGACTCCTTGTCGGTCGGCGCGGCCAAAACTGGTGCGGTGGAGAGCATGCGCTTGAGATCTTGGAAGGCCTTGTCTGCCTTGTCGTTCCATTCGAACGTACTTGTCTTCTTCATCAGCTGGTACAAGGGTAGCGCCCTCTCGCCCAGCCAGCTTAGAAATCGGCTGACCGAGGCCAAGCATCCGGTGAACTTCTGAACATCGCGCAGCGAAGCCGGCTTGTGCATGTGCTCGATGGCTTTGATATTCTTCGGGTTTGCCTCAATATCGCGTTCCGAGATGAGGAAGCCGAGTAGCTTTCCGGCCAGGACATCGAAGACGCATTTTTCCGGGTTAAGCTTGACCTTGTATTCGCGGAGGTTGGCGAATGTTTCCTTCAAATCGTCGAGGAGCGTGAGGTGATGCTTGGTCTTCACCACGATGTCGTCCACGTATACGTGGATATTGCGGCTGAGTTGCAGCAGCAGGCATTTCTGCATGCAGCGCTGGAAGGTGGCGCAGGCGTTCTTTAAGCCGAATGACATGGTGATGTAGCAATACGCCCCAAAGGGCATGACGAAGGACGTCTTCAGGGCGTCGGCCGGGTCCAGCTTGATCTGGTGGTAGCCGGAGTAAGCGTCCAGGAAGGACAGGAACTCACACCCGGTGGTCGAGTCGATGACTTGGTCGATCCGCGGGAGGGCGAACGGATCCTTGGGGCAGGCCTTGTTGAGGCTGGTGTAGTCGACACACATGCGCCAGGTCTTGTTCTTCTTCAGGACGAGGACTGGATTGGCCAGCCACTCGGGGTGAAACACTTCCATTATGAAGCCGGCCGCCAAAAGCTTGGCGACCTCTTCACCAATGGTTCTTCTCTTCTCTTTGGAAAATCGTCGTAGGGGTTGACGGACAGTGAAGTTTGTGCTCGGCGTACGTCCTCAGGATACCCGGCATGTGATATGTCCATTTTGCATCATGCTTTTATATCGATATTTATTGCATTATGGGCTGTTATTTCACATTATGTCACAATACTTATGGCTATTCTCTCTTATTTTACAAGGTTTACATAAGGAGGGAGAATGCCGGCAGCTGGAATTCTGGGCTGGAAAAGGAGCAAATATTAAAGACCTATTCTGCACAACTCCAAAAGTCCTGAAACTCCATGGAATACCTTATAATAAATAATAAAAAATCCTCGCCAAAGATGAAGACCAGGGGGCCCACACCCTTCCCACGAGGGTGGGGGGCGCCCCCCCCCCCCCCCCCCCCGCCTTAGGGCGCGCCCCCTACCTCATGGGCCCCCTAGTGGCTCTCCGATGACCATCTTCTCCTATATGAAGTCTTTCGTCAAGAAAAAAAATAAGAAGCAACCTTTCGGGACGAAACTCCGCCGCCACGAGGCGGAACCTTGGCGGATCCAATCTAGAGCTCCGGCAGAGCTGTTCTGCCGGGGAAACTTCCCTCCCGGAGGGGGAAATCATCGCCATCGTCATCACTAATGCTCCTCTCATCGGGAGAGGGCAATCTCCATCAACATCTTCATCAGCACCATCTCATCTCAAAACCCTAGTTCATCTCTTGTATCCAATTCTTGTCTCAAAGTCCGGGATTGGTGCTAGTAGGTTGCTAGTAGTGTTAATTACTCCTTGTAGTTGATGCTAGTTGGTTTAATTGGTGGAAGATCATATGTTCAGATCCTTTATGCATATTAATACCCCTCTAATTATGAACATGTTTATGCTTTGTGAGTAGTTACGTTTGTTCCTGAGGACAAGGGAGAAGTCTTGCTATTAGTAGTCATGTGAATTTGGTATTCGTTCGATATTTTGATGAGATGTATGTTGTCTAGCCTCTAGTGGTGTTATGTGAACGTCGACTACATAACACTTCGCCATTATTTGGGCTTAGAGGAAGGCATTGGGAAGTAATAAGTAGATGATGGGTTGGTAGAGTGACAGAAGCTTAAACCCTAGTTTATGTGTTGCTTCTTAAGGGGCTGATTTGCATCCATATGTTTCATGCTATGGTTAGGTTTACCTTAATACTTTTGTTGTAGTCGCGGATGCTTGCAATAGAGGTTAATCATAAGTGGGATGCTTGTTCAAGTAAGAACAGCACCCAAGCACCGGTCCACCCACATGTCAAATTATCAAAGTACCGAACGCGGATCATATGAACGTGATGAAAACTAGCTTGACGATATTCCCATGTGTCCTCGGGAGTGCTTTTCCTTATATAAGAGTTTGTCCAGGCTTGTCCTTTGCTACAAAAAGGATTGGGCCACCTTGCTGCACTTTATTTACTTTTGTTACTTGTTGCTCGTTACAAATTATCTTATCACAAAACTATCTGTTACTACTTATTTCAGTACTTGCAGAGAATACCTTGCTAAAAACCGCTTATCATTTCCTTCTGCTCCTCGTTGGCTTCGACACTCTTACTTATCGAAAGGACTACGATAGATCCCCTATACTTGTGGGTCATCAAGACTCTTTTATGTCGCCGTTGCCGGGGAGTGAAGCGCCTTTGGTAGGTGGAATTTGGTAAGGAAAAATTTATATAGTGTGCTGAAATTTACTGTCACTTGTTACTATGGAAAGTAATCCTCTGAGGGGCTTGTTCGGGGTATCTTCACCCTGACCAGTAGAGCAAAGAGTTGCTCCTCAACCTACTAAACCTATTGAAGATGAAATTCCTTATGAGTATCCTTCGGGTATGATAGAAAAACTGCTAGCTAATCCTTTTACAGGAGATGGAACAAAGCATCTTGATGAACCCCTAATATATGTGGATGAATTTTGTGGATTATTTAAGCTTGCAGGTATACCCGATGATGTTTCTAAGAAGAAGGTCTTCCCTTTATCTTTGAAGGGAGACGCATTGATATGGTATAGGCTATGTGATGATACGAGATCATGGAACTATAGAAGATTAAAATTGGAATTTCATCAAAAGTATTACCCTATGCATCTTGTTCATCGTGATCGCAATTATATATATAATTTTTGGCCTCGCGAAGGAGAAAGCATCGCTCAAGCTTGGGGGAGGCTTAAATCAATGTTGTATTCATGCCCAATCATGAGCTCTCAAGAGAAATGATTATTCAAAAAATTTATGCTTGGCTTTCTGAAAATAATCGTACCATGCTCGATACTTCTTGTGCTGGATCTTTTATGATGAAGACTATTGGATTTAGATGGGATTTATTGGATAGAATTAAACGCAACTCTGAAGATTGGGATCTCGATAAAGGTAAGGAGTCAGGTATGACACCTAAGTTTGATTGTGTTAAATATTTTATGGATACCGATATTTTCCGTAAGTTTAGCACTAAATATGGACTTGATTCTGAGATAGTAGCTTCTTTCTGTGAATCTTTTGCTACTTATGTTGATCTCCCTAAGGAGAAGTGGTTAAATATCATCCTACCATAGAAGTAAAAGTAGCTGCACCTATTAAAGTTCAAGAAAAGACTATCACTTATAATGATCCTATTGTTCCTACTTCTTATGTTGAGAAACCACCTTTCCCTGTTAGGATAAAGGATCATGCTAAAGCTTCAACTATGGTTCGTAAAAGCAATATTAAAACATATACACCTCCTGAGCAAGTTAAAGTTGAACCTAATATTGCTATTGTTAAAGATCTCTTGTCTGATAATATAGATGGGCATGTTATTTATTTCTGTGATGAAACTGCTAGAATTGCTAAACCCCGTGATACAGATAAACCTAGACCTGTGATAAGCATGCCCGTTATTTCTGTTAAAATAGGAGATCATTGTTATCAAGGCTTATGTGATATGGGTGCTAGTGCTAGTGCAATACCTATTGACTTATACAATGAAATTATGCATGACATTGCACCTATTGAGTTAGAATATATTGATGTTACTATTAAACTTGCTAATAGAGATACTATTTCACCAATGGGAATTGTTAGAGATGTTGAAGTCTTGTGTGGGAAAACTAAATATCCTGCTGATTTTCTTGTTCTTGGTTCCCCACAAGATAGCTTTTGTCCCATTATATTTGGTAGACCCTTCTTAAATATTGTTAATGCTACCATAGATTGCACAAGGGATGTTGTTACTGTCGACTTAGATGATATGACTCATGAGTTTAATTTCTCTAAATTTAGTAACCAACACCGTGAAGAAGAATTGCCTAGTAAGGATGAAATTATTGGTCTTGCTTCTATAGTCGTACCTCCTAGTGATCCTTTAGAACAATATTTGCTAGAACATGAGAATGATATGTTTATGAATGAAAGAAGGGAAATAGATGAAGTATTCTTTAAACAGGAACCTATGCTGGAGCACAATTTGCCTGTTGAAATCCTAGGGGATCCCCCTCCACCTAAGGGTGATCCCGTGTTTGAGCTGAAATTGTTGCCTGATAATCTTAAATATGCTTATCTTGATGAAAAGAAGATATATCCTGTTATTATTAGTGCTAACCTTTCAGAGCATGAAGAAAAAAGATTATTGAAAACTCTGAAGAAGCACCATGCTGCTATTGGATATACTCTTGATGATCTTAAGGGCATTAGTCCCACTCTATGTCAACATAAAATAAATTTGGAAGCAGATGCCAAACCAGTTCGTGATCCTCAATGATGTATGAATCCTAAAATGAAAGAAGTGGTAAGAAAAGAAATACTAAAGCTTCTGGAGGCAGGTATAATTTATCCCGTTGCTGATAGTTAGTGGGTAAGTCCTGTTCATTGTGTCCCTAAGAAGGGAGGTATTACTGTTGTTCCTAATGATAAAGATGAATTGATTCCACAAAGAATTATTACAGGTTATAGGATGGTAATTGATTTACGCAAATTAAATAAGGCTACTAAGAAAGATCATTACCCCTTACCTTTTATCGATCAAATGCTAGAAAGATTATGCAAACATACACATTACTGCTTTCTAGATGGTTATTCTGGTTTCTCTCAAATACCTGTGTCGGCTAAAGATCAATCAAAGACTACTTTTACATGCCATTTTGGTACTTTTGCTTATAGACGTATGCCTTTTGGTTTATGTAATGCACCTTCTACCTTTCAAAGATGCATGATGGCTATATTCTCTGACTTTTGTGAAAAGATTTGTGAGGTTTTCATGGACAACTTTTCCGTCTATGGATCTTCTTTTGATGATTGCTTGAGCAATCTTGATCGAGTTTTGCAGAGATGTGAAGAAACTAATCTTGTCTTGAATTGGGAAAAGTGCCACTTTATGGTTAATGAAGGTATTGTCTTGGGGCATAAAGTTTATGAAAGAGGTATTGAAGTAGATAAAGCCAAGGTTGATGCTATTGAAAACATGCCATGTCCCAAGGACATCAAAGGTATAAGAAGTTTCCTTGGTCACGCCGGATTTTATAGGAGGTTCATTAAGGACTTCTCAAAAATTTCTCGGTCTCTAACTAATTTATTACAAAAAGATATACCATTTGTCTTTGATGATGATTGTGTAGAAGCATTTGAAATACTTAAGAAAGCATTAGTCTCTGCACCTATTGTTCAGCCACCTGATTGGAATTTACCCTTTGAAATTATGTGTGATGCTAGCGATTATGCTGTAGGTGCTGTTCTAGGGCAAAGAGTTGATAAGAAATTAAATGTTATCCATTATGCTAGTAAGACTCTAGATAATGCTCAAAGAAATTATGCTACTACTGAAAAAGAACTTTTAGCAGTTGTATTTACTTGTGATAAGTTCAGACCTTATATTGTTGATTCTAAAGTAACTGTCCACATTGATCATGTTGCTATTAAATATCTTATGGAGAAGAAAGATGCTAAACCTAGACTTATTAGATGGGTTCTCTTGCTACAAGAATTTGATTTGCATACTGTTGATAGAAAAGGGGCTGAGAACCCCGTTGCAGACAACTTATCTAGGTTAGAGAATGTTCTTGATGACCCACTACCTATTGATGATATTTTCCCTGATGAGCAATTAAATGTCATAAGTACTTCTCGTAGTACCCCTTGGTATGCTGGTTATGATAATTACATAGTTGCTAAATTTATACCACCTAGCTTCACATACCAACAAAAGAAAAAGTTCTTCTATGATTTGAGACATTACTTTTGGGATGACCCACATCTTTATAAAGAAGGAGTAGATGGTGTTATTAGACATTGTGTACCTGAGCATGAATAGGAACAGATCCTACGCAAGTGCCACTCCGAAACTTATGGAGGACACCACGCGGGAGATAGAACTGCACATAAGGTATTGCAATCCGGTTTTTATTGGCCTACTCTCTTCAAGGATGCCCGTAAGTTTGTCCTATCTTGTGATGAATGTCAAAGAATTGGTAATATTAGTAGACGTCAAGAAATGCCTATGAACTATTCACTTGTTATTGAACCGTTTGATGTTTGGGGCTTTGATTATATGGGACCTTTTCCTGCCTCTAATGGATATACACATATTTTAGTTGTTGTTGATTATGTTACTAAGTGGGTAGAAGCTATTCCAACTAGTAGTGCTGATCATAACACTTCTATTAAAATGCTTAAACAAGTTATTTTTCCGAGGTTTAGAGTCCCTAGATATTTAATGACTGATGGTGGTTCACATTTTATTCATGGTGCTTTCCGTAAAATGCTTGCTAAATATGACGCCAATCATAGAATTGCATCTCCGTACCACCCACAGTCTAGTGGTCAAGTAGAATTGAGTAATAGATAACTCAAATTAATTTTGCAAAAGAATTTCAATAGGTCTAGAAAGAATTGGTCCAAGAAACTTGATGATGCATTATGGGCCTATGGAACTGCATATAAAAATCCTATGGGTATGTCTCCGTATAAAATGGTATATGGAAAAGCATGTCACTTACCTCTCGAACTAGAACATAAGGCATATTGGGCTATTAAAGAGCTCAACTATGATTTTAAACTTGCCGATGAAAAGAGGTTATTTGATATTAGCTCACTTGATGAATGGAGAACCCAAGCTTATGAAAATGCCAAGTTGTTTAAAGAAAAGGTTAAAAGATGGCATGACAAAAGGATACAAAAGCGTGAGTTTAATGTAGGTGATTATGTATTGCTATACAACTCTCGTTTAAGATTTTTTGCAGGAAAACTTCTCTCTAAATGGGAAGGCCCCTATGTTATCGAGGAGGTCTATTGTTCTGGTGCCATAAAAATCAACAACTTCGAAGGCACAAATCCGAAGGTGGTAAACGGTCAGAGAATTAAACATTATATCTCAGGTAATCCTATTGTAGCGACCCGACCCGAATGGATCAAGTCTACTATGCTCCGGTGTCATCCCTGGATCAGTAATGCTGACACCACACAGTACTTCGAAGGATTTATAGCAGAGTGGCAATCACACACTTATTACATCGATGTCTCAAAAGAGAACTTATTACAATAATATGGCTTAAGGCCATCTAATATCGATAACAGCGGAAGACTTGGAAGATAAATGGGTCCATCAACTCCAACGGCATCACTGAGTATAGAACCACGACGTAAAAGCACCTTAATCGTCCTCTGAAAAGTCTGCAACATTAACGTTGCAGCCCGAAACGGGTCAGCACATGGAATATGCTGGCAAGGTAACACATAGAGAATGATGGAATGAAACAGCTATACTATATGCATATTTGGCTGGTGGAAAGCTTTATGGTTACTGTTTTGCATAAAGCCAGTTTTTCCCTACTACAAAGGAATAATTTATTTAACTATCATGGTGGTTGTTAAACATTGAGACTGGTTGACAGCATTCTCAATCCCAATTAAGTGAACAATTAAAACCCAACAATATTAATTAGAAGTAACATGATGAGATTCACATGATATTCAAGTACTAGATACTCAAGATGTCCATAACCGGGGACATGGCTAATCATGATTAGTTTATTACACTCTGCAGAGGTTTGCGCACTTTTCCCCACAAGACTCGATCGCCTCCGTTGGATTCCTCGCACTACTGGTGTTTGAGAAACCGATGACCGAGACACAGTCTTTCAGAAGCGCTAGCACCTTACGATGGATAGACCGGTACACCTACTTTCCCCTACATCTGCTAGTCTACCCTGTAAGAGTTCGCACGACTTAGTCAACTATGCCAGAGCCCATAATGGCTTGTGGCTGCACACGTAAGTATTTAGCATGAAAGATCTTATGATCCCTTTGAGCCTGGGTGGCGGTCCAAAATAAAACAGGCAAGTCCTGATAGACATCAGGTGCCTCAATCCACCCAGATGTGAGTTTAAGTTGCCACCTTAGATAAACCCTTAAAATTATCAATCTCACATCTGTCATGGATATCACTCACCCAATCCACGTCTACTAGCATAGCATGGCATAATAAGCAAATGTAGAAGTAACTCCCAAAGGTTTCATAATAAACAGGTAATAGGTACTACCTCATCTACTTCCCATCCCACAATTTAATTAGATCCTAATCATGCAATGTGTGAGGATTGATCTAATGCAATAAAACTGGGTTGTAGAAAAGGTATGATCGAAGTGTTACTTGCCTTGCTGATGATCCGCGAGTCCTAAAGATTCGAAGTAACAGGTGGCGCAATCTGGGTAATCTATCACAGACAAACAACAAGCATACAATAAGTACTCATCTAATGCACAGGTAAAACTCGAACAAGAGATCGAACCAGAAATTTCAACTTAAGAACTCCGGTTGCAAAGAAAGAAAGAACCGAACAAAGCAACGAAAAACAAACGGCGGAAGAGAACAACTCGGTTCTAGCAAGTTGAAACTAGGTCAAATTTTACCGTAGCAAAAACTTGTTTAAGTTGATTAGTCGGAACGGCGGTTTCGAAATGAAACTCCAGGCGCTTGAATCACCTGATTCCGATAAACGAGCGGGAAGAAAAACTAGAACGAAGATCGGATCTGAGATCGCGATCGCGGAATAAATCCGACGGAAAGAAAAAGAAGAACGGTTAAACGAACGGACATTCGTTAACCGAGAATAATCCGGTGATCACGTTCGTTAGGACGAACGGTTCGGCGAACGGTCTCTAGTCAACTAAACCGGAAAAGAAAACGAAACCGATCTAGGGTTTCGGAAAAGAAAAGCGAAACGAAAAACCAGAGAGGAAAAGAAAAAGAATCGGAGGAAAAAGAGAAGAACCGGAACGGTTTATAAGAAAAAACGAACCGAGGAAAAGAGAGATGCGGCGCGGGACTACCTCCGGCGAGGGCTCCGGCGAACGGGGCTCCGGCGGCGGCGTTGGGAGGCGGCGGCGACGTAGGGCGGCGGCGGGGCACAAGGCGGCGGCGGCGCGGCACTAGGGCGGCGGCGGCGGCGCTATAGGGGCGGCGGCGGCGCTATAGGGGGCGGCGGCGGCGGGACAAGGGCGGCGTGGCGGCTTAGGGCACGGCTTGGGGCTTGGGGCTTGGTGTGGAAAAAGGGGGGGTCTTGGGGGTATTTAAGAGGAGGAGGGGAGAGGAGACTTGGGGGAGGGGCAAGAAAAAAAGGAGAGGAAAAAAACGAAACGGAGTCCTACTAGGACTCCACTTCGGTGGCGGCGGCGGCTTCCTGCGCAGGCGCGCGCGCACGGGAGAGGAGCCGGCCTGGCCGGCGGCTTGGGCCTTGGCCCAGGCGCTGCGAATTTTTTTTTAAACGATTACGCGCGTAGAAAAACACAGAAAAGAAAATCTAAACGAACTCCAAACTTCCCAAAGTAAATTTTCCCCGACACCTAAAAATGAGTCGAACAAAATGAACTTTTCTCGGGACCTAGAATGCAAATTTTGAAAACGCGCATTTTTCCCTATACAAATAAAAGGCAAATGAAACTCCGACAAATCCAATGATCCTCTTTTCAAGATTTGAGAAGAACTCAAATATGAAAATGACGAAATCTCCAACTCTCTCCGAGGGTCCTTGAGTTGCGTGAAATTTCTAGGATCGACCAAAATGGAATAAAATATGATATGCATGATGATCTAGTGTATAACATTCCAAGTTGAAAATTTGGGATGTTACAAACCTACCCCCCTTAAGATGAATCTCGCCCTCGAGATTCGGGTTGGCTAGAAAATAGGTGAGGGTGGTCCTTGAGCAAATCTTCTTCTCTCTCCCAGGTGGCTTCGTCCTCTGAGTGGTGGTTCCACTGAACTTTACAAAACTTGATAACCTTGCTGCGGGTAACTCTGCTGGCAAACTCGAGAATCTTGACTGGTTTCTCCTCATATGTTAAGTCGTCCTTCAACTGAATCGCTTCAAGCGGCACTGTATCTCTTAGCGGTACCTCCGCCATCTCGGCGTGACATTTCTTCAGCTGAGAAACATGGAATACGTCATGAACTCCTGGCAGTCCCTCTGGTAATTCTAACTTATAAGCGACTTCTCCCATACGTTGCAAGATCTTATATGGTCCAATGAAACGTGGTGCTAATTTTCCCTTAACTCCAAAGCGCTTAACTCCTTGAAGTGGGGATACTCGGAGATAAACTCTGTCTCCGGTTTCGTAAACTGTCTCCTTGCATTTAGAATCTGTGTAGCTCTTCTGCTTGTACTGGGCTACCTTGAGCCTATCGCGTATCAACTTAACCTTCTGTTCAGACTCTTTAATCAAATCGGGTCCAAACAACTGACGGTCTCCAACTTCGTCCGATGACAACGGTGTCCTGCACCTCCTTCCGTATAAAGCTTCGAAAGGTGCCATCTTCAAACTGGTTTGGTAACTGTTGTTATAGGAAAACTCCGCATATGGCAAGTTATCGTCCCAACTAGATCCATAATCTAGTGCACAAGCTCTCAGCATATCTTCCAAAATCTGATTGACTCTCTCAGTCTGTCCATCTGTCTGCGGATGAAAAGCAGTGCTGAACTCTAGCCTGGTTCCCAAAGTTTCATGCAACTGATTCCAAAACTTTGAGGTAAATTGGGTTCCTCTGTCTGATACAATACTCCTTGGAACTCCATGCAAACAAATGATCCTAGTCATGTATATCTTTGCCAACATAGCACTGGTGTAAGTGGTCTTAACTGGAATGAAATGTGCTACCTTCGTCAAACGATCAACTACTACCCATATCGAGTCATATCCTGCTTTCGTCCTGGGTAGTCTTGTGATAAAATCCATGCCTATCTTATCCCACTTCCATTCGGGTATCGGCAATGGTTGTAACAATCCGGCTGGCTTCCGATGTTCTGCCTTCACTCTATGACATACGTCACAAACTACTACATAGGCTGCAATATCCTTCTTCATTCCGGTCCACCAGAAAGTCTCCTTCAAATCCAAATACATCTTGGTATTTCCTGGGTGAATCGAATATGGTGAATCATGTGCCTCTTGTACAATCAACTTCCTGATCTTCGGGTCATTTGGCACATAAACACGGTCCTCAAACCATAGGGTATCGTGCTCATCCTCACGAAATCCCTTTGCTCTTCCTTTGCTTAGTTCCTCCTTTATAGCAGCAATTTCCTTGTCAGATTTCTGAGCTTCTCTGATTTTATCCATCAATGTTGACTGAATCTCCAATGCTGTTACATAGCCTTTCGGAACTATCTCTAAACTTAGTTCACGAAGGTTTTCTGCTAACTCCTTGGGTATTTCCTTCGTTATTAACGTATTGACGTGGCTCTTGCGGCTCAATGCGTCAGCTACTTCATTAGCTTTACCGAGATGGTAATGCAATCTCATATCATAATCCTTGATGAGCTCCAACCATCTCCTTTGTCTGAGATTCAACTCCTTCTACGTGAAAATGTACTTCGAACTCTTGTGATCCATGTACACCTCACAATGATTTCCAATGAGGAAATGTCTCCATGTCTTCAATGCATGCACTACGGCTGCTAACTCTAAATCTTGTGTGGCATAATTCAACTCATGAGGCTTTAGTTATCGTGAAGCATACGAAACAACTCTCCCTTCCTGCATAAGCACTGCTCCAAGTCCTCGAAGTGAAGCGTCGCAATATACCTCATAATCCTTGGTCTGATCTGGCAAAATCAACACTGGTGAGGTAACCAATCGTTTCTTCAATTCCTGGAAACTAGCCTCACACTCCTCGGTCCAATTGAACTTGGTATCCTTCTTCAACAACTCCGTCATAGGCTTTGCAATCTTTGAAAAATTCTTAATGAATCTCCGGTAGTATCCTGCGAGTCCAAGAAAACTCCGGATCTCTCCAACTGTCGTTGGTGCTTCCCATTCGGTTACGGTCTCAACCTTGGCGGGGTCAACTGCTATCCCTTCTCCAGATATAACGTGTCCAAGGAATCCTACTTCCTTCAACCAAAACTCACATTTGCTAAATTTGGCATATAACTGATGTTCCCTTAGTTTCTCCAAAACCAAACGCAAATGTTCCTTATGCTCTTCTTCATTCTTCGAATAAACCAGGATATCATCAATGAACACTACGACGAACTTATCCAAAAACTCCATAAACACTTTGGTCATCAGGTTCATAAAATAGGCAGGCGCGTTAGTCAATCCAAATGACATAACGGTATACTCATACAGTCCATATCTTGTGGTGAATGTTGTCTTAGGTATGTCCTGCTCTTGAATCTTCAACTGGTGGTACCCTGATCGCAAGTCGATCTTGGAAAACACTTTAGCTCCTTGCAAACGATCAAACAGATCATTGATCATTGGCAGTGGGTACTTGTTCTTGATGGTTACTTCGTTCAATCCCCGGTAATCAACAACCATCCGTAATGATCCATCCTTCTTCTCCACTAGAAGTATGGGTGATCCCCAAGGTGAAGAACTTGGGCGAATGTAACCTTTCTCCAATAACTCCTTAATCTGATTCTTAATTTCTACCAAATCTTTTGCAGGCATCCGGTACGGTCTCTTCGATATTGGGCCTATACCTGGCAATAACTCAATCAAAAACTCAATGTCCCTATACGGTGGCATGCCTGGCAACTCTTCAGGAAATACATCAGGAAAATCCTTTACCACTGGTACTTCCTCCTGCACTACTCCTGTTAGGCAATTTACTTGTGTCCTATTTGGCACATGCCGGGATACATACTTGATCCTTCTGGCGTTGTAAGCAAAATTGACTTAATGACACAATCGATGTTTCCTCCATACATCGACAGCCAATCCATACCGAGAATTACATCCAGACCTTGGGATTCTAGAATAATCAAATCTGTTGGGAAAACATGCCTTCCTATGCTTAATGGCACTTGAAAACATCCTTGACTGGCCATGTACTCTGCTCCTGGCGAACTTACTAGCATAGGTGTTTTAAGAATCCTAGTGGGCAGGCTATACTTTTCCACAAATCCTCTTGATATGTATGAATGTGATGCACCAGTATCGAAAAGAACGAGTGCGGTAAATGACTTAACCAAAAACTTACCGATTACTGCATCCGGCTGATCTTCAACCTCCTCCACGTTAACGTGGTTCACCTGTCCCCTATTGAAAGGGTTCGGCTTCTTCCCTGAGCTTCCATTGCCATTTCCATTCTGGCCTTCAGGACATTCATTGGCATAATGTCCGGTCTTAGAACACTTAAAACAGGTGACTTGACTCAGGTCTCTCTTGGATGGGGTTGATGGGGTGGTACGGTTCTAGCCGTTGCTTCCTCCATTCCCATTACCATTCTTGTGGCCAATGTGGTTGTGCAAACTACCTCCTCCATGGGTATGCTGAAACTGAAATCCCGATTTAGGGGTAAAACGGGGCTTCTGCTGGGCTCCAGAGTTATACTTCCCCTGTCCATACTTCCTCTTGCGGTTCTCAATTTGCTGTTGCTTCCCTTCAATCATGATGGCACGATCTACCAACTCCTGGTAGTTGTTGAAACTTCCTACCATCAACTGCATGCTTAACTCATCATTCAATCCTTCCAGAAACTTCTCCTGCTTAGTTGCATCCGTAGCAACGTCATCTGGGGCATAACATGCTAACTTGCTGAAGTCGTCAACATATTGGCCAACTGTCCTTCCTCCTTGGCGTAAGTTGCGAAACTCACGCTTCTTCATGGCCATAGCTCCTGCTGAAACATGTGCGGTGCGGAAAGCTTGCTGAAACTGATCCCAAGTGACAGTGTCAACTGGGAAGGTGGCTGTGAAATTCTCCCACCATGCTGCCGCGGGTCCGTCAAGCTGATGTGTGGCAAACTTCACTTTCTCACCATCTATGCATCCTGCAGTGGTCAACTCCCTTCCTATCTTGCGGAGCCAATCGTCTGCTACTATTGGCTCGGTGCTACTAGAAAACACCGGCGGATTCAGCCTAAGGAAATGGGCTAAGTGGTCAACAGGTGGCGGTGGTGGTGGTGGGTTGTTGTTGTTGTTCTGCTGATTCTGAACTAACATCTACATCAATTGATTCTGCTGCTGGATCAACTGAGTGAGCTCCGGTGGAAATCCATTGTCACGTCTCGGAGGCATCTAAGGGTTTAGAAAAGATGAGGAATAAGAATAGAATGAGGTCTAAAGAGAAAACACTACCCCAATGCACATGAGAAAATGCACACAAAATCACTTCATTCAATTCAAACAAGGGCTTACAATTGATCTAGCTATCGCAAAAGTGCTCAAACTATAGTGTTTACATGGGGGAAATACTACTAATAGTTGGTGGTCATCTAGAAATTTGAACCGGTGGAAGACTCCATGATGTCCGCTCCAGCTTCGTCTTCAAAGTCGGGTTCACTTGGATCCGAATCGGTGTCGTCGATGATGATGTAGTTGTCCGGACATGCGACGTACATGTCTTCCTTCCTGGATGCTAACTCCCTCTTGAGTTCTTCAATCTCCTGCTTAAGATCGACGTTGTGTCTTGCTAGAGCTACGATCTCGTCCATGTAGTCCTTGCGTGTAGCCTTCAGTTCTCCTTCTAGCTCGATGATCCTGGCCTTCGCATTCTTCAACTCTATCATATCATTGCACATCTGGTTCTCGTGGCGTCAAATGTGCTGGTTTAACTCCTGGATGAAAGCTGCAATGGATCTATCCTTCTTGGTGCTGACTAACTCCCATTGTTCATCTCGACGTCCGCAAATCTGGTAGATAGTGTCCTTGAGGTCTTCTTGATAAACTTCTCCAATGCGTCCTATGGTGATATGGGCTGCCATGCTCCTTCCTAGACTCCAAGTTGGTGCATTGAAAACACTATCTATCGGCTTCGTGATTGGCGCGAATGTCCTTCCCGGAACGTGAGCTTGAATCTTCCAGCGCTCCTCTTCAGGCAAAGTGGCGTTGAAGGTTCCCGTGAAGCTTGGTAATCCAATGTTTAGGTACTTGGTGACTTCCTTCAAGTGAAATCCAAAAGGTGTGCCTTCATCCAGTTGGGCGTACTTGATCTTCGCGTCCTTCATCCTAAAGAGTAGAAAAGATGAGGAGTTAGAAAATGAGAAGAGACTAGTGATCTATGGCTTTAACTTAGTGGTCGTGTCCTACAGTCAGCGTGTGCTCTGATACCATCTCTGTAGCGACCTGACCCGAATGGATTAAGTCTACTGTGCTCCGGTGTCATCCCTGGATCAGTAATGCTGACACCACACAGTACTTCGAAGGATTTATAGCAGAGTGGCAATCACACACTTATTACATCGATGTCTCAAAAGAGAACTTATTACAATAATATGGCTTAAGGCCATCTAATATCGATAACAGCGGAAGACTTGGAAGATAAATGGGTCCATCAACTCCAACGGCATCACTGAGTATAGAACCACGACGTAAAAGCACCTTAATCGTCGTCTGAAAAGTCTGCAACATTAACGTTGTAGCCCGAAACGGGTCAGCACATGGAATATGCTGGCAAGGTAACACATAGAGAATGATGGAATGAAACAGCTATACTATATGCATATTTGGCTGGTGGAAAGCTCTATGGTTACTGTTTTGCATAAAGCCAGTTTTTCCCTACTGCAAAGGAATAAATTTATTTAACTATCATGGTGGTTGTTAAACATTGAGAATGGTTGACAGCATTCTCAATCCCAATTAAGTGAACAATTAAAACCCAACAATATTAATTAGAAGTAACATGATGAGATTCACATGATATTCAAGTACTAGATACTCAAGATGTCCATAACCGGGGACACGGCTAATCATGATTAGTTTATTACACTCTGCATAGGTTTGCGCACTTTTCCCCACAAGACTCGATCGCCTCCGTTGGATTTCTCGCACTACCGGTGTTTGAGAAACGGATGACCGAGACACAGTCTTTCAGAAGCGCTAGCACCTTACGATGGATAGACCGGTACACCTACTTTCCCCTACATCTGCTAGTCTACCCTGTAAGAGTTCGCACGACTTAGTCAACTATGCCAGAGCCCATAATGGCTTGTGGCTGCACACGTAAGTATTTAGCATGAAAGATCTTATGATCCCTTTGAGCCTGGGTGGCGGTCCAAAATAAAATAGGCAAGTCCTGATAGACATCAGGTGCCTCAATCCACCCAGATGTGTGTTTAAGTTGCCACCTTAGATAAACCCTTAAAATTATCAATCTCACATCTGTCATGGATATCACTCACCCAATCCACGTCTACTAGCATAGCATGGCATAATAAGCAAACGTAGAAGTAACTCCCAAAGGTTTCATAATAAACAGGTAATAGGTACTACCTCATCTACTTCCCATCCCACAATTTAATTAGATCCTAATCATGCAATGTGTGAGGATTGATCTAATGCAATAAAACTGGGTTGTAGAAAAGGTATGATCGAAGTGTTACTTGCCTTGCTGATGATCCGCGAGTCCTAAAGATTCGAAGTAACAGGCGGCGCAATCCGGGTAATCTATCGCAGACAAACAACAAGCATACAATAAGTACTCATATAATGCACAGGTAAAACTCGAACAAGAGATCGAACCAGAAATTTCAACTTAAGAACTCCGGTTGCAAAGAAAGAAAGAACCGAACAAAGCAACGAAAAACAAACGGCGGAAGAGAACAACTCGGTTCTAGCAAGTTGAAACTAGGTCAAATTTTACCGTAGCAAAAACTTGTTTAAGTTGATTAGTCGGAACGGCGGTTTCGAAACAAAACTCCAGGCGCTTGAATCACCTGATTCCGATAAACGAGCGGGAAGAAAAACTAGAACGAAGATCGGATCTGAGATCGCGATCGCGGAATAAATCCGACGGAAAGAAAAAGAAGAACGGTTAAACGAACGTACATTCGTTAACCGAGAATAATCCGGTGATCACGTTCGTTAGGACGAACGGTCCGGCGAACGGTCTCTAGTCAACTAAATCGGAAAATAAAACGAAACCGATCTAGGGTTTCGGAAAAGAAAACCGAAACGAAAAACCAGAGAGGAAAAGAAAAAGAATCGGAGGAAAAAGAGAAGAACCGAAACGGTTTATAAGAAAAACCGAACCGAGGAAAAGAGAGACGCGGCGCGGGACTACCTCCGGTGAGGGCTCCGGCGGCGGCGTTGGGAGGCGGCGGCGACGTAGGGCGGCGGCGGGGCACAAGGCGGCGGCGGCGCGGCACTAGGGCGACGGCGGCGGCGCTATAGGGGCGGCGGCGGCGCTATAGGGGGCGGTGGCGGTGGGACAAGGGCGGCGCGGCGCGGCGGCTTAGGGCGCGGCTTGGGGCTTGGGGCTTGGTGTGGAAAAGGGGGGGGGTCTTGGGGGTATTTAAGAGGAGGAGGGGAGAGGAGACTTGGGGGAGGGGCAAGAAAAAAAGGAGAGGAAAAAAAATGAAACGGAGTCCTACTAGGACTCCACTTCGGTGGCGGCGGCGGCTTCCTGCGCAGGCGCGCGCGCACGGGAGAGGAGCCGGCCTGGCCGGCGGCTTGGGCCTTGGCCCAGGCGCTGCAAAAATTTTTTTTAAACGGTTACGCGCGTAGAAAAACACAGAAAAGAAAATCTAAACGAACTCCAAACTTCCCAAAGTAAATTTTCCCCGACTCCTAAAAATGAGTCAAACAAAATGAACTTTTCTCGGGACCTAGAATGCAAATTTTGAAAACGCGCATTTTTCCCTATCCAAATAAAAGGCAAATGAAACTCCGACAAATCCAATGATCCTCTTTTCAAGATTTGAGAAGAACCCAAATATGAAAATGACGAAATCTCCAACTCTCTTCGAGGGTCCTTGAGTTGCGTGAAATTTCTAGGATCGACCAAAATGCAATAAAATATGATATGCATGATGATCTAGTGTATAACATTCCAAATTGAAAATTTGGGATGTTACAAACCTACCCCCCTTAAGATGAATCTCGCCCTCGAGATTCGGGTTGGCTAGAAAATAGGTGAGGGTGGTCCTTGAGCAAATCTTCTTCTCTCTCCCAGGTGGCTTCGTCCTCTGAGTGGTGGTTCCACTGAACTTTACAAAACTTGATAACCTTGCTGCGGGTAACTCTGCTGGCAAACTCGAGAATCTTGACTGGTTTCTCCTCATATGTTAAGTCGTCCTTCAACTGAATCGCTTCAAGCGGCACTGTATCTCTTAGCGGTACCTCCGCCATCTCGGCGTGACATTTCTTCAGCTGAGAAACATGGAATACGTCATGAACTCCTGGCAGTCCCTCTGGTAATTCCAACTTATAAGCGACTTCTCCCATACGTTGCAAGATCTTATATGGTCCAACGAAACATGGTGCTAATTTTCCCTTAACTCCAAAGCGCTTAACTCCTTGAAGTGGGGATACTCGGAGATAAACTCTGTCTCCGGTTTCGTAAACTGTCTCCTTGCGTTTAGAATCTGTGTAGCTCTTCTGCTTGTACTGGGCTACCTTGAGCCTATCGCGTATCAACTTAACCTTCTGTTCAGACTCTTTAATCAAATCGGGTCCAAACAACTGACGGTCTCCAACTTCGTCCGATGACAACGGTGTCCTGCACCTCCTTCCGTATAAAGCTTCGAAAGGTGCCATCTTCAAACTGGTTTGGTAACTGTTGTTATAGGAAAACTCCGCATATGGCAAGTTATCGTCCCAACTAGATCCATAATCTAGTGCACAAGCTCTCAGCATATCTTCCAAAATCTGATTGACTCTCTCAGTCTGTCCATCTGTCTGCGGATGAAAAGCGGTGCTGAACTCTAGCCTGGTTCCCAAAGTTTCATGCAACTGATTCCAAAACTTTGAGGTAAATTGGGTTCCTCTGTCTGATACAATACTCCTTGGAACTCCATGCAAACAAATGATCCTAGTCATGTATATCTTTGCCAACTTAGCACTGGTGTAAGTGGTCTTAACTGGAATGAAATGTGCTACCTTCGTCAAACGATCAACTACTACCCATATCGAGTCATATCCTGCTTTCGTCCTGGGTAGTCTTGTGATAAAATCCATGCCTATCTTATCCCACTTCCATTCGGGTATCGGCAATGGTTGTAACAATCCGGCTGGCTTCCGATGTTCTGCCTTCACTCTATGACATACGTCACAAACTGCTACATAGGCTGCAATATCCTTCTTCATTCCGGTCCACCAGAAAGTCTCCTTCAAATCCAAATACATCTTGGTATTTCCTGGGTGAATCGAATATGGTGAATCATGTGCCTCTTGTAGAATCAACTTCCTGATCTCCGGGTCATTTGGCACATAAACACGGTCCTCAAACCATAGGGTATCGTGCTCATCCTCATGAAATCCCTTTGCTCTTCCTTTGCTTAGTTCCTCCTTTATAACAGCAATTTCCTTGTCAGATTTATGAGCTTCTCTGATTTTATCCATCAATGTTGACTGAATCTCCAATGCTGCTACATAGCCTTTCGGAACTATCTCTAAACTTAGTTCACGAAGGTTTTCTGCTAACTCCTTGGGTATTTCCTTCGTTATTAATGTATTGACGTGGCTCTTGCGGCTCAATGCGTCAGCTACTTCATTAGCTTTACCGGGATGGTAATGCAATCTCATATCATAATCCTTGATGAGCTCCAACCATCTCCTTTGTCTGAGATTCAACTCCTTCTGCGTGAAAATGTACTTCAAACTCTTGTGATCCATGTACACCTCACAATGATTTCCAATGAGGAAATGTCTCCATGTCTTCAATGCATGCACTACGGCTGCTAACTCCAAATCATGTGTGGCATAATTCAACTCATGAGGCTTCAGTTGTCGTGAAGCATACGAAACAACTCTCCCTTCCTGCATAAGCACTGCTCCAAGTCGTCGACGTGAAGTGTCACAATATACCTCATAATCCTTGGTCTGATCTGGCAAAATCAACACTGGTGAGGTAACCAATCGTTTCTTCAACTCCTGGAAACTAGCCTCACACTCCTCGGTCCAATTGAACTTGGTATCCTTCTTCAACAACTCCGTCATAGGCTTTGCAATCTTTGAAAAATTCTTAATGAATCTCCGGTAGTATCCTGCGAGTCCAAGAAAACTCCGGATCTCTCCAACTGTCGTTGGTGCTTCCCATTCGGTTACGGTCTCAACCTTGGCGGGGTCAACTGCTATCCCTTCTCCGGATATAACGTGTCCAAGGAATCCTACTTCCTTCAACCAAAACTCACATTTGCTAAATTTGGCATATAACTGATGTTCCCTTAGTTTCTCCAAAACCAAACGCAAATGTTCCTTATGCTCTTCTTCATTCTTCGAATAAACCAGGATATCATCAATGAACACTACGACGAACTTATCCAAAAACTCCATAAACACTTTGTTCATCAGGTTCATAAAATAGGCAGACGCGTTAGTCAATCCAAATGACATAACGGTATACTCATACAGTCCATATCTTGTGGTGAATGATGTCTTAGGTATGTCCTGCTCTTGAATCTTCAACTGGTGGTACCCTGATCGCAAGTTGATCTTGGAAAACACTTTAGCTCCTTGCAAACGATCAAACAGATCATTGATCATTGGTAGTGGGTTCTTGATGGTTACTTCGTTCAATCCCCGGTAATCAACAACCATCCGTAATGATCCATCCTTCTTCTCCACTAGAAGTACGGGTGATCCCCAAGGTGAAGAACTTGGGCGAATGTAACCTTTCTCCAATAACTCCTTAATCTGATTCTTAATTTCTACCAAATCTTTTGCAGGCATCCGGTACGGTCTCTTCGATATTGGGCCTATACCTGGCAATAACTCAATCAAAAACTCAATGTCTCTATACGGTGGCATGCCTGGCAACTCTTCAGGAAATACATCAGGAAAATCCTTTACCACTGGTACTTCCTCCTGCACTACTCCTGTTAGGCAATTTACTTGTGTCCTATTTGGCACATGCCGGGATACATACTTGATCCTTCTGGCGTTGTAAGCAAAATTGACTTAATGACACAATCGATGTTTCCTCCATACATCGACAGCCAATCCATACCGAGAATTACATCCAGACCTTGGGATTCTAGAATAATCAAATCTGTTGGGAAAACATGCCTTCCTATGCTTAATGGCACTTGAAAACATCCTTGACTGGCCATGTACTCTGCTCCTGGCGAACTTACTAGCATAGGTGTTTTAAGAATCCTAGTGGGCAGGCTATACTTTTCCACAAATCCTCTTGATATGTATGAATGTGATGCACCAGTATCGAAAAGAACGAGTGCGGTAAATGACTTAACCAAAAACTTACCGATTACTGCATCCGGCTGATCTTCAACCTCCTCCACGTTAACGTGGTTCACCTGTCCCCTATTGAAAGGGTCCGGCTTCTTCCCTGAGCTTCCATTGCCATTTCCATTCTGGCCTTCAGGACATTCATTGGCATAATGTCCGGTCTTAGAACACTTAAAACAGGTGACTTGACTCAGGTCTCTCTTGGATGGGGTTGATGGGGTGGTACGGTTCTGGCCGTTGCTTCCTCCATTCCCATTACCATTCTTGTGGCCAATGTGGTTGTGCGAACTACCTCCTCCATGGGTATGCTGAAACTGAAATCCCGATTTAGGGGTAAAACGGGGCTTCTGCTGGGCTCCAGAGTTATACTTCCCCTGTCCATACTTCCTCTTGCGGTTCTCAATTTGCTGTTGCTTCCCTTCAATCATGATGGCACGATCTACCAACTCCTGGTAGTTGTTGAAACTTCCTACCATCAACTGCATGCTTAACTCATCATTCAATCCTTCCAGAAACTTCTCCTGCTTAGTTGCATCCGTAGCAACGTCATCTGGGGCATAACGTGCTAACTTGCTGAAGTCGTCAACATACTGGCCAACTGTCCTTCCTCCTTGGCGTAAGTTGCGAAACTCACGCTTCTTCATGGCCATAGCTCCTGCTGAAACATGTGCGGTGCGGAAAGCTTGCTGAAACTGATCGCAAGTGACAGTGTCAACTGGGAAGGTGGCTGTGAAATTCTCCCACCATGCTGCCGCGGGTCCGTCAAGCTGATGTGTGGCAAACTTCACTTTCTCACCATCGGTGCATCCTGCAGTGGTCAACTCCCTTCCTATCTTGCGGAGCCAATCGTCTGCTACTATCGGCTCGGTGCTACTAGAAAACACCGGCGGATTCAGCCTAAGGAAACGGGCTAAGTGGTCAACAGGTGGCGGTGGTGGTGGTGGGTTGTTGTTGTTGTTGTTCTGCTGATTCTGAACTATCATCTGCATCAATTGATTCTGCTGCTGGATCAACTGAGTGAGCTCCAGTGGAAATCCATTGTCATGTCTCGGAGGCATCTGAGGGTTTAGAAAAGATGAGGAATAAGAATAGAATGAGGTCTAAAGAGAAAACACTACCCCAATGCACATGAGCAAATGCACACAAAATCACTTCATTCAATTCAAACAAGGGCTTACAATTGATCTAGCTATCACAAAAGTGCTCAAACTATAGTGTTTACATGGGGGAAATACTACTAATAGTTGGTGGTCATCTGGAAATTTGAACCGGTGGAAGACTCCATGATGTCCGCTCCAGCTTCGTCTTCAAAGTCGGGTTCACTTGGATCCGAATCGGTGTCGTCGATGATGATGTAGTTGTCCGGACATGCGACGTACATGTCTTCCTTCCTGGATGCTAACTCCCTCTTGAGTTCTTCAATCTCCTGCTTAAGATCGACGTTGTGTCTTGCTAGAGCTACGATCTCGTCCATGTAGTCCTTGTGTGTAGCCTTCAGTTCTCCTTCTAGCTCGATGATCCTGGCCTTCGCATTCTTCAACTCTATCATATCATTGCACATCTGGTTCTCGTGGCGTCGAATGTGCTGGTTTAACTCCTGGATGAAAGCTGCAATGGATCTATCCTTCTTGGTGCTGACTAACTCCCATTGTTCATCTCGGCTTCCGCAAATCTGGTAGATAGTGTCCTTGAGGTCTTCTTGATAAACTTCTCCAATGCGTCCTATGGTGATATGGGCTGCCATGCTCCTTCCTAGACTCCAAGTTGGTGCATTGAAAACACTATCTATGGGCTTCGTGATTGGCGCGAATGTCCTTCCCGGAACGTGAGCTTGAATCTTCCAGCGCTCCTCTTCAGGCAAAGTGGCGTTGAAGGTTCCCGTGAAGCTTCGTAATCCAATGTTTAGGTACTTGGTGACTTCCTTCAAGTGAAATCCAAAAGGTGTGCCTTCATCCGGTTGGGCGTACTTGATCTTCGCGTCCTTCATCCTAAAGAGTAGAAAAGATGAGGAGTTAGAAAATGAGGAGAGAATAGTGATCTATGGCTTTAACTTAGTGGTCGTGTCCTACAGTTAGCGTGTGCTCTGATACCATCTCTGTAGCGACCCGACCTGAATGGATCAAGTCTACTGTGCTCCGGTGTCATCCCTGGATCAGTAATGCTGACACCACACAGTTCTTCGAAGGATTTATAGCAGAGTGGCAATCACACACTTATTACATCGATGTCTCAAAAGAGAACTTATTACAATAATATGGCTTAAGGCCATCTAATATCGATAACAGCGGAAGACTTGGAAGATAAATGGGTCCATCAACTCCAACGGCATCACTGAGTATAGAACCACGACCTAAAAGCACCTTAATCGTCGTCTGAAAAGTCTGCAACATTAACGTTGCAGCCCGAAACGGGTCAGCACATGGAATATGCTGGCAAGGTAACACATAGAGAATGATGGAATGAAATAGCTATACTATATGCATATTTGGCTGGTGGAAAGCTCTATGGTTACTGTTTTGCGTAAAGCCAGTTTTTCCCTACTGCAAAGGAATAAATTTATTTAACTATCATGGTGGTTGTTAAACATTGAGAATGGTTGACAGCATTCTCAATCCCAATTAAGTGAACAATTAAAACCCAACAATATTAATTAGAAGTAACATGATGAGATTCACATGATATTCAAGTATTAGATACTCAAGATGTCCATAACCGGGGACACGGCTAATCATGATTAGTTTATTACACTCTGCAGAGGTTTGCGCACTTTTCCCCACAAGACTCGATCGCCTCCATTGGATTTCTCGCACTACCGGTGTTTGAGAAACGGATGACCGAGACATAGTCTTTCAGAAGCGCTAGCACCTTACGATGGATAGACTAGTACACCTACTTTCCCCTACATCTGCTAGTCTACCCTGTAAGAGTTCGCATGACTTAGTCAACTATGCCAGAGCCCATAATGGCTTGTGGCTGCACACGTAAGTATTTAGCATGAAAGATCTTATGATCCCTTTGAGCCTGGGTGGCGGTCCAAAATAAAATAGGCAAGTCCTGATAGACATCAGGTGCCTCAATCCACCCAGATGTGTGTTTAAGTTGCCACCTTAGATAAACCCTTAAAATTATCAATCTCACATCTGTCATGGATATCACTCACCCAATCCACGTCTACTAGCATAGCATGGCATAATAAGAAAACGTAGAAGTAACTCCCAAAGGTTTCATAATAAACAGGTAATAGGTACTACCTCATCTACTTCCCATCCCACAATTTAATTAGATCCTAATCATGCAATGTGTGAGGATTGATCTAATGCAGTAAAACTGGGTTGTAGAAAAGGTATGATCAAAGTGTTACTTGCCTTACTGATGATCCGCGAGTCCTAAAGATTCAAAGTAACAGGCGGCGCAATCCGGGTAATCTATCACAGACAAACAACAAGCATACAATAAGTACTCATCTAATGCACAGGTAAAACTCGAACAAGAGATCGAACCAGAAATTTCAACTTAAGAACTCCGGTTGCAAAGAAAGAAAGAACCGAACAAAGCAACGAAAAACAAACGGCGGAAGAGAACAACTCGGTTCTAGCAAGTTGAAACTAGGTCAAATTTTACCGTAGCAAAAACTTGTTTAAGTTGATTAGTCAGAACGGCGGTTTCGAAACAAAACTCCAGGCGCTTGGATCACCTGATTCCGATAAATGAGCGGGAAGAAAAACTAGAACGAAGATCGGATCTGAGATCGCGATCGCGGAATAAATCTGACGAAAAGAAAAAGAAGAACGGTTAAACGAATGGACGTTCGTCAACCGAGAATAATCCGGTGATCACGTTCGTTAGGACGAACAGTCCGGCGAACGGTCTCTAGTCAACTAAACCGGAAAAGAAAACGAAATCGATCTAGGGTTTCGGAAAAGAAAACTGAAACAAAAAATCGGAGAGGAAAAGAAAAAGAATCGGAGGCAAAAGAGAAGAACCGGAACGGTTTAGAAGAAAAACCGAACCAAGGAAAAGAGAGACGCGGCGCGGGGCTACCTCCGGCGAGGGCGGCGGCGGCGGGACAAGGGCGACGCGGCGGCTTAGGGCGCGGCTTGGGGCTTGGGGCTTGGTGTGGAAAAAGGGGGGGTCTTGGGGGTATTTAAGAGGAGGAGGGGAGAGGAGACTTGGGGGAGGGGCAAGAAAAAAAGGAGAGGAAAAAAACGAAACGGAGTCCTACTAGGACTCCACTTCGGCGGCGGCGGCGGCTTCCTGCGCAGGCGCGCGCGCGCGGGAGAGGAGCCGGCCTGGCCGGCACCTTGGGCCTTGGCCCAGGCGCTGCGATTTTTTTTAAACGGTTACGAGCGCAGAAAAACACAGAAAAGAAAATCTAAACGAACTCCAAACTTCCCAAAGTAAATTTTCCCCGACTCCTAAAAATGAGTCGAACAAAATGAACTTTTCTCGGGACCTAGAATGCAAATTTTGAAAACGCGCATTTTTCCCTATCCAAATAAAAGGAAAATGAAACTCCGACAAATCCAATGATCCTCTTTTCAAGATTTGAGAAGAACTCAAATATGAAAATGACGAAATCTCCAACTCTCTCCGAGGGTCCTTGAGTTGCGTGAAATTTCTAGGATCGACCAAAATGCAATAAAATATGATATGCATGATGATCTAGTGTATAACATTCCAAATTGAAAATTTGGGATGTTACACCTATAAATATTGAAACCAATATTATTGAAACCATAACCCCGGAGGAATACATAAGGGACACTTTCCGGAACGTTTCAGACTCCGAAAAGGAATAGGTATGTGGTACGGTAAGTAAACCGACTCCAAAACAATTTTTAAGGCAATATTTCTCCGTTTTTGAATATTTAGAAAAATAGAAAATTAAGTAGCATTCCGGGAAGGACACGAGGGCCCCACGAGGGTGGAGGGCACGCCCTACCCCCCTAGGCGCGGCCCCCCTACCTCGTGAGCTCCTCGTGTGCCTTCCGGACTCCGTTTTCTTGCATGATACGTATTTTGGTCGGTAAAAATTCATTATATAATCTCCCAGGGGTTTTGACTCCCATATCACGCAAAAATCTCCTGTCTTTGTTTCGAGCTATTTTCTGTCAGGTTTGTCAAGGCTAGGCACTATGTCGTCTCCCTCCTCCTCCAACCATGAGGGCAACGATGCTTGGCTAATGAAGATGGAGCTGAAGAGAGAAGAACCTATGGAGATCAACAAGGATGAAGGGATCAAGAAGGCCATGGAGGACCAAGTTCCAGCAACAGAAGACACCCTTCAACTGGATCATAATCTTCTTACCCCTACAGAAATCGAAGCTTTCAAGATGATTGAGTTGGCTCGTATATAAAATAAGTATCTCACATGTGAAAATACTTTGTTGAAGGAGCATATCATCGCACTCAAGGGCATTATCCGCAAGTTAGAAGACCTCCTATGCTCGATGTGCGACTATCCGTCATCAACAACTCCACCTTCTTCACCAACAACAACCAAGGAGAT
Source organism: Triticum monococcum (assembly GCA_034509565.1). Lineage (NCBI taxonomy): Eukaryota > Viridiplantae > Streptophyta > Magnoliopsida > Poales > Poaceae > Triticum > Triticum monococcum. The sequence goes on from CM067841.1 coordinate 500,882,841, forward strand.
ATAGTCACATGGGTATGGGCACTCCTGTGACGCCCGGATAATCAAGCTACAGTAACCTCTGCTAATGACACCACGTCACCTCCGTTACTGTCGCTAATCTCGTGTTAGTTCGAAAACGATTCAAATTCAAATTTGAAATATAGGCAAACAACAAAAGTTTTCCAAAAATAAAACTAAAATGTTCTAAATGTGTCGGATAAATCATAGGTAATTGGGGTGGTGAAACCAAACTTTTATGAAATGCTTAACTACACCATAATGATTTAAATAGTAGCAAAACTAATTATTTAAATGCCTTCACTAATTAAATAAAATATCAAACTAAATTATTTGGGGACTAGAGTTTTTGTGGCAGTGGACTAAATTGAAATACCAAATTAGATGCCAAGTATATATTTCACAAAAAACTAAAACAATAAGAAACAAAGATAAAACAGAAATAAAAGAAAAGAAAATACAAAAGCAAAAAAACAAAAAACAAAAAAAAGAATAAAAGGGGCCCCCTGGCCAACTGGACCAAGCGGCCCAGCTCACCGGCCAGGCCGGCCCACCTGGCCCAGCCGGCCGACCCACCCCAGGCCAATAACCCCCTCCAGGGGCACCGAAACCCTAACCCACCTCCACACGATCCCCACTCCCCCTTGTCGCCCCACTCCCCACTTCCCCCTCACCCGATCCCGATTCTGGATCGAGGCAACCGCGCACGGCCGTCCCCGCCCCCGGCGCTCACCGCCTCGATTCCGCCGCCGCCCGGAGACCCCGTCGCCGACCACCGCTGCCTGAAGTCTCCGCCGATGCCGTCATCGCCGAGCGTGCCTTGGCCCCCCTCCTCGTCCCGTGCCGAGGCCGCCATTCCTGCGCAGCGCCATCGACCCTGTCGCCTTGCTGCACTCGTCGCCGGCGACCCGGACGCTGCCCCTTCATCGTCCTCCTCGCCGAGCCCACTGCCCTGTCCCTATGAACCTCCAGTGAGGCCCCCATCTTCTCCTCTTCCCCGCACCACGCTGGTAGCGGTCGCCGCGGACACTCCGCTCCCGTGCGCTCGCCGCAACCCCCTCGCGCACGCTCACCGCGGATGGGCCGCGCCCTGGCCGCGCCCGTCGCCCCGCCCGACGTGCCCCGCCTGCGCCGACCGCTCACCGCGCACGCGTACACCCCCTGGAGCCCCTCGATGCTCCCTGGACGCGCCAGCCCGCGCTGAAGCGCTGGCGCCTTCACGCGCCCCGCGCTCGTTTCCGCCTCGAGGCCGCGATCTCCTCCCTCATGCCGCGCCTGGGTCGTGTGCCCGCTTGCCCCGCCGCACTCTAGTCGCGCCGAGTACACCGCCGCCCGGGGCCCTGCCGTGCTCCGGCGGCCTTCGCTCGCAACCGTGCCACAACGGGCTTGCCCTGTTTGGGCTAGCGCCTGCACGCTCCAGCGCCCGTTAACCCAGCGCCCGCAAGGCCCCTTTGGGCCACTGACATGGGGCCCCCACCACCAGAACGTTAAAAAAATAACAAAAAAAATATAATAATTAAAATATTAACTAATTAATTAATTAAAGAATCAATTAACTTAATTAATCTGGATTAGATTAACCTAATTGTTTAGTTAAAACAAATTAACCATGTTTAATTAACCTGAGACTATGACAAACGGGCCCCATCTACTAACTAATCTGTTAAAGTAAAAATGTCCCTATGACAGGTGGGACCGCCCCTTTTACTATTTCTATGGATAAGATCAAACACACCTTTCAATGACATGTGGGCCCATTATGTCAGTTGGACCAGTCAACCCTCTCATCTTTGACTGTTGACTGCTGACTTGGCAGTCAACAGGGCCCCACATCTCATACACATGCACATGTTGCTGGGTACACTCCTGTGTACCCATAGCAATTTATCTGTTTATTAATTCGAATGAAAGTAAATTCAGAAATATTAGAAAATGAATCAAAACTTTGAAAATTAATAGAAAATAAACCGTAACTCGGATGGGAAAACTCTGTACATAAAGGTTGCTCCGAACGACGAGACGAATCTGGATACGCGTCCTGTTCGTTCGTCACGCATCCCTAGAATAGCAAACTCGCAACTTTCCCCCTCCGGCTCCTCTGCCCGAAAACGCAAAACACCGGGGATACTTTCCCGGATGTCATCCCCCTTCACCGGTATCACCTATTACCGTGTTAGGACACCTCTAACGCCGTTACTTGTCATGTCATGCATCACTATGCATATGCTTGCTTAAATATTTATTGTTTCTCCCCCCCTCTTCTCTCGATAGACACCGAGACCGACGCCGCTGCTACCCAGTACGACTACGGAGTTGACGACCCCTCTCTGTTGCCAGAGCAACCAGGCAAGCCCCTCCTTTGATCACCAGATATCGCCTACTCTTCTCTATACTGCTTGCATTAGAGTAGTGTAGCATGTTACTGCTTTCCATTATTCCTATCCTGATGCATAGCCTGTCCTTGCTACTACTGTTCTTACCATTACCTGCTATCCTACTGCTTAGTATATGATGCTAGTGTTCCATCAGTGGCCCTACACTCTTGTCTATCCGCCATGCTATACTACTAGGCCATGATCACTTTGGGAGGTGATCACGGGCATATACTATATACATTACACTGTTACTTTACATGTGGTACTGTTCGGAGATGGGGGCTGAAGGGGCAGGTGGTTCCATCAAGAGAGGTGGGCCTGGGTTCCCGACGGCCCCCGACTGTTACTTTGTGGCGGAGCGATAGGGCAGGTTCAGACCACCTAGGAGAGAGGTGGGCCTGGCCCTGGTCGGCGTTCGCGGATACTTAATACGCTTAACGAGATCTGGGTATTTGATCTGAGTCTGGCCATTTGGTCTATACGCACTAACCATCTACGCGGGAGTAGTTATGGGTATCCCGGCGTCGTGGTATCAGCCGAAGCCTTCGTGACGTCAGCGACTGAGTGGCGCGTGCCGGATTGGACTAGAAAGCCACTAGGCTAGGTCTGCTTCCGGCCGCGTATGCAATGTGCAGGTGTGCAAAGGGCGATGGGCCTAGACCCCTGCGCCATAGGATTTAGACCGGCGTGCTGACCTCTCTCTTGTGCCTAGGTAGGGCTGCGACGTGTTGATCTTTCGAGGCCGGGCATGACCCAGAAAAGTGTGTCCGGCCAAATGGGATCGAGCGTGTTGGGGTATGTGGTGCACCCCTGCAGGGAAGTTTATCTATTCGAATAGCCGTGTCCCTCGGTAAAAGGACGACCCGGAGTTGTACCTTGACCTTATGACAACTAGAACCGGATACTTAATAAAACACACCCTTCCAAGTGCCAGATACAACCGGTGATTGCTCTCTCACAGGGCGACGAGGGGAGGATCATCGGTTAGGATTATGCTATACGGTGCTACTTGGAGGACTTCAGTCTACTCTCTTCTACATGCTGCAAGACGGAGGCTGCCAGAAGTGTAGTCTTCAAAAGGATTAGTTATCCCCCTCTTATTCTGGCATTCTGCAGTTCAGTCCACATATGATACCCTTATTCCATTTGATACCCATGCATATGTAGTATAGCTCCTTGCTTGCGAGTACTTTGGATGAGTACTCACGGTTGCTTTCTCCCTCTTTTCCCCCTATCCCTTCTACCTGGTTGTCGCAACCAGATGTTGGAGCCTAGGATCCAGACGCCACGGTCGATGACGACTCCTACTACACCGGAGGTGTCTACTACTACGTGCTGCCCGCTGACGGCGACCAGGAGTAGTTTAGGAGGATCCCAGGCAGGAGGCCTGCGCCTCTTTCGATCTGTATCCCAGTTTGTGCTAGCCTTCTTAAGGCAAACTTGATTAACTTATGTCTGTATTCAGATATTGTTGCTTCCGTTGACTCGTCTATGATCGAGCTCTTGTATTCGAGCCCTCGAGGCCCCTGGCTTGTAATATGATGCTTGTATGACTTATTTTATTTGTAGAGTTGTGTTGTGATATCTACCCGTGAGTCCTTGATTTTGATCGTACACATTTGCGTGCATGATTAGTGTACGGTCAAATCGGGGGCGTCACAACTCCCCTTGGCAACTGCCAAGCTTGGGGGAGGTGCCCCGGTATCGTATCACCATCACTTTTATCTTTACCATTTTCCTTAGTTCGATCCCGTTAGTAGTATTTTCATCTAGTAGAATAAAGTTTCTGGCATGATCTAGTTTTAAGTTTTGCTTTATGATCTCTCTATGCAATCGAGTCCGTGAGCTATATAATAAAGATTAGTGTTGAGTCAAGGGCTTGATTTTCTTGCTATGATCTTGGGTGAATAAAATAAAAGAGAAAAAGAATAAGAAGAAACAAAAGTTCATATTGATCTTATTGATAGTAATGACTCCACATAGAAAGAGTGTGATGATTAAAGGTTGTTGGGAGTTGGCAAACATAGCTTGGGTCATCGTTGCAATTAATAGGAAGTAATAAGGAAAGAGAGGTTTCACATATAAATATATTATCATTGACATCTTTTATGATTGAGAGCACTCATCAAAATATGACATGCTAAAGAGTTGATGTTGGACAAGGAAGACAACGTAATGGGTTATGTTTTCTTATATCTGAAATAAAATATGTCGTCATGGATCATCCAACATGTTGAGCTTGCCTTTCCCCCTCATGCTAGCCAGATTCTCAGCACCAAGTAGAGATGCTACATGTGCTTCCAAATACCCTTAAACCAGTTTTGCCATAAGAGTCCACCATATCTACCTATGGATTGAATAAGATCCTTCAAGTACGTTGTCATCGGTGCAAATCAATAAAAATTCCTCTAAATATGTATGATTAGTGTGGGAGAAATAAGCTTTATACGATCTTGTGATGTGGAAGTAATAAAAGCGATGGACTGCATAATAAAGGTTCATATCACAAGGGGCAATATAAAGTGACATTCTTTCACATTAAGATTTTGTACATCCAACCATAAAAGCGCATGGCAACCTCTGCTTCCCTCTGCGAAGGGCCTATCTTTTATTATTATCTTCTACCTTATGCAAGAGTCATGGTGATCTTCGCCTTTCCTTTTTACATTATATCCTTTGGCAAGCACAGTGTGTTGGAAAGATCATGATAGATATATCTAATTGGATGTAGGGGGGGCATGAGTTATTATTGTTGACATTACCCTTGAGGTAAAAGGTTGTGGGGCGAAACCATAAGCCCCTATCTTTCTCTGTGTCCGATTAAAACTCTGTAACCACAAGTATTGCGCGAGTGTTAGCAGTTATGAAGGACTAGATGATACTTGAGTATGTGGACTTGCTTTTTAGCTCTGACATAGACTCTTTCTGATGTTATAATAAATTGCAATTGTTTCAATGACTGAGGTTATAGTTTGTTGGTTCTCAATAAGGTTTCTGATTCATACTTTTGCATTGTGAATAGATCATCACTTGAACATAAGTAATCATATGATAATATCTATGTATGTTGCTGTTATGGGAATAATCATGATTCTCTCATGTCCATGTTTTATTTTTATCGACGTCTCTACCTCTAAACATGGGGACATATTTATTGTTATCGGCTTTCGCTTGAGGATAAGCGAGGTCTAAGCTTGGGGGAGTTGATACATCCATTTTGCATCATGCTTTTATATCGATATTTATTGCATTATGGGTTGTTATTTCACATTATGTCACAATACTTATGGCTATTCTCTCTTATTTTACAAGATCTACATAAGGAGGGAGAATGCCGGCAGCTGGAATTCTGGGCTGGAAAAGGAGCAAATATTAGAGACCTATTCTGCACAACTCCAAAAGTCCTGAAACTCCACGGAATACCTTATAATAAATAATGAAAAATCCTCGCCAGAGATGAAGACCAGGGGGCCCGCACCCTTCCCACGAGGGTGGGGGGCGCCCCCCCCCCAGGGCGCGCCCCCTACCTCGTGGGCCCCCTGGTGGCTCTCCGATGACCATCTTCTCCTATATGAAGTCTTTCGTCGAGAAAAAAAAGAAGCAACCTTTCGGGACGAAACTCCGGCGCCACGAGGCGGAACCTTGGCGGATCCAATCTAGAGCTCCGGTAGAGCTGTTCTGCCGGGGAAACTTCCCTCCGGGGGGGAATCATCGCCATCGTCATCACCAACACTCCTCTCATCGGGAGAGGGCAATCTCCATCAACATCTTCATCAGCACCGTCTCATCTCAAAACCCTAGTTCATCTCTTGTATCCAATTCTTGTCTCAAAGTCCGGGATTGGTGCTAGTAGGTTGCTAGTAGTGTTAATTACTCCTTGTAGCTGATGCTAGTTGGTTTAATTGGTGGAAGGTCATATGTTCATATCCTTTATGCATATTAATACCCCTCTAATTATGTACATGTTTATGCTTTGTGAGTAGTTACGTTTGTTCCTGAGGACAAGGGAAAAGTCTTGCTATTAGTAGTCATGTGAATTTGGTATTCGTTCGATATTTTGACGAGATGTACGTTGTCTAGCCTCTAGTGGTGTTATGTGAACGTCGAATACATAACACTTCACCATTATTTAGGCCTAGAGGAAGGCATTGGGAAGTAATAAGTAGATGATGGGTTGCTAGAGTGACAGAAGCTTAAACCCTAGTTTATGCGTTGCTTCGTGAGGGGCTGATTTGGATCCATATGTTTCATGCTATGGTTAGTTTACCTTAATACTTTTGTTGTAGTTGCGGATGCTTGCAATAGAGGTTAATCATAAGTGGGATGCTTGTTCAAGTAAGAACAGCACCCAAGCACCGGTCCACCCACATGTCAAATTATCAAAGTACCGAACGCAAATTATATGAACGTGATGAAAACTAGCTTGACGATATTCCCATGTGTCCTCGGGAGCGCTTTTCCTTATATAAGAGTTTGTCCAGGCTTGTCCTTTGCTACAAAAAGGATTGGGACACCTTGCTGTACTTTATTTACTTTTGTTACTTGTTGCTCGTTACAAATTATCTTATCACAAAACTATCTGTTACTACTTATTTCAATACTTGCAGAGAATACCTTGCTGAAACCGCTTATCATTTCCTTCTGCTCCTCGTTGAGTTCGACACTCTTACTTATCGAAAGGACTACAATAGATCACCTATACTTGTGGGTCATCAGCATGTCCTTGGGGGTCCATGCGAAGATATCCCGATTCTCACGGAGGAAGTCGACGAGCTCGCCTTCCTATTTGATATCGAGGCGGGCGCCTATGACAACGTACTTGTTGCAGCTGGGGTCTTCTGGGTTGAGATTCACTTTCTTGGTCTCTTTGGAGGGCTTGAAGGCGGCCTCGTCGGCTGGGTCCGGGGTCGGGATCGACGCGGCGGAGGCCTCGCCTGCCAGGGCAACGATCTGGTCTAGTTGGCGCCACTTCTCGGCAATGACCAGCGACTCGGCTAACTTGGCGCCGTCTCGGGCGCACTCCAGGGACTTGCGGTAATCGCCGATGATGGTGATGAGGCCCTTGGGACCCGGCATCTTCATCTTCAGGTACGTGTAGTGGGGAACCGCCATGAACTTGGCGAGCGCAGGCCGACCCAGCAACGTGTGATCTGCGCTGGATAGGTCCACCACCTCAAACCAGATCGGTTCGCGCCGGAAGTGGCCGCTGTCACCGAAAAAGACATCTAGCCGGACCCGGCCAATGGGGGAGCAGGAGAGGCCGGGCACGATGTCATGGAAGATCATTCAGGTCGGCTCCAGGTCCTTGGCCTTGACGCCGAGCTTGGTCATCGTGTCGCGATAGAGGATGTTGATGCTGCTGCCGCCGTCGATGAGGACTCGGGAGAACTTGCATGTGCGCCACGCGACGATGGTGGGGTTGAGGACGAGGGTGTAACCACCCGGACTCGGCATGACTGCGGGTGATCCTCCCGGGTCTAGGTGATCGAGCGATCTGACCAATGCATGAACTCCAGCTTGGCCGAGACGACGGTGTTCACCTCCTGCCGAAGGAGGCGCTCGCTGCGCTTGTCGTCGTCGAGGCTGGTGGAAGATGACGTAGGCCGCGTTCTGGTCCAGGTAGGCGTCGTCGCGCATCGTGCCGCCAGCTGGAGGCGGCGATGGAGGCGGAGGCGGCTGTCCCGCGCCTGGAGCCGGAGCCGGAGGGGGCGGGACGTCGCCCCTCATGATGTGCTTGGTGGCGCACTGCCGAAGCCTGTGCGTGGAGGGTTTTGCGCCGCAGTGGTGCTTGCAGGGGGCGTCGAGCATCTTCTTGAAGCTCATGGCGGGTTGCCATGCCGTCTTGCCGGTTTGCCAGCGCTTCGTCGCCGGGTCCGCCGCGGGCTCGGTGGCCGCGACGAGCCGGTTGTCGTGACGTGGCGCCGGCTGGTCGGCCTTGCGCTTGTTGTTCTGGTGATGCTGCTTTTGGCTGCTTTCGCCGGCCGGCTTTGGAGGGGGAACCGGCTTCGTCTTGCCGGATTCATCCAGCGCCACATGGATCTTCATGGCGGAGTCGGCGGTGGCGTACTTGTCCACCGTCACCATGAGCCAGGCCATGGTGGCCGGCTCAGAGTGTAAGAGCTTGTGCTTGAGTAGGGTGTCGTCTCGGCACCCGCTGACGAAGTACTGGATCGCCTGGACTTCATGGACGCCCTCGCAGCTGTTCTGGAGCTCGGTCCAGCGTGCGAGGTACTCGCGACCGGTTTCCATGGGCCCTTGCACGCACATGGTGAGCTGGCTAGGGCGGCCGGGCCGCTTGTAGGTCCCCGTGAAGTTGCGGATGAAGGCTTCCTCGAAGTTCACCCACGTGTTGATGCTGCCCATCGGCAGGCTGTTCAACCACGTGCGGGCCGACCCTTGGAGCATGAGCGGTACGTAGCGCACGGCGAGACGACGATTGGCACCGGTGATGCCAATGGCCGTGGTGTAGTCGGTGAGCTAGTCTTCTGGCTTCACCGTCCCGTTGTACTTGGGGGTGTCGCAGGGGAGCATGAATCCTTTGGGGAAGGGCTCCTCCCGGATGCGTGGGCCGAAGCACGCTGGCCCGATAGCGCCGTTCTCCTCCACCTCCAGGGAGCGAACGAGCCGATCGAGGCGGTGGCGAGCGTCGGCGTCATCGATGGCGATTGGGCCGAGTCGACTTGCAGCCAGGCAATGGGGGGCTGGGTCGGTTGGAGCCAGACGCCGACCATGCTGGCCGGGTCCGCACTGGATCTCTAGGACGGACTCGTCGCCAATCCGCCAGCGGCTGTAGCAGCCGGGTCGCGCCGAGTCCGGGCTCGGCCGGAGTGCGCCTCGCCGGGTGGCGAGGAAGCGGTGTGCAGAAGTTCGTCGGGCCCGCCAAGGCAGGCAGAGCCAGATCCCGCCGGCTTGGCGAGCTGGTTGAGGCGGTCCTGCTGGGTGTTGGTGGTGTGGAGGAGCTCGCGCATCCGCCCTATGCGCTCTTTCAGCTCCTCACCCGTGAGCTGGTCCAGGCCAGCTGCAGCCGCCTGGGCAGCGCACATGTTCTTTGCTGGGGTCTCATAGACGGTTGGGACGGCACCGAGGGCCCGGCCGATCGCTCCTCCCCGGGCATGCACGTCGGCGACCCGGCTTGGGTCGGCCGCGGCAGGCGTGAATCTGTAGGCGGCATCGTGCTCCAGCTGAGCGGCGTCCAGGCGATGCTGAGTGGTGGCGAGCGTCTTGGACAGGTCCAGCATCTGCTGGCGCCTTTCCTCGAGCTGGGTTCGGGCCTCAGTGATGTTGGTGGCGTCGACGTCGGTGCCGATGGGGATGCAGAGGCTTTGCATCGTGGCGCGGAACGGATCAGACGGCTCGATCCTATCCATTGCGGCCCTGGCTTCGGCAGCCTTCCTCGTTTTGCTCAACGAGGAGGAGGCGCCATCGCCGGTGACGAAGACCTCCACGTGGACATCCATTGCCCTGGCGGAAATGCCGCCGCCGAGGGAGAGGGGAGAGTCGGAGTAGCTGAGCACCTTGCTGGGGTACTCGTCGACCGCGAACGCATCGGAGATGCGCAGCGCGGCAAAGGAGGCGACGAGCGCACCGACGACGTCATCTGCCAGCATGACGGACTCGTCGGTATAGGAGAAAGGCCCCGTCTGAAGCATGTTCCCGGCCAGCTCCTCGAGCTGCCCCACGGTAGGCGCTAACTGTCGTGGTGGGCGCACGGCGGATGCCAAGGGATGGCTAAAGAGAGGAGGAGGCTCGAGGGCGCTGGTGGGCTCCAGAGGCGAGGTTGGCATGAGGGGGCACGGGACGCCGGACATACCCAGGTTCGGGGCTCTCCAGAGAGATAATACCCCTAGTCCTGCCGAGTGTAGTTAGATGATCGATAGTACAATGTTGCTCCTGGAGCTGTATGGGGGAGGAAGGAAGTTGGCCAAGGCTTGGGCTGCTCCTTCTCTCTGGTGTCGCTGTTTTGTGGCTAGTCCTATGCTTGCTTGCTTTTCTCTCGTATGTGTCTTCTGCTTTCTCTCTTGTTCGGTTGGTTTGCCATGATCGCAGAATCCCGGGGGGTTTTATAGTCCAACCCTCCGGGGGTACAATGGTAATGTTACAAGTCGGTGGGTCCGTATTGTCGATGTCCAGGGACCCAGGTTGGGTCCCGCTGAGGGCTTGTGGTTCGCCGGGTTCCCCTAGGTGCGGGCCCCGCATGCCTAGGGGGACTGTGCGCTGTCTTGTCGATCGTCAGGGCGTGGCCAAGTCGAGTCGTGTACAGTGCTCTCCGTCAGGTTGCCGCTTGCTGTCGTCAGCGGTGAAGGCAGGGGCATTGTAGCCACGCCAGCCCTGGTCAGCGGGTAGGTGAGGGGCACTGTTGCCTCGTTCCTGCTGACCAGAGGCATGGGCGGGGCACTGTTACCTCGGTCACCATTGATTGAAGTCTCGTCCCATCATACGGCCTGGATGGGACGGGGAGTTGACCCATGGCTGGATTGTGTAGCACGCCACGGGTGGTGCTGGCTTGTTGAGGAGGCTTCGGTCGTGCCGGGTTCGGCTGTCTTGCGCTAGTTGTTGGGGTCGAGTTGACGTGTCTTGCCGGGTCGGCTAGTCTGGCCGGCTTGCAGGGCTTGGCCGGGTCGAGCGACCCAGCCAAGCGCGTGCCGGTATTGAGGGGCGGTGCCAACCCCGTTGATTTTTGAAGAGGATCCGGGTTTCGTTGCCTGCCCGGGGTCCATCCCCCGACACACACCCACTTAGTTTCTTTTGTTGAGCTTTCATTCACTTATAGCTCTAGTGCATCTGTTGCATGGCAATCCCTACTCACTCACATTGGTATCTATTGATGGGTATCTCCATAGCCCGTTGATACGCCTAGTTGATGTGAGACTATCTTCTCCTTTTTTGTCTTCTCCACAACCACCATTCTATTCCACATATAGTGCTATATCCATGGTTCACGCTCATATATTGCGTGAAGATTGAAAAAGTTTGAGAACATCAAAAGTATGAAACAATTGCTTGGCTTGTCATTGGGGTTGTGCATGATTTAAATATTTTATGTGGTGAAGATAGAGCATAGCCAGACTATATGATTTTGTAGGGATAACTTTCTTTGGCCATGTTATTTTGAGAAGACATAATTGCTTAGTTTGTATGCTTGAAGTATTACTATTTTTATGTCAATACTAAACTTTTATCTTGAATCTTTTGGATATGAACATTCATGCCACAATAAAGAAAAATTACATTGAGAAATATGTTAGAAAGCATTCCACATCAAAAATCCTTCTTTTATCATTTACCTACTCGAGGACGAGCAGGAATTAAGCTTGGCGATGCTTGATATGTCTCCAATGTATCTATAATTTTTTATTGCTCCATGCTATTATATTATCTATTTTGGATGTCAATGGGCTTTATTTTACACTTTTATATCATTTTTGGGACTAACCTACTAACCGGAGGCCCAACCCAAATTGTTGTTTTTGCCTATTTTAGGGTTTCGCCGAAAAGGAATATCAAATGGAGTCCAAACTGAATGAAACCTTTGGGAACGTGATTTTCTCAACAAACGTGATCCAGGAGACTTGGAGTGGGCGTCAAGAAACGATCGTGGAGGCCATGAGGCACGGGGCACGCCAACCCCCTGGGTGCGCCCTCCACCCTCGTGGGCCCCTCGTTGCTCCACTGACATACTTCTTCCTCCTATATATATCCACGTACCCCCCAAACATCCAGGAACACCACGAAAACCTAATTCCACCGCCGCAACCTTCTGTACCCGAGAGATCTCATCTCAGGGCCTTTTCCAGAGCTCCGCCGGAGGGGGCATTGATCACGGAGGGCCTCTACATCAACTCCATGGCCTCTCCGGTGATGTGTGAGTAGTTTACTTCAGACCTACGGGTCCATAGTTATTAGCTAGATGGCTTCTTCTCTCTCTTTGGATCTCAATACAAAGTTCTCCTTGATCTTCTTGGAGATCTATTCGATGTAATCTTATTTTGCGGTGTGTTTGTCGAGATCCGGTGAATTGTGGGTTTATGATCAAGTTTATCTATGAACAATATTTGAATCTCCTCTGAATTCTTCTATGTATGATTGGTTTATCTTTGCAAGTCTCTTCGAATTATCAGTTTGGTTTGGCCTACTAGATTGATCTTTCTTGCAATGGGAGAAGTGCTTAGCTTTGGGTTCAATCTTGCGGTGCTCGATCCCAGTGACAGAAAGGGAAATGACACGTATTGTATTGTTGCCATCGAGGATAAAAAGATGGGGTTTATATCACATTGCATGAGTTTATCCCCCTACATCATGTCATCTTCCTTAAAGCATTACTCTATTCTTATGAACTTAATACTCTAGATGCATGCCGGATAGCGGTCGATGTGTGGAGTAATAGTAGTAGATGCAGAATCATTTCGGTCTACTTGTCGCGGACGTGATGCCTATATACATGATCATACCTAGATATTCTCACAACTATGCTCAATTCTATCAATTGCTCGACAGTAATTCGTTTACCCACCGTGATACTTATGCTCTTGAGAGAAGCCACTAGTGAAACCTATGGCCCCCGGGTCTATCTTCCATCATATTAATCTTCCAATACTTAGTTATTTCTATTACCGTTTATTTTACTTTGCATCTTTATTTCTCTTTATCATAAAAATACCAAAAATATTATCTTATCATATCTATCAGATCTCACTCTCGTAAGTGACCGTGAAGGGATTGACAACCCCTTTATCGCGTTGGTTGCGAGGTTCTTATTTGTTTGTGTAGGTGCGTGGGACTCGAGCGTGATCTCCTACTGGATTGATACCTTGGTTCTCAAAAACTGAGGGAAATACTTACGCTACTTTGCTGCATCACCCTTTCCTCTTCAAGGGAAAACCAACGCAGTGCTCAAGAGGTAGCAACGAGCAGGAATTAAGCTTGGGGATGCTTGATACGTCTCCAACGTATCTATAATTTTTGATTGGTCCATGCTATCATATTATCAACCTTCGATGTTTTATCTGCATTTATATGCTATTTTATATGATTTTTGGGACTAACCTATTAACCTAGAGCCCAGTGCCAGTTTCTGTTTTTGCCTTGTTTTTTAGTATCGCGAAAAAGGAAAACCAAACGGAGTCCAATTGACCTGAAATTTCACGGAGATCATTTTTTGGACCAGAAGAAGGCCACGGAGTACCGGAGATGGGCCAGAAGAGTCTCAAGGCCACCATGAGGGTGGGGGGGCGCCCCCCTACCTCGTGGCCGCCTCAGGGACCCCCTGACTTGTTCCTGACTCCAACACCTCTTATATAACCCCAAACTTCCAGAAAGAAACCTAGATCGGGAGTTCCGCTAGAAGCCTCCGTAGCCACCGAAAACCAATCTAGACCCGTTCTGGCACCCTGCCGGAGGGGGAAATCCCTCTTCGGTTGCCATCTTCATCATCCTGCACTAGAAAATAATACACTTCCGTGATGATACGTGTTTGTCACAGTAGCTCGCATTTTTGTCATGCATGTACATCCATGACGATTTTATGACAGAATCAAGATAGTCATACCTGTGATGTCGTAGAAGTGTTCCATGACATTACCAAAATTATCATCATGGAAGTGTGCACTTCCATGACGATAAATCACACGTCGCAGAAGTGCTTTCATCAAGGGTGAGCGACACGTGGCATCCACCGTAACAAAACGTCGTTAAGCTATCGGGTCGGGTTTTGGATCCAATAACCCGTTAACAGCCCCGACCAATGGGGATTTTCCATGTGTAAAATCATCATTGGCTGGAGGAAACACGTGTCAGCTCATCATTGGGACAGATGTCATCCACTCATTGGACAGAAGGCACCTATGATACGTCGACACGTGGCACAGCCCAACAGAGGCCCATTCCTGTGAAAAGGCCGGCCCATTTGACTTGGTCAAAAGGTGGCGGGCCGGCCCATGGAAAGCCTATTAACGGCCTATTCGCATATAGCCCATTTACAGCCCGCTAACCCAAGGCTCGTTACGCCCTATCCGAATTAGGCCCAGTAGTGTCATCTGGGCCATCCAATATGATTCCAGCCCGTTTTCACTTCTGGCCCATGTATGGCACATGACGTATTTCGGCCCATATGAGGCCCTATGTAACTCTTGGCCTATTAACAGCCCGTGGTGAAACTGGCCCGTAATGACCAGTGTATCACTTTACATCCATTAACGGCCCATGGTGAAACTGGCCCGTAATGAACAGTGTATCACTTTATACCCATTAACGGCCCGTTATTCCGTTGGGCCATTTCCAGCCCATGTTATCTTTCGGCCTTCTCAAAGCCCATTTATTCTTGGGCTCATTTCCAGCATTCGTTTACTTACGGCCCGTTACTGTCATTTTTTGCTTGTGGGCCAAATTCAGCCCGTGGTTACAGTCAGCCCGTTTGTGGTCCGTTAATACGTTGGGCCGTTTTCATAGCGTCATCAAATATGGCCTATTAACGAAGGCCTGTTATGGTCGGCCCATGAACGGACGATTCCAACTCTAGCCCGTTTATGGCCATAATGCGGCCTGTTATTGGCCCATGTTTGGCCAATCGATCATACAGCCCGTATAAAGCCCATTGATGATACGGCCCGTGGAAGGCCCATTGTTTCTACGGCCCGTAGAAGGCCCATTGTTTCTACGGCTCGTAGAAGGCCTACTGTTTCTACGGCCCATAGAAGGCCCACTGCTTTTACGGCCCGTAGGAGGCCCAGTGTCACTACAGTAAATATTAGCCCATGGTTATTGTGGCCTAGTTTTAAAAAATAGGTTATTGCAGCCACTAGCAAACCGCGAAAAAATAACTGCACTGACTACAAGCAAACAAATAAACAAGACAACAAGGAAATAAATAATCAAGCAACTTATGCTAGGCTATCACGGCTACTACACATATTACATCCACTGGGCATCAAAGTTCGCCACCAGTGCAAATATAGGGAACAAAGCGGCATATAAACGCCGCAGCAAAACAAGTCCAGAACTGAAACCACTTCAGAAGAGTTCAAGAAACAATATCCTGGGTACCCATAATGGTGGCAAGATGCTTAGCAAGCTTATTAACTTTCTCTTGTTTGGCGCTAAATCCTCCAGCGCTTGCTGTTGCACAAGAAAGTACGCATCTGAATTCTGCAGGAACTTCCTCAGTCCCTCGGCTTCTTGGCGCAGCACAGCTGGCTGATGCCTTTCAGCTTGTAGTTGAGACTGAAGAAGCCGAAGTGATTCAGGCAGCGAGTTCGAAGAGATTGTGCCAGCGGTACTGGCCAGTAACTCGAACACTACATCAACGCAGGACTGTGGGGTTTTCTAACTATCTACAAGATCGTTTTTATCACCTTTCTTGGAGACCAACAGGGGTGTCTCACTATCTTGAACCTTATCTGCATTACTTTCTCTACCATTGCATAGTGGGGTGCTCTTCTCCAATATTCTGTTTGCATACTACAAGAGAAACAAGCAGACACATCACAAGTTTAGCTTGTAGTATACGAAACTCATTTTGGTAAACCGGTTCAGTAGTAAGGTGGACAGGATAACAGCATGAAACAAACATATATCTATGTACTATGGTTATTGTATTGTCCATATCATTCTAGTTTATGTTCCCTAATCAAGATAGAGACACCGTTCAACTCATATATTTTGAAGACACAATAGCATAGACAGAATATAAGTGTGAGAAACTACACAGCAATGGCAGCACTTGTAATGTGCATCACATCAGAACATAACTGTTGATGAGGACATCAATACCATTGTTACACCCACAGCCCCTGATGTTATACATACTGGACCAATTACTAGAGCTCGCGCACGCCAATTGAATTATCAGGTACTTTCGTTTCTTGGTAACGATTCTAATGTTCATGAGAATATGATGCTGCCTAAATTGGATACTTTTGTTTTGCTTACAAATGAAGGGCCTAGCTTGGACAAGAAAGATGAACCTTGGAGCAAGTTCAAGCATGGAGATGATGGCATGCGCAAGGGGAACAAGAACGAAGTTACAAGTGATGATTCCAGGACTTTGAAGCCATCATAATGAGTGCATAAAGCCTTGGACGAAATATACAAGATGTCACTTCATAAGTTTCGTCCAGAGGCTATTCTAGGTGTTGCGTCACCTTATTATTGGGCCAGGCCCATGTATTTTCTAAGTACTTAAGTATAGGCTGTTTTTAGAGTCCATATGTGTGGGGAAACAAGAGTTAGGGTTGGTTTTGGACCCCTCCACCAAGGGCCACGAAATCCCCCCTCTCTCCTCCATATATACAGCCCTTAGGGCATCGTTTAGACTTTGGGGGTTTTGTTTAGATTAAAAGTTCACCATAGCTGCAACTTCACGTACTTCGTTTGTGTCCAACGACCAGACCAAGACCTCACAGAACCCCACCTTGATCAATAAAGCTTTCATCTTATATTCACAATATCCAGATTGCAATCTCAGTTTCTTGCTTGTTCTTCGTTTGCTCGCAGGAAATAGACCCTCGTGGTCAGGTTGATCGTGCTCCGGCGTGGTCAATAACCCCTCGGAAGTTGGTTTAGCGATTGTTAAGGCGCGACATCTCACACGTTTGTAGTCGGATCGTCAAGGTCGACTCCCACAGAAACGATATCCACCATCTCATCGAAACATCGGGACACCTTTGCCTCTATCAAGTGGTATCAGATTTCCAGGTTGCTCGGTGAGATTTTACAGTTTTTCGTAGTTTAGATCGAGTCTGATCTTCATACCTACAGTCCACGAAAAAAAGCCAAAAAATTAGGGTTAGTTCATCATATTTGAACCAATCTGAGCCTTTGCATAGGCTTTTCAGTATTTTGCTTTGTTGAAATTGCGGTTGCATCGTCGTGTCTAGTTGTTGGTCTTAGAGTCTAGTCTTTTAGAGTTTCGAGTTCTGGTCATAAGTTGTCACGCCGCCGCCGCACCATCATTATCGCTCCTGCCATCTACCACCACCGCTTATCCACCATCGATTCATATCCATATACCACCACCAATCCGTCTCCATATACCATCACCAATCTGTATCCATATACCACCACCAATCTGTATCCATATACCACCATCGCTACCATATCCTACCATCATATATCCACCACCAATTCGAGTTCCTTTCATATTAGGTTTGTTTTCGAGGTCCGTCTAATTTCCAATTCGTGTTTCCTTGCCTGAGTAGGTTTCGAAAAAAGAGTCTGGAGACCCCCGGGCAGTTTTTAGGCCAAAATTTTCACAGGCAAAAATATTTTTCCCTATCCTATTTTTAGGATTTTCTGAGTCTTTTGAGCCATGTGCCATCATAGTGATTTTTTTCGCACTTTTTCGTCGTCGCTGCCCTGATTTCCGGAAAAAAGTCAAAAAACAATTCGTGTCCATCCTGTCAGTTTGACGAGGGAAGAGTTTTGAGACACTTGCCATTATAGTGATTTTTCGCAAAAAAAATAGGAGCGCAAAAAAAGAGGAGCAAAAAAAAAGTTCCAGAGTGTGCTTTTCCCTTGTTTACGTGCAGCGCCGTGATTTTGTTAGTGTTCTAGGCTCGCGTCTCTAGCACGGTCTAGCCTAGGACCAACATAGTACTGTCGTTGAGCGTTTATTCAACTTTGCATCTCTGAATTGATTATTATTGACCCTTTTGCTACCATATTATAAGACTTCCCAGCTCCACATACATCTACGTCGTGTGTTTGACTCTCCCCGGTAATCGCTCTATCCAAGCTTTGAGAGTTTTGACTATGACGGTTGCCGATCACCGCCTGCTGTTGGGTAAGAACTGGTAAGAATTTGAGATTTGCTTGACGGATTTGTGACATCCACCACCACCTCTTGTTAGTAGTCTCTAGGATCATATTCTTGTGTGTTTCTATTGCTGCTAACCATGGCAGGATCACAAGCCGACGAGACTGACTGGGAGAACCTGACGAATAAGGAGTTGCATGATAAATTTCAGCAAATGATGAGTGGACAGGTGCAAGATGTGCTAAACATATTTGAAGAGGCCATGGAGAAGATAGATGGCATGGAGAAGATGTTCGAAACAAAGCTCGATAACAAGTTTAATGAATTGCTCGCACGTCTTCCACCACCACCACCGGCTGCCCCTAACGCACCTCTACAACAACAACAACGTCGCTTTCCAAATCAAGTGGGACGAGCACAGCGCGTTCCCATTGACACTAGGCAAAATTCTGGTGCCGCTGTTGATGCTTATGCTGCTCCTGCTGCTACTGCAGAGGTGGAGGACCATTACGAGGATGAGGTTGACCAAAGTCAGAACTACGTGCAACCACCAACACCACCACCACCGGGTCGTCCTCATGCATATCATCGCAACGGTAGGGTTGCACCACCACCTGAGGTACATGACCATCTTCCTAAACTAAAATTGAATATTTCACCATTTGAGGGTAGATATGTTCCTGATATATATCTTACTTGGGAGTTAGAAACTGAAGAACGATTTACATGTTTACAATATCCTGAGGAGAGACGTGTTCCTGCTGCTGTTTGTGCTTTCACTAGCTTTGCATGTGTTTGGTGGTCTGAACATTGTAGATTATATCCTATTCCAGCTACTTGGGTTGCTTTGAAAACTGCTATGCGTACTCGTTGGGTTCCATCATATTATCAATGTGAATTACTTCAAAAATTGCAGCGTTTAAGACAAGGAAAAAATTATGTAGAAGAATATTATCAGGAATTACAAACTGGCATGATTAGATGTGGTATTGTTGAGGAGAATGAAGCTATGCTTGCACGTTTTATGGGTGGATTAAATAGAGAGATTCAGACCATTCTAGAGTATAAGGAGTATACTAATATCACTCATTTATTCCATCTTTCTTGTAAAGCTGAACGTGAAGTGCAGGATCGACAGGCATTGGCGTGAACTAACTTTTCTGCAGGTCAATCTTCATCATGGACACCACGTGCATCCTCTATTTCCATTCCACCAGCACCTCCATCAGGTGCCACCTCCAGCCATGACACAAGAAAGCAGGCACAACCACCACTATCTGCCAAGAGCACACCTGCCGGACCTGCGCAGAGCTCTTCTTCTTCCATGGCATCAACAGGGCAGACAAGTGATATTATTTGTCGTTGTTGTAAGGGAAGAGGACATTTTGTGAGAGAATGTCAATCTCAGCGTGTGATGATTGCTACTGAGGATGGTGGGTATGAGTCCGCTAGTGACTATGATGAGGAGACTTTGGCACTTATTACACATGAAGAACACGGTGGAGAGGATTCTGATCATGAAACGCAATACATGGCAGCTAAAGATGCTGACAGGTATGAATGTTTAGTTGCTTAACATGTTTTGAGTGTGCAGGTTACACAAGCTGAGCAAAATCAGAGGCATAATCTGTTCCATACAAAGGGAGTTGTGAAGGAACGTTACGTTCGCGTCATCATAGATGGAGGGAGCTGCAATAACTTGGCTAGCATGGAGATGGTGGAGAAGCTATCTCTCACCACAAGACCACATCCACATCCTTACTACATCCAATGGTTCAACAACAGCGGCAAAGTTAAGGTAACATGTATTGTTCGTGTGCATTTTAGTATCTCTACATATGCTGATTATGTTGATTGTGATGTGGTACCTATGCAAGCATGTTCCTTATTACTTGGTAGACCATGGCAATTTGATAAAAATTCTGTACACCATGGTAGAAACAATCAGTATACTCTTGTTCATAAGGATAAAAATATTACTTTGCTTCCTATGACTCCTGATTCCATTTTGAAAGATGATATTAATAGAGCTAATAAAGCAAAACAGGAGAAAAATAAAAGTGAAAATCAGATTGTGGCAAAAGAATTTGAGCAACAAATGCAGCCTAATAATAAACCATCAAATGTTGCTTCTGAAATTAAATTGAAAAGTGCATGTTTACTTGCTACCAAATCTGATATTGATGATTTAGATTTTAGCAAATCTGTTTGCTATGCTTTTGTGTGCAAAGAGGCATTATTTTCATTCAAGGACGTGCCTTCCTCTTTGCCTCCTCTTGTCACTAACATTTTGCAGGAGTTTGCTGACGTCTTTCCACAAGACGTGCCACCGGGATTACCACCTATTCGAGGGATTGATCATCAAATTGACTTAATTCCGGTGCATCATTACCCAACCATGCACCATACCGTACCAATCCAGAGGAGACAAAGGAGATTATGCGTCAAGTACAAGAACTGCTCGACAAAGGTTATATACGTGAATCCCTTAGTCCTTCTGTTGTTCCTATCATTTTAGTGCCGAAAAAGGATGGTACGTCGCGTATGTGCGTTGATTGTAGAGGCATTAATAATATTACTATTCGTTATCGTCATCCTATTCCTAGGCTAGATGATATGCTTGATGAATTGAGTGGCTCTACAATATTCTCCAAAGTTGATTTGCATAGTGGATACCATCAAATTCGTATGAAATTGGGAGATGAATGGACAACAGCATTTAAAACTAAGTTTGGATTATATGAGTGGTTAGTCATGCCTTTTGGGTTAACTAATGCACCTAGTACTTTCATGAGGTTAATGAACGAAGTTTTACGTGCTTTCATTGGACGATTTGTGGTAGTTTACTTTGATGACATATTGATTTATAGCAAATCTTTGGAGGAACATTTGGAACATTTACGCGCTATTTTTATTGCTCTATGTGATGCACGTTTGTTTGGTAACCTTGGAAAGTGCACCTTTTGCACCGACCGGGTTTTCTTGGCTATGTTGTTACTCCACAGGGAATTGAAGTTGATAAAGCCAAGATTGAAGCTATTGAGAGTTGGCCGCAGCCCAAAATGGTCACACAATTGAGGAGTTTCCTTGGCCTAGCTGGTTTCTATAGGCGTTTTGTGAGAGACTTCAGCACCATTGCTGCACCTCTCAACGAGCTTACAAAGAAGGATGTGCCTTTTGTTTGGGGGACCGCACAGGAAGAAGCCTTCACGGTATTGAAAGATAAGTTGACACATGCTCCTTTACTCCAACTTCTTGATTTTAATAAGACTTTTGAGCTTGAATGCGATGCTAGTGGAATTGGATTAGGAGGAGTGTTATTACAAGATGGCAAACTTGTTGCATACTTTTCTAAAAAATTGAGTGGGCCTAGTATGAACTATTCTACTTATGATAAAGAATTATATGCTCTTGTTCGGACTTCAGAAACATGGCAACATTATTTATGGCCAAAGGAATTTGTTATACATTCTGATCATGAATCTTTGAAACACATTAAAAGTCAAGCAAAACTGAACCGTAGACATGCTAAATGGGTTGAATTCATTGAGACTTTCCCTTATTTCATTAAACACAAGAAGGGTAAAGAAAATGTTATTGCTGATGCATTGTCTCGTCGTTATACTATGCTTTCACAACTTGACTTTAAAATATTTGGTTTGGAGACCATCAAAGATCAATATGTGCATGATGCTGAATTTAAAGATGTATTGCAGAATTGTAAGGAAGGGAGAACTTGGAACAAGTTCGTTCTTAACGATGGATTTGTGTTTCGTGCTAACAAGCTATGCATGCCAGCTAGCTCCGTTCGTCTTTTGTTGTTGCAGGAGGCGCATGGAGGAGGACTGATGGGACACTTTGGCGTGAAGAAGATGGAGGACGTACTTGCCACACATTTCTTTTGGCCAAAGATGAGACGGGATGTTGAGCGTTTTGTTGCTCGCTGCACTACATGTCAAAAAGCTAAGTCACGACTCAATCCTCATGGTTTATATATGCCTTTGCATGTACCTAGTGTTCCTTGGGAGGATATATCTATGGACTTTGTTTTAGGTTTACCTCGAACAAAGAAGGGGAGGGATAGCATATTTGTTGTCGTGGATAGGTTCTCGAAAATGGCACACTTTATACCATGTCATAAAAGCGATGATGATGTTAATGTTGCTGATTTGTTCTTTCGTGAAATTATTCGCTTGCATGGTGTGCCAAATACTATTGTTTCAGATCGTGATACTAAATTTCTTAGCCACTTTTGGAGATGTTTATGGGCTAAGTTGGGGACTAAACTGCTTTTTAGTACTACTTGTCACCCCCAAACTGATGGACAAACTGAAGTAGTCAATAGAACATTGTCTACTATGCTTAGGGCTGTTTTGAAGAATAATAAGAAAATGTGGAAAGAATGCTTGCCTCATATTGAATTTGCTTATAATCGTTCATTGCATTCTACTACTAAGATGTGCCCTTTTGAAATTGTGTATGGTTTCCTACCTCGTGCACCTATTGATTTGTTGCCTCTTCCATCTTCGGAGAAAGTTAATTTTGATGCTAAAGAACGTGTTGAATTGATTTTAAAAATGCATGAGTTAACTAAGGAAAACATTGAGCGTATGAATGCTAAATATAAACTTGCTAGAGATAAGGGTAGAAAACATGTTGTGTTTGCACCTGGAGATCTTGTTTGGTTACATTTGCGTAAGGATAGATTTTCTAATTTGCGCAAATCAAAGCTAATGCCATGTGTTGATGGTCATTTTAAGGTGTTAGAGAAAATAAATGATAATGCATATAAACTTGAGCTGCCTGCAGATTTTGGGGTTAGTCCCACTTTTAACATTGCAGATTTGAAGCCTTATTTGGGTGAGGAAGATGAGCTTTCGTCGAGGACGACTTCATTTCAAGAAGGGGAGGATGATGAGGACATCAATACCATTGTTACACCCACAGCCCCTACTGTTATACATACTGGACCAATTACTAGAGCTCACGCACGCCAATTGAATTATTAGGTACTTTCATTTCTTGGTAACGATTCTAATGTTCATGAGAATATGATGCTGCCTAAATTGGATACATTTGTTTTGCTTACAAATGAAGGACCTAGCTTGGACAAGAAAGATGAACCTTGGAGCAAGTTCAAGCATGGATGTAGCGACCCGACCCAAAATGGATCGAAGTCTCAGTGCTTAGGTGTCATCCCTGGATCGGTATGCTGACACACATAGTACTCGAGGAATTATAACAGAGTTCAATCACACTTTATTACATCAAGGTTCTGAAAAGAGTATTTATTACAATAATATGGCCAAAGGCCATCTAAATAAAAATAACTGCGGAAGCTTCAAAGGTAAATGAGTCCATCCAACTCCACGGCAAACTGAGTGCAGAACAACGACCTATCGCACCTTTAATCTTCGTCGGAAAAGTCTGTAACATGAGACGTTGCAGCCGTGTAGGTCAGCACATGGAATATGCTCGCAATGTCACACCATAGAATAATAATAAATGAAAAGATTATCTCTATATGCAAATTTAGCTGGTGGAGGCTCTAAGTTTAATTTTTGCATAAAGCCAATTTTACCCTACATCAAAGGAATATATTTTTATTACTATTAAGTTAAAATGCCATTACTGAGAAGGTTCCTCCAACTCAATCCCAAAAATTCCCAAGTTATTAGTAACCCAATAATTTCATTAAAAAGAGTGATGAGATCAACCAATAATTCACTTCTAGATACTCAAGATGTTCGTAACCGGGGACACGGCTAATCATGATTAGTTTGTATACTCTGCAGAGGTTTGCGCACTTTTCCCCCACAAGACTCGACCACCTCCATGATCGGAAGATCGAGACA
Source organism: Triticum monococcum (assembly GCA_034509565.1). Lineage (NCBI taxonomy): Eukaryota > Viridiplantae > Streptophyta > Magnoliopsida > Poales > Poaceae > Triticum > Triticum monococcum. Next base: position 500,906,816 of record CM067841.1, read on the forward strand.
TAGCCTTTCAGAAGCGTTTCCCCTTAACCCCGGGTAGACCGGTACACCTACTTTCCCCTACATCAGCTAGTCTACCACGGAAAGAGGTCACACAACTTACTCAACTATGCCAGAGCCCATAATGGCTTGTGGCTGCACACGGAAGTTTCTAGGCATGAAATATCTTATGATCCCTTTGAGTCTGGGTGGCGGACCTAGGGTAATCACACGGGTACTCCGGGATTCCCCTTGGGCAAGCACTGGTTTCTCCAGGTGCCCCAAACAATCCACCCAGATGTGTATTAAAGTGGCCACCTTAGGTCATCCCAAAATTATTATCTCTCGCAACTTGCATGAATCACACATACCAATCCCCGTCTACGAGCAGGGCTAAGCAATATATGATATAACGAATATTCCCGCGGTGATCAAAAGGTCATAGGTTCCTACCACATGAACTACATAGCATAACCACATGTTCCCAATCCTACTCATGCAATCTTTGAGGGTTAAACTAATGCATAGTAAAAACTGGGTATTAAAAATTATGATCAAGGTGTGAACTTGCCTTGCTGACGTTCGTTGAACTGTAAAGATTCGTAGTAACAAGCTTCGCACTTCGGATGATCTAGCGTAAGCAAGCAATAACATACATAAGCATACAAGCAAAGATCCAAAAAGAAAACAAATAAAAGACTTCGAAAAACTCCAAAACAACTAAATAAAGTTTCTGTACAGAATGTAATTTTTATAGTAGCAAAAATATGTGTGTTTGGGTTTAACAGAAAGTACACGTTACGAGCTTCGATTTGCAAAAAGAATCACCTCAAACGGAGTTACGAAACTCGAGATACGGCCTAACAAAGTTTGAATTCAGATCTGTTTGAATTCAAAAAAATTAGAATTTTCAAAAATATTTTTCGTTTGGTTCTCTGGATAGAGGGGATTTTTATGAAACCATAGGAAAAAGAATCAACTAATTCGGATCTATAGACTAAAAGATATACAAGAAACAAGAATTGGTATAGAATCTGAGATTGAAAAAAATACTGGAAAAAGAGAAAACAAATTGGCCTGGGTGTTCACCGGACTTGTCGCCGGAGACGAGGAAGAAGGCGGCTCCGATGTGCTTCGGCGAAGTATGCGTGCGGGACGGTGTAGAGGACGATGAGGTGAACCTCTTAAACAAGTTGTGGTGGTAGATTGCCTCCTGTACACACCGTGAAAGGTCGCCAGAATTCGCGAACTCCGGTGAGCAATTGGAGAGGTTAGAGAGAGGGAAAAACTCCAGAAGGAGAGGGCTTCGGACGAGGGGTGAGAGGGGCTGCCAGGGGTGCTTTATATAGGGCTTGGGGAGGTCTGAATTCAAGCAGACAATGGAGTATAATGGTGGCTGTTTCTCTGCCTCGTAATGGCCATTACAGGCGACTCCAAGGCGCACTGAGGAGGGCAAAGGGTCGAGGGAGGCGAGGGGATTCCGTTCAGAGCGGTTTTGGAGCGAGGGAGAGGAGGGGAGGGGGTGGGGCGTTGGGCGGGAGTGTTGCGTACGTGCTCTCTGTGAACGAGTGAACGAACGAGGTAAGGAAGAAGATGACCAGGTTGGGTCGTTAGGAAGGATGGGCCTTCCATGGGCCTTGGCTGCACGTTTTTTTAATAACAGAAACACCGTGGCACCGAAAATACAAATAAAAGTTAGCTAAAAAAACCCAGAAAATTCACATAGTTATATGGTCTTATATATGACCTAGTGAACTTTTATCTGGCCTAAAAATGCAAGTTTTCAAAAAAAATTGCTATGCTAATAAAATAAATTGCAAATAAAACTCAACAAATATATATTGGTTCCAAATTCAATTTCCCATATTTTCTTTTCTGATTTTGAAGAAGTCATTTTATCTTCTCTCTTTATATTTTTATATATATAATGGAAATGAATTTTTTTTGTGGAACCAAATTTGATCCAAACTCCCAACTTCGAAAAAAATTCAAAATTGGTTTTTAGGGAAACTTCCAACTCTCTCTTTTGGTCCTTGAGTTGCTCAAAGTTCCTTGGATCAAAAATCAAATAAAACAAATGGAGGAAAAAATGCATAAATCATGGATGCATATGAATGATCTATTTATAAACATCCAAATTGAAAATTGGGATGTTACAATGGAGATGATGGCGTGCGCAAGGGGAACAAGAACGAAGTTACAAGTGATGATTCCAGGACTTTGAAGCCACCATAATGAGTGCATAAAGCCTTGGACGAAATATACAAGATGCCGCTTCATAAGTTTCGTCCAGAGGCTATTCTAGGTGTTGCGTCACCTTATTATTGGGCCAGGCCCATGTATTTTCGAAGTACTTAAGTATAGGATGTTTTTAGAGTCCGTATGTGTGGGGAAACAAGAGTTAGGGTTGGTTTCATACCCCTCCACCAAGGGCCACGAAATTCCCCCTCTCTACTCCATATATACAGCCCTTAGGGCATCGTTTAGACTTTGGGGGTTTTGTTTAGATTAAAAGTTCGCCATAGCTGCAACTTCGCGTACTTCATTTGTGTCCAACGACCAGACCAAGACGTCACAGAACCCCACCTTGATCAATAAAGCTTTCATCTTATATTCGCAATATCCAGATTGCAATCTCAGTTTCTTGCTTGTTCTTTGTTTGCTCGCAGGAAACAGACCCTCATGGTCAGGTTGATCGTGCTCCAGCGTGGTCAATAACCCCTCGGAAGTTGGTTTAGCGATTGCTAAGGCGCGACGTCTCGCACATTCGTAGTCAGATCATCAAGGTCGACTCCCACAGCAATGATAGCCACCATCTCATCAAAACATCGGGACACCTTTGCCTCTATCAACTGTTTATACAACTTAAACTGAAATCAACATAGAGCAAGAAGTTAGAACAACAATCCAGTTAAAGAAATAGGTTTAAAAGATACCTGTTGCACCATTGGAGTTTCAATTGGATCCTTCAAATTTGAAAGTAGTTGGTATGAGTAAATACAGTGATGCAACAGCAAAGGTGTATGGACCATAGCTACGGAATCTGACCTGAGAACAGTTGCTCTTCTACTTTAAACATGGAGTTTGGGTTAGCTGTGGTGGTCTTCGTGCTTTGGGCACTGCAGTAGCTTGACAAACTGCTTGTGTGGGGGTACTCTGTGGTGGACATGCTGCTTTGTCAACTATAAGTGGGTTACTATCCGCTGGGGTTGCGGTTAGATGGGTTGTAGCTGGTTCTCTGCCCAATGGTGTAAGTGTGCAATCTGAAAGGGTCTCGATTATGTGTGGTGGGGCTAGTTTGTGGGCCAGTACAACCATGGTTCTATCTGCATCGACGGGTAGCACTGTCTTTTGTGAAGAACGGGTTTTTGCTCCCTTAGATACTGCCATCACGCCCTCCAATTCAAATGGCTGATAAACAAGAAAAGAAATTGAACGTACAGATATTGTATGATAGAAAGATGTGGTAATTCACATATATGTTGTCTAACCAAACAGGACAGCATGACACAATTTCACATATATGATGCCTAACTAAACAGGATAGCATGACACAGTTTCAGATATATGATGGATAACTTAACATGATATAATGGCATAATTCAACATATGATGAGTACCTAAACAGGATGACATGACAAAACTATATGATGTCTTTCTAAAATAGGTTGGGATGAAATAATTCACATACATGTTGTCTAAGTATACAGGATGGCATGATATAATTGACATAATTGATTCATATACTAAGCAGCTGGCACTCGCATGTATGATCTCTAAACTAAGCAGATAGAATTCAATATTGTGCATATGATGTCTAAACTAAGCAATGCAAGACACCATATGCATCATATGAGAAATATAAACATTGCAACTTAGATCATACACCTCAGGTGGGATATAGGACTGGTCATCTGTCTCTGAATCCTCCTCTGAGGAGCTCCCTGTAACCATCGAGATATATGCTTCAACAGGTACCATTGCCTACTCTGAAGACCTTGTTTTCACTCCAGATTTTTCCATAACCGGCTCAAATGGCTGATACACATGAATAGTAGTTCAATATACACAGATTGTCGACAAATGGAATACGTAATGAAAAAAAGATGGCATGAGATAATTCACATATATGATGCCTGGCTCCATGGCGGTACATAATTCACATATATGATAACTGGCTGAAAAACATGGCATTGAATAATTCACATATCTGATATAGAAAGCAAACATGAGGCATTCACACAAAGCATGTCTAATCTAAGCAGATGGCATGGCAATGCAAGACACCATATGCATGATATGAGCAATATAACCCAGCCAAGTTAGAGCATGCACCTCGGGGGGGGGGGGGATACGACTGGTCATCTCTCTCTGAATCCTCCTCTGAGGAGCTATCTGTAACTAGCAAGAAATCTGCATCGACAGGTAGCATTGACTGCTCAGAAGACCTTGTTTTCACTCCAGATTTTCCCATGACTGACTCAAATGGCCGATGCACAGGAATAGTAGATGAATGTATAAACATTGTTGACAAATGGAATACATTATGGAAAAAAATATGGCACGATACAATCCACATATACGATGACTGGCTAAACAGGATGGCATTGCATGATTCACGTATATGATGCTTGGCTAAAGAAGATGTCATTGCATAATTCCCATATACTTCCTCTGTTCCTAAATATGTGTATTTTTAGAGATTTCAAATGGACTACCACATACGGATGTATATAGACATTTTTTGGAGTGTAGATTCACTCATTTTGTTCCGTATGTAGTCACTTGTTGAAATCTTTAAAAAGAAAAATATTTAGGAATGGTGGGAGTATGATATAGAAACCAAACAGGTGGCATTCACACAAAGCAAATCTAAACTAAGCTGATGACATATAAGATGTATAATGTAAGCAATGTAAGGCGCCATATGCATGATATGACCAACATCAGCATGCCAGGTTAGAGCAAACACCTTAGGTGGTAAACAGGCGTGGTCGGCTCCTTCTGAATCTCCATCTGAACAGTTATCTTCCTCTGGAATACAATCTGGAAATGTAGGAGGGGGGGCACTTCGCCCACCATGGAGCGGCGTCTGCATGACATTATATTCGCACGCAAGAGTCTTCTCTTTTTCTCTACATGTTCAGTACGATTGTGTACAATATCTGACATGCATAATAAAAAAATAGTTAGATTTTGTAAGGCCTGAGGGTGCATGCAAAAATCAAGACTGATGGTAGCAAACGAGTGGATGGATCCAAAACTAATGATAGCAGGTAGATTATAGCTTCAGTTTAAAAAGATAGACAATTGATCATCTATTGTTTGTTGCCCACCCAACATGAACCACATAGAAGACCCTAGATGAACCAGATAGTAGACATATACTATTCATTGCTGGCTCGATATGAGACCCATGGGCAATTCAAAACTCAAGATTAAACGATAAAGTAGCAGGTAATAATAACCGATGTATAACGTAAGCAAACACGAAAGACTGCGACCTCTCTTCCAGAACTGTGTAGTCCTCGGGTTCATCTGCTCAGTCGATGATGGTAATGCAGTTGGTGTGGCTGCCAGCAACGGGGAAGATGATCTGAGGCGGCGAAAGGAAGTCTACAAGGGGATCTCTGCTGCAGTGAACGCTTCTGTCGATGACGGCACGGCAGGAGCAGGACATAACACACAAAGTTTTCTTTAACGCCTATCTGGAAATGAAGTAAATCTGTAAGGGCTCCTTAGAATTGGAGGATTCTATAAACGCAGGGACAGGAAAAACAAAGGAATATGATAGGAATGCACGTGCAAAACAGAGCATTTGGAAACATAGGATTTCAGTCAACCTGGGTGTTTGGCTCACATGAATTGGAAGAACAGAGGAATGGAGAAACAAAGTGATGCGACGAATGTACAACCTCTTTGGCATAGCCTTGTGGACCTCAGCATCATTGGGTTGGACGTGGGGGATGGTGATGATGCTAGTGTGACTGTCGGAGGCGGGAAAGAAGATCCGAGGCCTCTGGAAACGGCGCCGAGGGTACTGCTCCGCTGTGATGGATGGTTCCATCGTTGGAGCAGCTTCGCTAAGGTGTGAGGCGACGAGGCTGAAGCATGACAAGACAAACAACGTTAATCTGAAGTGGGGCCCTAATATCATCTGCAATAATGATGTAAAATACATCACCAAAAAGTGCTAGATGTAAAACGCATCAACCGTGCCAAAGTCGCTCCGACAGATGTTGTAAGTACTGTTCACTCTGAACTTAACTGAAGAAAATGAACTTCACAGTCGAAACTGAATTTTACTGTCAAAACTGATTGAACTAGTAACAGAGCATTGCAATAGATGTTTAGGGCGTTCGAGCACCAGTAGCAGAGAAGCAGTGATCTAAATCAGCAGACGCTCGAGCAGGGAATGCACTAGCAGAGAGCAAGTTGTGTAGTAGCACCGCAAGTGAGTGCTAAAGCTGCAACTCTTGTAGCTGCCAGAGGTCGTGCAGCAGCAGCAGTGCAAGCGAGAGCAAGAGCAGAGTAGCAGCACGAACGAAAGCAGGAGTAGTGCAGCAGCGTGACCGACAGCAAGAACAGAGCCGCAACATGAGCAAGAGCCGGAGCAGCTGCAGCTAGTGCCGTTGTGGAAGTCGCCGCCGAGGAAGCAATGCCATGGGGGAGAGACGCCATGGATGATGTGGCCGGCAACGGCGTCGTCGATGGAGACACGCCATGTCTGCTCGGTATCGAGCACCGGCAGCCCCGTGAGATCGAATAAAAGATAAAATGCAGCGGTGAGTGCAGAACCTCCTTGGTGGCGCCGAGTTGGCCTCGGCTTCATCGGAGGAATTGGTGAGGGTGCTGCGGTTCCGGTGGGGCAGGTCAAGACATCGCTGTGAGGATTGAGGTGGCGCGATAGACGAGGTGAACGTCAGGGCAGCTCCTTGGAGGTGGAGGATGGGGCGGCTGATCCGGCGGGACGACGAGATCAACAACGGATCCTCATTCAGTGCGGTGGATGAGGGACGGCGAGCTGTTGCGATGGACGACGTAGTCAGGGAAGAGTCTCCGGCTGGGCGGCGGTCGGGAGGCCGACAGAGGAGCATGGGGTTTCGCGGGTTTTGGTTGCCTCGGTGTATGAATGGGGGCGAAGGGGGAGGGGGAGCCAAGCTTAGGGACGCGCTTGTCCGAAATGTAGGGTAAGTTACCAGCGTACCCCCACCGGTTTTGACACCGCGACATGGAGCTTCATTTCCGGCTGAGGGGTAGAAGGGGGATTTCACGTGTCTGGGCTGCGGGAGTGATTTTGGATGAGGAGGGAGTTCTCGCGCGCGTGAAAATTTTGGGATAACAAGGCGCGGCGCGGGTTGAAGAAGCGGGAGTTTCAAAGCAGGTGAGACAAAAGATACTCGAGCTTGAAAATTTCGGGATAACAAGGTGCGGATTCCTTGTTCGGCAGAACAAACTTAACGTGTAAAAAAACAATTCATACAAGACACAAGAGAGTCATGTCCCCTTTTACTATATTGCTATAGATGCCATTGAAAAAACTACAAGAAAAATGTAAAAAAAATCGGGAGAACAAGATTACCCTGCACAGTACCAAATCGATTCGCACTTCCCTCAACAACAGCAAAAAACAAATCAATTCCCACCAAAGAAAGAGTAATGTCCCTTTTTATATGATTACAGATGCCATGATCTCGAATTTCAATTTTTGAATCCACGTAATGTTGAATTCGAATATATCGTTAGGTGACCTTGCGGTTTATAATTGATGTAGTCATACATTTTGATCTTCCATCATATATGAACATTTTACTCCACCATGTGAACATATATATTGTCGTCTACCATATGGACTAAATTTGAATCAATTTTCCTTATTTGAATACGATTATTGTCAAGTTATACAATAATTTAAATATTATCTTGATAACAAAAAACATACATATAGCAGTAATCATATTTCACTATGAACTACATGTACCATACGCTCTCCAATTTAAATATTTGTATCCATTTTATGTTCAATTAAAATCATAGTACATTATTGGTCTAGGTAGCGAGATGTTTGGGATAATCTAAACCATGTTTTCATGCGTATAATTTTTGGTTGAATTGGGACAAGTTTTGGTATAAGCCTCTTGCAAAACCGGACATTCTCTCAACAAGCCTCGTGGTTCCGAGAGGGAACATCTCACATTTGTGTGCGAAATGATATACGCTGCCTCCCCCCTGATTTTATTTACAGAGGCAACATAGAACTATATGAGTGCCCTGTTAAATTTTGGAATTATTTCGGGTTCATTTGGCCTTTTTATACATTAATTGAGTTTCTGGACTTTTAATGTGCATAATCTAAATATGAATTGCATGCACATGCTCCGGTGCACCAAAGTGGGTTGAAAAATCGCATGTGTGTCCTTGGTTGAATTTCTAGGTTCCATGGAAGAAATGAGAATGAAATTCAAACATCTGGGCGTCATGACTCGGCCGAGAACATCGAGAAACTTTGATTTTAAATTCATGTAAATCCAAAACTCGCCTGGAAATCATGAAACTTGGCATGGTGTCATGTCATGGCACTAACATGTTGTGGTAAAAAAATTGGGCCGATTTGGAAGCTCGTGGTTCTAAGAGGGAACGTGCCACCTTTGAGTGTGAAATGATATACGCTGCCCCCCTTGAGTTTCTTAACAAAGGCAACATAGAACTACATTAGTTCCCTGTTAAATTTTGGAATTATTCCAGGTTTGTTTGTCGTTTTTATACATTAATTGAGTTTCTGGTCATTTAATGTGCATAAGTAAAATTTGAACTACAAGCACATGCTCTCATGCACCAAAGTTGGTTGAAAAATCACATTTGTGTCCTCGGGTGAATTTCTAGGTCCCATGCAAGAAATGAGAATAAAATTAAAACATCTGGGCATCGTGGCTCGGCCGAGAACATTGAGAAACTTGGTTTTAAAATTCTTGTAAATCCAAAACACGTTTGAAAATCATGAAACTTGGCATGGATGTCATGTCATGGTACTACCATGTTGTGGTAAAAAAATTGGCCAAATAGGAACAGATTTTGGTATAAGCTTTTGCAAACCGAAGCTTCTCTCAAGAAGGCTCGTGGTTCTGAGAGGGAACGTGCCACCTTTGAGTGTGAAACTACATGAGTGCCCTATTAAATTTTGGAATTATTCCAGCTTCGTTTGGCCTTATTTACACATTAATTGAGTTTTTGGTCATTTAATGTGCAAAATTCAAATTTGAACTACAAGCACATGCTCCCGTGCACCAAAGTTGGTTAAAAAATCACATTTGTGTCCTCGGGTGAATTTCTACTCCCTCCTTCCATCTATATAGGTCCTAATGCGTTTTCGAGGCTAACTTTGACCAAACGTTAGAGCAATAATATATGACATGCAACTTACACAAAGCATACCTTCAATTTTGTATGCCAAAGGAGCTTCCGATAATATAATTTTCATAGTATACATCTCATGTGCTATTAATCTTGTCAATAGTCAAAGGTTGTCTTGAAAAACACATTAGGCCCTATATAGATGGAAGGAGGGAGTAGGTCCCATGCAAAAAATGAGAATAAAATTCAAACATCTGGTCATCGTGGCTCGGTCGAGAACATTGAGAAACTTGGTTTTAAAATCATGAAACTTGGCATGGTGTCATGTCATGGTAGTACCATGCCGTGGTAAAAAAAATGGGCCGAATAGGAACAAATTTTGGTATAAGCTTCTTGCAAATCGGAGCTTCTCTCAAGAAGGCTCATGGTTCTGGGAGGGAACGTGTCATCTTTGTGTGCATAATTCAAATTTGAAATACAAGCACATGTTCCAGTGCACCAAAGTTGGTTGAAAAATCACATGTGTTTCCTCGGGTAAATTTCTAGGTTCCATGCAAGAAATGGGAATGAAATTCAAAATTCTGGGCGTCGTGGCTGGGTGGGAAACATTGAGAAACTTAGTTTTTTAATTCCTCTAAATCCAAAACACGCATGAAAATAATGAAACTTGGCTTGGTGCCATGACATGGCATCAACATGCTGTGGTAAATTTGCAGTCCAATTTGCGAAGGCGCACACATTAACAATCAACAAAGTCATTTTGGAACAAGTGCTGTCATGTTACAATCGGAAAGACAAGTATTATTGAAACCATGGACGTTCTACTTACTAGTACCATTTACGTGCCGCCACGCGTCCCCATTTTTTATTAGCTAGGAGGCGCTGTGCAGGGTAGCTATTTGAGTACGAGAGGCATGCGATCAGACCTCTGTGCGTGCTTATCGGGAGGAGAGCCCTTTGACCTCCATCTACCGTCCACCTCTCTCCCAAGGTCTCTATTAATGGCGCCCGAGCCTCTGTTTAATGGCGTGCCTATGTCTCACTTGACTGAGATTTAAGAGAGAGAAAAGAAAATCTGAAAGCACGGATCTTGATGTAAGATCCGACGGACCTATATAGCATCTACTGCGACTTATAGCAAGACTGATGAATATATAAGGACGATTAAAAAAAATTGATCAAAGAAGGGCTTGCCCCTTCCGATTTTCATTACTAAAAACCACCATAATTCACAAGAAGTTCAGCACAACTCCAGCCTAACACGAAGGACTAAAAGCTACCAGATTGAAATCGCAACATCCCAAGAGGCCAACAAAGGCCAAACATCCGCGCTAGAACCCAACATTTCACAACCGACAACACAATCCACATCCTAAACCGATTATTACATTAAAAGAAACCAGGAAACTAGTCTCCGCGGCGAGCGGCGATGAGCTCTTTCTTGTCCTAAAGACGCTGCTTGAGAACATCCACGGATTCCTCCACCAGCCTTTGGCGCTCGTTGCGGAGCATGTCATTCTCGTCCATAAGTTTCTTCAACAAGGCACTGGTCTCCTCCTGCAGGTCTGCACTTCGGGCGATCTTCTCCCTCAGCAGGTCGCGCTCGGCCCGGAGCCTCTCATTGCCCTCCCTTAATTGCCGGATGACGCCGGTAGCCTGTTCAAACAAGGCTATCATGTCATCCTGCAACCTCGCTGAGCCGTAGATCTGATCCATCTGGCTATGGACGATCGCATGCATACGCCTGTAACAGTCGTCGCCTGCCCGCGAGAAATTTTCCCAGGTCGTCGTGGCGCGATGGGACATCTCTGCTGCATCCGTGGCGCGGCGCGACATCTCTGCTACTTCCGCGGCGTGGCCGGACCAGTCTGCTGCATCGACGGCGCAGCGGGACCTCCGTGCTGCTTCAGCGGCGCAGCGGGACCTCTGTGCTGCTACTTCCGCGCGGTGGGACATGTCGGCTGCTCTCGCAGTGAGGCGGGACATCTCTCGTGCTTCCGCTTCCATGCTCGCCTCTCCCTGGTGGCAATCTCTCGACCCAGAACTCACGCTGGCCATAGCAAACGCAAGGGAAGGATGCTGAATGACTTGTTTGTTTTTGTGGATGAGGAGTTGAGGAGGAATGTGCAGTCATCTTGGCATACTAGTATTTATAACCGAGTACTAATACATTCCTAAGTGGGAAACCGTTTAGGTTGTGATCAGTGTGAACAGGTTTGCAATTCAATAAAGCGTGGAGTAATTTGGAATGTGACAAGACGCAAGCTCAAAATTTATTGACGGTTCTAGTTTCGAAGTGCAGCACTATTTCCGGATGGAGTACTTCTTTTTCTACTCCCTCCTTTCCGGTTTTATAGGGCTTATCTCAAAATTTTGGTTTTTCCATTTTATAAGGCTCAATTTGGTTGTTCCCCAACACATGTTCAGATTCCAAGGTGCATTAAATCATTGCATGCAAGTATTAAGAGAAAATTGACCAATGCATGTACTTTATGCATGCATGCATTGCAATTAATGCATCAAACCTATCTCTCGGGACTTCTCGCATGCACCATCGTGCCACCCACAAAAACTTGTACTTTGAGTTTAGTAGTACGTTATACAGGAAGAGAAGAGGTGCACGCACGCACTCGTCCTCTCACACACGCGTCTGTTTTTTCTCGAAAAGGAGGATGGTGACCCCCGGCCTCTGCATCTGGGAGTCACACACGCAAATTATTAAAATATATCGAGTGTAGTGCTTTGATGTGTCGCGTCAACTCGTACATCAACGAGAAGTTTGATTATCCTCTCCCTCGCGGACTTAACTGCACTTGCCTTTGGCTGTATGACAGGTTGGCCACACACCTGTAGGGCCCACATGTCATACATGCAAAGGCAGGAGCGTCCCTCCCTCGCCCATGAGCATGGTGGCTGGCAAGACTAGGAGAAGTTTTCGCTACACCCTCCCCCTCCCGCATGCGGTGGACATGCAGCAGTTCAATTGGTGTCAGATGGCCAGAACCATACTGTAGTACTCCTCCAGTGCAGTAGTATTCCATCATTGTTCGACTTCCCGAAGAGGCGAAGAGCCAAGCGCAGCCCGGACGCTCATGTGGCAGTTTCATGTGTATAGTAGTCTAGGATAGCATGTACCGTGCCTGTAAGCTTAAAATCGTTGGGGTCGGCTCCATGCTATGTGGCCGTCTCGGAGTTTTTTTAAAAAAAATAGTCTTCTGGCCCTACCCGAAAACTGCCGCGCGTACTGCCCGGGAAAAGCCCCGCCCTCAACTTTTAACTACGCGAAAATAGTTCGAGCTTGTTCGTTCTATATAAATACAGCACTTACTGTATGTTTATTCACCTATGGGGTTGTTCAATGAATGGAGGGGCGGGGAGCATAAGTGAACAATACTGTAGTACTACTAGTAGTAAGTAGGAGTCGTACAGTAGTCACCTTAAATAGAGAGTTTCTTTTCTTTAATGCCACGTACACAAATTGAAATGCTTGTTGTGGGAGAAAAAAGATAATCACTCCACTATATATGGACGCAGGGGCCTGAGCGCTTGCTTTACTAGGGTTGCTCTCTTCATTCTCTCATCCTCTCCACATACAAACAAGACAGCGGTAGCGACATTTTCTCTCTGCTCACCGCTGGTCACAGATCTGGCCGGATCCCTTCGGCCGGTGTATGTAGAGGACTAAAAGGTGCATCGTTCACGCGGTCATCGCCGCCGAGGGAGGAAACCCACAACTGTCGGAGGGGCCCGATCCTCTGCCCGCGCCGTTTTCTCCGACACATGGCCGGCTCGGGAGGTCCTCCGACCCTTCTTCCTCTCTGCCATATTGTCCGCAGATCCGACCTGCCGCCGCCGACATCCCGGCGACCCTCAGGTATAAGTTCTTCGAAAGCGGCCTTGCTCTACTGCCCCAGCTCCCCATGTGTCTGCATGTGCATCTTTTTCTACTCCCATCAGCTCTTCCAAAGCCACCTAAATTTTTAGTATTATTAGAGGTAAAGCTACTTCATGCATTCAAATCTAGGGCTTTGTTCAAACAACGAAGAAAGGGGGAAGTTGTAGCATGAATCTAGGACTTGATTCAAAGAGGAAAAAATATGGTGAAAGTAGTAGAGACCAGATACCCAACTGGTCTCTTGGTTGAAAAGGGAAATAATGGGAAAACGCAGTACAAACTGGATAAGGAACAGATCTATTATTGGTTGAAAAAAGGATAGAAAGAGGCGGCCGGTGGACAAGTCAACAGAGTATGTCCAGGATTAGATTTGCTGCCATCACATAGTAAAAGGTCTCCAGGATTAGATTTGCTGCCCTCACATAGTAAAAGGTCTCAGGATTAGATTTGTTGCCCTCACATAGTAAAAGGTCTCCAGGATTAGATTTGCTAGCCTCACATAGTAAAAGGTCTCCAGGATTAGATTTGCTGCCCTCACATAGTAAAAGGTCTCCAGGATTAGATTTGCTGCCCTCACATAGTACAATGGCACTCCTCTGTTTTCCCCAGTATGATAAGTAAGTTGCTCCTTTACTCTGTTGAGTGTCCTGGTGTCCCCATAGTCCCATGCCCTTAAACCAACTCTTTAGCTGCTGTTGATTTACTGTGTCTGGTAAACAAGCAATGCCGCCATTAAAGTAACCCCATATTTGAGGAATCTCATTGTTGATCGTAATGCTTCTGGTAACATGAAGCATTACTGACGTTTTAAAATTTCTATTGTCCTTGCGTGATTGCCATGAACATAATTAAGATGCTTCTTTTCATTTTGTATATGTTTCATATATTCTTATTGACCAGCAACTGTTTACTTTCTATCTTTTTGTGCAGATAGAGATATCCATTTCACCTTGTTGCTATTGTGACCTTTTGGTGAACTGCACAAAACACTTTTTTTTGAATGAGTGTCTTGTGCAGTTCAACTAAAATGTCACGTGGGCAACATCTCTCAATTTTGGTGGAACTGCACAAAATGGTGATTGGAGTTTCCAAAATCTCCGTCAAGTTCTGCTGGTAATCTCGTGCAACATTTTATTAGACTTTGCAAGATGGAGCCGTCACTGTCACCACAATGGCACTTTATTTTAGTGGAACTGCACAAAAGGATAAGAAAATTATAGTTGCACCTTACATGAGCCGGATAGCCAACCTTAATGTTCCTCAATTTTAGTGCAACTACTAAAGAAGAACCTGCCAGCTCACAAGAGCAAGTACTTCTTGCTAGCTGAATGATGCAATCTTTGCTTCATTTCAGGTGAAGTACAGAAAAAGGCGCATGAATTGAATCATGGAACTCCAGGCAGACCTCATCCAAGTAGAGCTGGAGGTTGAGTTCAAGGAGGCCGCTAATAAAGCGAAATCATGCTCTCCTGTCTCCTTGTTTGTGTTATGCAAACATGATGTGCAAACAGGAATACTCAACTACAGATGTTGTGACAGTCAAGAGCATTTGCCAAGTTCTTCGATTGTATGACATGGCTAGCCAAGATGGATTTAATCCCGATATTCACTTTATCAAAAGGCTCTAATGGGTTGGTTCTGAATCTTGCAAGCTGGGAATCAGTGAGATGTGTAGGCGTCTTTGTTGTACTTATTATTTGAATCTTTTTGTTGGTTCTGAATCTTGCAAGCTGGGAATCAATGAGATGTGTAGGCATCTTTGTTGTACTTATTATTTGGATCTTATTTGTTGGTTCTGAATCTTGCAAGCTGGGAATCAATGAGATGTGTAGGCATCTTTGTTGTACTTATTATTTGGATCTTATTTGTTGGTTCTGAATCTTTCAAGCTGGGAAACACGGCATGATGATGCAGAGGACAACAACCATAACAAACAGTTCAAACTTGGTAGTATTATCTTTGTGAAAGTGTGACAAATGTGTTGATCGTGTGCATCATGAGAATAATAATTCTAATTGTTGTGCATGTTGATCCTGCGGCACTGATAGAACGAGCAAATGCATTGCTTGTTTTAAGTACAAATTTCTATTAAAGCTAATTAAATTTAAGTAAAGTGACCACTAACTCCTGTTATTACAGTACCAATATAGACCCGCTCGTGAACCGACGTGTGGCCAAGGGTGCATCTTCTGCCGGGCGTGCGGCGGACGAGGGAGGGGTAGTAACTATTATCGCATGTACACACTCAGCTTACTGCTGAATCCAGTTCCCCAAGAGCTGAAAAACGAACTGCTACCGCCGCCTACACACTCGTTCACTCGAAGAGACTCCAGTGGCGATCCGAGGGGTGAGCCTGCTAGATATGGACTTCAGCAAGGAGTTCCCCTTTGAGTTCGCCGTTCAGTCCTATGGATGCACCAAGTTGAATGTGATGTACCCCAACGATATGGACTCGGTGAAGCTCTGCCTCGCCTTTGTCCTATGGCTGCACCAGGTTCTGGAGCATTCGTCCGTTTCATCGGTAGCGCCGACTGCACCTTCGCTACGCTGGAGAGAAGGAAGAACGCGATGATTCGGCCATCTGGTGCAACAAGCTTGTCGACATCCAGAAGCAATACAAGATCATCAGCAACAGGCAGGAGAGGGACTCCGTGGTTGACCTCGCTGAGACCATCATCGACCCCTGATACGCCAACATGAAAGAAGACGACCTGAACACGTGGGAGGTACCTCTGAATCTAGCCTACATAACCTACGCGGCCAAGGACGCATGCGCATGCTACAACATGTACCGGCATATCTTGGACATGAGGGCGTGTCTGCTTCTCGTAACCGACGAGTACACGGACAGCCGCAGCATCATGATCAAGCATGCGAGGAAGGTCTAGGTGTTGTACTTTATCTGTTTATAAGCACCTTTATCATCTGAGTGTTTCATGCATTAGCCTATGTATCGTAATTATCTGTTTTGTCCGAAATATATTTTTTAAGAACCCATTAACCTGATTGCTTTTTTAGTGGCTATTTGCTTATGTGTGTAAACTAATTCACTTGTCCATAAAAAAACTAGTTCACTCGGCTGTCGTGCTTTGAATCTCCATCCTCCCAACATATTCCCCTCCTCAGGTGGACCAGAAGGTCTCTGAATTTTCTCCCACTTTCTTTTTCGATGTAAACTGAGTTTTCTCCTAGTACTTTCCCCTAGAACCAACTCAACTGTCCCATGTCTAGCCTAAAAAATAATAATACCACACATACTATTAACTCATCAAATTAAAATGATATTTTATTTCGTAAGTTGAAAGTTCTTACAAAATAATAATAATAATTGTTTATATATAACTTGGCAAGTTAACTCCTACTGATTGCGTACATAAGCTTGCAAAGATTTTACTGACGTGCAATCATGTGTTTATGTTTTTATAACATTTCTCCGTCTAGCCCAACATGATATTTTCACCCAGCCCAGCAAGTCCGCGGATTTCGAGAAAAATGCAAATGAGATTTAAACGGGCAGCATAGATGCTACATCATTGTTTCACCGAGCCCACCAAATGGACTAAAAAACAAATGGATTGACAGTTGGGTCCACGGCCACAGCCTGATTTTTTTGTGATTTGCCAAGTAAGTCGCTTTGTCAGCCTGTTGGGCTGCAAAAATCTTTCAAGACGAGGAGAGCTTTCATTCGGCTGGCCGAGAAAATGGATCATCAGTAATGAGAAATGGGTTGTACATTTTTAAAACACATTAAACCAGTAATTAGTTTCAAATATCTTTTTTTTTCATTTTGAGATTTTAAATTACATTCATTTTTATGCATGGAGAATTTGTTGGATTTTATATTGATATATATTTATTTTTAAAATCAATTTGAATGTGAGTCGAAATTTCGGGATTAAAAACAGTTCGGACCGCAACGAAATATGCAAATTTTCGTATAATTTTTTAACCGTGGACACAATATGGGCTGTAATGCTAACAAAAAGAATATGGGCTCCAAAAAACCTTAATAATTAGCAAATGGGCTATAAATTATTAAAAATAATGGCAGATGGGTTGTATCTGTTTTCCACAGATTTGAGGCTTTCCTAAAAAAAGTTGACGCACAAGCAGTGACTGTTGGATGGCCATCCAACGGCCGCCATGCTTCTTCAATCTCTGCTCTTCCTGCTACAGCCGCTCAAACAAGCACCGGCGGGACTGCCTGCTCCCTCCTCCCCGCGGCCGGCTCTGCTGCCGCGCAGGCCTCACCGCCCCACGTACTCCCATCGCTGGCCTAACCATCCCTCTACTCACCCACACCCGATGTTATTCTCCGACGACGGCAAACGAACTAGTAAACCCTCGTACAGTCGTACTCCCCTCCGCGTGGGAAACAACTGCCGAGTCTTCCCTGCCTCTGTGTCGTTCCCTTCCTAGGCCTCGCCGTCGTCCACCGCCCTGGTGCTCTCGGCGCGGCCTGGTCAACATGGTCAACGACCGACATGCATCTGAAGTGGACTGTACGTGCAGAGGCCGACAGCTGGGTCCACGGCCGCACGCAAGGAAATGCCTCCTTATTACGCGCAAAATAATGATTCCTCCACCTGACATCAGGGACCCGCCGAAAGGGCCTCTGTATTTCGCGAAAAAAAACGTTGCCGCCGCTGACAGCTCGGACCCACCAGCTATATCTTCGCACGCAAGGAAGTGCCTCCTTATTACGCACAAAAAAATGAATACTCCCCCTGTTAGCTGGGACCCAGTATAGTGGCAGGCTGACCTGTGGGCCTACTAAGTTGGCGGGGATGGAGGGCTTTGTCAACTTAGTCAATATGCACGAGTCTAGCTCCAGTGACAGTACGATGTCCATCCAACGGTCGTAGTGCTTCTTCAACCTCTGGTCTTCTTGCTCCAGCCGCCCCAACCAGCGTCGGTCGTGCCTCGTGCTCCTGCCTCCCGTGGCCGGTTGCGATGCGGTAGAGGCCTCACCGCCCCCTACTACTCCCACCGCTGGCCAGGCCATCCCTCTACTCACCCACACCCCTTGTTATTCTGTGGCGACGGCAGCCTCACACCGCAGCGAACCAGTGAACCCTCGTACTCCTCTACGCGTGGGCATCCACTGCTGCGTCTTCCCTGGCTCCGCGTCGTCCCCTTCCTAGGCCTCGCCGTCGTCCACCGCCCTGGTGCTCTCGGCGCGGTGTGGTCAACATGGTCAAGGAACGGCTTCCATCGGACGTGGACTGTACGTGGAGAGGCTGACAGCTGGGTCCACGGCCGCAGCAATGAAGTGCCTCCTTATTACGTGCAAAATAATTATTACTCCACCTGACAGCAGGGACCCACCGGACGGGCCACTGTATTTCATGAAAAAAACGTTTGCCCCTGACTGCTAGGACCCACCAGCTACATCTTCGCACGCAAGGAAGTGCGTTCGGGCAAAAAAACAATTCGCCCCCCGACTGCTGGGACCCACCAGCTATATCTTCGCAGGCAAGGAAGTGCCTGACAGTCGGGACCCACCTGGTCGAAGCATACGTAGCATTGTCATTCTGGTCGCGAACGTGTACGTACATATATACTGGTGGATGTAGAAGCACACACGTGTCGTAGTAGAGGTGCATATGTGTCGTAGTAGAGGCCCGCACGTAGCATGTACACGTACATACAATGGCCAGGGTGTAAGAAAGAAAATACGACCACGTATGTGTACATACGGGCGGGGTCTCGAACGTCTACTCGCGCATACGTATGGCCAGGGCTCGTGTACATGGCTGGGTCGGAACGGAGAAACAACATCGTCGTCGTGTTCATGGGGAGGCAACAGAATGCGTCGTGTTCATGGGGAGGCAACGGAATGCCTCGTGTTCATCGGGAGGCAACAGAACGCGTGGGAGCCAACCGGCTGGGTCGGAACGGAATGCGTGGTCGTGTTCATCGGGAGGGCTTGGACGGAATAGGCGATGGAAACGAGGCATGGCGTACCGCACAACGGAGGAAACGAACCTCCTACATTCGGAATGGGGTCCTGTTGATTGGAAGGGGTCTGGCGTACCGCAAAACAGAGGAAAAGGACCTCCTACGGTCGAAACGGGGGTCCTGTTGATCGGAAGGGGTCTGGCGTACCGCAAAACGGAGGAAATGGACCTCCTACGGTCGAAACGGGGGTCCTGTTGATCGGGGGGGTGTGGCGTACCGCAAAACAGACGAAACGAACTTGTGTTGGAGCGCTACGATCGAAATGGGGGTCCTGTTCATCGGGAGGGGTGTGGCGTACCGCAAAACGAGACTCCACGGGATACTGTTCATCTCCACCGCCGACCTCCTCCAGCCTCCACGGGCTACCGTCGACCTCCTCCAGCCTCCACGGGCTCCTGTTCATCTAGCCTCCACCGCGCGCTACTCCACCGGCTACTGTTCAACCACCCCTCCACCGTCTACTGTTCATCCAGCCCTCCACACCACGGGGTCCTGTTCAACCGCCCCTCCACGGGCACCTCTCCATTGTCTACTGTTCATCCAGCCCTCCACCGCACCACGGGGTCATGTTCATCTAGAGGCAACGCCACCGCCCACTGTCCATCCAACCCCCCCCCCCCCCCCCGCAACGCTCACTATTCATCCCAGGGGCAGCATCGATCGGCTTCAGTTAGCAACAGCAGCGAAGGAATCGCTCGATCGGGTTTAGTTAACAGTCATCGATCGATCGCTCGGGTTCAGTAACGCGTAGCCTGCAGTGCAATCGCTCGGGTTCAGTTAGAGCCCAACGCCTCGCTCGGGTTTAGTTAGAGCCAACGCCTCGCACACACGCACGTACGTGTACGAGAGAAACGCGCATCGCTCGGCCCCCGACCTCCCACCGTAACCGGGAACTCCTCGAAATTTTCCTCGCCCTCGCTTCTACCACGGTTTTTTCCGTCATGGACAGCCCAAAGAATGTCATGCAGCTGCGTCTCTGGCCCGCCCAGGACAAAAAGCTCATTTTCTATCATGATTTTTTGTCATAGAAGTAGGAGCCCACCACATCCATGATGATACCGAGTTTTGTCACAATTATCGTCATAGAAGTGTCATATGTATGACAGAAAAAAAAATCGTTCGGCCCAAAATGTCACGGATGTGTCTTTTTTTGTAGTGATGGTGCTCTCCATGACGAGGAGGGAGTAGTTCACCCTCGGGGCTGAGGGTATGTACCAGTAGTTATGTGTTTGATCTCTCTCTCGTGTTCTTGATTCGGAACGATCTTGATGTATCACGAGCTTTGCTATTATAGTTGGATCTTATGGTGTTTCTCCCCCTCTACTTTCTTCTCTTGTGATGAATTGAGTTTTACCTTTGAAGTTATCTTATCGTATTGAGTCTTTAAGGATTTGAGAACACTTGATGTATGTATTGCATGTGATTATCTGTGGTGACAATGGGATACCACGTGATCCACTTGATGTATGTTTTGGTGATCAACTTGCGAGTTCCGTGACCTCGTGAACTTATGAATAGGGGTTGGCACACGTTTTCGTCTTGACTCTCCGATAGAAACTTTGGGGCACTATTTGAAGTTCTTTGTGTTGGTTGAATAGATGAATCTGAGATTATGTGATGCATATCGTATAATCATACCCACGGATAATTGAGGTGACACTGGAGTATCTAGGTGACATTAGAGTTTTGATTGATTTGTTTCTTAAGGTGTTATTCTAGTATGAACTCTAGGATAGATTAAACGGAAAGAATAGCTTCATGTTATTTTACTACAGACTCTTGAATAGATCGATCAGAAAGGATAACTTTGAGGTGGTTTCGTACCCTACAATAATCTCTTCATTTGTTCTCCGCTATTAGTGACTTTGGAGTAACTCTTTGTTGCATGTTGAGGGATAGTTATATGATCCAATTATGTTATTATTGTTGAGAGAACTTGCACTAGTGAAAGTATGAACCCTAGGCCTTGTTTCCTAGCATTGCAATACCTTTTGTGCTCACTTTTATCATTAGTTACCTTGCTGTTTTTATATTTTCAGATTACAAAAACATATATCTACCATCCATATTGCACTTGTATCACCATCTCTTTGCCAAACTAGTGCACCTATACAATTTACCATTGTATTGGGTGTGTTGGGGACACAAGAGACTCTTTGTTATTTGGTTGCAGGGTTGTTTGAGAGAGACCATCTTCATCCTACGCCTCCCATGGATTGATAAACCTTAGGTCACCCACTTGAGGGAAATTTGCTACTGTCCTACAAACCTCTGCACTTGGAGGCCCAACAACGTCTACAAGAAGAAGGTTGTGTAGTAGACATCATAATTTCAGAGTGAAGTGGAGAATCATCGTAACAAGAAAATAAAGTTTCTATGATCTGATCCCGGAGGTGAATATTTGAGTTACGAGTTTGGCCTTAATTTAAAAACAATGTGGAATAGTTTCACAACTCACGCCACCTGGAACACCACAGCGTAATGGTGTGTCCGAACATCGTAACCGTACTTTATTAGATATGGTATGATCTATGTTATCTCTTACCGATTTACCACTATCGTTTTGGGGTTATGCATTAGAGACAGCTGCATTCACGTTAAATAGGGCACCATCTAAATCCGTTGAGACGACACCGTATGAACTGTGGTTTAGCAAGAAACCTAAGCTGCTGTTTCTTAAAGTTTGGGGTTGCGATGCTTATGTGAAAAAGCTTCGGCCTGATAAGCTCGAACCCAAATCGGAGAAGTGCGTCTTCATAGGATACCCAAAATAAACTGTTGGGTACACCTTCTATCATAGATCCAGAGGCAAGATCTTTTTTGCTAAGAATGGATCCTTTCTAAAGAAGGAGTTTCTCTCGAAAGAAGTGAGTGGGAGGAAAGTAGAATTTAATGAGGTAATTGTACCTTCTCTCGAATTGGAAAGTAGCTCATCACAGAAAACCGTTCCTGTGATGCCTACACCAACAGTGAGGAAGCTAATGATAATGATCATGAAACTTCGGATCAAGTTACTACCAACCTCGTAGGTCAACCAGAGCACGTTCCACGCCAGAGTGGTACGGTAATCCTATTCTGGAAGTCATGTTACTAAACCATGACGAACCTATGAACTATGAGGAAGTGATGATGAGCCTAGATTCCGATAAATGGCTTGAGGCCATGAAATCTAAGATAGGATCCATATATGAGAACAAAGTGTGGACTTTGGTTGACTTGCCCGATGATCGGCAAGCTATTGAAAATAAATGGATCTTCAAGAGGAAAAGAGGACATTAATGGTAGTGTTACTATCTACAAAGCTCGATTTGTCGCAAAAGGTTTTCGACAAGCTCAAGGTGTTGACTACGATGAGATTTTCTCATTCGTGTCGATGCTTAAAGTCTGTCCGAATCATGTTAGCAATTGCCGCATTTTATGAAATCTGGCAAATGGATGTCAAAACTGCATTCCTTAATGGATTTATTAAAGAAGAGTTGTATATGATGCAACCGGAAGGTTTTCTGAATCCTAAAGGTGCAAACAAAGTGTGCAAGCTCAGCCGATCCATCTATGGACGGGTGCAAGCATCTCGGAGTGGGAATATACGCTTTGATGAGTTGATCAAAGCATATAGTTTTATACAGACTTGCGGTGAAGCCTGTATTTACAAGAAAGTGAGTGGGAGCACTACAACCTTTCTGAGAAGAATATGAATGACATATTGTTGATCGGAAATGATGTAGAATTTTTTGGAAAGCATAAAGGAGTGTTTGAAAGGAGTTTTTTCAAAGAAAGACCTCGGCGAAGCTAATTACATATTGGGCATCAAGATCTATAAAGATAGATCAAGACACTTGATAAGGCTCTCGATGAGTACATACCTTGATAAGATTTTGAAGGAATTCAAAATGGACCAGTCACAGAAAGGGTTCTTGCCTGTATTACAAGGTGTGAGGTTGAGTAAGACTCAAAGCCCGACCACGACAGAAGATGGAGAGAGAATGAAAGTCATTCCCTATGCCTCAGCCATAGGTTTTATACGATATGCCATGCTGTGTACCAGACCTATTGTGTACCTTGCCATGAGTTTGGCAAGGGGGTTCAACAGTGATCCAGGAGTAGATCACTTGACAGCGGTCAAAATTATCCTTAGAGGGCTAAGGAAATATTTCTCGTTTATGGAGGTGATAAAGAGTTCGTCGTAAAGAGTTACGTCAATGCAAGCTTTTACACCGATCCAGATGAATCTGAGTCTCAATCTGGATACATATTGAAAGTGGGAGCAATTAGCTAGAGTAGCTCCATGCAAAGCATTGTAGACACATAAATTTGCAAAATACATACAGATCTGAATGTGCCAGACCCGCTGACTAAACCTCTCTCACAAGCAAAACATGATCGCACCTTAGTACTCTTTGAGTGTTAATCACATAGCGATGTGAACTAGATTATTGACTCTAGTGAACCCTTTTGGTGTTGGTCACATGGCGATGTGAACTATTGGTGTTAAATCACATGGCGATGTGAACTAGATTATTGACTCTAGTGCAAGTGGACGACTGAAGGAAAAATGCCCTAGAGGCAATAGTAAAGTTGTTATTTTATATTTCCTTATATCATGATAAATGTTTTTTATTCATGCTAGAATTGTATTAACCAGAAACTTGATACATGTCTGGATGCATAGACAAAACACCGTGTCCCTAGTAAGCCTCTACTAGACTAGCTCGTTAATCAAAGATGGTTAAGTTTCCTAACCATAGACATGTGTTGTCATTTGATGAACGGGATCACATCATTAGGAGAATGATGTGATGGACAAGACCCATCCGTTAGCTTAGAATAATGTTGGATTTCAGGTTCCGGCAGACCCTTAAGGTTCGAACACTGGGGTGCGTGCGGAAATCACGCCTTCAACCTCCCTGCCTCACAAAGATCTAAACTACTAAAAGAATCAGACAAGAGACACAAGATTTATACTGGTTCGGGCCACCATTGTGGTGTAATACCCTACTCCAGTGTGTGGTGGATGGATTGCCTCCTGGGGCTGGTGATGACGAACAATACAAGGAAGAACAGCCTCGCGAGGGTCTGTTCTTGGCTGGGGTGATGAACTGCTAGGAGGTGTACGGGTATAGCCGCGCCTCGGCAGTGTCGTCAGCCAGCGCGGAGCATGGTGCTTTCCACTGGTACGTGGGAGGGGGCTCCCCTCCGAGAGGAGCCCTCGGGGCGTATACAGCCCCGCCCTGACACGTGACCGGCACGGTAGGGCTAGGTGAGGTGTATCTGGGCACCCGTGAGCCAGCGCGGGACTC
Source organism: Triticum monococcum (assembly GCA_034509565.1). Taxonomy (NCBI): domain Eukaryota; kingdom Viridiplantae; phylum Streptophyta; class Magnoliopsida; order Poales; family Poaceae; genus Triticum; species Triticum monococcum. Next base: position 500,931,296 of record CM067841.1, read on the forward strand.
ACGAGGCCCTACCTCTGGGCGGGTTGCGCCCGGCACTGGGCCGTATCTTGAGATGTGTCCCTGCAAAATTTGGTTAGATGCCGGTACTCTACGTCCTCGGGTCCCGGCCCTCGAGCTTGTCTCAACCGTCGCTGGTATGCCAGGTCGCGATGCCATGGACAAGGCCAGAGGGTGAGGGCTGGAGAGCCAGTAAGAACCCTGAGTCGCAATGCTCAGGCACCCCCCCCCTTTAACGTGCAAGTAGTCGACATGGAGAAGAAGGGATGCCGCGGACGGGCATCATGCAATCAAGCGTGATAGGCAAATGCATAGTTGGAAATAAACGCTAGGGAGATACACGCCGCTGGGTCTGGCCCGTGCGGCTTGGGGATGATGCAGCCCGAGGGGCGCCCCCAACAAGGCAAACTAACGACGGAAGGGTAAAGGGGGATACATGCCGCAGGGACGGACCCACGGGGCCTGGGAGTGATGCAACCCTGGGAGGGCGCTCCCAGCTGGGAATGAAACTTGGAAGGTGTCACCTGGGGATGTCGTCGGCGAAGTGGCGTTGGTGCAGCAGACTTGGCGGGCTGCAGAAGCTGATCGTCACGAGCCCCCAGGCCCCGGGGCCTCGGGAGGCTCCGGAGGCACTGGTGACTCCTCACGAGCTGTCTTCATCTCCGCCAAGGCTGCGGAACATCTGTCTTCCTGAGCCTCCATGATGCCCCTCATGAGGCGCTGGTACGCCGCAGCCATGCTCGGCAGGCCGTAAGGCATGCGAACATAGTTGTGGGGTGGACCCCCGCAGCGCCCCACTTGTGAGGGCCAGAGACGCTCCGTCATGGCGATCTGATTGAGCCCTGGTACGTCGACGCAGACGCGCAGCCCACCATCCTCGCCTGGATGTGGGGCCACGACTGGCAGGCGGCGGCAACCTCTCATGATCCTTGTCTCCTGTAGTTCTTGAATGGCCTTGATGACGAACTCCTGCTGGTCAGACCTTCCTCGCCTGGCTCCCTCTCGAGGGAAACGTGCTTCGAAGCACACCTCCACATGGTGCCCAAGCGCTTCCCTCGTGACCCTGGCTAGGTCGGTGGCCCTCCAGGTGAGAGCCCCCGAGCCCTGCCTGAGGAGGGCGCCGGGCGCGCTTTCCTACACGATGGAAGGAGGGTCCCCCTGGGCAGACATGGGCCCTGAGGGGCCTGCCTCTTGAGGGGCCGAGCCTGACGCTGTCTTCTTCTTCTTGGGGGTGGTCTCAGGGAGCCTCCTACTTCCGCGATCTGGGTCTTCTAGCGACGCGGCCTAATAGGCCCGCTCCAGGGAACACATTGCATCCTTCTCTTCACAGGGCACCGTGATGACGCCGCCACTTCCTGGCATCTTGAGGACGTTGTAGCCGTGGTGGGTCGCAGCCATGAACTTGGCCAGCGCTGGGTACCCGAGGATGGCGTTGTACGGCAGGCGGATGTGGGCGATGTCGAAGTCGATGAGCTCGGTGCGGTAGTTGCTGTGGGCCCCGAAGGTGACAGGGAGGCGGACCTACCCGATCGAGACTGTGGAACCGTCGGTGATCCCGGAGAAAGGCTTGGTTGGCTGAAGCTGGTCATAGGGCACTTGGAGGTTGTTGAATGTTTCCACGGACAAGACGTTGAGCCCTGCCCCACCATCGATGAGGGTCTTGGTGACCAGCACGTTGCTGATGACTGGGGAGCAGAGCATCGGGAGGACTCCTGTCGTGGCCGCGCACTTGAGCTGGTCTTGGCGTGCCGGAGCTGGAGCAGGGTCGCGGCGCGCCGGAGCAGGGAGCGCCCTGGCAGCCCCTTGCGGGCGAGGAACTTCTTGGCAGCTCCGCTCTTGCTGCGCTGGCGCCTGACGGAGCGGGTTCCGCCCAGGGGCCAAGTGCCTTGGAGCCATGGCATCTTCTTGGAAGGGAGGCGGCTGGTGCGCCTCTGGAGCTTCGTTGCCCGCGCGGGGCGAAGTGTGGCGCAGAGGGACGGACGGCGCGGAAGAGCCCCCCTGCGGTGCGGACAAGCTCGACGACGCGGTCGAGCCACTCTTCGTAGACGTCGTCGACGGGGCGGTAGCGCAGGAGCTCGTTTGCCGCGAGGAGCGCAGCTCAAGCCTCCAAGGGTGCGCAGAGCGCGCGGAACAAAGAACCGGCTGGAGCGAGTGATGGAGTAGCGGTGCGGCCGTCTTGCCGCACGGACGGGTGCTGAGACGATGCTTGCTGCTCGCCCCCCGCCGGGCCGGTGGCTGCGTTGACGGCGGGCGACGGGGAACGACGAGGACGCCCACCGATGGGGGCCGTCTGGGCGACGCGAGAAGCGATGGTGGCCCGGCGCTCGGCGCGGGCCCGACGAGCGTCGGACATGGATGCGATGGTCGGAGGAGAACGGAGTGGTGGAAGACAGATTCCGGCGCACCCCTACCTGGCGCGCCAAATGTCGGATTTCGGGTTCCGGCAAACCCTTAAGGTTTGAACACTGGGGTGCGCGCGGAAATCACGCCTTCAACCTCCCCGCCTCACAAAGATCTAAACTACTAAAAGAATCAGACAAGAGACACAAGATTTATACTGGTTAGGGCCACCATTGTGGTGTAATACCCTACTCCAGTGTGTGATGGATGGATTGCCTCCTGGGGCTGGTGATGATGAACAATACAAGGAAGAACAGCCTCGCGAGGGTCTGTTCTTGGCTGGGGCGATGAATTGCTAGGAGGACTTCAGTCGCCCTTCTCTCTCTCTTTCTCTGATTCTCGATCCCCCCTATCATGTGGGTGGCTGGTGCTATTTATAGAGGCCTTGGTCCTCTTCCCAAATATCGAGCGGGAAGGGAGCCAACAATGGCGGGCTAATTTGAAGGGGGACAACAAGTACATCTATCTTGACTAAAGGTGGTCTTCACCTGCGAAAGACTCTGCGGTGACGCCGCGCTAGGCTCCATGGTGACCTCCGTCTCGTAGTCCGCTTGGTCCTGGTCTTGTTGCACCGAAACGGCAACCTTTGCCTGATGCCTCGGTACTCCGCGGCTGCGCTTGCCCCCTTTGCACCAAAGAGGAAAGAAGGACGCTGCGCGCGCTGGCGCCCGCCTGGTGCTCTCGATCGTCATGGCTTGCGTCACGGGCGCCTCATGAGACACCCCGCCTTGATATCTCCGTCTCCTCGCGAGCTAGCCTGAGGAGGCTGTGCCTGAGGATGCGCCGTGTCGTCCGCCTCGCGAGGGTCTTGAGTCTTGTGCTTGATGAAGATGGGCCATGTTGGGCCCCCATTCGTGCCACGCCGCAGGCCGCAGGCAGGCAAGTCTGGGGACCCCCGTTCCCAGAACGCCAACAAATAATGATCGTTAAGTTTTATTTCTATTGCTTTCTTCATGACATATACATATTCCTTTGACTATGAGATTATGCAACTCCCAGATACCGGAGGAATACCTTGTGTGCTATCAAACGTCACAGCGTAACTAGGTACTTATAAAGATGCTCTACAGGTATCTCCGAAGGTGTTTGTTGGGTTGGCATAGATCGAGATCAAGATTTGTCACTCCAAGTATCGGAGAGGTATCTCTGGGCCCTCTCGGTAATGCACATCATAATAAGCCTTGCAAGCAATGTGACTAATGAGTTAGTTGCGGGATGATGCATTACGGAACGAGTAAAGAGACTTGCCGGTAACGAGATTGAACTAGGTATGATGATACCGACGGTCGAATCGCGGGCAGGTAACATACCAATGACAAATGGAATTACATATGTTGTCATTACGGTTTGACCGATAAATATCTTCACAGAATATGTAGGAACCAATATGAGCATCTAGGTTTCACTATTGGTTATTGATCAGAGATGTGTCTCGGACATGTCTACATAGTTCTCGAACTTGTAGGGTCCGCATGCTTAACGTTCGATGACGATTTGTATTATGAGTTATGTGTTTTGGTGACCGAAGATTGTTCGGAGTCCCGGATGAGATCACGGACATGACGAGGAGTCTCGAAATAGTCATGAGGTAAAGATTGATATATTGGACGAAGGTATTCGGACACCGGAATGGTTTCGGGACGTTTCAGATATTTATCGAAGAACCGAGGGGTTACCGGACCCCCCTGCGGAAGTAATGTGCCTTCATGGGCCATAGGAGAGAAAGAGAGGGGAGCCCGCAGGGTGGCGCCCCCTCCCAAGGGAGTCTGAATTGGACAAGGGGGAGGGGGCACGGCCCCTTTCCTCTTTCCCTCTCCCTCTCCTTCCTTCTTTCCCCCTCCATAAGAAGGAAAGGGGGGGGGGATCCTACTAGGACTGGAGTCCTAGTAGGACTCCCCCCCCTTGGTGGCCGACCTCCTCCTCCCCTCCTTTATATATGGGGGCAGGGGCGCCCCAAAGCACAACAGTTATTCTCTTGGCCGTGTGCGGTGCCCCCCTCCACAGTTTACTCTTCCGGTCATAGCGTCGTAGTGGTTAGGCGAAGCCTTCGTGGATCACATCACTATCACTGCCACCACGCGTCGTGCTGACGAAACTCTTCCTCGACCCTCTGCTGGATCAAGAGTTCGAGGGACGTCATCGGGCTGAATGTGTGCTCAACTCGGAGGTGCCGTACGTTCGGTACTAGATCGGTTGGATCGTGAAGATGTTCGACTACATTAACCACATTAACCTAACGCTTCCGCTTTCGGTCTACGAGGGTATGTGGACACACTCTCCCCTCTCGTTGCTATGCATCTCCTAGATAGATCTTGCGTGATCGTAGGATTTTTTTTGAAATTGCATGCTAAGTTCCTCAGCATCCCTAACCAGACGTACAGTTGTCACAACAACTGGAACCAGTCTACCAAATCCTCGTCTTCACCAAGCTACTGGTTCTATCCCTTACTTCCTTTACTTTTCAGTTTGTCTTCGTGAAGTCATTGCCTGCCTGCCTGATTTGTTTGACTTCACGGTGCGAAGACTATTACCTGTTTGGCTTCATACTGTCTTCCATTCTGATCCATACTACCTATCTGCTGTTAGTCTTCGTGCTTTCACTATATTGCTTACTTGACTATGACTTGTCTAGTATAGTGCATCTTCCGCTGCATATTATATAGGTTTATTCCAACATTTTGTCTTTAAAGACCCCGTGTTTTGAAGGCTTTCATAAAAATCGCCTATCCCCCCCCTCTGGTCGACAACTAGCACTTTCAGTTGCCAACTAGGCACTGTTCAAACATTGCCGTATGTGCCTCAAGCATTTGTGAGATCACTAGTAAATAAAAAAAGTGTTATACAACCAGCCACTCTTTCAGGGCTTGACACCGGTGATCGTATTTTTCTGGATTTCTTTCAGCCTTTTCGATGGTGTTCGTTTAGTGGGAGGAGACGTTTTCGTTAACTATCAGTTTCAAAATATTGTGTCGTTTCCGTATCTTGAAGGTGTTCATAGGACAGAGTGTCCGTACGTGCGTTCATAGGAATATGTCTTTTTTAAACAAGTTCTCAGGAATAAGTGAGCATATGCGATTGTTCATAGGACTAACTACTTCATGATTTTCTCTACAGAAAACTACTTCATGATTTTTTTTAAAGCCAGCCACTATTCTCCCTTGCGCTCAACAGTTCCCCCTTCGCTGCCCGGGCTCGACCCGGCGCGGTCTTCCTCCCTCCCTCCCGCTCCACATTTTCCCCTCCTCTCTCTGCACGCGGGCCACACCAGCGGGAAGCCTCTCGAATTCGCTTTCCACCGCCCATTGTCCCGCGCGACCCCCGCTCCCAAAATTCAAACTCCTCGACCGTTCCCTACACCACCGCCCTCCCCGGCCAGACCACCACTTCCACCCCCAACCCCGCAATCCCCCACACCCAAACCCAAACCCCAGCCACCAGCTAGCGCGCACACTACCTCAGCCCCCCACACCCAAATCCCCAGTCGCTAGCCAGCGCGCACGCCACCTCGGCGCGCGCCCGCTGCCATGGCGCCCGCCGCGAAGAAGCCCCCGCTCAAGTCCAGCTCCTCGCACAACTCCGCCGCGGGGGACGCCGCCGGGGGGAAGACCATCGAGGAGACCTACCAGAAGAAGACCCAGCTGGAGCACATCCTGCTGCGCCCGGACACCTACGTCGGCTCCGTGCAGAAGCACACGCAGCCGCTCTGGGTCTACGAGGGCGGCGCCATGGTGCACCGCCCCGTCGCCTACGTCCCCGGCCTCTACAAGATCTTCGACGAGATCCTCGTCAACGCTGCGGACAACAAGCAGCGCGACCCCTCCATGGACTCCCTCAAGGTCGACATCGACGTCGGCGGCTGCTGCATCTCCATCTACAACAACGGGGACGGCGTGCCCGTCGAGATCCACCAGGAGGAGGGCGTCTACGTGCCCGAGCTCATCTTCGGCCACCTCCTCACCAGCAGCAACTACGACGACAACGAGCGCAAGACCACCGGCGGGAGGAACGGCTACGGCGCCAAGCTCGCCAACATCTTCTCCACCGAGTTCGTCATCGAGACCGCCGATGGGCGCCGGCAGAAGAGGTACAGGCAGGTAAGAAAAATCATGGACCCCGTGACCGTTTTACGGCTGATGTTCTGGTTTTCGGGTCGGTGTTTGGGGCTGGATTAGTTAGATCTGGGAAGCATCTGGCGAATCGATGTGCCATGTGACTCTAACGAGGTGCGGCTGGTTGTGACCGTGTTCTTAATCTGGGGCTGGATTAGTGTTTGGGGCTGGATTGGTTAGATCTGGAGGCATCTAGAGTTGAGAATCTGGTGGTATTGGAGCGCGAGACCGTTGTTCCTATGTGTGTTGTTTAATTGGGAAAACGGCTGGAGATTCTGCAGGGTTGGTTCAAAGTTTCTCGTCTGTAGAACCTGCTTGCATACGTTTTTCTTAACAGTTTTGTTAAAGCACATCTAGATGTGCCATAACTATTGCACATCCAAGTCCTACTATGTCATTGATCTTAATTATTACTAATCCGAATCTTGTTTCCTTTGATAGTTTATAGCATTGCTCAGTATGGTTTACCATGAATATGCACATCAGTTTAAAACTACTACGAAGACACATAGCTAATTTAAACTGACTACCAGGGTTGTAGACTGTACACTCACTATTAACTGCAGGATTGGTACACCCAGTAGTTGTATATTAACTAATGTCTCCTGAAAGTTCTTTAGGCACAGCCACCCTAATTACCAAGCGCATGATACATCATGACATTCCTTCTTGAATGCATATGCAGGTTTTCTCTGATAACATGGGGAAGAAGTCGGAGCCTGAGATTAAGAAGTGCAAGCAGTCAGAGAACTGGACCAGAGTTACCTTCAAGCCTGACCTTGCAAAGTTCAACATGACCGAGCTCGAAGCTGATGTGGTGGCACTCATGATGAAGCGAGTAGTTGATATGGCAGGCACCCTTGGCAAAACGGTGAAGGTTGAGTTGAACGGCGAGAGGGTGGGAGTAAAAGGATTCTCAGATTATGTGCAACTGTATATCGACTCTGCTTCCAAAGAAGGCATTGAACTACCAAGGTTTTACATAGTTTTTCTCTTACCAGTTTGAGCGTGTCCATGGAAAGCTCTGACAAGCACTATTTCTGATGTTCAAATTTGTCTTCCTTTCAGAATTTACCAGAAGGTAAATGATCGTTGGGAGGTGTGTGTGAGTCTAAGTGAAGGCCAGTTCCAGCAGGTGAGTGTGGGCTAGTTTTCTGTGAAGCTCTGTTGTAGTGTGTTGTTGTAGTTATGCCTCAGACATTTTGTTTGGATTGCAGGTCAGTTTTGTAAACGGAATTGCAACCATAAGAGGTGGAACTCATGTTGACTACGTCGCGAACCAAATTGCCAGCCATGTGATGGGCGTTGTGAACAAGAAGAACAAGCAGGCTAACATGAAGTTGCATACAGTGAAGGGCTACCTATGGGTATTTGTTAATGCGCTCATTGACAACCCTGCATTTGATTCACAGACCAAAGAGACCTTGACGACTCGTCAAGCAAGCTTTGGGTCTACATGCGAGCTCTCTGAAGAGTTCCTTAAGAAGGGTATGTGATGAGTTAACTTTGCTATCCTTGATTTGTCCATTGTGGCTGCACCACTAATGATACTGTTCCACTTCTTACAATTGCAGTCTCTGGCTCGGGTGTTGTTAGCAATCTCCTTTCTTGGGCTGAGTTCAAACTAAACAAGGAACTAAAGAAGACTGATGGAACCAAGAAGACAAGTATTGTTGGCATCCCTAAGCTGGAGGATGCAAATGACGCTGGTGGGAAGAACTCTGACAAGTGCACCTTGATCCTTACCGAGGGAGATTCAGCAAAGGCTCTAGCAGTGAGTAACACGAACCTATTAAATGCCATAGCATACAGTTTCACTGTCATACTGAAGAGTTCAGCCTGTTTTCTCTGCAGATGGCTGGTATAGGTGTAGTAGGAAGGGACCACTATGGCGTGTTTCCTCTCAGGGGTAAATTATTAAATGTGAGAGAAGCAAGCCATAAGCAGCTCATGGAGAATGCAGAGATCCAGAATATAAAGAAAATATTAGGTCTGCAGCATGAAAAGAAGTACGATAGTACGAAGGGCTTGAGATACGGCCACCTCATGATAATGACAGATCAGGTTTGCCTGACAACGTCTCCAATTTATCTCAATTAGTCAAAGTGAAGTTGTTTCTTGGCTTACATTGAACTGATGAAATTTCAGGACCATGATGGTTCCCACATCAAAGGGTTGCTGATCAATTTCATTCACAAAGAGTGGCCATCTCTCCTCAAAGTTCCTTCTTTCTTGGTTGAGTTCATCACTCCAATTATCAAGGTAGGCAAGTCTTTTGGTCGTTGTCAAAAGTATTTTTGTGTGTTAAGGTACACATTAATACATATTAAATCCTAATATTTACCATTCAGTTTTTTTATATTTCTCCCTGCCAGATCAAATTGGCATTGTCACTCCAGTAAAAAAATAATGCTTTTGTTAATTTCTCCAGGCAACCAAGGGCAAAGCTGTCAAGGCATTTTACTCTATGCCAGACTATGAAGCATGGAAAGAGAGCTTAGGTGGAAATGCAAGTTCGTGGACTATAAAGTACTACAAGGTGCGCCTTTTGCCCCTTATTCAGTTCTTGCATGGTTTTGCCAAATTTGGTGTTTCCCCCCTTACTTTTACTGGAAGGGGCTATAACAAAGATGGCTGTAGTTATTTTTGGTCATGATAGAGTTTTGACTTGTACAGGGGCTGGGAACCAGCACAGCTCAAGAAGGTCGGGATTACTTTGAAGATATTACCCATCACAAGAAAGATTTTGTCTGGGCAGATGACAAAGAAGATGGTGAGGCTATTGAGTTAGCATTCAGCAAGAAAAAGATTGCTGAGAGAAAGGACTGGCTGACCAACTATCAGGTTTAATATTTGCATCATTTGATCATTTCCCAGTTTGAAACAAGTCCCTTATTCTGTATCAATAGTAACACACAAACCATATTGCAGCCTGGAACTTGCCTTGACCAACGGGAGAAACGCATCAAGTACAGTGATTTTATCAACAAAGAGCTGATTCTCTTCTCGATGGCAGACCTTGAACGGTCAATACCTTCAATGGTCGATGGCTTTAAACCAGGACAGAGGAAGATTTTGTTTTGCTCGTTCAAGAAGAATTTGGTTAAAGAATCAAAGGTTCGCCAAAGAGCTTTTGAATTTGTGTATTGGAATCATCATGCATATTCCTTAATTTGTTACCTTTATTGGCTACAGGTGGCACAGTTTATTGGTTATGTGTCAGAACACTCAGCATACCACCATGGTGAGCAGAGTCTAGCAAGCACAATTATAGGAATGGCTCAGGATTTTGTTGGCAGCAATAATATCAATCTTTTGGAGCCCCGTGGCCAGTTTGGTACCAGAAATGCGGTGGGTTAGCTTTTGTTAAAGCCAAGTACCATATGACTCTGTTTGTAACGGGTTCTCATGCTTCTTTGCTTGCTAACATTCATTTCAGGGGGGCAAAGATGCTGCTAGTGCTAGGTACATCTTCACCAGATTACAACCTATCACCCGCTTAATTTTCCCAAAGGATGATGATGTTCTTCTGAACTATTTGAATGAAGATGGGCAGTCAATTGAACCCAGTTGGTAATATATATTATCTCTTCAAACATTCATCCTGCCAATTATGATTGCAATTCAATTTATTTTTGTGTACCTAAAATATGCCACATTATGTTCAGGTATATGCCAATCATTCCCATGGTTTTGGTCAATGGAAGTGAAGGCATTGGCACTGGGTGGAGCACCTATGTCCCAAACTACAATCCAAGAGACATTATTGCTAATCTGAAAAGGTTGCTAAATAACGAGACTATCGTACCAATGGTTCCTTGGTACAGGGGGTTCAAGGTCGGCGCAATGCTTTTACATATTTCTGTTACATAGGTTTGACTGTTTTAATGCAACAAATGATTTTGATGCAAAATTTTGTTCATCACCTGACAGGGCTCTTTGAAGGAGACAAGTTCAAAGGCAACTGGTGTGACATATACCATCACTGGTGTTATAGAGGAAGTTGCTGACACCAGGCTTAAAATTACTGAGCTTCCTGTCCGCCGCTGGACTACAGATTACAAAGAATTTCTTGAATCCATGTGTCCTATTCCTATTAAGGAAAAGGAAAAGAGCAAGGACAAGAACAAGGAGAAGAAGAAGGAAAAGGACAAGGACAAGGAAAAGGAGAAGGAAAAGAGCAAGGAACCACCATTGTTAGAGGTACTGTAGTTCATAGTACAAATAGTTCATTCTCTTGGGGTTTCAGATGTTTTGACTTTCTTCAACTGAATCAATTTACAGGAAATAAGGTCGCAGTGTGATCATGCGGATGTAGATTTTGAGCTTATCCTGACGGAGCAAAACATGAATATAGCCAAGCAAGAGGGTCTTGAGAAGAAATTCAAGCTGACTACCACAATAGGAACAACAAACATGCACTTGTTTGACTCAAATGGTAAAATCCGAAAATATGACACCCCAGAGGACGGTGAGTATCTCTAACAACACGGACCTGTATTATAGTTACAAGTCTTTTTTCGTGTGGTTTTGTCACTGAAATTATGTTAACTTTCCAGTACTTAAAGAGTTCTTTGATTTGAGGCTCGACTTCTATGTCAGACGAAAGGTACATGTTGACCTTTTCCTTTGGCTGTTCATTTGCAAACTACTGTACTAACTAACTAACATATGCTGTGCAGAAAGTAATGTTGGAAAACATGGGGATTGAGTTGCTGAAGTATAAGAACAAAGTTAGGTTTATCCTTGCTGTTATTTCTGGGGACATCATAGTCAATAACAGGAAGAGGGCAGAGCTATTCCTGGAGCTGAAGCAGAAGAAATATGATCCTTTCCCAAAGAAAAAACCCACGGCTGAGCCAGTTGCTGTAGGATCTACAGAAGTAGATGAAGAAAATGATGAGGGTCCTGTTGAGGCAGCAGCAAGTGATTATGAGTATCTTCTCGCAATGTCTATTGGTACCTTGACTATGGAGAAGGTGAAGGAGCTCATCGCGCAGCAGGATAAGGTAGAGGAAGATCTGAATATCCTGAGTAATACAGAGCCAAATACTCTTTGGCTGAGAGACCTTGATGCTCTTGAGAAGGAACTGGATGTAAGCAGTGTTTCACTCTATTGTTATGTTTTCTTTTTCCTCTTGAGCAGGTCTTGCTCGGTGTCATGTGTTTCACTGCTCTTCTCACTCATTGACTGTGATACAGGTGCTTGATGCAAAACTTGAAGCTGAGCAGAATGACAGATCACGCAAGCGCGCCAAAAACGCGAAGGAATCTAATGCAGCACCCAAGAGACAGCCTAAGAAGGCTGCGGCCAAGTCTCAGAAGGTACAGAGTAACACAACTGATACATTTCTTGAGTTGCAATACTTGTTGCCCTTCACTGATAAAACAATCAAAATTTTCAAGGCAAATTTGGCTGGGAGCGATGATGAAGATTTTGAACCACCGAATCCGAAACCTGCAGCGCAAAAGAAGAAACCAGCACCCAAGAAGGTTGGTTCCTCGATCAAACCTTGTCTCACTCTGCGTGGCATAGTTTATTTGCTGCTTTATAACAAGTCAATGTAACAATTTCATAGGCAAGTGCACCGGTGAAAGATGAAGAGGACGACGAAGTGGCTCATCTCAAAGACCGTCTGGCTGCTTATAATCTTGACGACTCCTCTCCAGAACCTAGTGGTAATGGCCACTGACATAATGTTGCGTTTGTGAACATAAGATGTCCATATTTTAGAAGTTTATAAGCTGATGGCGTAATCACTTGTGCAGCCATGGAAACAGAAGAACAGCAGAAGGCAAAGAAAGGGAGGAACGGACCAAGCAAGAGAGGCGCAGCGAAGAAGGCCATGTCATCCCTAGCTGAGTCCGATGACGAAGACATGGCAGAGCCCCGCCATGAGAGCGAGGGTGGGGGGTCTTCCATGGAAGTTGAGAAGAAGACCAAAGGAAGAAAGCCTGCTGCCGAGAAGCCGAAGGCTACCACCATCAGGAAGAGGGCGCCGGCTCAGAGCAAAGTCATGAAGCAGAAAGTGATGGAGGAAATACTCAAGCCTACTGATGACAGCAACCTCAGTGCTCCTTCTCCCGAGAAGAAGGTGCGCAGGATCAGGTCCTCCCCCTTCAACAAGAAGAGCGGCTCGCTTCTGCAGAGAGCGGCGAGCGCTTCAACAGTGGCAGAAGATGCCGAGGCTCCTCCCTCCGGCAGCTCTGCCGAGCCAGTTGCACCGAGAAGGACAGTAAGGGAGAGGAAGGTGACGGTAGTCTACGCTGATTCTGGGAGCGAAGATGATGAGTCCGAGGATGAAGATGCGTCGGAGCCGAGCGAATCTGACTACTCCGGTGAGGACTAGAGTACTAGACTCGTTGGCTCAGCTGCTCCAAACAGCGTGTGGAATTGGAGTGCAGTGTGACTGGTTTCTAAGACATTTGGTTAGCTGATCTCATGTGTTGGTGCTTTGCTCAGGTGCATTTCTTGTGCGTCTTATGTTTATGTTAGATGTGTGTACTGAGATCACAAGGAGGTTTGGAAGCTATGTGTTGTTGCTTACAGTTTCTCCATGGCTTCTGTTCCTACTTAGTCTGTGAGCTTGTATCGTTGTTCAGTCTAAGAGTTTGTTTGTATCTGTCTTATTCTACAGTCAATTTTTTCATCATTCCAGTTTCTTGTTATTCAGTTGTGAGCTTGCATTGCGACGGCCTTATTCTCAGTATTTCCACACATCATATTTTTCCTTTACGTGGGATTGAGTACATGTAGATATGGTCATTCAGTTTCATTCAATCTAGTACCTCAGTTTCTTAGTTCCGCATTATATTTCAGTTGAGCACTTCACCGGTTTCTTTAAAATTTTGCCCATGGAGCCTTGCAGCGCTCATTCATATTGTGGCAACGATTATGAAGGCAGTGCCCATGGAGCCTGTTGATTATTATGTCCTCCAAACACAACAAAACACACGATTGACTTCTAGCGAAGTAAACCCCTTTTGAAAATCACCACGGTGGTGTTGGTGCTCAGCGTATCAACATAGCCCAGAGCGCATTTCAATGCATTCCGAACCACACTTTTTACCAAAACGAATGAAGAGCAATTGTGTCGAGGAAAAACCCTTGCCCTGCTAGTGCCTAGTTGACGGCATTTTCTTGCCTCAAAAAAAAAAGTTGACGGCATTTTCTTGCCTCAAAAAAAAAGTTGACGGCATTTTCCAAGACAAGGAAAACATTGCGTGCCATTACATTTTTTTCCAGAAAATGGAAATGGCGCAGAGCTTTCTAGGTTTCATGTAGCTGACTCAAGCATTTAAGCAAACAGCAACAGAAGTACGCCTATATGCTAAACAGCAATACAGTTCGCGCTCTGACGTGGTCAGGACGAATTCGACATGAGAACCACAGTCAACAAACATGGTAGCTTGCACGATTCACGCTTAAACTGCATAACAATTGACTTCCACCCTTCATGCTTAAACTCCTCAACAGAAACAAAACACAACCTGGTATTAGTAGCTTGGAAGAAGCCGATGGCAGCAGACTAAAGATGATGGGTTTGCCCATTTGCAATTCATCACTATTGAGCGGCACATCAGAGATCAGTGGGTCTTCGATAGCGCCAACAATATGCCACGATCTGAAAAAAACACCAAGCAGAAAACTCGTAACCAACTGTACATCTCAGAATTTGTAATTTGATGTGCGGCTGTACGTACAACTAGTTCCAGAGGTTACAAGACTGCATTGGACATGTGAGCTTCAGCTATACCAGAAAGTAATTTAATGCATCTTAACGAAAAATGTGAAGCAATGTAAAGTGATAATGCAATACCAACAAGGCTGAATAAATATTAGCAATCTCTTTTTTAACCAAGGTTGACTAAATACTTAGCAATCTCTATTTGAACCAAGCATGCACTTCATGCTTCACCAACTATTTGACCAATCAACAGCAGTAGAAAAAAAGAGACATTTTATTCCAGGGGTAATGTTGCATGTAATAGCACAGAAGAATACCGGACCCGAGTCCACAATTTGAAAATGGCTACAGAAACAAGAGGTGACTTATTTTATGACAGGACATCCCAACATCAATTTCCAAGTTTTTAGTAAAAGTGAAAAACATCCGAGTTCCACACCTGTTAGAATCTATTTACAAATGCTAAACGCTTTGTGGTGAAACTAAGTTCCTTGCCCACCAATTGTTTTTCCAAGAAGTCTGGTACTGCTACCTTTGAAAGACAAGATCAACATTATACTAAAATTTCATGAAAGGGAGACGACATAGATTACACATAATTTCTCTGTTCCAAGTAGCTGAGGCAGGAATTAGGCAAACAGTAGATGAAATATGCCTCACGTATTAATCTGAAATACAACCTTTTGACATTATGACCAGGACGAATTCAACAAGACAACATCAATTAATTGTAAGGACTTGCACAATTTGTAAGTAAACTGCTGAACAGAGAATAAACGACTTCACACTTAATAGTAGCAGCTCTGAAAGAAACCAGCAGCACACTTTGATCAGTTAATCCGTATTAACGATAACAATGTGCCATGATATAAAACATATCATGTACAAAACTCATAACAAACTCCAAGTCAGCATTTTACTTTGGTGAGCTATATGCTAGCACCAATTCCAATGGTTACAACACTGGGTTTGAGATGTGACCTTCAGCTATGCCACAAAATAAGAGATGGTTATTTATAAGAAAGTCTGACGGAAGGTAACAGGATAGTACGAGACCAACATGTTTGTGACTTGTGTACATATTTAGCAATTCGACCAATGCATGGTCATGGTCCTTCACATGTCAAAATCTCATATCATAAACCACATTATGTTTTCCAGCGTCATATATTAAGTTTTCTCTATCACAGAGAATTGTCCTTGGCAAGATTCATATGTGAATATACATATAACAAACATATATTACTTTCATTACGACTAATTATTCACAAACCACAACCAGCTAAATAAGCAAACATACAGAAGCCGTAACGAAAATGCAAGAGAATAGACAAGAAGCAAGGTCTAGCAGCAATACCTGGAGTGTAGAAGCTCATGTAGGGTAGGACGCTAAAGTAGTGTGCGGGCTCGTCAACCTTCCTGACTCGCCCTGACTTGAGCTCTAGAGTGAATAAGCCAGCATCTGTGTTGATGAAGATGACACCCACACCCTCTGCGGAACCAACCACAAATGGTTGGTATTCTGGATCCACGACGGATACAATTGTCTCCAGCTCGATGCTCCTGCATTTTACCCATTCAGCAGCTGCTTCTTCTGAATTCATCTTCCTTGACCACAGATAAAGAGTAGAACTCTCTGTTAGAATAAATCCGAGGCGCTCCGTCGATTATCGAGGACCAAGCAATCACACAAGGCACGACACGAAATTTGTTAACGAGGTTCACCGATATGGTTACATCTCCGGGGCCTGACTACGGGCGCTCCTCCCCGTGACACCGTTACAATACCGCACTCCAGCCGCCCGGGTGCCGGCACACGCCGCCGGCTCCCCCGCGTGCCCGTACTATTATGTTGGCATAGGTTACATCGTGTGTCTACCCCCGCTATATATGAAAGGCCTAGGATATAAGTGTGCTATTAGGACATGACATATCCTATCTAAACACAATACAACTACAAGTCCAACTGTAACCTACCTTGTACAATAATATTTGACATAACTCTAACAAACTCCACCTTGGCGAATATTCTTCACCACCTTGAATTCGTCCGTGCGTCGAACCTCCATGTACATTGGACTTGAGATACACCATGAGCACCGCTGCTACTCCCAGACTCCATGTGACTCCACCTGCAACTATAGTCCCTTCTCGTCTTCTTCACAGTCAACACTCGAGCAAGATTAAGTTCCTCATTACTCTACTTTGTGCTCCCAACTTTCGGAGAATCCGTTCAACACCATCACACACCGACCACTGTCTGCGTGAAAGTGAACAACTCACACATTGGACGCCACATATAAGAGTTACCCGAACTCAACGTCACCGCTCTTTCTTAACCGTCTGTTTGAAAATTGAAGGAATTTCACCGTCGCTCTGTGTCACCCTGAGTCAAATTCACAGTTGTCTCATCCTTTTCCCCGGATAGTCTGTGACATGTCCCATAGCTATAGCACTCCGCCTCCTTCTGTATTTATCATCCGCACTTTGCCATGTGCACTGAACACCACAGAATATGCAGCCATGTACTCTCTCAGCTTTTGACAATTTCAGACCCTCCGCCACTTTCTCAGATTCTCCATGGTCAACTTCTGTCCATCTTCCGGCACCGATAGACCCAGTCACCAACTTGAATCCGGTACTCATCAACACTGCTTCAGCACCCCTTGCACACTTTGTCTGACCACATGTCTGACCACCAGTGACTTGGTCTGTCGCTGTGTCCCGTGCTTACCGCACGCCTCGCCGCTATTACCGCGTCGAGCCTCTGCTGTCCTGGTCGAGTCTCCCGGGTAGCTAGCCAAACTGCCTCAACCCCCACTGCAGAGAACCACCGATCATCACCGACCGATGCCGAGTATCACGTCTCCATCAGACCACTGGTACCCAGTCTGATCCACGTGTGTCTTGCCTTCCCGCTGAAATAGGCTACGATTCTCCGGATCCTTACGCCGTAGCCCCTCCATCAGCACAGAGTGAAGTCTTTCGCTAGACTCCAGCTCCACCTTCAACATGACTCCATGTAGCTGCGCTATGCTACCCCGCGCCCTGTCGACTTCAAGCTCTCATGTGTACACAACCTTGAATCAACCCTGCGCCATAGTCTGTCGAAGCCGCACAAGCCCTCAGGCCTGCACCACGTGTTTCCACGCCCCAGAAGTCAGCCACCATCAGCATCACGCTCCTATGTCGTCGTCGCCGAAATCACCGCCGTCTTCTGCATTGACCAACATCCCCGTCGATCCGTCAGACAGTCTAGTCCGACCCAGCCGAAATTATCCGCCTGCAACCATACTCCACCTTGCGTCGTGTCCACCCGCACATCTCCGTGCATTGCCTGACGCCCTGTGTTTGCATGATCCTATCACGGCGCGCTCCAAACTCCTTCGAGTCTTATACGCACGTCGCCATCCTTGCTACGCACACCGCAGACGCTAACGCTACCATCCACGTACACAAACTGTGTACCAAGAAATAAAGTCAAAATCCACCGTGTAAGCCTCCCTGTGTGTGCACTTCACCGTGAAGATTAAATTAAACTCCACCTCGTGCTTCTATAGGCTATAGGTCCATTAACTTTTCCTATCTCTTTATCCCGATGGAATAGCACTAGTCTGCAACGTAGCTCTATTTTTTTCTCCAAACAAATCTCACGGTCGCAACTTCGGCTTCCTGGCTCCTGCCACGCACGTACCCTGCGCACACCCAGCCTCTAGCAAAACTGCCTGGTTCGGCCTGCTGCCAATCTCGTAGCCCACGAGCCAGCCCCACCTGGGCCAGCCCACTCGGCTACTCGTGCCGCCGCACCTGCGGCCTGCCAGCGCCCAGCCTGGTCTGCTGCGTTGCTTGCACGTACGCCGATTCGATCTGCTCGATCGATCTGGTCGCCGCCGCCGGTTCTTGCTTCCACGCGCTCCTGATCCGTCTCGCCAATGATTCGACTTCGAACCAGCCAAGCGCCGCCACGAAAGAAATCCTCATCACCAATCCATCTTGCTAATAGCCACTGATGCTGCTCTCCTCGGCTAAAACCGACGCAACTTCTTTGTGATGATTCCCGCGCGATGAAGCTGACAAAATCTTTCGCTTTCTTCCTCTAGACCGATGGACCAACCGCAACCTCTGATCAGAACCTTGCTCTGATACCACTTGTTAGAATAAATCCGGGGCGCTCCGTCGATTACCGAGGACCAAGCAATCACACAAGGCACGACACCGAGATTTGTTAACGAGGTTCACCGATATGGCTACATCCCCAGGGCCTGACTACGGGCGCTCCTCCCCGTGACACCGTTACAATACCGCACTCCGGCCGCCCGGGTGCCGGCACACGCCGCCGGCTCCCCCGCGTGCCCGTACTATTATGTTGGCATAGGTTACATCGTGTGTCTACCCCCGCTATATATGAGAGGCCTAGGATATAAGTGTGCTACTAGGACATGACATATCCTATCTAAACACAATACAACTACAAGTCCAACTGTAACCTATCTTGTACAATAATATTTGACACAACTCTAACACTCTCAGTGCAGGCAAACCCCAGCGAGCTGTCGTCCATCACCATGAGAGCAATTGGGCTTCTAGTGTGCGGCGGTGGGTCAATCATGGATAGGCAGTTGTTTGGCAGGTTGTACTTGACGATTTTGTGAGCAGACCGAAGTGTGAAGTAGACTTCATCTCCAATGACGGCTACTCGCCGGGGCATGACATAGGGTAGGTGGTGGAGGTTTTCTGCAATGTCATCTCGCATGTGCTGGGCGTAGCATTCGCAGCCATCGTCAAGAGATACTGGCGCACTCCACAGCACCTGTCACCGATGAGTACACGCTCGCCTTAACCTGGCGGCCGGCGTCGTCGGTGGCCAGGAAGGCCACGCGGAAGGGGCCGCCTTGGCAGTCGAGATGCTGGCAGCCGTCGGCGGCGCAGAAGACCGCGGCGGTGCAGATGAGCCAGACGATGCCCGGCGCGGGTAGGACGTGCCGGTCGCCCGTGACGGGGTCCGAGACGACGAAGACCAGGCCCTCGTCCTGCACCATGTGGATGAGCACGCGGCCGTGGCGGCAGTCGAGGGGGACGGGGTGCTTGCCCTGGCCGTCGGAGCCCGGGTAGGGGAAGTCCGGCATCGACGTGGTGGAGGTGAAGCGGGGCGCGGGCATTTCTTGGAGGACCTGGAACCTCTGGAGGAGGCCGAGGAGGGGAGGGGCTCCGTGGAAGGCGCGGTAGCGGCGGCGGAAGGAGGGGTCGCAGACGACGCGGAGCCACGACTTGCAGACGAGGGCGGCGCGGAAGAGGTGCTCGGGCTCGGAAGGAGGAAGGAGGAGGAGGACCTCGCCGACGAGCTCGTCCATCAGCTCCGGCGGTGGGGCCATCGGAATGGGTGGGGGGCGCCGCCGGGTCGGTGGGGAGGAGGCGAAGAAGCGAGTGAGAGCGTGAGACGGCCCGTTCTACTTGGCTCGGCTCGACCAGGGTCTGCGCCGCGTGTGGGCTCGCTCAATAGAAAACCCTATTTGCCGCACCATGCAGAACATTGTCGGGGCTTCGCACATGGCGCCCGCTACTGGGCCGACCCATTTTCTTTTTAATTTTTCTGTTTCTTTTCTTTTCTTTCCTTTTACCTTTTTAACTTTACTTTTTATTTTAAAAAATGTTTGTATTTTTTTAATATTTCTAAAAATGTTCCTGTTTCCAAATTTTGTTTGGAATTTTCGAAAAATGTTCAGAAATTCAAAGAAATTTACAAAAGTTATTCGCTTCTTTTCAAGAAATGTTCGAAAATTCAAAAAATAATTTCAAAAAATGTTTGCATTTATTTTATTTTCACAAATTCAAAAAATGTACCCAATTTTAATTTTTTCCTACAAATTCAGAAAATGATCATGTTTTCACAAAAAAATTCTAAAATCCATAAATTGTTTGGGGAATTTCAGAAAATATCCATGTTTTCAAAATACTATTCGTAATTTCAAAAAATGTTCACATTCCAGGAGCGACTATGAGGAGTCTGAGGATGAAGATGCATTAGAACCGAGCGAATCTGACTACTCCGGTGAAGACTAGAGTACTAGACTCCTTAGCTCAGCTGCCAAAACGGTGTGAGGACTGCAGTGTGACTAGTTTCTAAGACATTTGGTTAGCTAATCTGATGTGTTGGTGCTTTTCTCAGGTGCATTTCTTGTGCGTCTTATGTTTACGTTAGATGTGTGTACTGAGGTCACAAGAAGGTTTGGATTGGAAGCTATGTGGTGCTTACAGTTTTTCCATGTCTTCTGTTCCTACTCAGCGCTCCGTAGCTGCGTGGAGCCGGGCCAGCGATTGACTGTTTGTTTGGACTCTACCTTTTTCCTTTTTCGAAAAAAGTTTCAATCTATTCATTTTCAATCATGATA
Organism: Triticum monococcum; assembly: GCA_034509565.1. Taxonomy (NCBI): domain Eukaryota; kingdom Viridiplantae; phylum Streptophyta; class Magnoliopsida; order Poales; family Poaceae; genus Triticum; species Triticum monococcum. The sequence goes on from CM067841.1 coordinate 500,951,879, forward strand.
GTATAACAAATACTAGAAATAATAAAAATTACATCCAAATTCATAGCCCATCTAGCGACGACTACAAACACTGAAGCAAGCTGAAGGCGTGCCGCTGTCATCACCCCTCCCTCACCGGAGCCAGGCAAACCTTATTGTAGTAGACAGTCGGGAAGTCGTCGTGCTAAGGTTCCATAGAACCAACGCACCAGAACAGCAACCGCCGCAGATGAAGAGTGTAGATCAAAGGATCCAACCTAAAGACACACGAACGAAGACTAAAGGCGAATAGATCCGAGCAAATCCATCAAAGAAAGATCCGCCGGAGACGCACCTCCACACGTCCACCGATGATGCTACACGCATCAGCGGAACGGGGACTATATGGGGAAACCTTTATTTCATCTTCAGGGAGCCGCCGCCGTCTCGTTTTCCTAAACAGGACACAAACCCTAACAAAGATCGAAAAAAGGAATGAAAACGGAGCCCTCCCACCGGCAAGGGCCGAGATCCACTCCGCCTCCATGGCTCTAAGGTCACCGGAGATGGGACGGACCGCGCCGGTGCCGGTGGGAGGCAAAGAACCCTAATTTTGGGGAGGCGGCGGCTGGCTACGTTGAAGGCGGCGGCTGGGTACGAAGTGGAATTACAATTAGCACCCTTTGATGGGCTCTAGCTTTTTCAATCCAGAAGCCGTAAAAGTTACTCGTATGAGTCCAAACAAACACATCCTTAGTCTGTGAGCTTGTATCCTTGTTCAGTCTATCAATATTGAGAGTTTATTTATCTCTCTCTTATTCTACAATCAATTTTTTCATTATTCAGTTGTGAGCTTGCATGGCGACGACCTTATTCTCAGTATTTTCACATATATATCATATTTGAGTGTATGTAGCTATGGTCATTCAGTTTCACTCAGTCTAGTACCTCAGCTGTTTAGCTCCTTATTTTTCTTCAGTTTTCAGTTTTCAGTCTAGTGCGGCAATGATTATGGAGGCAGTCTATCCTTTCATTTTGGAATTGACAAACAAAGCAGCTAACCCAGAGTTAGGGCACTCTTTTCTTTTGCAATGTTCATTTTTTTTGGCAGATGATGATTTTCATTTGCACAGTTGGTTTTGCGTCGACCGTAAATTTTAAGTGCAACCAAGCTGTAAATCAGTCACCTACTCACCTCGGCCGATTTTGTACACGATGAAAGAAAACTATCCTTTGCTTTCTATCCTAAATATAAGTATTTTTAGAGATTTTAATATAGACTATATACGAAGCAAAATTAATGAATCTATACTCTAAACTATGTCTATATACTGTATGTATTCATCAAAATCTCTAAAAAGACTTATATTTAGAAACGGATGAAGTATAAAGTAAGGCAAGATAATTAGCAGACCTTTTTGACTAGGACAGGAAAGAGAAGTGCGGGCACAACAGAAGTCTGACAATAGCCATTTCATGCAGGAAAGAGAAGTGCGGGCACAACAGAAGTCTGACAACAGCCATTTCATGATAGAACGCGGAATCCTCTTCCAAATAATCAATTGGGAATAAATGAAATGGTAAAAATGATTAGCTGTTGTAATCTTGTTGGGCGTTGCCAACTAGACGTGGTTCAAACATTGTATAATTAAACCACGCGCCAAACAATTCTACTCTTTATGGTCTCCGACAGCAACCCGACACGACATACGAACGAAAAAACACTTCCAAAACATAGTAAAAACACAAGCCAGCACAGATAAAATCAAAACAAAACAATCAATCGTAAATAATCTACTTGATTCAAAAGAGTTAATCTCACCGGTGCTGTTAGCTTCTCTAGTCTCTATCATGTGTACTGTAGTCCTTTCCCTAAAACATTCTTCTCTTCAGAAAGGACGCCGAAACATGCTGGGATACATTATTAGCATCTGGCCCCACCGGTCGGGTAAGAATAAACTGTGAGCATATGTAAGAGCAATTTGAATGGGGCGATCCATTTTATCCGTCTGTATCCGTTTGGGTTGGCGCGGACAAAATAGACCGCCCAACGCAGAGATTCATTTTCATTTTGCGTCCGCTTTGTGTCCGCGCGGACCCATTTCCGTCTCAAATTTAGGTTGTATTTGGGTTTAGACACAAAACGGACGTTCTCTGCTCTCCTCGTCCGCTCCTGCGCGCTGCATGTGCTGCGTGGCCCACATGTCATCCAACCACCCATCCCATCTCTCTCCTCCTTTCCTCTCTCTCTTCTCCCACCCACCCACCCCCTGCTCCAGACCACCAACCATGCCGCGGGGCAGCGCCCGAGAAGGGCCGGAGCTGGGTCAGCGTCGAGGAAGCGCCGGAGCCGGGGCAACGCGGGCACCGGTGAGCCCCGCGGCCTCCTCCTTGGCAAGCTCCTCGTCGATGCGCGGTCTCTTTTTTGGGCGCAGCTCGCCGGTAAGCAGAGCTCCCGTGTATAGCAACGAGCGCGCGTATAGGCATGCCATGCGTGCGTGTATATGCACATGTAGAGCTACGCCCAAGGCTCATCCGTTCTGGTCCAGCTTGCCATGCGTGCATGTACATGTGTGCGTGTACGCGCACATGCCCTTCGGCTATGCACGCATATGCTGCGAGCCGTGGTTGCGGCGTGGCACGGGAGCTCGCGACTGCGGCCAGCTGCGGCACGGGTGCGGCGAGCGGGCGCGGCAGCTGCGGCACGGGTGCCACAAGCGGGGCGGCGAGCTCTAGGAGGGCGCGGCGAGCCGTGGCTGCAGCATGGTGCGGGAGCTCGCGACTACGGGGCGAGCTGCGGCGGGCCGTCGAGCGGGCGCGACGAGGTGCGGCGCCGCGAGCGGGGCGACGAGCTGCGGGGCGAGCTGCGGCACTGGCGCGGCGTGGTGCGGCGCCGCGAGTGGGGCGATGAGCTGCAGGGCGAGCTGCGGCACTGGCGCGGCGAGCTATGGCACGGGGCGAGCGCCGGGGCGGCAAGCGGGCGCTGGGGCGGGGCGAGCTGTTGGGCGGCGAGGACGCGAGCGGGCGGAGGCGGGGCGAGCTGTTGGGCGGCGAGGACGCGAGCGGGCGAAGGCGGGGCGAGCTGCAGGGCGAGGCGGCGTGGGAGCTTGGGGCGGCGGTGCGGAGCTCGTCCATCAGGTGTTCGACAGAATGCCGCTGCGGATATGTCTAAAATGCGTCTGTCTCCATTGGGCGCACAGACCAACCTATTTAAAAAAGCAAACACGGACAGACGGACGGGCGACCCAACAGACAAAATATGAATAAAATTGATATCCGTTTGGATCGGTCCGTTAAAGTTGCTCTAACTCTTCAACCATGAAACATTATCTCCGTCCACCACGTGCAGTATACTTTCAGTTGACGACCAGTTCGTTTTGTAGTGGTAGGCGGCTAACCAGCTAATCAAGGAGGCTCACTGCTTATAGTGCGCCGTAACCTGCCACGGCAAGCAACGGACATGTTCTCGACCCATCCCAATCCCAAGACGTCATCTGAAAGCAAAAGTCGTCCAGCCAAATTCCTACCCCGGACGAAACTTTCAGCAGCTGCTATACCTAAGAAGCCACAGGCATTACAAAACGCATATGATGCCAAATCGCAACATCATCGAACCGTAAAATAACCCAGAGGCAAGGCGTCGCACGCAAAAGACTCGGGCGCCGCTCACGATGTGTTGATGTGACGTGACGACAGACAACGCCGTGTATTAGGATAGGATTGAATTTGCCATTAGCGTTGGTTGTGAGAAGGCGACACGTGCGTATTTTAGCGATCATTCATTCAGTATTCTGGGAAAAAAATAGCATGCAACTGACGGTCTTGATTGACGCAGAAATGCTATGTATGTGATCTGCGTCGTCCGCCTGAATTGATGATCTTCTACTTATTTCTTTCCCTCCATATGGCGTGCAACTACTACTGCTTACCATTTCAATCCGCGTGGGACTGAGGATGGAGGAGCTCGGTCGGTCGGTATAAAATGGCCCACCCAACCAATCTCCCGGCCCGGAGAGCCGAGAGGCTGAGAGGTCAAGAGTAGGCTGAACCGAACCCGCCCACACACACACTCATCGTTCCTCACCAACCCCTCTCACCTCTCGCGATCATGGGCAGCTCACGGGTGGAGGGCCTCATCCCCTTCATCTACAAGGCTATCAAGGAGCACCGCCGGAGCGGCAGCCGGGCCGCCGTCTACCGGGGCGCGGACGCGGAGGACGACGTGGACCTCGGCGACACGGACCAGAGGCGGCGCTGGCTGGAGCAGGAGCTGCGGTCGCCGCTCCGCGCCGCCGCCGCCCCGGCGTCGGCGCAGGCGCACGGGCGGAACCGGTCGCTAGAGGAGCTGGCCGGCCAGGTGGGGCTCTCGCCGGGCCGGCGGCTGCCGCTGCCCAAGGCCAGGAGCGTCCGCGCCTTCGCCTGCATCGGCGCCGGCGCCGCGTGACGGCCGAACACGTACGCCGTAGTCCGGTAGATGCGTACTTTTGGTTCATGCTTTGTGGGTCAAGTGCAATAGTGTAAGTTTTGGTTGAAGCTGTGCATACGTACGAGTGATTCGTTATATGACTGGAGTTGGAGATTGCAAACCAACAGGTACTTCTCGTTTCAATTTTGCTTCACAAATCCTCGTGTTATTCTTATAGCCACCACCTAGCTTGATAGATTGCTGAGTAAGGTTTATCTTTTCTGTTGGTTTATCTTCATTTTAGTTTTCCAGAAAACGTTGGTTCCAACCAAAATATATTGCTAGATCGTTGTTGCTTTTTCTTACACTTATGATGAAATCTATGTAAGAATAATAATCATTTAAAAGAATGATACGGACCATGACATAACAAGCTAATATCAAACCTGATTAATTAGCTTCTTCTTCGGCACGTCCACCTGTGATCCTCCACAAGCCTGGATTATGAATTTATTCGTGTGATTCTCATGTAAGTAGTACAGATATTGCGAGGGTGCACACAGCCCACAAAACATGAAGAGATTTTCCAGTTTATCTTTCTTTATGTTACTTTTTTGAGAAATATTTTATTTTTCTTTATATTTTTAGAAGATTCCTTTTCTTTATATAGCCTTTTTTAGGGATGAAATTAACTTTATTCATCAAAAGCCACATGAAGTGGGATACGGTTCTGGTTGTAAGGAACGCTAAACCAGACGTGGCGACCAGGACCTCTGAAAGTGAAAATTTCGCTAGACTATGTGCTTCATAATTCGCAACACGACACTCAAAAGTAAATTTACATTAAGATTGATCTTGCTGATCATATCTCCATATCTCCCTCTAGCGCTTCGATCAATATCTGCCACTACCTGTTTGTAGTCTGATGTAATAACAAAGCTTTGGATATTCAAGTCATCTGCTAAGCACAGTGCCTCGCGGCATACCGCTTACAGTGACGCTGGGTCCGTGACACCCTCAATAACCAGCGATGAGGCCCCAAGATAGTTCCCTGCTTCATCTCTACATCCTGCAGCCGCTGATCCTCCCTTTCTCGCGTGGACACCTGCATCAACGTGTATTTTGCAATATCCAGGAGGTGGCTTCTTTGGGCTCTGGCCCTGTTCACGTGTTGGAGCCCCAGTCTGCCGTTGTCGTGGTTCTAACTCTGACAGTGATGTAGGGGGGTAATGTATGGAGAGGCTAGATCTTAGCTATGGAGGAGTTGTAAGCACACGAGGATTACGAGTTCAGGCCCTTCTCGGAGAAAGTAACAGCCCTACGTCTCGGTGCCCGGAGGCGGTCGACTGAATTATGTGTGTGTGAATAACAGGGGTGCGAACCCTTGATACTGAGGAGGGGGGCGGCTTATATAGAGTTCGTCAGGCCCCTCCAGCCCTCAGTAATGCAGGGTTTAAAGTACATTAAGAATGGAGGTTACTGGTAACGCCCCTAATAAAGTGCTATGATGACCATAAAATCTACTTAATGACCGACCGTTTGCGTGCGGAGTGACTTTAGATCTTCTGGCAGTCGAGTGGTTGGCTTCGTGGTCGAGTGATAGCTTCGTGGTCGAGTGTCTTGAATCCGTCGAGTGGGATACCTCCAAGTTGATTGAAAGGTGACTTCTTCTAGGGATGTCCTTGAGTAGGGCACTTAGGACAGGTCCATGCCCCTACCCTAGGTACGTAGCTTCATCATTAGCCCCCGAATGGATCGAGGTTTGAGTGGGGAAGGAGTTGGGGATCTTTCCGACTGGTTCTTCATGTTATATGAACGTCTTGTTTTGGATCAATTGTCACGGACGATGTCGTCAACTTCTTTCAGTCGCCTTGATCCATTTTTGGCCTCTTGTCGAGTGAATTTCTTTACTTGTGAAGTTCCGAGTGATGGTATGAAAGGGATCTTCTGTTTGACGAGTTGTCCTGCGGTCCGCGGATTTTGCGGGATTTGAATTTCGGGAAGCACGCGGGACGTGGGCGGCCGCAGTAATCGGATGGGAAAGGACGGAAGCTCCTCGATCCCCGTGCCACCTTTTTCGCCACGTACCGCGCGCACGTCTGTTGCGGGATTTGACAGGATAGCCTGGGCCTACCAGTCAGCCACTCGGAAGCGACCTCTTATAAGTTGCCGGCTCGGGGCCCCCGAACAATGCGCCTCCACTTTTCCCTCTTCCTTCACAAGATCCTCCGCCACCTCCGCTCTCACCTTGGTGCCGTAGGCCTGTTCGAGCTTCGCCGGCGACGATGGTGAAGGAGAAGACGTCGGCTCTGGAGCGCGCGAAGAAGGCGGTGGTGCAGGGGAAGGGGAAGAAGTCCGCTCAGGGCGGATCTTCCTCGAGGACTGCTCTGCCCAAGGATTGGATCCAGGGCGACTGGATGCCTTCAGCGATTCGGCATGATGATCTTGATGATCTGGTCGAGGGGGGATTCATTCCCCACGAATCTGCGCGTCTTCCGGGGAAAGAAGTCGAACTCCAGCCTCGTGATGGTGAGTGCGTCCTCCTCACCACCCATATCGATCGCGGATTCTCTCTGCCTCCTCATCCTTTTTTCCGGAGCTTTTTGAACTTCTTCGGAGCGCAGCTCCATCACTTTACTCCCAATTCTATTGTGTATCTTGCTGCTTTCGTTTCCTTGTGTGAAAACTTCTTGGGTTGCCGCCCCCATTGGGGACTCTTCAAGCACATCTTCACTTGCCGCTCTCAGTCGGTCAAGAAGGCCAAGTCGAGTGATGAACGGACGCAGGTGATCCAGCTGTGCGGGGGCCTGGCGATCCAGATGAGGGAAAAAATTTCCTTTCCATCTATCACTTTTCCCGAGTCAGTCCGTGGGTGGCAATCGACTTGGTTTTACTGTAAAGACCAGGTGACCCCTGGACAGTCGATTGGGCCTCCCCCTCTTTCTCTGAATCGAGCACAAAAACCTGCCTCTCTGAAAGTGACGCCGGAGGAAAAGGCGCAAGTTAAGGTGCTGGTCGGTCGAGTGGTTTAGCTTGTCCGCGAGGGTGTGAGTGGCATGGACTTGCTGGAAGTCTTCCTTCGGAGGTGTATCCAACCGCTTCAGGCTCGTGACCACCCGATGTGGATGTACTTGGGTCTCAAAGACACCACTCGGATTCACCCAGAGGAGGTCACTTACGAGATGCTGGAAGGGTGGTTGTCGAGTATCACTGGGAACAAGGACAACCCCCGAGGTGCCAGGAGGATTCCTCCACTCGACCAATCATACGAAGTGGATCAGGTCAGACCTTGCGTTTCCGACTGAGATCTTGCTTTCTTTATTTGTTCTCTTTGGATCAGTCGATTGACTTTTGTCTTGTTTGCTGTCCTCTAGGCCACTACTGAGATGTACTCGACACCCAATGGAGCACATGAGCAGGCCGAGGAAGGAGAGGCGAGCGGAGGCGAAAGTGGAGACGAGAGAGAAGAGTGGGAATCTAATGGCGAAGGAGAGGGGGATGATGACGACGACTCCAGTGAAGAAGAGGAGGAAGAAGTCGAACCTCTCCGCTCGGAACGGAGATCCAAGCTTACACATGACCCTGCGCGGGAACGTGGTAAGGCGACTGTCCCTGTTGGGCAGTCGTCGAAGCGCTCTCGGACCTCATCTCCAGCACCGACAGAAAAAACTCCCAAGCATCCACGCGCGACGCCATCCAAGCCGCCCAAGGCTCTGCCCAAGATGAAGATGACTGTCCCCACCATTTCTGGGTAATAGTAGAATTTGTTTTCCTTTGTCGAATGTGACGGACTCTTGGTCGACTCGTTGAATAAGCCGACTGACTTTCGAAATTTGCAGTGCTGCCACCTCGGAGATCTCCGCCAAGGACGATGATCAAGAGATGGAAGACACTGTTACCTCCAACCCTGGTATGATTACTGATGCTCTGCTTTTTAGTCGACTGACGATTTCTTATAATTCCGGTCGATTGGATTTTTCTTGTAGCTCCTCCTCATGTCATCGACCTCCCTGATGATGAAGACGAAGTGCCGCTGAGGGCGAGAAGGAACAGGAGGACGCCGGCTGGCCAGACCCCACAAACTACTTCGACGCCTGAGGCCGTAGCTCGGGAGGGTGGTGACACCACTCGGGCTTCTGTGACCTTCGTTGTTCCTCTGACGAGTGTCCGGCCTTCGACGTCGACTGAAAATCCGCCTTCACTTTTTGCCACACACCACGTCCCTGAGGACCAAGTGGGTGCCGCTAAGGAGGCTATACGCCAGGCGGGGATCATGATGGAGCAAGTGAAGGTGGTTCGGGAAGCCAGCCAAGCAGCTTATGACGCAAGTTCAGCTCTTCAAAGCAACGTGCAGGTCAGTCGATTCATCGCTTGTTCTGTTAGGATATGCTATCTGAAGAATCTCTTTTCCGAAGGTCTTTATATCTGTACACCCACTGGGTGTGAGTGGGGGCACGCTGAGTGCACCCACTGGGTGTAGTCCCCGAGACTACGGTGGACTGCTGGCAATCGACTGTAGTCTTTATATTGTGTTGCTTTAGTTGAACTTCTTCACTCGGTCTGGTCAGGCCATGGCGAATGGAACTGTACACGGTCGACTATGGGCAGTCGATTTTTTTGGTCGAACCAGTGGGGGCACGCTGAGTGCACCCACTGGGTGTAGTCCCCGAGACTACCGTCGAATGTTTTTGATTCGGCTGTAGTCTTAGAAACGCCATCATTGTCTCTTGGTTACTCGGAAGCAACTTATCTTGGACGTCTGTCGACTGATTTTTTGTAGAAATCCTACGAACTTGTGGCTCGCTACACTGAGTTGGAGAACAAACAGATCCAGCTCAACCTTGACTTGAAGCTTGCTCAGGAGAACTTGCAGAAGGCGAGGGACGAAGCAAAAGGTATGGCTAGTGAGCTTTTGTCGACTGTCCTTTCTTTCTAGCCGTCCTCGATGTTGATCTCACTTGCTGTTTCGCAGACAAAGTGGAGGAGGCTCTGAAGAAGAAGGATCAAGACCTTGCCGAAGCTCAGAAGGAGGGCCTGAACAAAACAAAGCTTGCTCAAGAAAAACTGACTTCGGTCGATACTCTTGAAAAGGAAAACTCCAGGCTGAAAAGTGCTCTCGACGTGGCTAATCAAGAGGTCAGCCGTCTGAAGAAAAACAAGATGACTCTGAGTGACCAGGCAGGTGAGCTGGCGGGGTAGAGGAACGATCTGGAGGTTTATCTTGGTGGACTCGCCAAGAAGCTGTTCGTCATGTTCGAGGGTAATTACTTCGGTCCGACTGACTTGCAGTTACCAAACCTGCGTAGAGCCACTGACTTATCCTTGAATTGTGTTTACAGAATTCTGTCAGAACTTCGAAGAGGAGACCAGTCGAGTGGAGACAGGCTTGGACCCCATCAATTCTCCAGTGAAGGACGAGGCTGCTATGAACGTGCTCCGACTGGAATCTCCTGTTGCCGGAGTTGTAGACTATCTTGCTCGGTTCAAGGTTGCGATGTCGCGGATCGACACGTCGCTCTAGCCTAGGACGACGCTTCAGAATGACCTCGAGTCCCTGATGACTCGACTGAATGAAGTCCCATGTCGAGTGGCGGAATGGAAGAAATCTTCTGCTAGATGTGGCGCTGATGTCGCTCTGTCTCTGGTCCGCGTCCACTGCAAGGAGGTGCGAGAAGAAAAGTTGGCCGCCATCCAAGTTTCTAATACCAGGAAGCACAACTTTCAAGACTTCATGGAGACTTTCATTGCTGCTGCCACTCGCATTGCAGACGGGATCGACTTGGACGAGTTTGTCGCCCCTTCCAGTCCTCCGCCCGAGGAATAAAAACTTTTATGCTTCACTTTAAATTTGCCTCGGAATGCCGAGTGGATTTTGTAACCATTAAACTCTGTCGAGCTGGAGGCTCGAGTGCTTTGATCTGCAGTCTAGGACCTTTGGGTCTTATCTGAACTTGATTTATCGTTGAATATCTTCATGAATTATCTGTCGAGTGGAACTTGTTCTTCACTCGAAATAACTTTGTATTTGTGGTGCAGCTCCTAAGGAGAAGGTAGCAGTTGATTTGCACCTCGTCGTCCTTGCGGATTGGGATGCGTTCCGTACTTAGGCGAGCACTGGGCTGCAGCTAAGCCCCCGAGTGGGAGGTCTGCTCTCCACTTGATAGGATTTTTAAAACTTAGGCGAGTACTGGACTGCAGCTAAGCCTCCGAACGGGAGGTCTGCTCTCCACTCGGTAGGATTTTTTCAAACTTAGGAGAGTACTGGACTGCGGCTAAGCCTCCGAGTGGGAGGTCTGCTCTCCACTCGGTAGGATTTTTTCAAACTTAGGCGACTACTGAACTGCGGCTAAGCCTCCGAGTGGGAGGTCTGCTCTCCACTCGGTAGGATTTTTTCAAACTTAGGCGAGTACTGGACAGCAGCTAAGCCTCTGAGTGGGAGGTCTGCTCTCCACTCGGTAGGATTTTTTTGAACTTAGGCGAGTACTGGACTGCAGCTAAGCCTCCGAGTGGGAGGTCTGCTCTCCACTCGGTAGGATTTCTTCAAACTTAGGCGAGTACTGGACTGCGGCTAAGCCTCCAAGTGGGAGGCCTGCTCTCCACTCGGTAGGATTTTTTCAAACTTAGGCGACTACTGGACTGCGGCTAAGCCTCCGAGTGGGAGGTCTGCTCTCCACTCGGTAGGATTTTTTCAAACTTAGGCGAGTACTGGACTGCAGCTAAGCCTCCGAGTGGGAGGTCTGCTCTCCACTCGCTAGGATTTTTTTGAACTTAGGCGAGTACTGGACTGCGGCTAAGCCTCCGAGTGGGAGGTCTGCTCTCCACTCGGTAGGATTTTTTCAAACTTAGGCGAGTACTGGACTGCAGCTAAGCCTCCGAGTGGGAGGTCTGCTCTCCACTCGGTAGGATTTTTTCAAACTTAGGCGAGTACTGGACTGCAGCTAAGCTTCCGAGTGGGAGGTCTGCTCTCCACTCGGTAGGATTTTTTCGAACTTAGGCGAGTACTGGACTGCAGCTAAGCCTCCGAGTGGGAGGTCAGCTCTCCACTCGGTAGGATTTTTTCAAATTTAGGCGAGTACTGGACTGCGGCTAAGCCTTCGAGTGGGAGGTCTGCTCTCCACTCAGTAGGATTTTTTCAAACTTAGGCGAGTACTGGACTGCAACTAAGCCTCCGAGTGGGAGGTCTGCTCTCCACTCGGTAGGATTTTTTAAACACTTAGGCGAGCACTGGGCTGCAGCTAAGCCCCCGAGTGAGAGGCCTGCTCTCCACTCGGTAGGATTTTTAAACACTTAGGGGAGCACTGGGCTGCAGCTAAGCCCCTGAGTGGGAGTCTGGCTCGCCACTCAGTAGGATTTTTTAAACACTTAGGCGAGCACTGGGCTGCAGCTAAGCCCCCGAGTGAGAGTCTGGCTCGCCACTCGGTAGGATTTTTTAAACACTTAGGCGAGCACCGGGTTGCAGCTAAGCCCCCGAGTGAGAGTCTGGCTCGCCACTCGGTAGGATTTTTTAAACACTTAGGCGAGCACTGGGCTGCAGCTAAGCCCCCGAGTGAGAGTCTGGCTCGCCACTCAGCAGGATTTTTAAACACTTAGGCGAGCACTGGGCTGCAGCTAAGCCCCCGAGTGGGAGTCTGGCTCGCCACTCGGTAGGATTTTTTTTACAAACTTAGGCGAAACGGATTCGCAGCTAAGCTACCCACTGGGGGATTTCATACGCAATTATAGGAAAAATTGTAACACTCTTGATAAATAGACTACAGAAGTTTTTCTTATTACATCTCATCCGAGTGAGAATTCAAGTGTAAAAGGGGCGAAGCAGTTCCGCATTCCAAGCTCGTGGCTCATCGACCTGGCGACCGATATTGTAAAGGTGATATGCTCCATTGTGGAGGACTCTGGTGATGATGAAGGGGCCTTCCCAAGTAGGGGTGAGCTTGTGTGGTTTCTGTTGATCCACTCGGAGGACCAAATCTCCTTCTTGGAAGGCTCGACTCTTCACATTTCTGGCATGGAATCGACGCAAGTCTTGCTGGTAAATGGTCGATCGGATCATAGCCATTTCTCTTTCTTCTTCCAGGAGGTCGACTGCATCTTGCCGGGCTTGTTCTGCTTCATCTTCGGTGTAAAGATCGACTCGTGGCGCATTGTGAAGTAGATCGCTCGACAGGACTGCTTCAGCTCCGTAAACCAGAAAGAACGGAGTTCTTCCAGTCGACCGATTTGGGGTGGTCCTCAATCCCCACAGAACCGACGGAAGCTCGTTGACCCATGCGCCCGCTGCGTGCTTGAGATCACGCATCAGCCGAGGCTTTAGTCCTTTGAGAATCAGACCATTTGCCCTTTCTGCTTGTCCATTCGACTGGGGATGGGCGACCGATGCATAGTCGACTCGTGTGCCTTGAGAGGCGCAAAAAGCTCTGAACTTGTCCGAATCAAAGTTTGACCCATTGTCAGTGATGATGCTATGCGGGACTCCACATCTCAATGTTAACTCCCTCACGAAACTGATAGCAGTGCAAGCATCAAGATTCTTGATAGGCTTAGCTTCAATCCATTTGGTAAACTTGTCGACTGCCACAAGCACATATGAGAAACCGCTCCTGCCTATTCTCAGTGGACCAACCATGTCCAGTCCCCAAATAGCAAAGGGCCAGACGAGTGGAATGGTCTTCAGGGCTGATGCAGGCTTGTGTGACATGTTGGAGTAGAACTGGCACCCTCCACACTTGTCGACTATCTCTTTTGCCATTTCATTCGCTCTTGGCCAGTAAAATCCCGCCCGGTATGCTTTAGCCACAATGGTCCGAGAGGACGCATGATGACCACAGGTCCCCGAGTGGATATCATCAAGGATTATCTGACCTTCTTCTGGTGTTATACACTTCTGACCGACTCCAGTCGTGCTTTCTCTATACAACTGTCCCTTTATGACTGTAAAGGCCTTGGATCGACGGATGATCTGTCGAGCCTCTTCTTCGTCCTCCGGGAGTTCCTTTCTCAGGATATACGCGATGTACGGTATCGTCCAGTCGGGGGTGATTGCCAAAACTTCCATGATTAGGTCGACCACTGCCGGAATTTCAACTTCAGTCGGATCTGTGGCGCTCTTTGGCTGCGGGGCTTCATCTGTAAAAGGATCTTCTTGGACTGATGGCGAGTGGATGTGTTCCAAGAACACATTGCTAGGGATGGCTTCTCTCTTGGAGCCTATCTTTGCCAAATCATCAGCCGCTTGATTTTTCAGTCGGGGGATGTGATGGAGCTCTAACCCCTCGAATTTCTTCTCTAACTTCCTCACTGCATTGCAATACCCAGTCATAGCTAGACTTCTGACGTCCCACTCCTTCATCAGCTGATTAACCACCAAATCTGAGTCACCATAGACCATGAGGCGATGGACGCCGAGTGAAATGGCCATGCGCAACCCATATAAAAGTGCTTCATATTCTGCTTCGTTATTGGAGGAATCGAAGTGAATCTGGAGAACATATCTGAGCTTATCTCCTCGGGGGGAAACCAATACTACCCCAGCACCGGAACCATTCAGCATCTTAGATCCATCGAAGAACATGGTCCAGTGCTCCGAGTGAACTTGAGTTGGAAGTTGCTGTTCGATCCACTCGGCGACAAAATCTGCAATTGCTTGGGACTTGATAGCTTTCTTTGCCTCAAACTTGATATCTAGGGGAAGAAGTTCAATCGCCCATTTGGCCACTCGACCAGTTGCATCTCTGTTGTGCAAAATCTCTGATAGCGGAGCGTCGCTGACGACTGTAATGGAATGATCAGAGAAGTAATGTGCAACCTTCTTCGTGGTCATATAAATCCCATATACAAGCTTCTGGTAGTGAGGATATCTTTGCTTTGAAGGAGTCAAAACTTCAGAAACATAATATACTGGGCACTGAACTTTGAAGGCCTTTCCTTCTTCTTCCCGCTCGACCGTAAGTACTGTACTGACAACTTGTCCTGTGGCTGCAATGTAAAGCAGCAAAGGCTCCTTGCTGATTGGGGCAGCAAGCACCGGCTAGGTGGAGAGCAAAGCTTTTAGCTCTGCAAACGCTGCATCAGCTTCCGGAGTCCACTCGAACTTGTCGGACTTCTTCATCAGTCGGTAAAGAGGCAATGCCTTTTCACCGAGACGAGATATGAATCGACTTAAAGCGGCCAAGCAACCTGTAAGCTTCTGAACGTCATGTACACGCACATGACGCTTCATCCGGAGTATAGTACCAATTTTTTTAGGATTGGCGTCGATTCCCCGTTCAGAAACGAGAAAACCGAGTAACTTTCCACCTGGAACTCCGAATGCGCATTTTGATGGATTGAGCTTGATATCATACCCCCTGAGGTTGGCAAAGGTTTCAGCAAGGTCAGTCAGCAGGTCGGAGCCTTTGCGTGACTTAACCACAATATCATCCATGTATGCCTCCACGTTCCGACTGATTTGAGTGAGCAAACACTTCTGAATCATCCTCATGAACGTGGCTCCGGCATTCTTGAGGCCGAATGGCATGGTAACATAACAGAAGCACCCGAACGGAGTGATGAAAGCTGTTTTGATTTCGTCGGGCCCGTACAGACGGATCTGATGGTACCTGGAATAGGCGTCTAGAAAAGACAAGCGCTCACATCCCGCAGTCGAGTCGACTATCTAGTCGATGCAGGGGAGAGGAAAATGATCTTTCGGGCAGGCCCGATTGATATGCTTAAAATCAATGCACATTCGACGCGACTTGTCCTTCTTGGGGACCATGACAACATTGGCGAGCCACTCGGAGTGGTAAATTTCTCGGATGAACTCCGCTGCTAAGAGCCGAGCCACCTCCTCGCCAATGGCCTTCCTATTCTGGACGGTGGACCATCAAAGATGTTCTTTCACAGGTTTAAATTTTGGGTCGACTCGTAGGCGGTGCTCAGCCAGCCCCCTGGGAACTCCAGGCATGTTAGAAGGCTTCCATGTGAAGATGTCCCAGTTCTCACGGAGGAACTGGATGAGCGCTTCTTCCTATTTGGAGTCGAGCATCATTGAGATGTGAGTCGGAGCAGCATTTGGATCGGTCGAGTGAATGTGAACTGCCTTCGTTTCACCGGATGACTGAAAAGCTGATTCTGAAGCAGGCTTCTTAGCTCGTAGCAACACACTCAGATCTGCAGTCTTCTGATACTCTTGTAGCTCAATCACTGCCATATGAGCGTCAACAATCTTTGCGCCTTTCTGAAAACACTCTTCTGCCTTCTTCCGATTGCCTGTAACAGTGATCACACCTTTGGGACCAGGCATCTTCAATTTGAGATACACATAACATGGTTGAGCCATGAAGCGTGCATAAGCTGGCCTGCCCAAAATAGCATGATAGGCACTTTGGAAATCCACAACTTCGAATGTCAACTTTTCCTTGCGGTAATTCTTGGAATCACCGAAAACCACATCAAGAGCAATTTGGCCGAGTGACTCGGCTTTCTTCCCAGGAATGACTCCATGGAAACTCATGTTACTGGTATTGAGCCTGGACATCGGAATGCCCATCCCTTTCAATGTTTCTGCATATAGTATGTTCAAACCGCTGCCTCCATCCATCAGGACTTTGGTCAGTCGAGTGCCTTCGACAACTGGGTCGACCACCAGAGCTTGCCTCCAAGGGGTGGCAATGTGCGTAGGGTGATCAGACTGGTCGAATGTGATGGCAGTCTGGGACCACTTCAGATAATTGGGTGTTGCCGGAGCAACCATATTTACCTCACGGTTAATAACCTTCAGTCGACTTTTGCTCTCAACATCAGCAAAAATCATTAGGGTGGAATTGACCTGGGGGTACCCATCGTCACTATCTTCCTTCTCCTCAACTTTGTCCGACTCTTTTTCCTTATCTTTGGACTGCTTGCCTTGAAACTGCTGGATCAGGAGCCGACACTGTCGAGTGGTATGCTTTTGGTAAATGAATATACCCTCTTCATCTTTCTTGGTGTGGATGTGACACGGTAGATCCAAAACATCATTCCATCTTGGTCTTTAAATTTCTTAGGGTTCCAAGGCCCTTTGGGTTTTCCCTTAAATTTTCCCTGGGTTACGACCAGGGCCTCTCCAGGAGCGGCTGGCTCGGCTTTTCTCTTCTGTTTCTGACTGGAATTTCCTTCGGTTTCCTGGGCGACTGCTTTATGCTTGCCACTCCGGAGTTGATCCTCATCTTCACCATTGGCGTATTTGGTGGCAATCTCCATCATCCGATTCAGAGACATCTCTCCGGTTCGACCGAACTTCAGATTCAATTCTCTGTACTTAACGCCTTCTTTAAAGGCACAAACTGCTTGATGATCTGGTACATTTTCAACTGTGTGATGCAATGTGATCCACCTCTGGATGTAATCCCTCAGAGTTTCATTTGGTTTCTGCACGCAAGACCGCAATCCCGTAAGGCCTGCAGGTCGCTTGCATGTTCCTTCAAATGTGGTGACAAACACTCGGGAGAGATCCTCCCAAGTGTAAATGCTGCTGGGTGCTAACTGATTCAGCCACGCTCTGGCCGAGCCTTCTAACATGAGAGGCAGGTGCTTCATGGCTACCTCATCATTCCCACCGCCAATCTGGACAGCCACTCGGTAATCTTCGAGCCAAGTATCAGGCTTGGACTCACCGGTGAATTTACTAACTCCAGTCGCCAACCTAAAGTTGGGAGGAATTACCGCGGCTCTGATGGCTCGACTGAAACACTCCGGCCCTGAAACATGTACTCTGCTACTGGTAGGCGCATCTCTGTCGTGGCCTTCTCGGTGAGCTCTATTCCTGTCGACCAAACCTTGAACGAGAATGGATCTCGCATCAAAGCCTAGTTCCCTAGGGTCGATTGGAATTCTTCGCCCAACACTATGAGGGCGCCTGTCATCCCGCTGTCGAGGCACATATGATCCACTCCTCGGGGGAGGGGTTGGCACTCGACGTCGATCATCACGATCGGATCGGTGATCATACTGCTCATTCCTTCTGTACTGATCACGCCGGTCTCCACGTCCCTCACACCTCGGAGGCGATCTTGGGCTGTGAGCCGACTGGACTGTATCCGCTACAACGGATCGACTGTGGATCCTGTTCCGCAACTGAGAAACAGCGGAATTCTGATCTCCTGCTGCCCGGAGCAACGCTCTAATTTGCAACAAACCTCTGCCAGCCTCTGACTGGGAGGGCTGAATTGACTCTGCTATACGGGCTGCAGCTGCTAAATTTTGAATCGGAGTTCGATATACCTGCAGGGGCAGAAAGAGTTGACGTCGACTGGATTCCGGAGCCCGCTGACGTGCTCGCTCGTCGAGTGCTCGCTGAAGATTCTCCAGTCGAGTGTGCTCGTCCAAGTTAGCCAAGCGCGCATCCTCCAAGGCCCGGGACTCGGGGGTTTCTCCAACGATAGGAGTGCGGAGTGCATCCATGTTTCGGCGGCGAAGCTCCTCTTGCTGCACTGACGTGAGAGGCTCGGGGAGATACTCTTCGTGGGGACGCGATGGGTCGCCTCCATCCGCGCCTCCGTCAGCGCGGGGAAAACCGGGAGGACTGTGTGGCCCATCGATCACCAGAACCTCTACCGCTGGGTCACTGCTATCGCATTCGGATGCGGTCTCTGCAGAGCCAGTGGACAGGTCGAACAGGCCGTAGAGGGATTCGTCAGGCTCGATCGCCGTGACTTGTGGGGTGGCCGACTGGCGGGCCACCGCATGCCTCACCCACCTCTGAAGCCTCGACCGACCGGAGCGCTTGCGCCGGCGAGAAACGGGGCGGGGAGATGCCACAGGAGCCGACCGATACTGGGTCGACGGCTGCCTCAGGAGGACACCACGGACGCATGCACGAAAGTGCATCACCCCGCAGACGAGGAGCGCGTCGATGTCGAGGGGAGCCTCCTGAAGCCAAGCGGAGTCGTCGGCGATGAACGAGAGCGCGCCGAGACGGATCTCGTGGCCCTCCACCAAAGGTTCGCCCGAAACCATGATCAAAGAGATCGAAAAAATCGCAACTTCTCCAACTAGGTGCTAAGACTCCTAGCCCCATGGTGGGCGCCAACTGTCGTGGTTCTATGTAACACCCTCGATGCGACTATATCTCCCACGTGTCGAGGCACGACTTAGAGGCATAATCGCATTGAAGGCATATGTCGCAAGTCAGGCAATCATCACAAACATCCCATGTAATATAGATGAATAAAAGGGATAACATAGTTGGCTTACACTCGCCACGTCAATCAAGTACATAAATAACATACATCATCCAAACACTCATGGCCCGACTACGGTGCCAAAATAAAAGATAACCCAACAAGCGACATGGTCCCGATCACCCCAACTGGGCACCACTACTGATCATCAGGAAAAGAAACATAATAACGCTGAGAGTCCTCGTCATACTCCCACTTGAGCTCAAGCGCGCCATCTGGAGTTGTATCATCAGTCCCTGCATCTGGTGTAATAGTAATCTGTGAGCCACAGGGACTCAGCAATCTCGCACCCTCGCGATCAAGACTATTTAAGCTTAATAGGTAGGGTAAGGTAAATATATGTGGAGCTGCAGCAAGAGACTAGCATATATGGTGGCTAACTTATTCGCAAAAGAGAGAGAGAAGAGGAGGCAAAGCGCGAGCGAGAAACTAGAGGACAACCTGCGCAAGCATTCTCCAACACCGTGTCCACTTCCCGGACTCCGCTGAGAAGAGGCCATCACGGTAACTCACATAGTTGATTCATTTTAATTAAGTTAATGTTTAAGTTATCTACAACCGGACATTAACAAATTCCCATCTGCCCATAACCGCGGGCACGGCTTTTGAAAGTTCAAATCCCTGCAGGGGAGTCCCAACTTAGCCCATGACAAGCTCTCACGGTCAACGAAGGAATAGACCTCCTCCCGAGATGTTCCGATCAGACTCGGTACCTCGGTTCTTCAAGACATTTCGACAGGTTAAAACAAGACCAGCAACACCGCCCAAATGTGCCGACAAATCCCGATAGGAGCTGCACATATCTCATTCTCAAGGCACACTCAGATGAGCCAGACGTCGGGTAGGCCAGCCCAGAGTTGCCCCTGGTAGCCCCGGACATCGCTCGGTTGGACCAACACTCAGAGGAGCACTGGCCCGGGGGGGGGGGGGGGTTAAATAAGATGACCCTCGGGCTCCGGAAACCCAAGGGAAAAAGAGGCTAGGTGGCAAATGGTAAGACCAAGGTTGGGCATTGCTGGAAAAGCTTTAATCAAGACGAACTATCAAGGGGTTCCCATTATAACCCAACCGCGTAAGGAACGCAAAATCCGGGAACATAACACCGATATGACAGAAACTAGGGCGGCAAGAGTGGAACAAAACACTAGGCGAGAGGCCGAGCCTTCCACCCTTTACCAAGTATATAGATGCATTAAGATAACATGGCAATATAATGATATCCCAACAAGTAAATAATGTTCCAACAAGGAACGGTCTCCAATCTTCACCTGCAACTAGCAACGCTATAAGAGGGGCTGAGCAAAGCGGTAACATAGCCAATCAACGGTTTGCTAGGACAATGGTGGGTTAGAGGCTGAACATGGAAATTTGGGAGGCTTGAAAGCAAGTGGTAGGCATCATAGCATTGGCATAGCAAAAGAGCGAGCAAACTAGCATAGCAAATATAGTAGTGATTTCGAGGGTATGATCATCTTGCCTGCAAAGCCGTCAAGTTGACTGGATCCTTGAAAGCAAACTCAACGGGCTCCTGGTTAGCGAAATCGTCTCCCGGCTCTACCCAAATAAGACAAACAAGCAACAAGAACACAATCAACCACGTGCAAGGATCAAACAAGATGATGCAAACATGGTATGCTATGCGGGATGCATATGCAAGATATGACAGGAAATGCATGAACCTGGCCTCAACTTGGAAAACCAAGTGTGCCACTGGAAAGATGAGATGAAATCGCTTGAAAACGATATAAAGATCACCGGAATCGGAGTTACGGTTTGGAAATGGCAAGCGATTCAAATATGACACCGGTCTGCGATTTACAGCAAGTAGGCATCTAAATGCGATGAGATGAACATGCTACAACACTCAAACAAGGCAACAAAATACATGGCAGGGATGCATTCAAGATGCTTAACAAAAGTCTAGCACTGAGCTACGGCCAATTTATCCATTAGGAGGTTCAAACAAGCATGGCAAAAATGCAAATGGTAAAATAGATCTCACACTTAGTGAAATTAACACTTGTCTGGAATTTCAGACCAAGTAGCACTCTTCGGAGCAACAAAACAACATGTTACAGGACCTGAACATGGAAAATTAAAACATGGCATGGAGCTACTCAAAGAGCTTAACAAAAGTCCCTTAGTGACCTTGAGCCAAAAGGGATCAGAAAATATACTAACAAGCACATGAACATAGCAAAAACATAATCAGTTTTCAGACTTAGTGAAAAACTGGGACATGCTGAAATCATAACTCAAGTAGGCATGTTCACGAGCTCGATGCACTCACTACGGTGTAAGTCATGATAATATAAGCATACAACCATTAAGAAGGCATAAAATGCAAGCTATACATGGCAAGAACAATGGCGTAGCATGCACGGATCAACTACAACATCACCGGGAAAATTGCAAACAAGTTGACAATCTGCCTAGATTCACAAAGTAGCAAAAGTAGAGCTCGATTGACTCAAGCTAGGGTGCTCCATATATGCAAACAAAGACATGGATGGATAGAGCACTACAAGATTAACAAAACATCCTTACTGATCATACTCAAAAGAGGCACGGATCACTAGGAAACAACATGAACATATGGCATCATGAACTAAACAGCTCAAGGACTTAGTGGAAATGCTAAGTCCCTGAAATCAGAATTACCAAGTGCCTCACTTTGCAAGCTTGCACTAGTCACCACACACATCACAAAAATACATGGGTTGCACCTCTGGAAAGATGACAAATCCCTTAACAAAACATATGTAGAGCTCATGGGCATGTCATGCACACAATAATCATGGCAAAAATGACAAATGTCTAACATGGAGTAGCAGATCTGACAATTAACTCAAGTAGCCCTCTTCTAATAGCATTTTGGGCATCAAGATGAACTCAAATGAAAATGATGCAATGGAATGAAATGATGTACTCTCTCAGATGAACATTTTGATATGCTATATGCATGAATCGGAGCTACATATGCGGAGATATATCATGATGAATATGGGCACTTGGAACGGAAATATTAGGGACTTAGACGAAATTTGACCTAGGGTTACTGTAGCAGTGGATCGGAACACTGTAGCAAGTTCGCCGGATCTAGGTCGCCGGGGATGTCGGTCGCCGGAGACGAGGCAGGGCGGCCGGATCTCTCGCCGGAGAGGTCACCGGCATCGAGGAGGCGGTCGCCCGGGGCTGGTGGAGCTCGCCGGCGTCCTCTTCAGGGCCGGAGCGGGCGGCTGCGGCGGTTGGGCGTCGGGGAGGCGGCCACCGGAGCGAGGCGGCGCGGCAGGGCGGTAGATCTGCGGTGGAGGTGGCGGCGGCCGGTGCGGAGGAGGATGGCGGCGGGGCGCGGGCGTGAGGTGGCGGAGAAGAACGAACCGCGAGGGCCTGTCCTGGGCCCGAGCGGGCTTCGGCGAAGTGGGGCGCAGAGGCGCCACATGTCACGCCCTGGTTGGGCGCGGACGACGGCGGTGGTGCGTCCGGCGCGACGCAGACATGTCCGGCGCGGCAGAAGACGATTTCTAGGGTTTCGGAGGTAGGAGGAGATCCGAAAATCGGGGGGCCTTTAAATAGGCATAGAGGGAGCTAGGAGAGTCCAAATGGGGTGCGGTTTTCGGCCACGCGATCATGATCGAACGCTCTAGATGATGGAACAGGGTTAGGTGGGTTTTGGCCAAATTGGAGGGGTGTTGGGCTGTAACACACACGAGGCCTTTTCGGTCCCTCGGTTAACCGTTGGAGTATCAAACGAAGTCCAAATGATACGAAACTTGACAGGCGGTCTACCAGTAGTAAACCAAGGCCGCTTGGCAAGTCTCGGTACAATCCGGAAATGTTTAATCCCCACACACGAAAGAAAGGTAGAATTGACCACCGGAGGAGAACGAAGCGCCGGAATGCAAAACGGACAACGGGGAAAATGCTCGAATGCATGAGATGAACACATATGCAAATGCAATGCACATGATGACATGATATGAGATGCATGACAACGATAACAACACACGGAGACAAAGACCCGAACCCGAGAAAATAAATTAACTTAAAGCCGGAAACGACAAGAGTTGGATTACAAATTGGGAAAATCATATCCGGGGTGTTACATTCTAACTCTGACAGTGATGTAGGGGGGTATGTATGGAGAGGCTAGATCTTAGCTGTGGAGGAGTTGTAAGCACACGAGGATTACGAGTTCAGGCCCTTCTCGGAGGAAGTAACAGCCCTACTGAAAGTGCGTTATATCGACTAGAGGGGGGGGGGGGTGAATAGGCGATTTTTATGAAAGTCTTCAAAACATGGAAGTTATGAAGACAAACAGTAGAGATATGCCTATTGCTATGCAGCGGAAGTTGGACTACACTAGGCAAGCCATGGTCAAGTATCAACAGAGTGAAAGCACAGTGACAAATAGCTGCAGTGTAATAAGGATCAGGTAGGAAGATATTATGAAGCCAAACAGATCATACACTCACGTTGTGAAGACAAAAGATAGAACAGACATGCAATGACTTCACAATGAGTAATCAGTAAGTAAAAGGAAGTGAAGATGAAACCAGTGACTCGTTGGAGACAATGATTTGTTGGACCAGTTCCAGTTGCTGTGACAATTGTACGTCTGGTTGGAGCGGCTAGGTATTTAAACCTTAGGACACACAGTCCCGGACACCCAGTCCTGAACACGCAGCTCAGGACACCCAGTCCTCACCGTATTCTCCTTGAGCTAAGGTCACACAGTCCTCGCCCAATCACTCTGGTAAGTCTTCAAGGTAGACTCCCAAACCTTCACAGACTTCGTTCACCGGCAATCCACAATGTCTCTTGGATGCTCAGAACGCGACGCCTAACCGGCTGGAGGATGCACAGTCCTCAAGTGTAATAAGTCTTCAGATCACTCAGACAAGAAGACTTAAGTGATGCCCAATTCTCTCTGGCTCTGGGTGGTTAGGGCTTTATCCTCGCTAGGTATTCTCTCTCTCAAAGGCTTTGAGGTGGGTTGCTCTCAAACGACAAAAGCCATGCACTAAATCTGAGCAGCCAACCGTTTATGGTTGTAGGGGGTGGGCTATTTATAGCCACTTGGCAACCCAACGTGATTTGTCCGAAATGACCCTGGGTCACTAAGGAACTGACACGTGTTCCAATGGTCAGATTTCAAACTCACACGACAACTTTACTTGGGCTACAAGCAAAGCTGACTTGTCCGACTCTGGACAAGGTTTGCTCTCATAGTCTTCACTCGAAGACATAGGTTTTTAATTAGGCATCACTTCAGTCATTCTGACTGGTTCTCTTGGACCCCACTTAACAGTACGGTGGTTCCTATGACTCAACACAAAATGAAAGAGAACTACGAAAGATCTAGGTCTTCGAGTTCCATAGGCTTCACATGGTGTCTTCTCTTGTCATAGTCTTCAATGTGAATATCTTCATATACCACCATTGACTTCAATGTCTTCGTACATTTTTAGGGGTCATCTCTGGTAGGAAAACCGAATCAATGAGGGACTTCTACCTGTGTTATCCTGCAATTCTCACAAACACATTAGTCCCTCAACTAGGTTTGTCGTCAATACTCCAAAACCAACTAGGGGTGGCACTAGATGCACTTACACCTACGTCTCGGTGCCCGGAGGCGGTCGACTGAATTATGTGTGTGTGAATAACAAGGGTGCAAACCCTTGATACTGAGGAGGGGGGCGGCTTATATAGAGTTCGCCAGGCCCCTCCAGCCCTCAGTAATGCAGGGTTTAAAGTACATTAAGAATGGGGGTTACTGGTAACGCCCCTAATAAAGTGCTATGATGACCATAAAAGCTACTTAATGACCGACCGTTTGCATGTGGAGTGACTTTAGATCTCCTGGCAGTCGAGTGGTTGGCTTCGTGGTCGAGTGATAGCTTCGTGGTCGAGTGTCTTGAATCCGTCGAGTGGGATACCTCCAAGTTGATTGAAAGGTGACTTCTTCTATGGATGTCCTTGAGTAGGGCACTTAGGACAGGTCCATGCCCCTACCCTAGGTACGTAGCTTCATCAGTCATGGGCGACAATTTCCATCATTGACAATCCAAGTTCGTCTATGAACCTGTTGATGAATATATGTGTTTGATGGGGGCTTTGGAAGATTGCCTCGTGAATGGCTTTGCGGCGGGCATGCCAAATTGACCACGTCGTGACCGCCAGACGGACAAACTTGTCATGCGGCAAGCTTTCCATGAAAGTAAACAACCAGTTTTTAGCATTGGGCACGTGGTGGCTATGATTTTATGTGTCAACTCCTCGTCACCCAACGCCCAAACACTCCGCGATGCGGTGCATTCCAGCAACGAGTGTCGCCACGAGTCTTGTACCCCGCAAAAGCCACATTGGCTAGAATCTGTCATATAGCGATGCGCCCTTACATCATTCATCGGCAGCGACTTCTTGGATAATATCCATAAAAATATCCTGACCTTTCCCGGGACTTCAGTGTTCCACAATGATTTCCATGCACCTTTCTCTGCCCTAGTACTCAACGGGCCTGCCGTTCCCTCTAGCCAAGCCTCACTGCGCTGCTTGGTTGCAATGATCATTTTATAAGCTGACTTCATAGAGAAAATACCATGTTTTTCATAATGCCAAGCCCAAACGTCTGACATGTTCCGAGTGCATAGAGGAATTCCCAATATAGTCTCTACATCCATCGGCATGAAAGTGGACTGCACTAGTTGCCTGTTCCACGATGCCGTAGCAGGAGTTATGAGTTTGGAGACTAATGTAGGGCGATTTTGTGTCAGACACCCATACGGTCAAAGCATTTCGTCC
This sequence comes from Triticum monococcum, assembly GCA_034509565.1. Taxonomy (NCBI): domain Eukaryota; kingdom Viridiplantae; phylum Streptophyta; class Magnoliopsida; order Poales; family Poaceae; genus Triticum; species Triticum monococcum. Next base: position 500,977,244 of record CM067841.1, read on the forward strand.
CTTGGCAGCCAATTATGTGTCCATATGTTAGTAGTAGCTCCATTCCCAATGCGTCTAATCAGCCCTTGCTTCAAAATATCCCTTCCCTCCACAATTGCTCTCCATACTTGACTAGGTCGGCCTCCTAGTTCATCATCAAGAATGTTAGAGGATGGATAGTAGATGCTCTTCAGAACACGGGCACATAGTGTGTCCGGATTCTACAGTAGTCTCCACGCTTGTCTAGCCAACATGGTGAGGTTGAAAAGCTCAAAGTCTTTAAACCCCAGCCCCCCATGTCCTTAGGTTGCGTCATAGATTTCAGGAGACCCAATGTGGCTTATGTTTTCCCTCCTTGCTGCCTCACCAGAATTTCCCGATGAGCATATTTAGATGTTCACACAACCCTCTTGGTAGCTTGAAACATGACATTGAAAAAACCGGCACTGCTTGAGCAACAGACTTAACTAACACTTCCTTGCCTGCTGATGACATGGTGCTCTCTATCCACCCCTGAACCTTACTCCACAGGCGGTCCTTGAGGTATTTAAAAGCATCGTTCTTAGAGCTACCAACATCTTAGGGCATCCCCAAATACTTCTCATTCAGAGTTTCATTCGGGACATTGAGTATTTCCTTTATTTCCTCCCTCACCGAGTATGGCACTCCTTTGCTAAAGAAGATTGAAGATTTTGAATAGTTGATGCGCTGCCCAGTTGCCTGACAATAAATATCCAGAACCTGGTACGCCTCGTTAGCCCCCATACCATTTGCCTTGAAAAACAGCAGGTTGTCATCTGCGAATAGGAGATGGTTCACCGGTGGCGCCATAGGTGCTACCTGTATACCATGCAAATTGGATGACTCACTTTTAGATTTTAAAAGGCATGAAAGGCCCTCTTCTGCTAGCAAGAACAAGTATGGAGATATCGGGTCCCCTTGTCTGATTCTTCATGAAGGGTTAAATTGGTGAAGCTTCTTCACATTGAAGAGAATAGAGAATTCAACTGTCGTAACCAGGCCCATGACTATGTCAACCCACCTGGCTGTAAAACCTAGCTTGAGCATAATGGCCCTCAGATAGGCCCATTCTACCCTGTCATATGCCTTCATCATATCCAGCTTGAGAGCACATGATTGCTTTTTCTTTGCTTTATTCCTCTTCATAAAATGCAGGCACTCATAGGCCGTGATTATATTATCTGTGATTAACCTGCCTAGTACAAAGGCTGTCTGTTCTTCTGAGATGATATCAGGCAGCACCAACTTTAATATGTTGGAGATTACCTTTGAAGCAATTTTGTATAAAACATTACACATGCTAATTGGGAGAAACTGAGATAGAAGTGTTGGATTTTTTTACCTTTGGAATAAGCACCAACATTGTTTCATTAATGCACCTGGCTGATTCAGTTCCTTCCACAATTTTGAGAACTGCCTAAGTGACTTCATCGACGCACACCTCCCAATGATGCTGAAAAAATGTGCTGGGTATCCATCAGGCCCAGGAGCCTTGGTGGGGAACATTTGAAACATAGTTACTTTCACTTCATTCTGGCTATAGGGAGCATTGAGAAGTTCATTCATCTCTTGTGTTACTTTAGTTGGTACTGTCTCTAGGACCTGATCCATATTATGAACTCCTTCCGACATGTAAAGCTGCTGGTAGAAAGCAGTGGCCATTTGTTCCATCTCCGGTATATTCTTTGTTAACTGTTCTTCCTTCTCCTTCGGCTCGCCCTGAGGTGGAAAAAAAATACGTATTTCAGTCTCTGTGGATTAGCCACTCCACCCTTGCACCCTGACGCCACAAGATCTCCTCTCTGTGATAGAGTTCAGTTAGTCTGTCAACATTTTTTGTTTCTACATGCGTTGGCCCCGTCCGGCTAGGGTCCGACCGGAGCACCTGTAGCTCTCGCTTTAGCCACTGTATTTCTTGTCTGATATTCCCAAAATGGATCCTATCCCAGTTTGTCAAATCATCCGATAGTGCCGACAGCTTGTCTTTTATTTCCTGCACTGATTCCCCTCCAGCGCTGCTCCATGCATGCTGCACCAACGGAGCTAGGCACAAGTCCCTTTCCCATGCCGTCTCATACTTAAATCACCGTGGGGCCTAACGATGACATGTACCTAGGGTAGGGAAGTAGACCTGATCTAAGTACCCTTTCAAAGGACACTGCCCTACAATCGAAGACATTCAAAGGACGACAAATTCTACCGACTGAAATCACCTCAGGATGCAATTCACTCGACTATGAGTACCACTCGGACAACCCAATTCCATTCGACCAGGATATAATCATTCGACCACATCAGAAACCACTCGGAGTACAGAAGATCTAAGGTCATTCTGGATGGCAACGGTCAGGCGTTCACTCCATATAATGCCGACGTTACCAGTAACGTCCCCTCTTTATGCACATTGAACCCTGTGTAACGTGGGATAGCTGGGGTCCTGGCACACTCTATATAAGCCACCCCCTCCTCGGGCACAAGGGTTCGCACCCCCTGTAACTTCACGCATAATCCAATAGACCAACCTCCGGGCACCGAGATGTAGGCTGTTACTTCTTCTAAGAAGGGCCTGAACTCGTAAATCTTGCGTGCACAACTTCACCGTAGCTAGGATCTTGCCTCCTCATACCTACCCCCATTCCACTGTCAGACTTAGAACCACGACAGTTGGCACCCACTGTGGGGCAGGTGTCTTAGCGACTTTCCGGTGAGGTTGCAATTTTTCCGAGCCCTATCATCATGTTTTCCGGCAGAGATTTGGCTGAGGGCCACGAGATCCGTCTCGGCGCACTTGTCTTCATCGCCGATGACTCCGCTTGGCTTCAGGAAGCTCCCTCAACGTCAAGGCGCTCCCCATCCATGGGGCAACGCACTTTTGCGCGTGCGTTCACGGCGTCCTTCTGCGACAGCCATTGACCCAGTATCGGTCGGCTCCCGTGATGTCTTCACTCCCCACTGTTCGCCGTCGCAAGCGGTCCGGCCGGTCACGGCTCCAGCGGTGGGTGAAGCATGTGGTGGCACGTCAGTCGTCCACCCCTCAAGTCGCGGCAATCGAGCCCGATGAATCTCTCTATGGCCTGTTCAATTTGTTGACTGGCTCCATCGAGACCTTATTCGAGTGCGACAGCAGCGACCCCGCAGCAGTCCTGATGGTTGACACGCCACGCTGCCCACCTGGCATGCATCGCAACGGCGGCGGCGATCCATCACGCGTTCACGAGGAGTACCACCCTGAAACCCTCTCTTCTTAGCAGAGGGAGGAACTTCACCGCCGCAATATGGTGGCGCTCCACACGCCAATTGTCGCAGAGACCTCTGGGGCTCGGGCCTTGGAGGCAGCGCGCTTGGCCACTTTAGCTGATCGCACTCGACTAGAGAACCTTCAGCATGCACTTGACGAGCATGCTCGGCGACAGATCCCCGAATCCAGTCGACGGCAGTGACAGCTGTTCCCGCCTGAACCACAGGTATACCGCACTCCGATTCAGAACCTTACAGCCACACCTCACATAGCAGAATGTATTCAGCCATCCTAGTCGGAAGCTGGTAGAGGTTTGATGCAGATCAGAGCGCTGCTCCGGGCAGCAGGAGAGCAGAACACTACAGTGTCTCAGTCGCGTAACAGAATTCATAGTAGATCTGTGGTAGCTGACACAGTTCAGTCAGCTCACAACCCAAGATCGCCTCCACGGCGCGAGGGACGAGGGCATCGTCAAGGGCAGTACCTGGGCCGAAACCACGAGCAGAACGATCATCGGCTCGACCGTGATGACCGTCGTCGAGTGCCTACGCCCCCTCCGAGGGGCGGATCATACGTGCCCCGGCATTATGATGATAGGCGCCCGTACAACGAGGAGCGGAGGATGCCAGTCGACCCAAGGGAGCCAGGATTTGATGCAAGGTCAATTTTGGTGCAAGGTCTAGTAGACATGAATCGAGCACACAGAGAAGGGCAGGACAGAGACCGCACGACTGGAAGCAGAGTGCATGTTTCTGGTCCCAAGTGTTTTAGCAGAGCCATTAGGGCTGCCGAGATCCCCAAACTTCAGGTTGGCGACTGGAATTAGTAAGTTCACTGGTGAATCAAAGCCTGACACTTGGCTTGAGGACTACCGAGTGGCTGTGCAGATCGGTGGAGGAAACAATGAGGTGGCCATGAAGCACCTTCCCCTGATGCTTGAAGGTTCAACTAGGGCTTGGTTGAATCAGTTGGCCCCGAGCAGTATATTTAGCTGGGAGGAGTTAGCCTGAGTGTTCGTCAAAATGTTTGAGGGCACGTGCAAACGACCACTAGGTTTGACAGAATTGCAACACCGCGTGCAAAAACCGAATAAAACTCTGAGGGATTACATCCAGAGGTGGACCACTTTGCATCACACTGTGGAGAATGTGTGTCAGCATCAAGCAGTTTGCGCCTTCAAGGAGGGCGTTCGATATCGGGAGCTCAACCTGAAATTCGGTCAAACAGGGGACATGACCCTGACCCGAATGATGGAGATAGCCACTCGGTACGCAAACGGCGAAGAAGAAGACCGACTCCACAGTGGCAAGGGTAAATCAGTCGGCCAGGACACTGGAGGAGGTAATTCCAATCGGAAGCAGAAGCGCAAAGCAGAACCTACAGGTCTTGGAGAGGTTGCAGTCGCAACCCAAGGAAAATTTAAAGGATAGCCTAAAGGGCCCCGGATCCCCAAGAAGGTGAAGGATTCAGCAGGGAACGACGTGTTGGATCTGCCATGTCACATTCATATCAAGAAAGATGAAGAGGGTAATCTGATTTATCCCAAACATACCACTCGACAGTGTTGAGTCCTTATTCAGTAGTTCCGAGAAAAACAACCCAGTGAGAAAGAGAAGTAATCTGATAAGGATGAGGACAAGGAAGATGATGATGAAGGATTTCCCAATGTCAATTCCACTTTGGTGATTTTTGCTGACATTGAAAGTACAAGTCGACTTAAAGTGATCAACACAGAAGTAAACATGGTTGCTCCGGCAACGACAACGTATCTGAAATGGTCAAAGACTCCTATCACATTCGACCAGTTCGACCACCCGCCGCATGTAGCCACCCCCGGGAGGCAAGCGTTGGTGGTCGACCCGGTCGTTGGGGGCACCCGGTTGACCAAAGTCTTGATGGATGGTGGGAGTGGTTTGAACATTTTGTATGCTGAGACCCTCCGAGGGATGGGCATTCTGATGTCCAAACTTAGCGAGAGAAACATGCGATTCCATGGAGTTATACCCGGAAAGAAAGCCGATTCACTCGGCCAGATCACTCTTGATGTGGTTTTCGGTGATTCAAAGAATCACCATAAGGAAAAGTTGACATTTGAAGTTGTGGATTTTCACAGTGCCTATCATGCTATCATGGGCAGAACTGCGTATGCTCGTTTCATGGCTCGACCATGTTACGTGTACCTCAAACTCAAGATGCCTGGCCCTAGGGGCGTGATTACAGTCACTGGTAATCGACAACGAGCAAAAGAGTGCTTCCAAAAGAGCTCGAAGATTGCCGATGAACAGATGGCAGCAATAGAAATGGAAGAATACAAGAAGACTGCAGATCTAAGTGATTTGTTGAGAGCAAAGAAGCCTGCTTTAGAATCTGCATTTAAGTCGTCTGGTGAAACAAAGTCAGTTCATATTCACCCAACCGATCCCAATGTTTCTCCAACTCATATTTCAACAACACTCGACAGCAAATAGGAAGAAGCGCTCATCCAGTTCCTCCGTGAGAAGTGGGACATCTTTGCATGGAAACCTTCTGACATGCCAGGTGTACCCATGGAATTGGCTGAGGACCGTTTGCAAGTCGACCCAAAAGCAAAACCTATCAAAGAGCATCTCCGACGGTCTGCCGTGGAGAAAAGAAAGGCAATTGGCGAGGAAGTGGCTCGGCTTTTGGCAGCTGAGTTCATCCGAGAGATTTACCACTCCGAGTGGCTCGCCAATGTCGTCATGGTTCCCAAGAAAGATGATTCACTCCGTATGTGTATTGACTTCAAGCATATCAATCGGGCCTGCCCAAAAGATCACTTCCCTCTCCCCCGCATCGATCAAATAGTCGACTCGACTGCGGGATGTGAGCGACTGTCCTTTCTGGACGCATACTCCGGGTACCATCAGATCCGACTGTATGGACCCGATGAAATAAAAACAACTTTTATCACCCCATTCGGGTGCTTTTGCTATGTTACTATGCCTTTTGGTCTCAAGAATGCTGGTGCCACATTCATGCGCATGATACAGAAGTGCCTACTCACTCAAATCAGTCGGAATGTGGAAGCATACATGGATGACATCATGGTTAAGTCACATAAAGGTTCCGACCTGCTGACTGACCTCGCTGAAACCTTTGCCAATCTGAGAATATATGATATCAAGCTTAACCCGTCGAAGTGTACATTCGAAGTTCCAGGTGGAAAGTTACTCGGTTTCCTCGTTTCCGAACGTGGTATCGATGCAAACCCAGAGAAAGTTGGCGCAATACTCCGAATGAAATGCCCTGTCCGCATACACGACGTTCACAAGCTTACTGGTTGTTTGGCCGCTTTGAGTCGATTCATCTCTCGCCTGGTGAAAAGGCATTGCCTCTTTACCGATTGATGAAGAAATCTGATAAGTTTGAGTGGACTCCTGAAGCTGATGCAGCGTTTGCAGAGCTCAAAACCCTTCTCTCCACCCACCCGGTGCTCGCTGCTCCAATCAGCAAAGAGCCTTTACTGCTTTATATTGCAGCCACTGGACAAGTTGTCAGTACAGTACTCATGGTCGAGCGGGAAGAAGAGGGTAAAGCCTATAAGGTTCAGCGCCCAGTGTACTATATTTCTGAGGTCTTAACTCCGTCCAAGCAGAGATATCCGCACTATCAGAAGCTTCTCTATGGAATTTACTTTACCATGAAGAAGGTTGGACATTATTTCTCAGATCACTCTATCACAATCGTCAGTGATGCTCCATTGTCAGAAACTCTGAACAACAAAGATACAATTGGTCGAGTGGAAAAGTGGGCGATTGAACTCCTTCCGTTGGATATCAAGTTTGAGGCAAAGAAAGCAATCAAGTCCCAAGCAATAGCTGATTTCCTTGTCGAGTGGATCGAACAGCAGCAACCGACTCAAGTTCACTCGAAACATTGGACTATGTTCTTTGATGGATCCAAGATGTTGAGTGGTTCTGGCGCTGGAGTAGTTCTGGTATCCCCGCGAGGCGACAAACTTAGTTATGTCCTTCAGATTCACTTTGACTCCTCCAACAATGAAGCTGAGTACAAAGCACTTCTGTATGGGTTGCGAATGGCCATTTCACTCGGCGTCCGTCGCCTAATGGTCTACGGTGACTCAGATTTGGTGGTCAACCAAGTGATGAAGGAGTGGGACGTCAGAAGCCCAACTATGACTGGTTATTGCAATGCAGTGAGAAAGTTAGAAAAGAAGTTTGAAGGGCTAGAGCTCCACCACATTCCCCGACTGAAGAACCAGGCAGCGGATGACCTGGCAAAAATAGGTTCCAAGCGGGAGCCCATTCCCAGCAATGTGTTCTTGGAGCATCTTCACACACCATCAGTTCAAGAGGATCCCTTCACAAAAGAGCCCCCACAACCTAAGAGTTCTACTGATCCGACTGAAGTTGAAATCCCAGCCATGGTCGACTTAATCATGGAAGTTTTGGTCGTCATTCCTGACTGGACGGTGCCATATATCGCATATATTCTCAGGAAAGAACTTCCAGAAGACGAAGATGAAGCACGACAGATTGTCCGTCGATCCAAAGCCTTCACTATGATAAGTGGTCGACTGTACAGGGAGAGTGTGACTGGAGTTGCCTAGTGATGCATTACCCTAGAGGAGGGTCGAATGATCCTTAATGATATCCAGTCGGGGACCTGTGGTCACCATGCGTCCTCTCAGACAATCGTGGCCAAAGCATACCGAGCAGGTTTTTTCTACTAGCCGCGAGCAAATGAAATGGCAAAGGAAATAGTCGACAAGTGTGAGGGCTGCTAGTTCTACTCCAACATGTCTCACAAGCCCGCTCCAGCTTTGAAAACCATTCCACTCGTCTGGCCATTTGTTGTTTGGGGGTTGGATATGGTTGAACCCTTGAGGACTGTCAGAAGTGGTTTCACCCACATGCTTGTTGCAGTCGACAAGTTCACTAAATGGATTGAAGCCAAAACCATCAAGAACCTCGATTCGAGAACCGCCGTCAGCTTCATCAGAGAGTTAACATTCAGATATGGAGTCCCTTCTACCTCTTGAGCACTGAGTTGGTTTTCCCCGAAGAGGAAGGGATGAAGCAGCAAAGTAGCGTAAGTATTTCCCTCAGTTTTTGAGAACCAATGTATCAATCCAGTAGGAGGCTACGCGCCAGTCCCTCATACCTGCACAAAACAAATAAATCCTTGCAACCAACGCGATAAGGGGTTGTCAATCCCTACACGACCACTTACGAGAGTGAGATCTGATAGATATGATATGATAATATTTTTGGTATTTTTGTGATAAAGATGCAAAGTAAAATAAAAGAAAAGTAAAAAGCAAAGGAAATAACTAAGTATTGGGAGATTAATATGATGAAGATAGACCCGGGGGCCATAGGTTTCACTAGTGGCTTCTCTCGAGAGCATAAGTATTCTACGGTGGGTGAACAAATTACTATTGAGCAATTGACAGAATTGAGCATAGTTATGAGAATATCTAGGTATGATCATGTATATAGGCATCACGTCCGAGACAAGTAGACCGACTCCTGCCTGCATCTACTACTATTACTCCACTCATAGACCGCTATCTAGCATGCATCTAGAGTATTAAGTTAATGAAAATAGAGTAACGCCTTAAGCAAGATGACATGATGTAGAGGGATAAACTCATGCAATATGATGAAAACCCCATCTTGTTATCCTCGATGGCAACAATACAAAACATGCCTTGCTGCCCCTACTATCACTGGGAAAGGACACCGCAAGATTGAACCCAAAGCTAAGCACTTCTCCCATTGCAAGAAAGATCGATCTAGTAGGCCACACCAAACTGATAATTTGAAGAGACTTGCAAAGATAACCAATCATACATAAAGAATTCAGAGAAGATTCAAATATTGTTCATAGATAGACTTGATCATAAACCCACAATTCATCGGTCTCAACAAACAGACTGCAAAAAGAATATTACATCGAATAGATCTCCACAAGAGAGGGGGAGAACATTGTATTGAGATCCAAAAAGAGAGAAGAAGCCATCTAGCTACTAACTATGGACCTGTAGGTCTGAAGTAAACTACTCACACTTCATCGGAGGGGCTATGGTGATGATGTAGAAGCCCTCCGTGATCGATGCCCCCTCCGGCGGAGCTCCGGAACAGGCCCCAAGATGGGATCTCGTGGATACATAAAGTTGCGGCGGTGGAATTAGGGTTTTGGCTCCGTATCTGATCGTTTGGGGGTACGTAGGTATATATAGGAGGAAGGAGTACGTCGGTGGAGCAACAGGGGGCCCATGAGGGTGGAGGGCGCGCCTGGGGGGGGGGGGGGGTAGGCGCGCCCCCTACCTCGTGGCCTCCCCTTTTGTTTCTTGACGCAAGGTCCAAGTCCCATGGATCACGTTCAGTGAGAAAATCACGTTCCCGAAGGTTTCATTCCGTTTGGACTCCGTTTGACATTCCTTTTCTTCGAAACCCTGAAATAGGCAAAAACATCAATTCTGGGCTGGGCCTCCGGTTAATAGGTTAGTCCCAAAAATAATATAAAAGTGGATAATAAAGCCTAATAAAGTACAAAATAGTAGATAATATAGCATGGAGCAATCAAAAATTATAGATACGTTGGAGACGTATCAAGCATCCCCAAGCTTAATTCCTGCTCGTCCTCGAGTAGGTAAATGATAAAAACAGAATTATTGATGCGGAGTGCTACTTGGCATAATTTTAATATAATTCTTCTTAATTGTGGTATGAATATCCAGATCCGAAAGATTCAAGACAAAAGTTCACATTGACATAAAAATAATAATACTTCAAGCATACTAACAAAGCAATTATGTCTTCTCAAAATAACATGGCCAAAGAAAGTTCATCCCTACAAAATCATATAGTTTAGTCATGCTCCATTTTTGTCACACAAGAATTCTCTCATCATGCACAACCCCGATGACAAGCCAAGCAATTGTTTCATACTTTAGTAATCTCGAACCTATAAACTTTCACGCAATATATGAGCGTGAGCCATGGATATATCATTATGGGTGGAATAGAATATAATGAGGGGGTTATGTGGAGAAGACAAAAAGGAGAAAGTCTCACATCGACGCGGATAATCAATGGGCTAGGGAGATGCCCATCAATTGATGTCAATGCAAGGAGTAGGGATTGCCATGCAATGGATGCACTAGAGCTATAAATGTATGAAAGCTCAACAAAAGAAACTAAGTGGGTGTGCATCCAACTTGCTTGCTCACGAAGACCTAGGGCACTTGAGGAGGCCCATTGTTGGAATATACAAGCCAAGTTCTATAATGAAAATTCCCACTAGTATATGAAAGTGACAAAACAAGAGACTCTCTATCATGAAGATTACGGTGCTACTTTGAAGCACAAGTGTGGCAAAGGATAGTAACATTGTCCCTTCTCTCTTTTTCTCTCATTTTTTTATTTGGCCTTTTCTCTTTTTTTATATGGCCTTTCTCTCTCTCTCTCTCTCTCTCTCTATAATTCCTTACTTGGGACAATGTTCTAGAAAATGATGATCATCACACTTCTATTTATTTTACAACTCAATGATTACAACTCGAGCGAATCAACCTGTGGTTGAGATGGTTAGGTGGACAGTGGTATCCCCGACCCACCAGGGTTCAAATCCTGGTGCTCGCATTATTCCTGAATTTATTTCAGGATTTCCGGCGATGCGCTTTCAAAAAAAATGATTACAACTCGATACTAGAACAAAAAATGACTCTATATGAATGCCTCCGGCGGTGTACCGGGATATGCAATGAACCAAGAGTGACATGTAAGAAATAATTATGAATGGTGGCTTTGCCACAAATACTATGTCAACTACATGATCATGCTAAGCAATATGACAATAATGAATGTGTCATGATAAACGGAATGGTGGAAAGTTGCATGGCAATATATCTCAGCATGTCTATGGAAATGCCATAATAGGTAGGTATGGTGGCTGTTTTGAGGAAGATATAAGGAGGTTTATGTGTAAAAGAGCGTATCATATCACGGGGTTTGGATGCACCGGCGAAGTTTGCGCCAACTCTCAATGTGAGAAAGGGCAATGCACGGTACCGGAGAGGCTAGCAAGGATGGAAGGGTGAGAGTGCGTATAATCCATGGACTCAACATTAGTCATAAAGAACTCACATACTTATTGCAAAAATCTACAATTCATCAAAAACCTCGGCACTACGCGCATGCTCCTAGGGGGATAGATTGGTAGGAAAAGACCATCGCTCGTCCCCGACCGCCACTCATAAGGAGGACAATCAAATAACACCTCATGTTTCAAATTTGTTACATAACATTTACCATACGTGCATGCTACGGGACTTGAAAACTTCAACACAAGCATTTCTCAATTTCACAACTACTCAACTAGCACGACTTTGATATTATTACCTCCACATATCAAAACAACCATCAAGCATCAAACTTCTCTTAGTATTCAAAACACTCATAAGAAAATTTTAATAATCTTGAATACCTAGCATATTAAGATTTTAAGAAAATTACCATGCTATTTAAGACTCTCAAAATAATCTAAGTGAAGCATGAGAGATCAACAGTTTCTATAAAACAAATCCACCACCGTGCTCTAAAAGATATAAGTGAAGTAGTAGAGCAAAACTATATAACTCAAAAGATATAAGCGAAGCACCTAGAGTATTCTAACAAATTCCAAATCATCTATGGCTCTCTCAAAAGGTGTGTACAGCAAGGATGATTGTGGTAAACTAAAAAGTAAAGACTCAAATCATACAAGACGCTCCAAGCAAAACACATATCATGTGGTGAATAAAAATATAGCTCCAGGTAAAGTTACCGATAGAAGTAGACGAAAGAGGGGATGCCTTCCGGGGCATCCCCAAGCTTTGGCTTTTAGGTGTCCTTAGAATATATTGGGGGTTCCATGGGCATCCCCAAGCTTAGGCTCTTGCCACTCCATGTTCCATAATCCATCAAATCTTTACCCAAAACTTGAAAACTTCACAACACAAAACTCAAAGTAGAAAATCTCGTGAGCTTCGTTAGCGAAAGAAAACGAAAGACCACTTCAAGGTACTGTAATGAACTCATTATTTATTTATATTTGTGTTAAACATACTGTATTCCAACTTCTCTATGGTTTATAAACTATTTTACTAGCCATAGATTCATCAAAATAAGCAAACAGCACACGAAAAACAGAATCTGTCAAAAACAGAACAGTCTGTAGTAATCTGTAGCTAGCGCAATATCTGGAACCCCAAAAATTCTAAAATAAATTTCTGGACGTGCGTAATTTATCTATTAATCATCTGCAAAAATAATTAACTAAATAGAACTTTTCAAATAAAAATGGCAGCAGTTCTCGTGAGCGCTAAAGTTTCTGTTTTTTACAGCAAATTTAACAAGACTTTCCCCAAGTCTTCCCAACGGTTCTACTTGGCACAAACACTAATTAAACACAAAAATACACAACCAAAACAGAGGCTATATAAATTATTTATTACTAAAAAGGAGAAAAAGGCAAGGAATAAAACATAAAATTGGGTTGCCTCCCAACAAGCGCTATCGTTTAACGCCTCTAGCTAAGCATAACAAGCAAGGATAGATCTAGGTATTGCCATCTTTGGTAGGAAATCCATAAGTGGCTCTCATAATAGATTCATAAGGTAATTTAATTTTCTTTCTAGGAAAGTTTTCCATGCCTTTCCTTAATGGAAATTGAAATCTAATATTTTCTTCCTTCATATCAATAATTGCACCAATCGTTCTAAGGAAAGGTCTACCAAGAATAATAGGACATGAAGGATTGCAATCTATGTCAAGAACAATAAAATCACGGGCACATAATTCCTATTTGCAACAATAAGAACATTATTAATTCTTCCCATAGGTTTCTTAATAGTGAAATCCGCAAGGTGCAAGTTTAGAGAGCAATCATCAAAATCACGGAAACCTAACAAATCACACAAAGTCTTTGGAACCGTGGAAACACTAGCACCCAAATCACATAAAGCATAGCATTCATGATATTTAATTTTAATTTTAATAGTTGGTTCCCACTCATTATAAAGTTTTCTAGGGACAGGAACTTCCAATTCAAGTTTTTCTTCATAAGATTGCATCAAGGCATCAACGATATGTTTAGTAAACGCTTTATTTTGACTATAAGCGTGAGGAGAATTTAGCACGGATTGCAACAAGGAAATACAATCAATCAAAGAGCAATTTTCATAGTTAAATTCCTTGAAATCCATAATAGTGGGTTTAGCAACATCTAGGGTTTTAGTTTCTTCAATCCCACCTTTATCAATTTTAGCATCAAGATCAAAAAATTCCAAATTCTTGGAACGCCTTCTAGGTAAAGGTGGATCATATTCAGTCCCATCATTATCAAGATTCATATTGCAAAAAAAATATATTTAATAGGGGACACATCAATAACTTTTATATCTTCATCTTTATTTTCATAGCAATCCGGTTTAGTGGCCATCCTATTAACTAAGGTAGCCTGCCTATCCGAAATTTCAGCAGTCAATTTCTCAAGACGAGCAATCTGGGATCTTAAACCATCGAATTCTTTAGACATATCATCAAGCTCTTTATTCATAAAACTCATAAAACTTTTCTGTTCCTTAAGCTCGTTTTTGAAGAAACTATTATGTTCAAATTGCAAAACCATAAAACTTCTGACATTGCTTTCGATCTCTTCTAACCTTTTAAGGTGAAGATCACCAAATTTAGGTGGCAAGCAAGCAAACTAACACACAAGCAAACAAAAAGCAGGCAAAAAGAGGCAAACGGGAAAGAGAAGGAGGATAGAGAGAGAGGGCGAATAAAATGGCAAGGGTGAAGTGGGGGAGAGGAAAATGAGAGGAAAATGGAAAATAATGTAATGCGGGAGATAAGGGTGTGTGATGGGTACTTGGTATATTGACTTTTGCGTAGACCTCCCCGGCAACGGCACCAGAAATCCTTCTTGCTACCTCTTGAGCACTGCGTTGGTTTTCCCCGAAGAGGAAGGGATGATGTAGCAAAGTAGCGTAAGTATTTCCCTCAGTTTTTGAGAACCAAGGTATCAATCGGGTAGGAGGATACATGCCAGTCCCTCGTACCTGCACAAAACAAATAAATCCTCGCAACCAACGCGATAAGGGGTTGTCAATCCCTACACGGCCACTTACGAGAGTGAGATCTGATAGATATGATATGATAATATTTTTGGTATTTTTGTGATAAAGATGCAAAGTAAAATAAAAGCAAAGTAAAAAGCAAAGGAAATAACTAAGTATTGGGAGATTAATATGATGAAGATAGACCTGGGGGCCATAGGTTTCACTAGTGGCTTCTCTCGAGAGCATAAGTATTCTACGGTGGGTGAAAAATTACTGTTGAGCAATTGACAGAATTGAGCATAGTTATGAGAATATCTAGGTGTGATCATGTATATAGGCATCACGTCCGAGACAAGTAGACCGACTCCTGCCTGCATCTACTACTATTACTCCACTCATCGACCGCTATCCGGCATGCATCTAGAGTATTAAGTTAATGAAAACAGAGTAACACCTTAAGCAAGATGACATGATGTAGAGGGATAAACTCATGCAATATGATGAAAACCCCATCTTGTTATCCTCGATGGAAACAATACAAAACGTGCCTTGCTGCCCCTACTGTCACTGGGAAAGGACATCGCAAGATTGAACCCAAAGCTAAGCACTTCTCCCATTGCAAGAAAGATCAATCTAGTAGGCCAAACCAAACTGATAATTCGAAGAGACTTGCAAAGATAACCAATCATACATAAAAGAATTTAGAGAAGATTCAAATATTGTTCATAGATAGACTTGATCATAAACCCACAATTCATCGGTCTCAACAACAGACCGCAAAAAGAAGATTACATCGAATAGATCTCCACAAGAGAGGGGGAGAACATTGTATTGAGATCCAAAAAGAGAGAAGAAGCCATCTAGCTACTAACTATGGACCCGTAGGTCTGAGGTAAACTACTGACACTTCATCGGAGGGGCTATGGTGATGATGTAGAAGCCCTCCATGATCGATGCCCCCTCCGGCGAAGCTCCAGAACAGGCCCCAAGATGGGATCTCATGGATACAGAAAGTTGCGGCGGTGGAATTAGGGTTTTGGCTCCGTATCTGATCGTTTGGGGGTACGTAGGTATATATAAGAGGAAGGAGTATGTCCGTGGAGCAACAGGGGGCCCACGAGGGTGGAGGGCGCGCCTGGGGGGGGGGGGGGGGGGGTTAAGCGCGCCCCCTACCTCGTGGCCTCCTCTTTTGTTTCTTGACGTAGGGTCCAAGTCCCTTGGATCACGTTCGGTGAGAAAATCACATTACCAAAGGTTTCATTCCGTTTGGACTCCTTTTGATATTCATTTTCTTTGAAACCCTGAAATAGGCAAAAACAACAATTTTGGGCCGGGCCTCCGGTTAATAGGTTAGTCCCAAAAATAATATAAAAGTGTATAATAAAGCCCAATAATGTCCAAAACAGTAGATAATATAACATGGACCAATCAAAAAAATTATAGATACGTTGGAGACGTATCAGTCCCGCACAACATCATCATAGACAATGGTTCAAACTTTAATTCAGATGAGTTAAGAGCTTTCTGTGCTTCCGAGGGCACCCGGGTCGACTACGCTTCAGTCGCTCACCCTCAGTCGAATGGACAAGAAGAAAGAGCAAATGGTTTGATCTTACAAGGATTGAAGCCCAGATTGATGCGAGACCTCAAGCATGCGACTGGTGCCTGGGTAGATGAGTTACCATCAGTACTGTGGGGTCTGAGAACAATGCCAAATCAGTCGACTGGACGGACTCCCTTCTTCATGGTTTATGGAGCCGAAGCCGTGCTGCCGGCTGATTTACTCCATAATGCCCCGCGAGTGGAGCTTTTCTTAGAGGTAGAAGCAGAACAAGCCCGACAAGACGCTATTGATCTTTTGGAAGAATAAAGAGAGATGGCCCTGATCAGATTGACCATTTATCAGCAAGACCTTCGTCGGTTCCATGCTAGGAATGTAAGAGGTTGAGCATTTTAGGAAGGAGACCTGGTTCTCCGAGTGGATCAGCAACGTCCACACAAGCTTGCTCCCACTTGGGAAGGTTCCTTCATCATCACCAAAGTGCTCCACAACGGAGCATACCACCTGTACGATGTGGAACACAAGAAAGACGAGCCACGCGCTTAGAATGCGGAGCTTCTTCGCCAGTTTAACACTTAAGCATTTAGACTGTCGAGATGTAATAAGAAGTACCTTCCAGTTTGTTTATCAAAGACATAGCTTTTCAGTCTCCTAAATGATTGTTATTACTTATACATGTGTCCAAAATCCCCCAATGGGTGGCTTAGCCACGAATCCAATTCGCCTAAGTTTAAAAAATCCTACCGAGTGGAGAGCAATCCTCCCACTCGGAGGCTTAGCTACAGTTCCGTACTCGCCTAAGTTTAAAAAATCCTACCGAGTGGAGAGCAATCCTCCCACTCGGGGGCTAAGCTGCAGTCCCGTACTCGCCTAAGTTTAAAAAATCCTACCGAGTGGAGAGCAATCCTCCCACTCGGGGGCTTAGCTGCAGTCTCGTACTCGCCTAAGTTTAAAAAATGCTACCGAGTGGAGAGCAATCCTCCCACTCGGGGGCTTAGTTGCAGTCTCGTACTCGCCTAAGTTTAAAAAATCCTACCAAGTGGAGAGCAATCCTCCCACTCGGGGGCTTAGCTGCAGTCTCGTACTCGCCTAAGTTTAAAAAATCCTACCGAGTGGGGAGCAATCCTCCCACTCGGGGGCTTAGCTGCAGTCTCGTACTTGCCTAAGTTTAAAAAAATCCTACCGAGTGGAGAGCAATCTTCCCACTCGGAGGCTTAGCTGCAGTCTCGTACTCGCCTAAGTTTAGAAAATCCTACCGAGTGGAGAGCAATCCTCCCACTCGGGGGCCTAGCTGCAGTCTCGTACTCGCCTAAGTTTAAAAAATCCTACCGAGTGGAGAGCAATCCTCCCACTCGGGGGCCTAGCTGCAGTCTCGTACTTGCCTAAGTTTAAAAAATCCCACCGAGTGGAGAGCAATCCTCCCACTCGGGGGCTTACCTGAAGTCTCTTACTCGCCTAAGTTTAAAAAATCCCACCGAGTGGAGAGCAATCCTCCCACTCGAGGGCTTAGCTGTAGTCTCGTACTCGCCTAAGTTTTAAAAATCCTACCGACTAGAGAGCAATCCTCCCACTTGGGGGCTTAGCCGCAGTTCCGTACTCATCTAATTTTAAAAAAATCCTACCGAGTGTAGAGCAATCCTCCTACTCGGGAACTTAGCTATAGTTCCATACTCGCCTAAGGTTAAAACACGCTCCATCCTGATCCGCAAGGACGACGAGGTGCAGGTCGACTGCGACCTTATCCTCGGAGCTGCGGCACATGTACATTGTGCGCTCCATCCTGATCCGCAAGGACGACGAGGTGCAGGTCGACTGCGACCTATCCTCAGAGCTGCGGCACAAATACAATGTCTGCTCCATCCTGATCCGCAAGGACGATGAGGTGCAGGTCGACCGCGACCTTATCCTCAGAGCTGCGGCACAAATACAATGCCCGCTCTATCCTGATCCGCAAAGATGACGAGGTGCAGGTTATGGACGGCACCAAGTGCCCTCGTTCATGATCCACCCAACTGAGCTACATCACAGAGTCAGTAACAATTCAAGTTGAAGAATCAAGTTCCACTCAAAGTCAAGAGATTCAAAAACAACAAAGTTCAGATAAATCCCATGAGGTTCCGGACCGCAGATTAAAGTACTCGGGCATCTTGCCCGAAGAAGTTTAACGGTTACAAAACCACTCGGCATACCGAGGCAAATTTAACTAGATCATAAAAAGTTTGTTCACTCCGCAGGAGGAGGACTGCAGGCTCGACGAACTCATCCAGGTCGATTCCATCCGCAATTTGAGTAGCAGCAGCAATGAAGGTCTCCATAAAATACTGGAAGTCAGGTCTCTTGGCGTTGGCAACCTTTATCGCGGCTAACTTTTCTTCTTTGGCCTCCTTGCAATGGATGCGAACAAGAGACAGAGCTACATCAGCACCGCATCGAGCAGACGACTTCTTCCATTCCTGCACTCGACCAGGGATCTCATTGAGTCGAGTCATCAAGGACTCGAGGTCATTTTGGAGCGTCTCCTTTGGCCAAAGCGCCGTGTCAATCCGCGACACCGCAACCTTCATTCGAGCGAGGTAGTCTGTAATGCTGGTAAGACGGGATTCCAGTCGGAGCACGTTCATGGCAGCTTCATCCTTGACAGGGGAGTTGACGGGGTCCAAGCTTGTCTCGATTCGCCTAGTTTCCTCCTCAAAGTTTTGACATAATTCTACAATCACAACGAACTAGTTAGTCGACGGCTTTATGGTGAATGGACGATAGCGAAATAGTCAGACACGGAAAAGTACCTTCAAGCATAAGGATTAACTTCTTCGTGAGCCCCCCAGATAAGCCTCCAGGTCATTTCTCTTTCGAGAAATGTCTTCAATTTTGTCTATCAAGGCCACTGTTCAAGATATCTTCCGATATGCCGATAAATTGGCCGATTTATCGCTTACCGCTGTCAGACCGATAAGATAAATCGGCCGATAAATCAGCCGATATGGCGATAAATCGGCCGATATGCCGATAAACTGGCCGATTTACCTCTTATCATGGGTCGACCGATAAGTTCCGGATAAGCGATATCCCCAACATTGATCAAGGCTACTTTATCCTTCTTCAGACGGGTCACTTCTCTATTAGCCTCGGCAAGAGATGTCTTCAGCTTCGCGTTGTCTTCCTCTAGCGCCCGACTGAAGCCAGCTTCTTGTCGGCGAGTGTGGTTTTCTCCTGAGCTTCCTTCTGTGCCGCGGCGAGTTCAAGTTCCTTATGTGCCAGAGCCTGCCTCATTTTCTCTCTCTATCTCTGTCTCTCTCTCTCTCTATATATATATACAACACTCGGTTCAGAGAGAAGAATGAGGAGATGACTTGAGAGACAGTCCAATCTCACAGTCGACAAGTTGTTACCTTCCATACCAGCTACTTTGTCTTTGGCCTTCTACAAGTTCTGGTTGGCCAACTCCAAGTCAAGGTTGAGTTGTCTCTGCTTCTCCTCGAATTCAGCAAATTTGTAGATGAGCTCACAGGATTTCTGAAGTTAGTAAAAAGATACATCAGTGGACAGAGTCAAAGATTATTCGCTTCCGAGTGAAAAGAACTCTAAGACTACTGCAGAATCAAACATTCAACAGTTGTCTCGGGGACTACACCCAGTGGGTGCACTTAGCGTTCCCCCACTGGTCCAGGTTCCACTCGACATGGTCCGCCCAGACCGAGCGGAAGAAGAAAAAAAAGAAAAAAAGGGCAACGGTTATTCTCAGACCCCAACCGACTGCCCGCAGTCGACCGCGGTCTCGGGGACTACACCCAGTGGGTGCACTCAGCGTGCCCCCACTGGTTCAGGTTCCACTCGACATAGTCCGCCTAGACCGAGTAGAAGAATCGAAGAACAAGATATTTTTATCAAGACCCCCGCCGAATCACACATTCTACAGCGGCCTCGGGGACTACACCTAGTGGTTGCACTCTGCGTGCCCCCACTAGCCCAAAGTTACAATCGACATAACCTAGTCAACTCAACTGGAAAAACTACTCAACATAAATTGAAACACCCAGTGGGTGTATAGATGCGAAGAACAAACTGACAAATGGATGCACAATGAAAAGTTTTCGGGTAGCATATCCTAACAGAACAAGCGTCAAGATAGGAGATCAGTCGGAAACCAACTAACCTAGACATTGGCTCAGAGGGCTGCACTGGCATCATAGGCAGCTTGGCTGGTCTCGTGCACTGTCTTCATCCGCTCCATCATCAGGCCTGCTTGGCATATAGCTTCCGTAGCAGTGCTTGCCTGGTCCTCCGGAACATGATGGGTGACGAACATCGGAGACGTGGGTCTAGTCGCGGCAGCTTGAGGATCCGAGGCGTGGTGTTGGACAGATGAAACAAGGACTTGCGCAGTCAATGATGAAGGGCGTTCACTCGACACTGGAACAACAAAAGTAACAAAATCCCGGTTCACTTCTTTGGACTGCTGAATCACTGATTCCGTCACCGGCATCGACTGGGACGTCTTGCCAGCTGGTGCCTTCCTGCTCGAAGTCCTGCCCCTCCTTCCCATGTCTCTCTGTGGCACATCTTTGTCGTCATCTGGAAGTTCAATGACATTGGGTGGAGCTGCAAAGCAATCGATTACAGAAGTTCAGTCGACCATCAAAGTGGCTGATAAAGTAAAGACAAAATGACAAAAGTTACCTGCGTGGGAGGTGACTGCGTCTTCCATCTCCTCGTCATCATCATCTTGCTAAATAGAAGTCCCAGAGGCATCACTGCAAATTTCAGAATTCACTCGGTTAAAACGGGAAAGTGAATCGACCAAAGATCGGGTCATGCTAAAACTAAGAGGTCGAGCTCAGTGATTACCCAGAAGCGATAGGGACGTCCACTTTGATCTTGGGCAAGGCCTTTCGGGGTTTTGGCGGCACGACTTTGAGTTGCTTCGGAGCTTTTTCAGTCGGCAAGGGAGAAGATGTCCTAGTGTGCTTGGAGGTCTGTTTAGTCAGCGGAGTCGCTTTGCCACGGACACTGGCTGGGTCCTGCCTCTGCTTGAGCGTATTTCTGTGCGAGGAGGGGAGTCGGCCTTCTCACCACTGCTCAAGTCCTGACTCTCCTCGTCTCCTCTTCCGTCAGAATGCCAGTCGCCACTATCGCCCCCACTCACCTCTCCCTCCTCCTCCTGCTCTCCGTTGGGTATCGAATACATCTTAGTGTAAATCTGCAAGACACGTTGTCGAGTGGATATCAATCAGTTTTGAGAACAAATGCATATCAGAGCAAAAGACACTCAGAAGAAAAGAATCAGACCATGTCGGGTTCGGCGGTGTTGTCGAGTGGAGGAACCCTCGTAGACCCCCTGGGGTTATCTTTGTTGCCAGTAATATCTTGCAGCCACTGCGCCACCGTTCCCTCATCAACTTCCTCCGGGTGGATCCGAGTGCCGTCTTCAGCACCCGAGTACATCCACATTGGATGATCACAGGCTTGGAGTGCCTGGATGCATCGATTGAGAAGCACTTCTAACAAGTCCATGCCAGTCACACCGTCACGGACAAGTTGGACTACTCGCTCAACCAACATATTCACCTCCGCTTTCTCAGCTGGAGTCACTCTCAAGGGAGAAGGCTTCTCAACTCGTCCTATGGAAAACGGGGGAAGGCCAGTCGACTAACCCGGGGTCAGTTGGTCCTTACAATAGAACTAGGTCGACTGCCACCCCCTGACTGACTCGGGAAGAATCATATCAGGGGAAGTGCTTTTATTTCTCATCTGGATCCCCAGACCTCCACACATCTGGATCACGTGTATCCTCTCATCACTCGGATTGGCCTTTTTTACCGACTAAGAACGACAGGTGAAAATGTGTTTGAAGAGGCCCCAGTGCGGTTGACAACCCAGAAAGTTCTCACACATGGACACGTATGCGGCAAGGTATGTGATGGTGTTGGGAGAAAAGTGATGAAGTTGGGCTCCAAAAAAGTTCAGAAAACCCCGAAAGAAAGGATGGGGAGGCAAAGAGAAACCGTGGTCGACGTGGGTCGCAAGAAGGACGCACTCACCCTCTTGCGGTCGTGGCTCAGTCTCGTCCTCTGGAAGCCACAGAAATTCATGGGGAATAAATCCCCCGTCAACCAGATCCTCCATATGTTCTCGCTGAATCGTTGACCGGATCCATTTGCCCTGGATCCAGCCGGGCGGCAGGCCGGTTCTCGACGACGACCCTGCCTGGCTCGTCTTCTTCCCCTTCGCCTTTGCCGTCGCCTTCTTCGCGTGCTCCAGAGCCGCCGTCTTGTCCTTCCCCATTGCGGCGGGTGGAGCTCGCACTAGGCGGCAACACCGAGGGCAGAGGTGGATGCAGTGGAGAAGTAGAGGAAGAAGGGGGTAAATGGGGCACACTGTGCAAAGGCCCCGGCCCGAATGCCTTATATGGCCCTATTCCCCGAGTGACTGACTTGTGGACCCAGGCAATCCTATCAAATCCCGCAACAGTCACGCGCTCGATACGTGGCGAAAAAGGTGGTGCGGGCGCCCCTGCCTAATCCGCCCTGCTTACTGCGGCTCTCTCCGTCCCGCGCGCTTCCCCCGATTTCGAATCCCGCGAGATCCGGGAACGGCAGCGCAGTCGATCGCGCCAAAGATTTTATGCCATATCAGTATTCGAAGCTTATCAGCTAAAGTTCACTCGACAACCTTTGAACGGCTCAAGGTGACAGGAAATGAAGTCAGAATTTTTGCATGGTTCACCAATCCAAGTAAAATGCTTCCGAAGCATGAACGTTGAGTCGGAACCATCTTCAACTCCATTTCCACTCGGACCCAGAACCATTCGGGGGATAATGACGATGACATGTACCTAGGGTAGGGCAATAGACCCGATCTAAGTACCCTTCCTAAGGACATTGCCCTACAATCAAAGACATTCAAAGGACGACAAATTCTACCGACTAAAATCACCTAGGATGCAATTCACTCGACCATGAGTACCACTCAGACAACCCAATTCCATTCGACCGGGATATAATCATTCGACCACATCAAAAACCACTCGGAGTACAGAAGATCTAAGGTCACTCTGGATGGCAACGATCAGGCGTTCACTCCGTAGTATTAAAGATCATTTATATCCCTTTAATGCTGATGTTACCAGTAATGTCCCCTCTTTATGTACATTGAACCCTGTGTAACATGGGATGGCTGGGGTCCTGGCGCACTCTATATAAGCCACCCCCTCCTCGGGCACAAGGGTTCGCACCCCTTGTAACTTCACGCATAATCCAATCGACCAGCCTCCGGGCACCGAGACGTAGGGTTGTTACTTCTTCTGAGAAGAGCCTGAACTCGTAAATCTTGCGTGCACAACTTCACCGTAGCTAGGATCTTGCCTCCTCACACCTACCCCCATTCTACTGTCAGACTTAGAACCACGACAGGGCCCTGTTGCATGCATTTTCATGCACGTACCGGACATAGAGCGAAACATGGTCGCTCGTTGCTGCAGTTTTGTGCTCCAACATTGCTGAAGGGAACGCTAATGTCCACACCGGATTTGCAACTCCCCGATCCAGCCTCACCCTAGTGTATGTTCCTCCGGCAACTTTTTTCTCGAAAGTCCAAGGGTTTCCCATATATCCAATGTCCGAGAGCCCACAAGTATCAAGTGCATCTCTAAATGCATCCATTTGGGCCTGACTTCTATTCCCAACTCCATCATGCTCGTGAGCATACATTACCTCATTAAAATCACCTAGGACTAGCCAAGGTACATCGCTTTCACCTACGATGCCCGTCCGAAGTCTTGTACCGTTCGTTCACTTGTGCCTCTCCATATACAAAAGTAACCCTAGTTCTGACGGCAACTAGGTCATTAATCAATGCATCAATGTGATACTGTGAGTAATCAACAATCTCAAGATTTATTTCATCATTCCAAAAGACTCCTAGGCCACCACTTCGGCCCGAACTGCTTACAGTATAACTCTTATTGAAACCTAAAGAACCAACCAAATTTTCAACTCTAGAACCCTCTATTTGCGTTTCAAGGATACAAAGTACAGAGGGGGCAAACTGCTTCGTCAGCACCGCGACAGTTCCAGCATAGAAGACTCATTGCACTTGGCGCGACCCCCCTAGGAGGCCCGCCATACGCACATCGGTTTTGTTTAAGGCTGTGTTCTTCCTGTTAACTTTGTCATTCGTCAAGGAGGATACTTTGTTCCGTTTTGGCTCCTGTTTTGATGATGGACACAACAGATCCTGGGGGGGGGCATCAACAGAAGCTTGTTTGCACCTTCAGCTATAGCCGGCTTCCCAACTGATGCCATCGGGTCCTGTGCCACAGCACCCTTCTTTCTATTCCCATCCACATCCTCCATGTAGATGTCCGAATCAACCGAGGTATTCTGCTGTTCATGTCCGCGTCCTCTGCCTGTTCTACCAGCTTGACCCTTGCCTTGGCCACCTCTAGTACTGTTGTCCCCTTGTCCCCGTCCTTCCCCTGGGCCTCTGTCTGGCCCTCTAAACCACGATGCCCTCAGATCTTTGAACACAAGGGCCTTTGGGAGATGGACTCCATCACCACACTCCTTGAAAAGATGTCCCAAGTGACCACAAACCGCACACCAGTCAGGTAGTCGCTCATATTTCACCCGAAAGATAAGTCGCTGAACGGTGTCCTTCTTCTTTATCACAGGGAAACTGCGTTCTTGAGGGGTTTTGTGACGTCAATTTTAACTCATACCCTGACAAAATTACCCTCAAAGTCATGCGAACTTGGTTCAGTAAAGATGAACTCACCTACTATGGAAGACAAGGCCTTGATCTTAGAAAAATAGCCTTCTGAGAAATCATGGGTCTGAATCCATATGTCAACTTTATTGAGCTCTATCGTCAACGTCTTAGTGAAGCCATCGTATGGCGCCAACACCATCGTCTTCCCTTTGAAAGCCCACGGTCCATCCTCCATGACGTGCTCCCAGTCTCCCAAGTAGCCGAATTGCATTGTGTACAGGTTCTCCTCGAGCGGCTTGATCTTAACGTCCTTTGCCAGGTCCCATGCCACCCTCATGTTCCTGTAGAACCAGTACTGACTGTAGCTTTTCTCAGTATATACCCTAGCAATGATCATCCATCGGGTAGCCTCCTCTAGCATCTCCTCATCTTCCATCACCACGTCCTCAAGTTCATCTTCTTTCAGTCCTAGCTCCTCCATCATCGCCTCTAGATCAGAGACGAGCGCACCCGTTCCCGATCCCCAAGAAGATTCATCCATCGTTCTCTTGCCCGAGAAAAGTTGTCCGCGGGCGGGGAATCCCTAGATGTTCTCCGATCCTCACCGTGAACCAGCGGAGAGAGAGAGGAGGAGAGGGGAGATTGGTTCTCTACGGTTGCGAGAGGTGAAAGATTGCCGCCGCCGCTGAGAGGAGAGAAAACCCTAACGAGAGGGGATTTGAGAATTTTTCTTTATATAGCCATTCCGGTGGGGTGTATGCCCCGACAAGCCCATGAGGCTGTAACATCGGCCCACTTTCTTCACTATCAAGAAATGCCTAACGAGGTCAACGGGTGAGGCTAATGTAACGGAAAATATATGGTAAACGATTTTGTCTAAAAAAGTATGGTAAACGATGAAGTACGCCCGATCGGCCAGGCTTTCGGCCGGTTGCTCTCTCGCGCCTCGCGCTGCGCACCGGGCCCTACATCATCTCTCTTTCCTTATCCTTTTTCCCTCTCCATAGAGAACACTGCACATCTCACCCCCCTTGCGGTCCTCTCCATAGCCGCACCCATCCATGCGCCTCTCTCCTACCACTCATATTTGCCGATGGTGTGCGAGAGGCAGACCGTCGTTGGATTCAAGGTCCTCGCGCCCGAGGAGCGAAGGGATGCTGCAAACGCTCAACCGCCGCCACCCCCTATGCTGTTGAGAGTGCTGTTGTGAGGCCATGGCGAGTTGCGAGGCGAGCGGCAGGAGGGCTGTAACCAGCGTGGCGACCTGCTGCAACCCCGGTGTGATGGCGTGCTGGAATCGGCCATCATTGATGCTGGAACCAACCATCGTCGGTGCTACAACCGATGGCCAATGAGTTGCAACCGACATCGGGCGGTGCTACAACCGGCGGCCAGCGTGCTGGAACCGGCACGGGGCGGTACTGCAAAGGGCGGTCGGCGAGCTGCAACCGTCATAGGGCGATGATACAACCGGCGACCGACGATTTGCAACCGACAGAGGGCGATGATATAACAGCAAGCTACAACCGGCATGGGGCCGTGCTACAACCGGCAACCGGCGAGCTGCAACCGGCATGGGGCGGTGCTACAACCGGAGGCCGGCGGAGCTACAACTGCCAGTTGCCGTCAATGCTGGAACCAGCGGCACAAAATCTATAACCAGCGACACAAAAAGTTGGAACCAGCCAGGGCATTTATTGCGACAGTGGAGAATGGGTTTTGTTGTCGCCGCGATTTTCCTGGAATCAATGACACAAAAAAGTTGCGATAGGGTGGATAGGAAGCTAGTATAATCGAGGAACAACGGCGACGCGCGTGACCAACGACACAACACTGCAACCTGGAGGCACAATTTTTTTCCTCGACCCGGCAATGGGTTGCACTGTGATGCGACAGCAAGGGATGCTAGAGACAAACGAGGGCGACAACAACAGGGGGAGGGGGTGCGAGCTGCTACCGGCGGGGCGTCAGGGGTGCTAACAATGTGGGGGCACTTGAATCGGGTAGCTGCGCGGCTACCGGCCGAAAATTGTACAGTTGGTTCCACTAAAAAGGATCCAGCACTTTGAAATCTAATAAAGAGAGGCCATATGAGAGCATGCGTGATCCAATGATAACAGTATACTTCTACCAATCTAAAGCAGAGCAAAAGCTTGAAGATATACATTTGGCCAGCTAGGCGACATGCTTTTATTTGGAAGGTTGTGCATATTTCTCATGATAAACTTGAGAAAAGAAAGATGTACACTCTAAAAGATATAGATTCGAGCTGTAACTGTCTGGAACTCTTAGTGTCCTGTTTTTAAAAGTTTGCAACTGAATGCTATGAGACAATTTACATCACTTTTCAAACGGCACGTAAAGCGAAAAGTGGGTGACGTGAAATGCATCCAGCAATGGCCTAGGAATTTTTTCTAACAAACATGTTATTAAAAGTCCTATTTTGCCCCTATGTCTCCTTTTAAAGCCTGTGGAGAAATATACCTCAACGCACACAAAGTCACCAAATATAGCACAAGTTTTTCTTGAAGGTTCTTATCTAGGAGTAGAAACTAGTGAGCGACTAGAGATGTCACTCTCATCACCACTACCACCACCACCACCACAACCACCATTGTTGGTCACACCATATGGGTCAACAGGAGGCGGTGATTCGTCCGTTTCAATCGATCCTTACGTGCCACTGATCGTGACTTTGATCATCATTGCAGCCCTCATGGTTGCCTCTTTGGTTTTTGCAAATTTATGTGTTAAGCGTTGGGCATTCTCCAACAGTTCATATGGTACACAGTCGTTCGTGAAGCAAGAATGTGGCATGTGCACTCGTGAGGGCACCATTGAAGCTGCTTATCCTGTGAAGAAGGGTAATGTGGAGACTGCAGCTTTAGAGGAGTTGGTGGAGTCAGATCCACCACAAAACGAAGAGGATGACGAGGATAGTTCTTCCGAAGAAGGTTTTTAAGACATCAATCAATCTATGTTTTACTTATCTAGAATTTTCTAGATATTATGTTATGTTCCCTCGATGCTTTGTTCAAAGAGATTTGGATGTGTTTTGTAAGCTTGATCCTACTGGTCCAAAGGATAATAAATAGTATGCATCTCTTAGATTGCTGTTATGTATATACAGATCTCACTATTGTTTAGGTTTTGGTGTTTTTCAGCTCTTGTAGTTTTAGTCCATGTATTGGTCGGTTCATTATTCGGTGTGAGCTTCGCGCCATTTTTTCACGCTTGCCGTGAGGCTTGAACAACCAAACAAACACCAGAAATAAGTTTGAACCGTTCATGCACATAAGCCTTACCAAAAAATTATTGCTCTTGCATTTTAATCTGCACGTCCTTCAAAATTAGAGATCATTTTAATCGAGTTCAAAAAAAGAGAGATCTTTTTAATTGGTACTATGTAAGCAACACATTTTGGCACTTCGAACTCATTTGTATGTATTGAAATTTTTGGCACCCATTTAGAAAGTCTTAGCTTGCTTCTACCGTGCTAAAAAGCTAGCATTTCACTAATTCATGCCACTTTTCCTGAAAAAATATGTCACTTAATCTGTACATTTCTACTGCATTGTTCATGCATGTGAACATGTATGTTTTTGGCAGTTATAGATTCTGTTGTGTGTCTTCGGCAAGTGCCGGTGTCTGAACCTTTATTCGCCGCTTGACACAAGAGGAACATATAACAGGCAAAAAAGCAAGCAAAGTATATAACCCGCATACTCATGTGAGTTAAGATACGGACGACAAAAACACACAATTTTCACATAAAGAAACGAGAAAATTTTAGGATTATCTCCATTAGTATTACCTCTTGTAAGGTAAGAGTATCTACAACCGGTCTCCTCAAATCCTCCTTAAACGTTCGCGGACGCGCCTAGTCAGTGATCTAATAGGAGAGAGAAGAAAAAAAAGCGACCCACCGGACCCCTCATATCATCCCTATACGTATGGGTTGTCCGCGAACCTTCATATTGAGAAAATTGTAGAGAGGATATGAGGGACCGCGGAAGCGCCTGGTCAGTCCGCCATGTAGGACGTGTCCACCCGGGACAACCTTTTCACTTTCTTTCTTTATTCATTCTTTTTTCTTCTTCTCTATCTTCACTTCACCAATCACATGCAAGTGACAAGACATATAAGAGAGGAAATGAGGAGTATGGCTGCATGGATGGACAAATATAAGGGCTCAAAATGGACTTGTCCAGTTTTTGATAGGGTGTGTCCGCGGGCGTTTAGGGGCCAGATTTGCTAAGTCTGGCTGTAGATGCTCGAACATAAGGACGACAAACCTGTAGGGTTAATATGGACTTTTACCTTTATACGAATAAGCAAACAAATCATTATGCCATTACAGCATGGTGCGTAACTAGGAAATATATCATGCATAATGCTAACATTTCCATGGCATGTCTTATTTTCATCACACAAAGTATATAACCCGCATACTCACGTGAGTAAAAACACAATTTAGTTAATTTTGAACTTTTGGATCATTGTATAATTTCAGACACAATTTCAGATTTTTCATGCGATCATATAGTTTTTTTACACGAGTAAGAGTGAAATTAATAGAAGTGTGACATGATAGTATGAATTAAATATGTACTTTTTTGAATAGTTTGGATTGCTTACCACACATGTCACGTGGTAATATGTATTCTGTAATAATGATAGTGGCGGGCTCCGCTGCCGAAGGTGGTGGGGGTGCTCTCTCTCCCTCTCCCATGGCGACGCTGGAGGCTAGTCCTGTTGACTGGGATGGCGATGGCTGGCGGACCAGCGCGAGGAGGCCGGGGTGGCGGCCCCGGGACGAGCTGGCCGGTGCACAACAATTCAGGTGGTCTGCACTTGACAGGCGGCAATGGCTTCGGCCATAGGGGTGGCGCGGCCTCGCCGGATCTAGGTTCTGGCGCCTGGATCCGTGCGCGGGACGGTGGTGCTACGCGGCGGTGGCCGCGGGCAGCCGGTGGCTGGTCTCCATGTGTGGCGCGTAGCTGTGCTAGTAGGGCATGACGACCGTGGTTCTGCCTGGGTGCGCACCAGCGTCGGCTGCGGGCTCGGAGCGGCTCGGGCGAGGAGTGGTGGTTCAGGCAAAGGCAGTGGGTCGAGGGTGTCTTCCCTCCTGTCTGGTTTTGCTCGGCCTGTCATGACCACGACTGGAGATTGGAGGAGGTTGCTGCTCCATGGAGGAGGTGGTTGGTGGTGGGATGGATGTGTGTCTATGGTGGCGGTGGATGTGGAGTTGTCCTTGAAGGAAATATGCCCTAGAGGCAATAATAAAGTTATTATTTATTTCCTTAAACATGATAAAATTTTATTATTCATGCTAGAATTGTATTAACCGGAAACATGATACATGTGTGAATACATAGACAAACAGAGTGTCACTAGTATGCCTCTACTTGACTAGCTCGTTGATCAAAGATGGTTATGTTTCCTAGCCATAGACATGAGTTGTCATTTGATTAACGAGATCACATCATTAGGAGAATGATGTGATTGACTTGACCCATTCCGTTAGCTTAGCACTTGATCGTTTAGTATGTTGCTATTGCTTTCTTCATGACTTATACATGTTCCTATTCCTATGAGATTATGCAACTCCCGTTTACCGGAGGACCACTTTGTGTGCTACCAAACGTCACAACGTAACTGGGTGATTATAAAGGTGCTCTAAAGGTGTCTTCAAAGGTACTTGTTGAGTTGGCGTATTTCGAGATTACGATTTGTCACTCCGATTGTCGGAGAGGTATCTCTGGGCCCACTTGGTAATGCACATCACTATAAGCCTTGCAAGCATTGTAACTAATGAGTTAGTTGCAGGATGATGTATTACGGAACGAGTAAAGAGACTTGCCGGTAACGAGATTGAACTAGGTATTGAGATACCGACGATCGAATCTCGGGCAAGTAACATACCGATAACAAAGGGAACAACGTATGTTGTTATGCGGTTTAACCGATAAAGATCTTCGTAGAATATGTGGGAGCCAATATGAACATCCAGGTTCCGCTATTGGTTATTGACTGGAGACGTGTCTCGTTCATGTCTACATAGTTCTCGAACCCGTAGGGTCAGCACACTTAAAGTTCGGTGACGATCGGTATTATGAGTTTTTGTGTTTTGATGTACCGAAGGTAGTCCGCAGTCCCAGATATGATCACCGAGATGACAAGGAGTCTCGAAATGGTCGAGACGTAAAGATCGATATATTGGACGACTATGTTTGGACATCGGAAAGGTTCTGAAAGGTTTCAGACATATACCGAAGTACCGGGGGTTACCGGAACCCTCCCGGGGCTTAATGGGCCTACATGGGCCTTAGTGGAAATAGAGGGCAGCAAGGGGAGTGTGGGGTACGCCCCCAAGGTTCAAACCGAATTGGTTTAGGGCAAGGGGGGCCGGCCCCCTCTTTCCTTCTCCTCCTCTCCCTTTCCTTCCCTCTCCTACTCCTTCTAGGAAAAGGAAGAGTCCTACCCCCTTGGCGCGCCTCTCCCTGGCCGGCCGCCTCCTCTCCCTTGCTCCTTTATATACGGGGGCAGGGGGCACCCCATAGACACAATAATTGATCATTGATCTCTTAGCCATGTGCGGTGCCCCCCTTCACTATAATCCACCTCGATCATATCGTAGCAGTGCTTAGGCGAAGCCCTGCGTCGGTAGCATCATCATCACCGTCACCACGCCGTCGTGCTGACGAAACTCTCTCGGGAAGCTTTGCTGGATCGGAGCTCGCGGGACGTCATCGAGTTGAACGTGTGCAGAACTCGGAGGTGCCGTGCATTCGGTACTTGGATCGGTCGGATCGTGAAGACGTACGACTACATCAACCGCGTTGTGCTAACGCTTACGCTTTCGGTCTATGAGGGTACGTGGACATACTCTCCCCTCTCGTTGCTATGCATCACCATGATCCTGTGTGTGCGTCGGATTTTTTTGAAATTACTACGTTCCCCAACAGTGGCATCTGAGCCAAGTTATTGCGTAGATGTTATATGCATGAGTAGAACACAAGTGAGTTGTGGGCGATACAAGTCATACTGCTTACCAGCATGTGATACTTTGGTTCGGCGGTATTGTTGGATGAAGCGGCCCGGACCGACATTACGTGTACGCTTACGTGAGACTGATTCTACCGACGTGCTTTGTACACAGGTGGCTGGAGGGTGTCAGTTTCTCCAACTTTAGTTGAACCGAGTGTGGCTACACCTGGTCCTTGCAAAGGTTAAAACAACACTAACTTGGCGAACTATCGTTGTGGTTTTGATGCGTAGGTAAGAACAGTTCTTGCTCAGCCCGTAGCAGCCACGTAAAAACTTGCAACAACAAAGTAGAGGACGTCTAACTTGTTTTTGCAAGGCATGTTGTGATGTGATATGGTCAAGACATGATGCTATATATATTGTATGAGATGATCATGTTTTGTAACAGAGTTATTGGCAACTGGCAGGAGCCATATGGTTGTCGCTTTATTGTATGCAATGCAATCGCCCTGTAATTGCTTTACTTTATCACTAAGCGGTAGCAGTAGTCGTAGAAAGAATAGTTGGCGAGACAACAACGATGCTATGATGGAGATCAAGGTGTCGCGCCGGTGACGATGGTGATCATGACGGTGCTTCGGAGATGGAGATCACAAGCACAAGATGATGATGGCCATATCATATCACTTAAATTGATTGCATGTGATGTTTATCCTTTATGCATCTTATTCTGCTTTGTTTGATGGTAGCATTATAAGATGATCTCTCACTAACTTTCAAGGTAAAAGTGTTCTCCCTGAGTATGCACCATTGCCAAAGTTCGTCGTGCCGAGACACCACGTGATGATCGGGTGTGATAAGCTCAACGTTCATCTACAACGGGTGTAAGACAGTTTTACACACGCAGAATACTCGGGTTAAACTTTACGAGCCTAGCATACGCAGATATAGCCTCAGAACACTGAGACCAAAAGGTCGAGCATGAATCATATAGTAGATATGATCAACATAGTGATGTTCACCATTGAAAACTACTCCATTTCACGTGATGATAGGTTATGGTTTAGTTGATATGGATCACGTGATCACTTAGATGATTAGAGGGATGTCTATCTAAGTGAGAGTTCTTAAGTAATATGATTAATTGAACTTAAATTTATCATGAACTTAGTACCTGATAGTATTTTGCTTGTCTATGTTATTGTAGATAGATGGCCCGTGCTGTTGTTCCGTTGAATTTTAATGCATTCCTTGAGAAAGCAAAGTTCAAAGATGATGGTAGCAATTACACGGACTGGGTCTGTAACTTGAGGATTATCCTCATTGCTGCACAGAAGAATTACGTCCTGGAAGCACCGATGGGTGTCAGGCCTGCTGCAGATGCTGCTGATGACGTTAAGAATGTCTGGTAGAGTAAAGCTGATGACTACTCGATAGTTCATTGTGCCATGCTTTACGGCTTAGATCCGGGACTTCAACGATGTTTTAAACGTCATGGAGCATATGAGATGTTCCAGGAGTTGAAGTTAATATTTCAAGAAAATGCCCGGATTGAGAGATATGAAGTCTCCAATAAGTTCTATAGCTGCAAGATGGAGGAGAATAGTTCTGTCAGTGAACATATACTCAAAATGTCTGGGTATCATAATCACTTGACTCAACTGGTAGTTAATCTTCCTGTTGACAGTGTCATTGACAGAGTTCTTCAATCACTGCCACCAAGCTACAAGAGCTTCGTGATGAACTATAATATGCAAGGGATGAATAAGACAATTCCCGAGCTCTTCGCAATGCTAAAGGTAGCGGAGGTAGAAATCAAGAAAGAGCATCAAGTGTTGATGGTCAACAAGACCACCAGTTTCAAGAAAAAGGGTAAAAGGAAGAAGAAGGGGAACTTCAAGAAGAACAGCAAACAAGTTGCTGCTCAGGAGAAGAAACCCAAGTCTGGACCTAAGCCTGAGACTGAGTGCTTCTACTGCAAATAGACTGGAAGCGGAACTTCACCAAGTATTTGGCGGATAAGAAGGATGGCAAGGTGAACAAAGGTATATGTGATATACATGTTATTGATGTGTACCTTACCAGAGCTCGCAGTAGCACCTGGGTATTTGATACTGTTCTGTTGCTAATATTTGCAACTCGAAACAGGGACTACGGATTAAGTGAAGACTGGCTAAGGATGAGGTGACGATGCGTGTGGGAAATGGTTCCAAAGTCGATGTGATCGCCGTCGGCACGCTACCTCTACATCTACCTTCGGGATTAGTTTTAGACCTGAATAATTGTTATTTGGTGCCAGCGTTGAGCATGAACATTATATCTGGATCTTGTTTGATGCGAGACGGTTATTTATTTAAATCTGAGAATAATGGTTGTTCTATTTATATGAGTAATATTTTTTATGGTCATGCACCCTTGAAGAGTGGTTTATTTGTGTTAAATCTCAAAAGTAGTGACACACATATTCATAATGTTAAAGCCAAAAGATGCAGAGTTGATAATGATAGTGCAACTTATTTGTGGCACTGCCGTTTGGGTCATATTGGTGTAAAGTGCATGAAGAAACTCCATACTGATGGACTTTTGGAATCACTTGGTACTTGCGAACCATGCCTCATGGGCAAGATGACTAAAACGCCGTTCTCCGGAACAATGGAGCGAGCAACCGACTTGTTGGAAATCATACATACTGATGTATGTGGTCCAATGAATATTGAAGCTCGCGGCGGGTATCGTTATTTTCTCACCTTCACAGATGATTTAAGCAGATATGGGTATATCTACTTAATGAAACATAAGTCTGAAACATTTGAAAAGTTCAGAGAATTTCAGAGTGAAATGGAAAATCATCGTAACAAGAAAATAAAGTTTCTACGATCTGATCATAGAGGAGAATATTTGGGTTACGAGTTTGGTCTACATTTGAAACAATGCGGAATAGTTTCGCAACTCACGCCACCTGGAACACCACAGCGTAATGGTGTGTCCGAACGTCGTAATCCTACTTTACTAGATATGGTGCGATCTATGATGTCTCTTACTGATTTACTGCTATCGTTTTGGGGTTATGCTTTAGAGACGGCTGCATTCACGTTAAATAGGGCACCATCAAAATCCATTGAGACGATGCCTTATAAACTATGGTTTGGCAAGAAACCAAAGTTGTCGTTTCTTAAAGTTTGGGGCTGCGATGCTTATGTGAAAAAGCTTCAACCTGATAAGCTCGAACCCAAGTCGGAAAAATGTGTCTTCATAGGATACCCAAAAGAAACAGTTGGGTACACCTTCTATCACAGATCCGAAGGCAAGAATTTTGTTGCTAAGAATGGATCATTTCTAGAGGAGTTTCTCTCGAAAGAAGTGAGTGGGAGGAAAGTAGAACTTGATGAGGTAACTATACCTGCTCCCTTATTGGAAAGTAGTTCATCACAGAAACCGGTTCCTGTGACATCTACACCAATTAGTGAGGAAGCTAATGACGATGATCATGAAACTTCAGATCAAGTTACTACTGAACCTCGTAGGTCAACCAGAGTAAGATACGCACCAGAGTGGTATGGTAGTCCTGTTCTAGAGGTCATGTTGCTAGACCATGACGAACCTACGAACTATGAGGAAGTGATGATGAGCCCAGATTCCGCAAAATGGCTTGAGGCCATGAAATCTGAGATAGGATCCATGTATGAGAACAAAGTGTGAACTTTGGTTGACTTGCCCGATGATCGGCAAGCCATCGAGAATAAATGGATCTTCAAGAAGAAGACACACGCTGATGGTAATGTTACTGTCTACAAAGCTCGACTTGTTGCGAAAGGTTTTCAACAAGTTCAAGGAGTTGACTACGATGAGACCTTCTCACCCGTAGCGATGCTTAAGTCCGCCCGAATCATGTTAGCTATTGCCGCATTTTATGATTATGAAATTTGGCAAATGGATGTAAAGACTGCATTCCTGAATGGATTTCTAGAAGAAGAGTTGTATATGATGCAACCTGAAGGTTTTATCGATCCAAAAAGTGCTAACAAAGTGTGCAAGCTCCAGCGGTCCATTTATGGACTGGTGCAAGCCTCTCGGAGTTGGAATAAACGTTTTGATAGTGTGATCAAAGCATATGGTTTTATACAGACTTTTGGAGAAGCTTGTATTTACAAGAAAGTGAGTGGGAGCTCTGTAGCATTTCTAATATTATATGTGGATGACATATTGTTGATTGGAAATGATATAGAATTTCTGGATAGCATAAAAGGATACTTGAATAAGAGTTTTTCAATGAAAGACCTCGGTGAAGCTGCTTACATATTGGGCATCAAGATCTATAGAGATAGATCAAGACGCTTAATTGGACTTTCACAAAGCACATACCTTGACAAAGTTTTGAAGAAGTTCAAAATGGATCAGGCAAAGAAAGGGTTCTTGCCTATGTTACAAGGTGTGAAGTTGAGTAAGACTCAATGCCCGACCACTGCAGAAGATAGAGAGAAAATGAAAGAGGTTCCCTATGCTGCAGCCATAGGCTCTATCATGTATGCAATGCTGTGTACCAGACCTGATGTGTGCCTTGCTATTAGTTTCGCAGGGAGGTACCAAAGTAATCCAAGAGTGGATCACTGGACAGAGGTCAAGAACACCCTGAAGTACCTGAAAAGGAATAAGGATATGTTTCTCGTTTATGGAGGTGACAAAGAGCTCATAGTAAATGGTTACGTTGATGCAAGCTTTGACACTGATCTGGACGATTCTAAATTGCAAACCAGATACGTGTTTATATTGAACGGTGGAGCTGTCAGTTGGAGCAGTTCTAAACAGAGCGTCGTGGCGGGATCTACATGTGAAGCGGAGTAAATTGCTGATTCGGAAGCAGCAAATGAAGGAGTCTGGATGACGGAGTTCATATCCGATCTAGGTGTCATACCTAGTGCATCGGTTCCAATGATAATCTTTTGTGACAATACTGGTGCAATTGCCTTGGCAAAGGAATCCAGATTTCACAAGAGAACCAAGCAAATCAAGAGACGCTTCAACTCCATCCGGGATCAAGTCCAGGTGGGAGACATAGAGATTTGCAAGATACATACGGATCTAAATACTGCAGACCCGTTGACTAAGCCTCTTCCACGAGCAAAACATGATCAACACCAAGGCTCCATGTGTGTTAGAATCATTATCGTGTAATCTAGATTATTGACTCTAGTGCAAGTGGGAGACCGAAGGAAATATGCCCTAGAGGCAATAATAAGTTATTATTTATTTCCTTATATCATGATAAATTATTATTATTCATGCTAGAATTGTATTAACCGGAAACATGATACATGTGTGAATACATAGACAAACAGAGTGTCACTAGTATGCCTCTACTTGACTAGCTCGTTGATCAAAGATGGTTATGTTTCCTAGCCATATACATGAGTTGTCATTTGATTAACGAGATCACATCATTAGGAGAATGATGTGATTGACTTGACCCATTCCATTAGCTTAGCACTTGATCGTTTAGTATGTTGCTATTGCTTTCTTCATGACTTATACACGTTCCTATTCCTATGAGATTATGCAACTCCTGTTTATCGGAGGAACACTCTGTGTGCTACCAAACGTCACAACGTAACTGGGTGATTATAAAGGTGCTCTACAGGTGTCTCCGAAGGTACTTGTTGAGTTGGCGTATTTCGAGATTAGGATTTGTCACTCCGATTGTCGGAGAGGTATCTCTGGGCCCACTCGGTAATGCACATCACTATAAGCCTTGCAAGCATTGTAACTAATGAGTTAGTTGCAGGATGATGTATTACAAAACGAGTAAAGAGACTTGCCGGTAATGAGATTGAACTAGGTATTGAAATACCGATGATCGAATCTCGGGCAAGTAACATACCGATGACAAAGGAAACAACGTATGTTGTTATGTGGTTTGACCGATAAAGATCTTCGTAGAATATGTGGGAGCCAATATGAACATCCAGGTTCCGCTATTGGTTAATGACCGGAGACGTGTCTTGGTCATGTCTACATAGTTCTCGAACCCATAGGGTCCGCACACTTAAAGTTCGGTGATGGTCGGTATTTGAATTTTTGTGTTTTGATATACCGAAGGTAGTTCGGAGTCCCGGATATGATCACGGACATGACGAGGAGTCTCGAAATGGTCGAGACGTAAAGATCCATATGTTGGACGACTATGTTCGGACATCGGAAAGGTTCCGGAAGGTTTTCAGACATATACCGAAGTACCGGGGGTTACCGGAACCCTCCCGGGGGCTTAATGGGCCTACATGGGCCTTAGTGGAAATAGAGGGCAGCAAGGGGAATGTGGGGCACGCCCCCCAAGGCCCAAACCGAATTGGTTTAGGGCAAGGGGGGCTAGCCCCCTCTTTCCTTCTCCTCCTCTCCCTTTCCTTCCCTCTCCTACTCCTACTAGGAAAAGGAGGAGTCCTACTCCTAGTGGGAGTAGGACTCCCCCCTTGGCGCGCCTCTCCCTGGCCGGCCGCCTCCTCCCCCTTGCTCCTTTAAATACGGGGGAAGGGGGCACCCCATAGACACAACAATTGATCATTGATCTCTTAGTCATGTGCGGTGCCTCCTCCACCATAATCCACCTCGATCATATCGTAGCGGTGCTTAGGCGAAGCCCTGCCTCGGTAGAATCATCATCACCATCACCACGCCGTCGTGCTGACGAAACTCTCCCGTGAAGCTTTGCTGGATCGGAGCTCGCGGGACTTCATCGAGTTGAACATGTGCAGAACTCGGAGGTGCCGTGCGCTCGGTACTTGGATCGGTCGGATCGTGAAGACGTACGACTACATCAACCGCGTTGTGCTAATGCTTCCGCTTTCGGTGTACGAGGGTACGTAGACACACTCTCCCCTCTCGTTGCTATGCATCACCATGATCCTGTATGTGCGTAGGATTTTTTTTTGAAATTACTACGTTCCCCAACAGTCCTTGGCCGAGGTGGCACTGACCAGGGCGCTCGAGATGGTGGAGGCTTCTAGGTTAATGTGCTGCGTGATGCGACGCCTCCCGTCGTGGTGGTCGACCCGATTGAGTAGCTCCGGAAGTTTGGGTTTTGTGATCTTGGGCTGGGAGAAATCCCCGCTTCGTGACATCGAGGCTAGCAACGACGACGTCCGTGGATGCCGTTCCCTCTTTGGAGGTGTTTCTTTGGCCCGGGAAACCCTTGGTCCGTCCTTTGGACCAAGCGGCGGCGGTATCATGGCGTCATCCCTCCTTGGAGGTATCTTCTTGTTGCTCGAGGAGTTCCAGTGGCACGGCTCAATTCGGTGTCGGCTTCTACTATGGGTATGGGCCTCCTTGGCGCAATGTACACCATCGCAGGCGCTCTCTCGATGACGCCGTTTGTAGGTCCCCCAAGGCCCTACCGTCCACTTGCGAACTTCTTGGCGCAATGGGTGGGGTATGTTTGTCTGTGTTGGCCTCGAGTTTTGGTCTTGTTGTAAACGTCTCCGGCTTCGGTTGTGATGCATCTTGGTTTCTCTGTGGCTTGCCCCATCGCCATCGGCATGAGGTTGACCTAGATGAAGCATGTATCGTAGTACCCGTGGTGGGTGTGTTTTGTGGATGTGGATGCTAATTCTTATGATTGGCGTTGTAATGGCCGAAAGACGTTGTATCCGGCTTCTTTGTCACTTCTTCTTTAATATATGATACACATGCGCATGCGTATTCAGAAAAAAAATATGTAAGCCATATTTGGTAAAAAAAATGTCATCCAATAATAAGGCATGACTATTATATATGGAAATCATGCATGCGTACTATATATGGAAGCAAAATAAACATATTCATGAATTTCCTTTAAACATAGTGAAAAGAGAGGTCAAAAATCATTTAAACATTCATTTTTTGACAAGTGGTTGCTTTATTTGGATTATTATGTTGATCAAATATATCCTTAATGAATGGAATGATTAGATTGAATATTTCTCTTGAGATGGACCATCTTAAAACTGCTCTAACAAAACACTCCATTGGTCAACTTCCTTTCTACAAAAAGAAAATATGGTAGCAATATGATGTTGAAATTTCTCATATGCACAAAGCAAAAATATGTACGTCAATGATGCAATAGAGAGAAAATGAGATCTTGCAAAACTGTGCGATCTATCTGGTTTTGATTATGTTCCATTAACCCATCTCAACTGGATATACACTTTGCGACAAGACACATTTTTGGAACTACGAAAGGTAGAGTTCAATTTTCACTAAACTAAAACATAGGTCCTTATATATCTTCACAGAAAACAAGAGTATTTTGCTCTCATATAGATATCTTTCATTTGTTTACGAAAATTTGATGGAAAACAGTGATGGCGATAATGTAATTTGAGGTTTGAAACAACTCTACGTACAACAATTTTTGTACCACACTTCCACGCCAGACAGTGAATAGATGCTGCATGCTATGACCAACAAACCGAGCCATCTCTAATCGTATAAGTGTAGGACGGTATTTTGTCGTATGCATAGCATTGTTGTTTTCAGGTTATCCTGTCCTCCAAGGATACTAGTGCAGGTTATCTTGTCCTCCAGGGATACTAGTATGGCAACTTTTAACTGGACAATAAATTACTCAAAACCTCCATAATCAAGCAAGGTTTAATATATACCATTGGTTTGCACTTTTGACATAATGAGACCGGCAAATCATGGCTGAGGGAAAGTATCAGGTGCTCCAAACACTCATATGCTCCCACGCTCCAATGTTTGAAAGCTCAATTTTGAATGTTCCAAAAGAATTCAAATCTTTTTGTGGATGTTCACAAGACATGTCTATATCCTTACAAAGTTCAAATTCAAAATTGAAATACACATAAATAAAAAGACAAATCCAACATGAATAGTTTGACAAAAGGACAAAAGCAAAAAAACAACACTATTCACATCTAGATTTTTTTGTTTCTCGATGTCTTGAGAACATTCACTTTTTTCTTAATTTTTTTGACACATCTAAATTTGATTTTTGTTAATATGGGAGAATATGGAAGTTGGGAGCACTAGATATTCTCCCTCATGACTGATTGACGGACATGGCATATCTTTTGTGGACAACACACTCAAATGGTCCCCCCTTTCTCTCTCTCTCTCCCTCTCTCTCTCTCTCTCACACACACACACACACACACATTTCCACTAGCACCCTAATCCCCCTTTTGTCTATGTTGGTGTCGGTTTCCCCACTCGTGCCCCTTCCACAATGTTATTTGTCCCTGTATGAGTCCTAGGGGATCTTCTAAAATATTAATTCCTACTATACTAGAGAAGCACTCGGAGTAGATAAGAAAGGAGTCCGATGGAATCCGAAGGACATACTCATTGAAGGAGATTTTCTTTTGGGACAAGACCGTATGAGAGCACAACTCGGAGAGAATTGAGTATTGAAGTCCAAGGAACAATGTATATACATGTGAATTTAAGTCCACGACAGGGGGGGGGGGGGGCGATATCGCCAGATCTACATACAAGACATGCATCATCTCGGCGAGTACTCTCCCGCGAGCTACTTTATATCACATTTACATTAGCACGACCCTTTGAATAACCCCAATGGGGCCTGGACCTAGGTATATTGTGTTCTTTGTCTCTCTGATCTCATTGAAATTAACCAATAGGGCCCTTGTGTGCCCTACACGTCCTTTTGGATAGGTATATGATAAGTCTCCAACGTATCTACAATTTATGAAGTATTCATGCCATGTTTACAACAATTTTATATGATTTTGATATGATTTGAATGGAACTAATCTGGACTGACGTTGTTTTTAGCAGAACTAATGTGGTATTATTTTTTGTGCAGAAATAGAAGTTCTCGGACTGGGCTAAAAATTTACGGTGATTTTTTGTGGACCAAAAGAGACCCCCGAAGCTTCGAGGAAGGACCAGAAGCCTCACGAGGAAGCGACAAGCCTGGGGGGCGCATCCTCCCCCACGGCGCGTGGAGCAGGCTTGTCGCTCCCTCGTGGCCCCCCTTGACGTGAAACCAACGCCAAAAATTTCTATAAATACCAAAAACCCTAGAAATAAACCTAGAACTTCCGCTGTGCCGCTGCAAGCCTCTGTATCAAAGCGATCTCATCTGGAGGCCTTCTTTGGCACCCTGCTGGATGGGGAAATCATCACCGGGGGCCATCTTCATCATCCCGGCGTTCTCTTTGTTAATATAGTTGGATCATATGGTGTTTCTCCCTCTCTATGTTTTCGTGATGAATTGAGTATTTACCTTTGAGGTTTCACCATTATCGGATTGAAAACTTCTATGGATTTGATAAAACTTGATGTATGTCTTGCATATGAATACCCATGGTGACAATGGGGTGTTCTATTGATTCACTTGATATATATTTTGGCACTCAACTCGTGGATTCCCGAGGTGACATTGGGGTAATCTATGCATAGGGGTTGATGCACATTTTCGTCCTACTTTCTCCGGTAAAAATCTTGGGGTACTCTTTGAAGTTCTTTGTGTTGGATTGAATATTATGAATTTGAAGTTGTTTGATGCATATCGAATAATCAACTCAGGATACTTGTGGTGACATTAGAGTTGGTTGATGCGTATCATATGGTGTTACTTTAGTACGAACTCTTGGGCTATTTGTGACACTTATAGGAATAGATCAATAGATTGATCGGAAAGCATAACTTTGAGGTGGTTTTGTGCCCTACAAACAATTACATCTTATGTTCTCCGCTAGATAAGAACTTTGGAGTGACTCTTTGTCGCACGTTGAGGGATTGTTATGTGATTCAATTATGTTAACACTGTTGAGAGATTGCACTAGTGAAAGTATGAACCCTAGGCCTTGTTTTTAAGCATTGAAATACCGTTTGTGCTCACTTTTGTTACTTTCTACCTTGCAGTTTTTATATGAGGATTGGATCCACACTCTGAGATATGTTATGAGGAGTGATAAGAAAGAATATGTGATGGATCAACCACTTGGTGACTACCTGACGCTTGGAGCGTCTCAAGATGTCATTAATGTGTTTTTATCTCGCAAGAATAATTTCAGTGTTGTCAAAAGTATTATGCTATCATGCATGGATCAAGTGTTACATAAACATTATGAACAATTCAATACTATCAAAATT
The DNA here is from genome assembly GCA_034509565.1 of Triticum monococcum. Classification (NCBI taxonomy): domain Eukaryota; kingdom Viridiplantae; phylum Streptophyta; class Magnoliopsida; order Poales; family Poaceae; genus Triticum; species Triticum monococcum. The sequence goes on from CM067841.1 coordinate 501,019,943, forward strand.
GTCGAGGCACTTGAAGTTATGTATCACAAAGATCCAACTGAAGTTCATGAGATGACTGAAGCATTGGAAGAGTGCAAGATAGCTGAAGTTAGTGAGCAAGGTGGCAAACCTGCAGACTATTATGATAGTATTAATGGAATGGAAATAGATTTTCCAAAGACTCCAGAAAATGATTTGATACTTACCTTACTTTATGAATCGATGCTCAAGACCAAAACAAATAGGGTTGCAGAACCAACAAAAGTTGGTGGTGAACAAAACAGAAGTTTCAAAAGAAAACACAACACCAAAAGGAACAAGGGTGGAGTTTCTTGCGAGACTATATGTTTCTAGGGAAAGGACACTTGAAAAGAAATTACTTGAAATATCTAACGGATAAGAAGAACACTGAAAGCGCGTTAAGTCGACTAGAGGGGGGTGAATAGGCGATTTTTATGAATTCTTCACTGAGGAATTTGAGGGTGAGGAAATTCCTAAGAGAAGAACTACTTGCAGCGGAATAAGTACTCAGAAGTAAAAATAACAGAACATAAGCATGGTCTTCATGATGAAATGAAAACAAATACAGAGTACAAGAAGCGTAAACACAGGATAAAACATGATGAAGACAAACAGACTGAAGAAATTGAATTGACGAAATTGAGAAAGTCTTCAGTCAAGGTCTTCAAACAGATATGAACAAGCACACAACATGGTAATGAGGAAAGGAAGGGTTGAGGAAATAGAACCAGTAGGCTTGGTGAATACAATGATTTGGTAGACCAGTTCCAACTGCCGTGAAAGTTGTACGTATGGTTAGGGAGGCTAGGTATTCAAACTTGAGGACACACAGTCCCGAACACCTAGTCCTGAACACGCAGTTCATGACACTTAGTCCTCACCGTATTCCCCTTGAGCTAAGGTCACACAGACCTCGCCCAATCACTCGTGGTAATTCTTCAGGTGACTTCCAAACCTTCACAAACTCGGTCAGTCGATGATCCACAATTTCCTCTTGGATGCTCTAGACCATGACGCTTAACCGTTTGGAAGATGCACAGTCTTCAAAGGTAACAAGCATCGGATCCACGCATGATCAATCTCTTCAGTGATGCTCAATCACTATGGGTTTGTAGGTGTTTGGGTTTGGGTTTTCCTCACTTGATGTTTTTCGCTCAAAGTCCTCGGAGGATGGGATGCTCTCAAATGACAAGTGTCAGTTTCTCTCGGAGCAGCCAACCAGCTAGTGGTTATAGGGGGCGGCTATTTATAGCCTAGGGAGTAGCCCGACATGATAAGACATAAATGCCCTTCATTGATATGACCGTTAGGTGGGAAGATATTTTGGGACAGCTGGCGCGTACACAACAACGGTCGAAAATTTGACTATAAAATTCCTCAGGGCTATCATGTTCCTCTCTTGTAGGCAATCCGCACTGGCGAATTCCTAACTCCTTAGTCAGAACAAATTCCTCAGAGACCAGAAGAGCTTCATTTCTGTCACTGAAGAAATTGACTGAACTGCATGAGATTTCCAATGGCTTCACTCGAAGGGATTGGTAGGTGTAGGATTTTGAGTTGAGCATCACTTGGAAGCTTTTCCTTAGTATTTCCTTGACCCCCTTTAATAGCACAGTGTTTCCTATGACTCAAGAAAGAGAAAAAGAAACTACAAAACAAAAGTCTTCACGCTTCATGTTCCTCGAATAAATACCAAGTCTTCATGGTCACACCAATTTCTTCACTTTCAAAGTCTTCAGAAATCCAAAGTCTTCAGTCAAAGAACTTCATTTTAGGGGTCGACTTTCTCTATAAATATCAAACTCCTCATAGACTTATAGACATGTGCACACTCACAAACGCATCAGTCCCTTAACCTATAAGTCTTCAATACACCAAAATCACTAAGGGGCACTAGATGCACTTACAAACACATCTTCTGGTAAAGGTATAAAAGTTATACAAGTTAATGTTATTGATATTCTACTCACCGAAAATTCCAAGTCATGGGTATTTGATATCAGATCTATTGCTAACATTTGCAACACGATGCAGGGACTATGGAATGTTCGAGAGCTGAGAAGAAATGAAGTTGTGATGCATGTCGGGAATGGTGATGGGATCGCTGATCAAGCCGTCGGTGTCATGTCTTTAAAATTACCTTCTGGATTGATTTTAGAACTAAGTAATTGTTATTTTGTTCCAAAGTTATGTAAGAACATTATCTCTGGATCATGTTCGATAAATGACGGTTATTCTTATTAGTCAGAGAACAATGGTTGTTCAATATTATAAGATACACTACTAGAAATAGTATATTTGCCATCTGCCTGCTGACGACAAAGACTGTCTTTGTCGTCAGCTTAGCATAAGCGGACGACAAAGAAATGACTCATGGAAAAGACAATTTTTGCCGTCAGTCCTTTCTTTGCCGCATGCCAGCTGATGGCAAAGAGCATATGACAGACGACAAAGAGGGAGGTGGGCCCCACTAATGAGCTGCGTTGGCTAACCCTAATGGCCCCCTTCTTTGCCGTCTGCTAGCAGATGGCAAAGAACAAGTAGGCACATGGCAAAGAAGAGGGGACGACAAACAACTGACTTAACAAACGACCGCGCCCCCACCCCGACCCCTATCTGTCTCTGTTCTCTCCCTCCCTGATGACCACCGCATGCCGCCCCCACCACCCGTCGCCGCCCCACCACCCCACCGCCCCAGAGCCTTGCGTCCCCCGTTGCCACCGCTGTGTGTCGCCCCCATCGCCCCATCACCCCCGGCGCCCCGGCGCCACCACGCCATGCCGGCCTGGCGCCCTACCGCCCCGGCCCCCCGCGCCCCACTGCCCGAAGCCCTGCGGCCCTTGTCACCACCACCGCCTCGTCGCCCCCGCTGCCCTGGCGCACCCACGCCCTGCCGGCCCGGCACCCCACTGCCCTCCGGTGAGCTCTTTTTTCCTGTTTTTCTTCTTCTTCTTTTTTGCTATTTAATTGTTAGATTAGATTAGATATGTAGTTTAGTGCTAGATTAGATTAGATTAGTGCTAGGTTTTGGTTAATTAGTCATAATTAAAAGAAGTAGAAAAAAGATGAAAGAAGAGGAGGAGGAGGAGGAGGAGGAGAAGAAGATGATGAAGAAAAAGAGGAGAAGAGGAGAAGAAGAAGAGGGAAAAGGAAAAGAATGAAGAAGAAGAAGAAGAGGAGGAGGAGGAGGAGGAGAAGGAGGAGAAGAGGAGAAGAAGAAGAGGAGAAATTAGGATTTGAAGTATCATGATGATCTAAAAACTTGACTAGATGTCATTAGCAATATGATTTTTTTTCATAGTTTGAAGTGTCAATGCTTTATGTGATGTGATGTCCTAATTTTTTCCACTCAGTAAAATTTACAGGCTTTGTGCTATTTCATCTCCTTGGAGTCATCGTCTTCGAAGTTTTTGGTCCGTGATCCACCGTTGTTAGACTACTTCCTCTACAACCAAGGGTGACCTACGAATCCACCTTCACCTCCTACGCTCTTTTAATCATGTCAGTAGATTTCATTTTCATGCTAAGTCACATAACCTAGGCGTCTCCTGTCCGAAAGGGTTGCATCGATAAATATGCATTCAGTTGCATATTTATCACCGTAACTCATTTGGATTGTCCAGCGATTTCCACGGACAACCCGAGGATGTGTAGATTGGGTACGTTCTCCATGCTCTACCCCATTCCAAGACAAAATTTCGGCAGCGCCTCCCCGTTGTTCTCCAGATGCACATTCTCTCGGCTTTTTGCCGAGACGTGTATTTGGAGAACAGTGGGGAGGTGATGCCGAAATTTTATCTTGGAATGGGGTAGAGCATGGAGAACGTAATCACTCTGCACATACTCGGGTGGGATTAGGACCTATCTTTACCTAATAGCATGTAGGTTGCATGGACGTAGTAAAATTGACAAACTAGATTAACTGATGAATGTACATGCTGAATTATATATATATATATATTTCTTGTGTGTCCAGTAGCTAGGCAACATGAGTGATCGTGCGTGGATGTACACCGGTCACACTAGTCAGAAAGACATGATCAATGAATGGTTAACAAAAACCAACGGGTTTGTGAGAGCCGCATTTGCAAATGTCCAGAAAAAACCTGGTGCCCCTATGCTTGGTGCGACAACTTTCAGAAGAGGACAGAGGATGAAATGGGTAATCACCTGCAGAAGTGGGGTTTTACGACCGATTATATGGTGTGGACATTTCATGGTGAGTCTGCCCAACATGCCAAAGCTGAGGTGGTTCATCGTCGCACCGATGAGCATGGTACCGGGATCGAAGACATGGTGCAAGACTTTGATGATGCTCGAGATTCAGACGATGAGATGGAGGAATCTGCAAAGGCCTTTAATGAAATGTTGGAGTCTTCAAAACGTCCTCTCCATGAGCACACTAAGCTTTGTCAGCTGGATGCCATCTCACAAGTAATGGCTCTGAAGGCTCAATTCAACTTAGGCAGAGAATGCTGCTACCTCTTGAGCACTGCGTTGGTTTTCCCTTGAAGAGGAAAGGATGATGTAGTAGAGCAGCGTAAGTATTTCCCTCAGTTTTTGAGAACCTGTGGCACCCCGATCCGCATGGAGCAGGGGGCCTTCGCACGTCAGCCCAGCATAACACCTGACGCACGACAGGTCCATAATACAGCATTCCAGGTACAATAATATTCATCAAATACATGGGCATAAGCTTACATCATTGATGAATACAATCATCTGGCATAGCCCTACGGCTATTTAAATGGCAGTGGAAGCTTACTTAAAATGGCGGCGAAAGTCTTGGTTTGGCAGCATAACAACTCTGGCTGGGCTCCACAACTCATGGGACTGGCAAGGTTACGGCCTAGCACGACGGATCAAGCGAACAACTCAGGTATAACCTACAAAACTGGCATGACACGCCAGGTCAGTACATTGAATGTACTTGCAAGACAACCAATTACATAGCATCCAAACAAGCAAAAGACAAGGCAAGAACCAAGCGCATGCAACAACTTATCTCATATCAATTACTAACCATGGCATGATAAAAATATCAACTAAGCATGAACAACATCATAGCATCTGCTAACATGGCATTGACATGGCATATCAAAACATGCTTCTAACAAGGTAAAAGAAAAACATAACCTATCATCCAATCATGGTGTAATTAATTCAAGCATGGCATGGCATCATGAAATTATGCTGAAAAATAAACTGCCAATCACATTCAATGCAGACATAGCATGTTTAACCTTATGAAATCATCTTCTGTTCTGACATGGTTCTTTAAATGCAACATACTACTCATGCAAGGCAACCAAAATTTGTGCACTGAGTCCCTCGGACTCTCTTACCAACGGGTTGCCTCGCAACCAAACGGTGATCTTTTCGGCGATCACAACCAAACCACCATCGTGGTATTGACCAGAGTAACTCGTGATCCTTACGGCGATCACAACCAGTCCAACAATGATCTTTCCGGCGATCACAACCACGACCAACACTTGGTCTGAAACGTGATCCTTCCGGCGATCACTACCATGACCAACACTTGGTCTCCAACACTCACCGAGACCTCGTCTTGTGATCATACCAAAACATCGCCGTGGCTTCTCACGACTATCTCATAATCCAAGTCACCAAATTCTTGTTATCACATATTTATTTACCAACTTAATTATTTTAGGTTTATCCTCCATTTCGACCAAGACCTGATAGTGGGACCTACTATGAACTGTGTTGATATCGATAGACTTTATATACACTCTGCAGAGGTAGCACATTGTACCCACACCACGGAACCCATGGCCTCGCATTCCCATTCGGTTGGACCAACGACATTCCGACGAAACCGACCTACTGCCATGACACTCTCCCGACCACTCCAACTCACTTCCCAACTGGGCTAGTCCTGGGTGGCCCCGTGTCTACCAAAGACACACCGACCACCTCGTGGCCAAAACGTCCCTCACGGGGACCGGTACCAAATATCTCAACAACGGCACACAAGGTTATGTCCGCCTACCTAATCAGGGTAAGCACACCCATAACCTTCCCTAGTTGGAGGCACCGACGGGAGGCACGCCAATAGACCGCATTAAGGCCTTCCCACAAAGGCAAATGTGGTTGCACTGAAAAAGTTCGATTTGGTGGCACTATGACTCGATCCCATTGATGACGGAGGAGGTTTGCTATTATTAAGTCATTTTAATTCCTTCTCCATCATCATGAACACGAATGCAACAATGAGCATGGAGCATACAAATGCATGAACAAAATATTGAACTTCTCAAGTGCAGAACTATAGCATAAAGAACATGACAATACCAAGTAATAACATATCAACGGTGCATTATAATCCTCATGACATTTTATAACGATGACTTGAAAATATAATAGAGTAGTGACATGGCAATAACAACATTCCAACTAGCATGGCAAAGATATCATGAAAACACAAGCATGCATGATAAGCATAACGAAATGACTGCAATCGAAAACGATAAGAAACATCTGCAACTACACACACAAGGTGCAAGCAAAGTCAACATGCAAGTTCGGGGCTCATGATAAGAGGTTGGCTTGCCTGGGGGTCGACAAATACTCCGGGAAGAAGTGCGAAACGATCGCGGAAAGATTTGCCGGAAACAGTTCTCTCTCGGAGGGGATTGTTTACGGGCAAGGGAAAAATGGTCATTTTCATTATGTGAAAACATTATGAAAATGATACCAACGAAAAGATCTCGACGAACTGAGAGCGTGAGCGCTGGAATCACCTCAATCGGAGTTGTGGTTGCAAAGATACGGCCGTTTGAGTGACATGGACTAATCTGTAAAATCAATATTCACAGACAGTCCCTTGTCGGTTAAAACAGAAAGCGCACTAAGGAAAATACGTTTTCAGAAAAGGGAAAGCGCATTACTGACCGTAGGCGACAGAAAGTACATTTTCAGAAAACAAAAACTCATTTCTCTCTGAAGCACGGCGAAGTGCGCTTTCGGTGTGGGGAAACGGCTTCGCCGAAGGGCGCCGCCACTTATCCGACGTGGCGCTGGGCCAGGCCCTTCGGTCGCCGACAGGTGGGGTCGCGCGAGGAGGGGTTTGCCTGGCCCTGGCATCTTCAACCTCATGCTCGGGCTCGCGCCTGGCCGAGGGAGGAGGACACCCCGACGGCGACTGCCGGCGAGTCCGGTCACGACGGGGGCCGTGCGACCTACCTAGATGACCAGGGGAGGGAGGCGCATCCAGAGGTGGTAGCCACTGCCGTCGACGAGCGCCAGACAGAGAGCAGCAGGGCCTGCGTCGGAGAGGGGGTTTCAGTTGCTGGCAAAGTGGGGGCTTCGGTGGAGGAGAGGAGAGGCCGAGGCCACAGGGAGACCCGCCGGAGCATGGGGGATGCGGTGGTGATGGAGGAACGACGAGGGGAGGCTCTGGTCGCCGGAATCAGAGAAGGCCGGGGCGGCGGCCATGGCTATGGGGAGGGGGGCAGAGAGGGGCTCCGGGAAGAATGAGTGCTTGGGGAGGCGTAGAAGAGGGCGGGGGAGCTGCTGATGAGCTCGGACGAGGCGCGGACGGGCTATTTATAGCCGGGGCAGGGGCACCCGAGCCGGGCACCACCGAGCGCGTCTGGCCGCGGCTCTGCCGTGCTAAGCAGTCACGGGGAGGCACGGGAAGGCGACGAGGAGGGAAGCGGACGAGCGCCAGAGAGTCACGGAGACGAGCAGCGCTCAGAGACGAACGGGGGAAGAGGACACCGAGGAGGAAGGCGACGATGCACAGGAGTGCACTGTTCCGGCCGTTGGCACGGCTCACCGGAGAAGAAAACGAAGGGGCCAGAGGTCTAGAGGGAAGCCGACGTCGAGGGGGAGCTGTTGGGGCGAGGCCAGAGACGGTCGAAGCAGCGCTGCCGACGAGAACAGTGGCTAGACCACTGTTTTGGCTAGCTACACTCATGGACACCACGGACAGTGCGCGCTCCGGGTTTTTTTTACTGAGGCCAGCTCATGTCTACCACGTAGTACTTTGTAGATAGAGTGTTACTACGGTAAGTAGATGGGCAGATACAAACTGAGCTGAGTGAACCGAGCTCCACAAGTTTGCTGTTGCAAACTTGGCCACACTCCATAGATTAAACCATAGAGGGTAAAAGGTAAATTTGATGTCTGGGAGGCTTAGGGTAGAAAGGACTACGGTCCTGGTAATTTTGAGGTCATTTGGTCAAATATTTAGCATAGTTGCTGTACAACTGCCAAATCTGACCCAGAAATTGAATCAAGAAGGAGCACTCACTAGGAGTGAGGAATTTGGCTAAGACTTGGCAAAGCCTGATGATTTGGGTATATAATGATGCTGTAAAAGTTTCATACCAAATGGACTTGCCAAAATGGTACTTCCTTCACATCTATCATTTCTGTACAAAAATATCAGAAAAATCCTCAAGGCAATTGGCTAGATGAAATGAGCCAAAATCTTGTGGAGATAGGTTATATGGATATGAGAAGGCCTGGGAATATTTTCAGCCATAATGGGGCAAGATAAAATGCACTTTCTTCACAAACTAAGAAGTTGGACAGAAACCAAGAATTGCTTCTGTGCTCACATAGTTCAATGAAATGAACTAAATTTGGGTGGAGAATGATTATTTGAGATACTTGAGAGGATGGAAAAGTTTCATCCCATTTGGAAACTCTATGAAGGTACTTCCTTCACAAAGTTGCATTCTGGTCAGAAGCTTTGAAAAATAGCACAGGGAGCTAGGATGAATGGATTGAGCTCATATTTGGCATACATGGGTTATTTATCAAGGTTAATCACCCTGCCAAATTGCAGCTCCATTGGAATTAGGAATAAAGCACTTCTTTTGCAAAATTTCAGAGAAGGCACAAACTTGCATTGGATCATGTGCCAAATTTTTGAACTGAGGATCATGAGATGAGGGTGGAACTAGTGATTATATAGCAAGGACAAGCTCCATAGTTTATGTGAGGATTTTCCCTGCTATAAAAATAGTAGTTCCTTTGGAAAATGGCAGAAATGCAATATTGGCATTAAATAGGAAAGGCAATTTTCCTTATTTAATTATGGCCAATATATTTGCGAGAGCTTGGATTAGGCATAAGTATCAACTCCACCAATTCTCATGAATTTAGGAGATGGCTAGCTATGCCTTTGGATTTTATTCCTGAGAAAAGCAAGAAAAGGAATAAATCACAGTTCAAAAATATTGCATGGGACCTAGCAATATTTTTGCATATCCAATGTTCAGAAAGGTAGAATGGTCTCTGGGAACAATTGGAATGATTAATAGATCAAGGAAAATGATGGCTCCTTTGTAAGCACAAAAGGGCATATCCAAATTCCAAAAATTTGGAATTAGGGTTTGAGAGAGTTGGGATGAGGTCTTGCCCACTGAAAAAGACATGAGCAAGGTTTTGAAAGGTTGGAATGATAAGAAATCTCAGAGTCATCCAACAAACTTAGGAGAAAGATTTTGAAAATGAGTGCTAGGAGAGAATAACAACACAAAAATTGATAACCCAATTTTGGGGCTGTTACAGAACCAAGGTATCAATCCAGTAGGAGGCCACGCACGAATCCCTCACACCTACACAAACAAATAAACTCCTCGCAACCAACGCGATAAAGGGGTTGTCAATCCCTTCACGGTCACCTATGAGATTGAGATCTGATAGATATGATAAGATAATATTTTTGGTATTTTTATGATAAAGTGAAATAAAGATGCAAGTAAAATAAATGGCAAAGGAAATAACTAAGTATTGGAAGATTAATATGATGGAAAATAGACCCGGGGGCCATAGGTTTCACTAGTGGCTTCTCTCAAGAGCATAAGTATTATGGTGGGGGGGGGGGTAGGCGCGCCCCCTACTTCGTGCCTTCCTCGTTGATTTCTTGACGTAGGGTCCAAGTGCTCTGGATCATGTTCGTTCCGAAAATCACGTTCCCGAAGGTTTCATTCCGTTTGGACTCCGTTTGATATTCTTTTTCTGCGAAACCCTAAAATAGGCAAAAGCAGCAATTCTGGGCTGGGCCTCCGGTTAATAGGTTAGTCCCAAAAATAATATAAAAGTGTATAATAAAGCCCAATAATGTCCAAAACAGGATCTAATATAGCATGGAACAATAAAAAAATTATAGATACGTTGGAGACGTATCAAGCATCCCCAAGCTTAATTCCTGCTCGTCCTCGAGTAGGTAAATGATGAAAACATAATTTTTGATGTGGAATGCTACTTGGCATAATTTTCAATGTAATTCTCTTAATTGTGGTATGAATATTCAGATCCGAAAGATTCAAGACAAAAGTTTAATATTGACATAGAAATAATAATACTTCAAGCATACTAACTAAGCAATTATGTCTCTTCAAAATAACATGGCCAAAGAAAGTTATCCCTACAAAATCATATAGTCTGGCTATGCTCCATCTTCACCACACAAAGTATTTAAATCATGCACAACCCCAATGACAAGCCAAGCAATTGTTTCATACTTTTGGTGTTCTCAAAGTTTTTCAATCTTCACGCAATACCTGAGCGTGAGCCATGGACATAGCACTATAGGAGGAATAGAATGGTGGATGTGGAGAAGACAAAAAGGGAGAAGATAGTCTCACAACAACTAGGCGTATCAACGGGCTATGGAGACGCCCATCAATAGATATCAATGTGAGTGAGTAGGGATTGCCATGCAACGGATGCACTAGACCTATAAGTATATGAAAGCTCAACAAAAAGAAACTAAGTGGGTGTGCATCCAACTTGCTTGCTCACGAAGACCTAGGGCATTTTGAGGAAGCCCATCGTTGGAATATACAAGCCAAGTTCTATAATGAAAAATTCCCACTAGTATATGAAAGTGATAGCATAAGAGACTCTCTATCATGAAGATCATGGTGCTACTTTGAAGCACAAGTGTGGAAAAAAGGATAGTAGTATTGCCCCTTTTTATTCTATTTTTTGGGCCTTCTCTTTTTTTGGCCTTTCTCTTTTTTTATTCGGACAATACTCTATGAATGATGATCATCACACTTCTATTTATTTACAACTCAATGATTACAACTCGATACTAGAACAAAGTATGACTCTATATGAATGCCTCCGGCGGTGTACCGGGATAGCAATGATGCATGAGTGACTTATATGAAAGAATTCTGAATGGTGGCTTTGCCACAACTAAAATGTCAACTACATGATCATGCAAAGCAATATGACAATGATGGAGCGTGTCATAGTAAACAGAACGGTGGAAAGTTGCATGGCAATATATCTCGGAATGGCTATGGAAATTCCATGATAGGTAGGTATGGTGGCTGTTTTGAGGAAGGTATATGGTGGGTTTATGATACCGGCGAAAGGTGCACGGTATTAGAGAGGCTAGCAATGGTGGAAGGGTGAGAGTGTGTATAATCCATGGACTCAACATTAGTCATAAAGAAGTCACATACTTATTGCAAAAATCTATTAGTTATCGAAGCAAAGTACTACGTTCATGCTCCTAGGGGGATAGATTGGTAGGAAAAGACCATCGCTCGTCCCCGACCGCCACTCATAAGGAGGACAATCAATAAATACATCATGCTCCGACTTCTTAACATAACGGTTCACCATACGTGCATGCTACGGGAATCACAAACTTCAACACAAGCATTTCTCAAGTTCACAACTACTCAACTAGCACGACTCTAATATCACCATCTCCATATCTCAAAACAATTATCAAGTTTCAAACTTCTCATAGTATTCAACACACTCATAAGAAAATTTTATTATTAATCTTGAATGCCTAACATAATTAAAGCAAATTACCATGCTGTTTTGTAGGACTCTCAAAATAATCAAAGTGAAGCATGCGAGAACAATGGTTTCTATAAAACAAATCTACCAACGTGCTCTAAAAGATATAAGTGAAGCACTAGAGCAAAAACTATATAACTCAAAAGATATAAGTGAAGCACATAGAGTATTCTAACAATTTCCGAATCATGAGTGTCTCTCTCAAAAAGGTGTGTGCAGCAAGGATAATTGTGGAAAACTAACAAACAAGGACTCAGATAATACAAGACGCTCCAAGCAAAAGACATATCATGTGGTAAATAAAAATATAGCTCCAAGTAAAGTTACCGATAGAAGTAGACGAAAGAGGGGATGCCTTCCAGGGCATCCCCAAGCTTTGGCTTTTAGGTGTCCTTATATTATATTGGGGGTGCCATGGGAAAGCCCAAGCTTAGGCTCTTGTCACTCCTTGTTCCATAATCCATCAAATCTTTACCCAAAACTTGAAAACTTCACAACACAAAACTTAAAGTAGAAAATCTCGTGAGCTCCGTTAGCGAAAGAAAACAAAACACCACTTCAAGGTACTGTAATGAACTCATTATTTATTTATATTGGTGTTAAACGTACTGTATTCCAACTTCTCTATGGTTTATAAACTATTTTACTAGCCATAGCTTCATCAAAATAAGCAAACAACACACGAAAAACAGAATCTGTCAAAAATAGAACAGTCTGTAGTAATCTGTAGCTAACGAAAGATCTGGAACCCCAAAAATTCTAAATTAAATTTCTGGACGTGAGGAATTTATCTATTAATCATCTTCAAAAATAAGTAACTAAATATCACTTTCCAAATAAAAATGGCAGCAGTTCTCGTGAGTGCTAAAGTTTCTGTTTTTTACAGCAAGATTAGAAAGACTTTCCCCAAGTCTTCCCAACGGTTCTACTTGGCAAAAACACTAATTAAACACAAAAAACACAACCAAAACAGAGGCTAGATAAATTATTTATTACTAAACAGGAGCAAAAATCAAGGAATAAAACTAAAATTGGGTTGCCTCCCAACAAGCGCTATCGTTTAACGCCCCTAGCTAGGCATAAAAGCGAAGATAGATCTAGGTATATTTAGTTGGTAATTCTTTAATGAGACATCTATCGCCTTTAGGAGTTTCTTTCCTTTTATCAATAATCAAACTTCTAGGCACAAAATCGAAAAAATCATTAGTAACAAATGGTTCCTTAATGATAGTAAAAAGATTAGGATGAATACTTATAGATTTGAGATCCGCAATTTCTTTGCTAGAGGATTCACCCTTATTTTTAGGAACATACATAAGCTTGGCAATTTTAGTTGGAGGACTTGGGGTATTCTTTACGGAAGAAAAAGTGGTTCCCAAGTTGGTAATGATACCCTCAATCTTATCGATTCTAGTGGAATCATGATTTATTCTTTCATTAACTATGGGTTCCTTCTCCTTAATATTTTTCAAAGTGACTCCTACTTTAGATCCATATTGAGTAATTTGGTTGTGGATCTTTTTATCGAAATTTTCAATTAACTCTATGGTAGCAACTTTATTTTCAATAATTTCAAGTTTTTGCATTACATGCTCCAAAGTTAAGATAGTTCCATTAACCAAAAGAGGGGGTGAGCCAAACAAATCTATCATAGCATTATAAGAATCAAAAGTGTGGCTACCCAAGAAGTTCCCTCCGGTAATGGTATCAAGGACATATCTGTGCCAAGGAATAACACCTACATAAAAATTGCGAAGAAGAATAGAAGTAGATTGCTTCCTGGTAGATCTATTTTGAGCAATGCAAATTCTATACCAAGCGTCTTTTAGGTTTTCTCCTTCCCTTTGCTTAAAATTAAGAACTTCATTTTCGGGAGACAATGGAGAAGATAGGGGACTAGCCATAACGACAAACAAGCAATCCGACACACAAGCAAAAAGAGGTGAATAGAGAAAGAGAGGGAGGATGGAGAGAGAGAGAGAGAGAGAGGGCGAATAAAACTGCAAGGGTGAAGTGGGGGAGAGGAAAACGAGAGGCAAATGGCAAATAATGTAATGCAGGAGATAAGGGTTTGTGATGGGTACTTAGTATGACGACTTCTGCGTAGACTCCCCGGCAATGGCGCCAGAAATCCTTATTGCTACCTGTTGAGCACTGCATTGGTTTTCCCTTGAAGAGGAAAGGGTGATGCAGTAGAGCAGCGTAAGTATTTCGCTCAGTTTTTGAGAACCAAGGTATCAATCCAGTAGGAGGCCACGCACGAGTCCCTCGCACCTACACAAACAAATAAACTCCTCGCAACCAACGCGATAAAGGGGTTGTCAATCCCTTCACGGTCACCTACGAGAGTGAGATCTGATAGATATGATAAGATAATATTTTTTGTATTTTTATGATAAAGAGAAATAAAGATGCAAGTAAAATAAATGGCAAAGGAAATAACTAAGTATTGGAAGATTAATATGATGGAAAATAGACTCGGGGGCCATAGGTTTCACTAGAGGCTTCTCTCGAGAGCATAAGTATTATGGTGTGTGAACATATTACTGTTGAGAAATTGACAGAATTGAGCATAGTTATGAGAATATCTAGGTATGATCATGTATATAGGCATCACCTCCGAGACAAGTAGACCGACTCCTGCCTACATCTACTAATATTACTCCACACATCGACCGCTATCTAGCATGCATCTAGAGTATTAAGTTCAATAGAACAGAGTAACGCTTTTTAAGCAAGATGACATGATGTAGAGGGATAAACTCATGCAATATGATATAAACCCCATCTTGTTATCCTCGATGGCAACAATACAATACATGCCTGTCGGTGTACTAGAGTAGGGGTACCCTAGTATCCCGAACTTGTGCATGGGCAGTCACAGCGTCCTGCGGCAAGGCTTGCCGGGTGACCGCCAAGGTCCTCCGTGGTTCCTTTGGAGCCATTCAAGAACAAAGTATCCAAGACCCCGGCAAGAGGAGCTTGCCGGGAAGGAGACAAGACCCCGGCAAGAGGAGCTTGCCGGGAAGGCCAACCAAGGCATCTCAAGGAACTTGCCGCGACGCACCACGCATCCCGGCAAGGCCCGGTGAGCGACAAGCTCCCGGATGCGACAAGACAACGACCGCGGCAAGGCGCTTGCCGCGGCAAGACTCCACTCTATACCTGCGCTCCAGCACATCCACCAACGTGTCGCTCTGGGACCCTTCCAAGCGTACGTGGCGGGAGGCTGTGCAGCCAGAGGTACACGGTGGCAAGCGGCGCTGACAAGATCGCCATCGTGGCAAGCAGTGGCGTCCCTGGCGGTCCCTTTCTGCACCGTCTAGGCAATGCAGACAGGCATTTAATGCCCTTGTCCCCTGCCGTCAGGGTTAGGTATGATACACTGTAGTAGGCGGCGGTGCCAACCGCCACGCCTTTTCCATTTTTGCCCTCGTCTATGTTGCCACCTATCGGTGACCCCTTGATCATATAAAAGGAGGCCCATGCGCAACGTAGAGAGGGTCGGCCAACAGAACGCTCATGCTCGGTCTCGCTAGCTGCTGTAGTGTA
The DNA here is from genome assembly GCA_034509565.1 of Triticum monococcum. NCBI lineage: Eukaryota > Viridiplantae > Streptophyta > Magnoliopsida > Poales > Poaceae > Triticum > Triticum monococcum. The sequence continues at coordinate 501,035,303 of CM067841.1, forward strand.
CTGTAGCACACCGCGCTCCCGAGCAAGAAATCAATACAAACCACAAAGCAGAAGTAGGGTTTTACGCATCCGTGCGGCCCGAACCTGGGTAAACTGATCGCGTGCTCGTGCGCTTCGCCTCGATCTGCTCTTCGTGCTCTCTCCGCCCCCTGCCGAACCGAAAGGGACTCGGTCCGCCGGTCCCATAGGTGTCCGTGGGATCTAGACACCTCGACATCTTTGGCGCGCCAGGTAGGGGAGTGTCGAGGTTGTGTGAACCTGATCCGGTGTTCGCACGAGCTAAATCTTCATTGTCTTCATTGACATGCCGCCGAAGAAGAAGGCTTCGGAGGCGGCTGCTCCGTCCGCGCCGAACCCGCCGTCGCCGGAGCGAACGGCTGGCGGGGTAGACGCCGGCGGAAGAACGGGCGCCGACGAGGGAGATCACGGTGCTGCCAGGTCCAAGGACAAGGCTGCGCTGCCCATCGGCGGCGCGGTCGGCTCCCACAACGACCTGGTGCACTCCAAGACTTCGGCGTCCGTACACGCACCGCGCCCATCCCAGGAGGCGCGGGAACGGCAGCGTCATGATACTCACAGTACCATACGCTTGCTGGATCAAGATCAAGCTGGTAGATCTCGGAGCGCTCAAGACCAGCATGTGCGCCAACGTGCTGGCGCGAGCGGGGCATGGTCGCCTGGACGAGATACTGCTCCTTCTAACATGGTTAGAAGTCCGAGCATATCTCGCTCCTCGCACCGTTCGCCGCCGCCGCCTGCCACTCCAGCAGAAGCTTTGGCGCGAGCTCAACTGCTCCTAGACTACCCTCCAGCGGCAGACAAGATCGACGACTGGAGGGCCACCATTCAGAGTCTCATCGGCTTCGCCAACAGCGACAATCCACGGCAGCCGAGTACTTCGCTGCCGCGGCAAGTCAGCCAGGCACGAGCCGGTGGCGACAAGACCGGTGGGGGTGCAACCACTGTGCACTCTCCGCCCCGAAGGCCAAGATCGCCGACTCGCCGGATCCACCACGACAGCGACTCCACCACGTCATCAGATCCTCGAGCTCGTCACGATCAGCGCCAAGTTCTTGACGAACGACAGCAAGAAGACGCTCGTACATGCATCGAGCGTCGAAGAGAAGCGCGGCATCAATCAGACCAGCGCGCTGGGCCCTCTGTCGACATGCATGCGCCAGGGGAACCAGGCGACTTGCCGTACGCGGTAGGTTGCCCTGCGTTTACCCGTGAGCTGCGGCAAGTCCAGTGGCCCAGCTAGAAGAATTTCAAGCTAGACGTACCAGAGAAGTATGACGGCAAGTCGCACCCGTCGGAGTTCCTCAGCATCTACATCATCGCGGTGCAAGCTGCCAGGGGGCGAGACGACAAGGTCCTTGCCAACTACTTCCCGCTGGTGCTCAAGCCCGACGTCAGGTCCTGGCTCATGCACTTGCCGGAGAACTCCATATCCTCTTGGGCAGATCTATGCCACCAGTTTGTCGTCGCCTTTACAGGCGGCCACAAACCTCATGGCCAAGAGAGTGACCTTCACCTGCTCGCCCAGAAGGAAGGAGAGCCCCTGCACAAGTATATTCAGAGATTCAGCCGTGTACAGCGCAAAATCCCAGATATCCACCCTGCCGCGGTCATCAGCGCGTTCCATCAGAACGTGCGTAACCGCAGGATGCGGGAGGAGATGGCGATGTGCAGGATCAGAGACGTCAGTGAGCTGTATGCCCTGGCCGACAAGTGTGCACGTGTTGAGGAAGGGAGGAAACTCCCCGGAGAGAATACAGGAGCAGGAGGATCTGACAGCAAGGATGCTGCCCCGGCAAAGAAAAACCGGCGGCGGAACAACAAGAAGAAGAAAGGCAAAGAGGTGCTAGTCGTTGAGCAGTCCGGCAACGAAGGTGGCGCCAAGAAAGCCAAAGTTGGTAGCTCCGGCAAGGAGGTTGCCGCATGCACCAACTGCCAGGCTGTGGCGGCCGCCGACAAGCAGGACGACACCGACAAGCAGTACTGCAAGATCCACCGCACCAAGGGCCATGACCTCCAGAGCTGCAAGAAGGTCGAGCAGCTTGTTCAGCAACAAAAAGCTAAGTACGAGCGGCGCGACAAGGAGAGGGCCCAAGGAGGCACTGGAGAATCTGGCAAGAAGCACGCTGGCCGGGGAGGACGCCGCGACAAGGCCAAGCAGCGGCAAGGAGACAGACCTCCCCGCGGCCGCGACAAGGATGAAGATGACGACGACGAAGACATGGATGATGTTGAGACCAGTGAGCAGGAGTTCCAGAAAGCCACAGAGGTCTTGTGCGTCGACGGCGGTGCTTCCCTGCATACTTCCCACCGCCAGCTCAAGCAGTGGGCGCGGGAAGTCAATGCGGCAGAACCACCTGTCGAATCGCGCAAGCTTCTGAAATGGTCCAACACGCCTATCATCTTTGATATTGAGGACCACCCTGATCGCACAACTGCGGTCGGGTGTTTGCCTTTGTTGGTTTCACCAACTATCCGCAACCTCAAGGTCACTAAGATGCTAGTTGACGGCGGGGCCGGCTTGAACCTGATCTCCTCCGCTGTACTCCAGAAACTCCAGATCCCTGACAGCGAGCTCGAAGAGACCGACACATTCCAAGGAATCAACCCGGGAAGGAGCAAGCCGAAGGGGAAGGTCACGTTGCCGGTAACATTTGGCAGTGAGATGAACTTCAGGACTGAGAGGGTCACTTTTGACGTTGCCGATTTTCCATTGCCTTATAATGGGATACTCGGCCGTCCAGCACTCGCCAAGTTCATGGCAGCCTCTCACTACGCATACAACATGCTCAAGATGCCAGGCCCGATAAGCGTCATCTCTGTCCCTGGCGACAAGAAGGATGCTCTTATCTGCGCCGACAAGATCTACCGGGAAGCAGCAGCTGCAACAGATCGCAAGTCACTTGCCGCTGAAGCTCCCGGGGGGAAGAAGAAGACCAAGTCCGGCAAGAGTTCTGATGCACACTCCGGCAAGCGCACCTCTTCGGAGTGCTGTGCTACCATCGAGGACGCACTATCGAGCTCCACCAGCAAGTGTAAGAAGGCAATGGTAGCTCCGCCAGAGACCAAGAAAGTGTCCGCCAAGGAGGACGGCACTGGTGGTACCTTCACCATCAGTGCCACGCTTGACCCTAAATAGGAAAGCGCGCTCATTGCTTTCCTGCGGGCGAACGTCGACGTGTTTGCGTGGCAACCGTCTGACATCCCCGGTGTTCCCAGGAAAGTAATTGAGCACCATCTTGCCGTTTGTCCTCACGCGCGGCCCGTCAAGCAGAAGGTCAGGAAGCAAGCAGTGGAGCGCCAAGAGTTCATCGCAGAAGAGATCAAGAAATTGGAAGCAGCAGGCCTTGTCAGAGGAGTGCTCCATCCTACGTGGTTGGCCAATCTTGTAGTCGTGCGCAAGGAAAACGGGAAATGGAGGCTTTGTATTGACTTTACTGATGTTAATAAAGCTTGTCCCAAAGACCCATTTCCCTTTCCGCGCATTGACCAGATTGTTGACTCCACGGCCGGATGTGATTTGCTTTCATTTCTCGACGCATACTCAGGATACCATCAAATCTTCATGGCAGAAGAGGATGAGGAGAAAACCGCATTCATTACTCCATGTGGCACGTACTGTTTCATACGGATGCCTTTCGGATTAAAGAATGTTGGTTCGACATTTGCAAGGGTAGTCCATGTTGCTCTTGAGCCACAAATGCACAGAAATGAGGAAGCATACATGGATGACATAGTGGTCAAGAGCAAGGACAGGGCAACTCTGATCCAGGATTTAGACGAGACCTTTGCAAATCTGTGCAAGATCAACCTCAAGCTCAACCCCGAGAAGTGTGTGTTTGGAGTCCCCTCCGGCAAGCTTCTCGGGTTCTTTGTGTCTCAGTGGGGAATCAAAGCCAATCCCGACAAGATCAAGGCCATTGAGCAGATCGAAGCACCAAAGCGCGTCAAGGATGTACGAAAACTTGCCGGTTGCGTGGATGCTCTCAGCAGGTTTATCTCTCGGTCAGCTGAGCGCGCCCTGCCCTTTTTCAAAATTTTGAAAAAGGCAGGTCCAATGAAATGGACTCCAGAAGCGGAGGCTGCGCTGCAGGACTTGAAGAGATACCTGTCCTCCACCCCAACACTTGTCGCACCTAAGCCACAAGAGAAGTTGCTGCTGTATATAGCGGCAACCAATCAAGTGGTTAGTGCTGCGTTAGTGGCAGAGAGGGAGGCAGATGACGAGCCAGCAATCGCGGCAAGCGCATCCAGCGACAAGCAGGGGGCTTCCCCGACAAGCTCTGGTCCCGACAAGGATGGATCTGCGCAGGTGCGCGAAGAGATACAGAAGAAAATGGTGCAGCGCCCAGTTTACTTTGTCAGTTCCCTTCTGCAGGGGGGCTAGATCAAGGTACTCTGGTGTGCAGAAATTGCTTTTCGGCCTTCTCATGGCCTCGAGAAAGCTGCGCCATTACTTCCAAGCACATGAGATCACAGTTGTCACTCGCTTTCCGCTGAAGAGGATACTGCAAAATCCAGAAGCAACAGGCAGGATTGTCGAGTGGGCACTGGAACTGTCAAGCTTTGGCCTCAAGTTTGAGAGTACTTCAACTATCCAAAGCAGAGCATTGGCAGAATTCATAGCAGAGTGGACGCCAACACCAGATGAAGAAATTCCGGAAACGAGCATCCCCGTCAAGGAAGCAAGCAAAGAGTGGCTTATGTACTTTGACGGTGCCTTCTCGCTGCAAGGCGCCGGCGCTGGCGTGCTGCTTGTCGCACCCACCGGAGAGCACCTCAAGTACGTAGTCCAGATGCACTTTCCCAAGGAGAAAGCCACAAATAATACTGCAGAGTATGAAGGCTTGCTTGCCGGTCTCAGGATCGCGGCAGACCTTGGGATCAAGAAGCTCATTGTCAGGGGTGACTCGCAGCTTGTCGTCCGCCAAGTAAACAAGAGTTACCAGAGTCCGTTGATGGAAGCCAACGTTGACGAAGTGAGAAAGCTAGAAGAGCACTTTGACGGCCTGCAGATGGAGCATGTCCCAAGAGCTCAGAACGACATTACCGATGGCCTGTCAAAGTGCGCCGCACTTAAGTTACCTGTGGAACCAGGGATCTTTGTGCTCAAGCTGACTCAACCGTCCGTAACGCCGTCAACTGGACAGAGCAAGAAGAGGAAGTTGATTTCTGGCGACTATTTCCCGGCAGAGCTTCCCGAAGCCGCCGCCAAGAAGGTCCCCAAGATCAACACCAAGAGTGCTGAGGAGCAGTCTGCTCCGGCAAGCCCTAGGGTTTGTTCTGTCAAAGCAAAAGCTCCTGACAAGTTTTGCTCCGGCAAGCTTGCTGGGGAACGTCAAGCTCCGACAGGGCCGCAGGCCCTTGCCGTAGAAGCGGATGTTCCCGCAGCAGCAGATATGCCTTTAGTCCTTGTTGTCGAGCCACAAGCTCCAGCATGGGCACATCAGATTGTCCATTTCCTTCAGACAGGAGAACTTCCCGAAGAGCAAGAAGAAGCGGAAAGAGTAGCCCGGCAGTCAAGTATGTACCAGTTTGTCGACAGCACACTGTACAAAATAAGACTCAACGGTGTGAAATTGAAGTGTATTCACCGGGAAGATGGACAAAAGCTGTTGGCAGAGATACACGGAGGCATATGTGGCCACCACATTGGCGCAAGAGCACTTGCCGGCAAAGCATTCTGGCAAGGTTTCTTTTGGCCGACAGCCCTCCAGGATGCAACTGCACAAGTAACCAAGTGTGAAGCGTGCCAGTTCCATTCCAAGCAGATACACCAGCCAGCTCAAGCTCTCCAGACGATCCCTTTATCCTGGCCATTTTCGGTCTGGGGGCTCGACATCCTCGGCCCCTTTCCCCGAGCAGTCGGGGGCTTTGAGTACTTGTACGTTGCAATCGACAAGTTCACAAAGTGGCCGAAAGTGGAACCAGTGAGGAAGGTGACAGCACAGTCAACAGTCAAGTTCTTCAGGTCGATTGTTTGCCATTTCGGGATCCCTAACAGGATAATCACCGACAACGGTACACAATTTACGAGCCGCACCTTCATGCAGTACGCCCAAGATCTTGGCGCCAAGGTCTGCTTCGCTTCTGTTGCTCACCCGAGAAGCAACAGTCAAGCGGAGAGGGCAAATGCTGAAGTGCTGCGTGGCCTCAAGACCAGAACTTTCGACAGGCTGCACAAGTGCGGAAGAAACTGGATTGAGGAGCTGCCGGTGGTTCTTTGGTCGATCAGGATGACGCCAAATCGAGCCACTGGCCAGACACCTTTCGCTCTAGTCTATGGAGCAGAGGCAGTTCTCCCCACGGATCTCGTATACGGGTCGCCTCGAGTGCTCGCTTATGATGAGCTCGAGCAAGAGCAGCTGCGACAAGACGACGCGCTGCTCCTTGAGGAAGACCGTCTTCAGGCTGCTGTGCGAGCTGCTCGCTACCAGCAAGCTTTGCACCGCTACCATAGCCGCAAAGTTAACGCCAGGAGTTTCGAGGAAGGCGACCTTGTTCTTCGGAGTGTTCAGTCCGCCAAGAATTCCAACAAGTTGACGCCGAAGTGGGAAGGCCCATACTGGGTGAAACGAGTCACTAGGCCTGGCGCTGTCCGCCTTGAGACCGAAGATGGCATTCCAGTGAGCAACTCCTGGAATATCGAGCATCTTCGTAAGTTTTACCCGTAGGGCGCGGTTGCCGGAACCTGTTCCGGCAACCACCTTTTGTACAAGTCTTGCCGCTGTTGCATGTAATCCTTTGTACAAAGCCGGGCGCAGACCCCGTGCATAAAAGATCATGTGCTCCGCACATCTTGTCAATTCCATGCTTTTTATTATTTGCATGTGCTATCTGACACTTTGTGCAGCACTTATCCCCAGTAAGCAACAACGAGCCATAAGGCTCCATATCTTTTCTCCTCTTTCTTTTTTCTCAAGGAAAAGAAGGTCCCCTCGCACACAAGTTTGCCGGGGGGAAAGGAGAAGATATGGTATGGACCAATTGTCGTTCAAGAAAGTTTCGCCTTGCCGGGAAGCAAACGACAAAAAAAGATAAGTTTCCAAAGTTTGAGCAATCAGATTTTTTAAATTTTTAAGTTATCTTCCTTGAACGACCGTACTTTGTATGGAAAACATGTGCGCAGAGGAACCAACTCGTAGCTATTTGCGCCCTTACTGTTGTTTTGAGTCCGCTCAACAACTTAAGTGAGCTGCGACTAGCTGCGACAAGGTTTCTTGTCGGCAGCGGCACCGCCAGCAGGCTGCTGACGTCCCGCACTCAGCGCTCGCGGCAAAGGTGCCTGCGCCGGCAAGTTCCCTAAAAGCGTAGGGCAAAAACATACAAAGGAAGGAATCAAGTAGAGGAAATAACAGTGCAATCATTACCCGAAAAAGAGTTATATTACAAGATAACTTGTCGCGGCTCTAATAAATTGTTCTCATGACATGACTAGCAGCGACAAGAAGAGAAGAAAACGGGCGGCCTAATCTACGCGATCGCCCTCAACCCTCTTGATCCCGCTCACCTTGTCCACAATGGGTGCGACAAGGGTCTTGAGCACCTCCAGATCAGCATCCAGCGGCAAGGACCTGAGGACGTTGGTGAGGTTGAGGCCCGGGTTGCGGAACGCCACCTTCACTAGCACCTTCTGAAGAGCTCCCGTGCAGATCTTGCGCGATTCGTCGGCCAGCTGCTTCGGGATCCTCTCCCGGAGTCGCCGGAGGGCCGTCGCCACGCCTTTGAAGAACAAAGTAAGCTTGCCGCTGGGTTGGAGGCTCTCGTCGGAAGGATACCCGAGATCCTCCATTCCCAGCTGCGCCAGCTCCTTGGCAATGTCGACGGCAACATCCACGAGACCCTCCATCCAGTGCTCCATGTTCTCCCGAAAAGTGCTCTGGGCGGCAGCGGCACTCGCCAACAGCGCCTTGCCGGCCTTGACTTCTTCCTTCAGGGTCGTCTCCTGTTCCTTGGCGCCATCCAGCATCTTGGTCAAAGCGATCAGCTTCAACTCAAGATCTGCAGTGGAGTCCTTGGCGGCGTCAAGCTCCTTGCCCTTCTCGGCGAGGCGGGTCTGCAGCTCTGAATAGCTGTTGGCGTCCTTTTCCCGCTCAAGCTTGAGCGCGGCAAGCTCGTCACCGCCCGCCTTGAGATCGGCCTCCAGCTGCGCCACCTTCGTCTCCAGCTCCTTCTTGGCAGCCTCGGCAGCTGCGGCAGTGTCTTCTGCTTGCTTGAGGGCTCCGCCAAGTGTTCGCTCGCGCGCGGCAAGCTCCTCCTCGTGACTGTCAAGATCAACTTTCCGCTGCACCAGCTCGCCTTCCTGCACGGACAGCTTCTCAGCGGCAAGCCTTTGTTGCTCTTCGACTTCAGCCTTCTCGAGGAGGAAGGCCCTCTGCTCCTCGGCAAGCTGCTCCCGCTCCGCTGCCAAGGACCGGAGAGCTTCTTGATTGTGGCCCCGGAGCTCCTCCGCGCACTTCTCGATGTCTGCTCCTGCCTTCGTGACAAGTGCCTCGCGGGATTCCAGCTTGGCTTGCCGGGCGCGGTAGAGCGACACCAGCTTCCGCAGCAGCCGCTCCTCCTCAGGCTCACCGCTGCTGCTGCTTGGCGCGTCGACTAGCGCCAGCCCGGCGGAGGCGAGCACTTCTCCGTCGAAGATCTCTCCTTCGACCGGCGCCCTGGAGCTTGACGCCCAGGGGAGGTTGATGAAGATGTCGTCGCCGGCCTTCAAGTAGACGCCTGGCTGGGGCTCTTCGGAGCCCGGCGCTGCGGCAGCGGCGGAGGGATCGGCGGTCGGTGCAGCGCCTGGCGCTCCTGCGGCCTCAGGGTCGTCAGTGCGATCGCCAGATCCCCCGCCTGCTTCTGTAGTGGCAGCCCTGGCGGTCTCTTCACCGGCGGGCTTGTCAGCGCCGGCTTCTTCCTTGGCGACAACGGCGTCATAGGCGGCAACTTCGGTCTCCATTGGCTCTGCAGCAGATGGATTTGACAGCTGGAAAAAGGGGAGAAGAGTCAAGCAAATCAAAAAAGAAGATCAAAAGAAGAAGAACCGAAGGGAAGTTCTGAAGCGAGAAGATTACCTGTGCTAGGTTCTGCAATTGTGGTCTCTGCCGCCGGGGGGCCCCTGGCGCTGTCCCTTGCCGAAGAACCCTCCCTTGCCGGGGACTCCTCCCTTGTCGGAGAGCTCTCCCTTGCCAGGGACCTCTCCCTTGCCGGAGGACTCTCCCTTGGCATTTCGGGGGCGGCCTCCAGGCGCTCCTGGTGGGGTTGCTTTGCTCCTGCACAAATCAACAGTCAAATATCAGCAAAGCAAGGATCTCCATGCGCGACCAACAGTGGAAAGCAAGCTAGATACTTACGCTGGAGGCTGCTCTGGAGAACAGTTGCCGGGTCCGGCAAGGTTGTCTCGGGCGCATCCCCTGCTGACGCGGTGGGTTCGTCCTCGATGACAATCACCGGGGCCTTGGCTCTCTTCGCTGCTCTCTGGGCCAGAGTCCTAAGAAGGAAAAGGTTCAGAGTAAAGCAAGTGAGATACAAGACAAGACAGAACAGCAAGGATTGAAGAACTGCAAGTACAACAAGAGAATCTTACTCTTCTTCTTCTTCTTCCTCGTCAGAGCTGAACACGGTGAAGTCGAAATCCGGCTCGTGTCCGGCGCGGGAAGGCAGAGGAGTAGGATCCCTTGGCCGCTTGGCGGGAGCAGAAGCAGTGGTCCGGGAAGACCCTCCTCCAGTTGCCGCAGCAGCGTGAGGCGCTCCCGCGGCAACAGTGCTTGCCGCGGTGGAGCGTGTCGCGCGGCGCGGCGACTGTCGACTCGCCTGCCGCCTCGCCACGTCCCCGACCTTGCGAAGACGCCTTCTTGGTGGAGATGGAGGCTCTACTTGCGTCGAGCTGTCTGAAGATGAGGAGGAGGAGCAGTTGATCTCCAACGAGCCGCTCGTATCCTCGACGGGCTCGCTCGGCTCGGCGTCACGCCCGGCAAGATCTTTCTTGCCGGCAGGCTCCCCTCGCCTGGCAAGTTCCTTCTTGCTGGTAAGCTCCTCTTGCTCGGCACAGCTTGCCGCCTCTGCTGCCTCTGCCTCCTCCATGGTGAATCCGAACTCGCCTGCCGCTGCAGCTGCCGCCGCCTCTTCCAGCCTGGCGGCGATGCGTTTCAACTCCGCATCAGTGGTGTCGCGAGTGAGGCCATCCTTCTCGTCGAAGCGGATCGGCACTTCTACCAAGCTGTCGAAGAATTCCTGCACGACCTCATCTGCATGCTCTTGCCAAGTTGGCACAAGTCCATGCGAGTCGCACAGCGGCATCATTGCCCGGATGCGGTCAAGCGCAGAATTGTTACACAGTGGAACGACGCCCTGCGGCAACCTAAACACCTCGGGATGCTCAGGGTCGTACTTGAAGAGCTCCTGCAGCATTGCGTTGAGCTCCAGGACAGTGAAGTTGTAGTTGAGACCCGGACGCAGCCTCATGATGTCCGCCGCATTCTTGAACTCCCAGGCGGGCCTCCTCCGTTCCTGCAGGGGGGCGATGCGGCGGCGAAGGAAATCTGCGCCAACGGCGCCTACAGTGAGTCTAGCAAGCCTGAGGCATTGGATCCTGGTGACGGCAATCCTCAACCTATCGTCTTCCGGGGCCACGTCACTCCAATCGCTGCCGCGTACTGCTGCTGTTTGGCGCCGGGCGGTAAATGGCTGCGGGTTCTCCTCGACAATCCAGCACCAATCTACTCTCCACTCCTCCCACTTGCCGCGGAACTCTCCCTCCAGATAAGAGTCCTTCTTGCCGGACCTCGAGATCCAGGCGATTCCGCCGGATAGAGGCTCTCCTCTCTCTACTCGGGGCATAAAGAAGTGGCGGAAAAGGGCTACGTTGGGATGGACTCCGACAAAATTTTCGCAGAGATGCGCGAAAACTGCCATGGTCAGAACGGCATTGGGGGTGAAGTCAAGGAGGTAGAGGCCATAGGTGTTCATGATGTTGCAGAAAAATTTAGAGAAGGGCGGGCAGAGCCCGCAGTAGAAGAACACGGCGAAGAAGGGATATCCGTGCGGAGCCATTTTATGAGCGGTAGCTGGAAGTACCTTCGTGCTCGGATGTGCTCGCGTCTCCGTCGACCAAAAGAGGTAGTAGTACTCCTTCAGCTCCTTTGCGGCAAGCTTGGGGGGGAGATTGCCCGCTCCTTCCGCAGCGCCGCAAGCCGCTGCGCCTCGGTCGACTTCACAGCCTTCCCCTTGTTGGCTTTCGGATCCATGGTGGAGGTGGTGGAGGAGATCGACGGCGTTGGTGGTGCTCGTGGCGATGGGGGGCAGGGCGCTGCTCTCTTTGCTATGGGAAGACGGAGGCGCGGCGGAGATTTTCAAGATTAGAATGGAAAGGGGGCGAGTGGACGCACTACCCCTGCTTCCCCTGCTTATAAAGGGGGAGGTGGCAGACGTTCCGCCTTTCCTAATAAAGAAACCCCCACGATCTCTCCCACGATGCCATGTTCGACGCGTGCCGTTCGGGGAGGGCGCGGTGGATGCGGAGTGAGATACGGCATAACCCAGGCCGCGCGTGCCCGTGCCTTGTTTTGGGCCTGGCCCAACAGCGCTCGGCACCGTGTATGGCCCAGGCCCGGGGGCTCCTGTCGGTGTACTAGAGTAGGGGTACCCTAGTATCCCGAACTTGTGCACGGGCAGTCACAGCGTCCTGCGGCAAGGCTTGTCGGGTGACCGCCAAGGTCCTCCGTGGTTCCTTTGGAGCCATTCAAGAACAAAGTATCCAAGACCCCGGCAAGAGGAGCTTGCCGGGAAGGAGACAAGACCCCGGCAAGAGGAGCTTGCCGGGAAGGCCAACCAAGGCATCTCAAGGAACTTGCCGCAACGCACCACGCATCCAGGCAAGGCCCGGTGAGCGACAAGCTCCCGGATACGACAAGACAACGACCGCGGCAAGGCGCTTGCCACGGCAAGACTCCACTCTATACCTGCGCTCCAGCACATCCACCAACGTGTCGCTCTGGGACCCTTCCAGGCGTACGTGGCGGGAGGCTGTGCAGCCAGAGGTACACGGTGGCAAGCAGCGCTGACAAGATCGCCATCATGGCAAGCAGTGGCGTCCCTGGCGGTCCCTTTCTGCACCGTCTAGGCGATGCAGACAGGCATTTAATGCCCTTGTCCCCTGCCGTCAGGGTTAGGTATGATACACTGTAGTAGGCGGCGGTGCCAACCGCCACGCCTTTTCCATTTTTGCCCTCGTCTATGTTGCCACCTGTCAGTGACCCCTTGATCATATAAAAGGAGGCCCATGCGCAACGTAGAGAGGGTCGGCCAACAGAACGCTCATGCTCGGTCTCGCTAGCTGCTGTAGTGTACTGTAGCACACCGCGCTCCCGAGCAAGAAATCAATACAAACCACAAAGGAGGAGTAGGGTTTTACGCATCCGTGCGGCCCGAACCTGGGTAAACTGATCGCGTGCTCATGCGCTTCGCCTCAATCTGCCCTTCGTGCTCTCTCCGCCCCCTGCCGAACCGAAAGGGACTCGGTCCGCCGGTCCCATAGGTGTCCGTGGGATCTAGACACCCCGACAATGCCTTGTTGCCCCTACTGTCACTGGGAAAGGACACCGCAAGATTGAACCCAAAGCTAAGCACTTCTCCCATTGCTAGAAAGATCAATCTAGTAGGCCAAACCAAACTGATAATTCTAAGAGACTTGCAAAGATAACCAATCATATGTAAAAGAATTCAGAGAAGATTCAAATATTGTTCATAGATAAACTTGATCATAAACCCACAATTCATTGGTCTCAACAAACACACCGCAAAAGAAGATTACATCGAATAGATCTCCACAAGAGAGGGGGAGAACTTTGTATTGAGATCCAAAAAGAGAGAAGAAGCCATCTAGCTAATAACTATGGACCCGTAGGTCTGAAGTAAACTACTCACACTTCATCGGAGAGGCTATGGTGTTGATGTAGAAGCCCTCCGTGATCGATACCCCCTCCGGCGGAGCTCCAGAAAAGGCCCCAAGATGGGATCTCGTGGATACAGAAAGTTATGGCGGTGGAATTAGGGTTTTGGCTCCGTATATGGTAGTTTGGGGGTACATAGGTATATATAGGAGGAAGGAGTACGTCGGTGGAGCAACATGGGCCCCATGAGGGTGGAGGGCGCGCCTGGGGGGGGGGGGGGGGGGGGTAGGCGCGCCCCCTACCTCGTGCCTTCCTCATTGATATCTTGACGTAGGGTCCAAGTGCTCTAGATCATGTTCGTTCCGAAAATCACGTTCCCGAAGGTTTCATTCCGTTTGGACTCCGTTTGATATTCTTTTTCTGTGAAACCCTAAAATAGGCAAAACCAACAATTCTGGGTTGGGCCTCCGGTTAATAGGTTAGTCCCAAAAATTATATAAAAGTGTATAATGAACCCAATAATGTCCAAAATAGGATATAATATAGCATGGAACAATCAAAAATTATATATACGTTGGAGACGTATCAAATGCTACACATGATGATGGCAGTATTTGGATGTTTTTTATCCAAAGGCCATGTAATGCCTGCAAACGTGTACTAGTCGGACAAAATCCTCCGTGCACTTAAGATGCCCTATGAGAAGATAGATGCCTGTGAGAAAGGATGTGCCTTATTTAGGCTTGAGTATGCAGACTTGAACTATGGTCTCATTTGCAAGTCTTCCAGGTATGTTGTGGTAGACAACGGTATGGGTGAGAAGAGGTAGACCAAAATCCCCGTTAATGTTCTTCGGTATATGCCAATTGTACCAAAGACTTCAACGTCTTTTCATGGTTGAAGAGACAACCAGAAAGATGACATGGCACAAAATGGGCAAAATAACTGAACTAGATGTGGATGGGAGTCAGATGATGGTACACACATCGGATGGTTCTGTGTGGAAGCAGTTCGATGCATTACATGATCAAAAAGCGGCAGATCCAAGGCATCCTTGAGTCGCCATCAGCACGGATGGGTTCAATGTGTTTGGTTTGACGGCAACCCAATATACTTGTTGGCCTGTATTTGTCATTCCACTCAATCCCCCCCGAATAGATTATGCAAAGAAAGAACATTTTCTTGATGTTGATAATTCCAGGGCCCAACTATCCGGGGAAGAATATGAATATGTACATGCAGCCGCTTAATGATGAATTGCAAGAAGCTTGGAATAATTGGTTTAAGACATACGACGCCGCTAGCAAACAAAACTTCATAATGCGTGTTTGGTACATGTACTCGATGCATGACTTGCCAGTGTATACGCTATTCGTTGGCTGGTGTGTGCATGGAAGGTTCCCGTGCCCCACATGCAAGGCAGCTCTTCAGTTTCATTGGCTGCAGGCGGGTCGCAAGTTTTCTTACTTCGACTTGCATAGATAGTTCTTGGGTCCTCGCCATAAGTTCAGAAAAGACAAGAAGAACTTCATCAAAGGTAGAGTTGTCAAAAACTCTGCACCACCTGCGTTGATAGGCCAACATACCCTGGATCAGTCAAATGCTCTCGATCCTGATCCAGAGCGTCCAGTGTATTTCAAGGGGTATAATTCGGAACATGCCTGGACTCACAAGACATGCTTGTGGGATTTGCCTTACTTCAAAGACCTCCTTTGCCCACACAACATCGACGTGGTGCACACTGAAAAGAATACTGCCGAGGCCCTTTTTGGTACATTGTTTGGCATAGAGTGGAATTCAAAGGATAATACTAAGGCTAGAGTCGGTCAGGAGGCTCTATGTGATAGACAGTTACAAAACATGAAAGAACCGAAAGGAAAGCAGAACTGGATGAAGCCAAAGGTATGGTTCAATCTTGGAAGGCCAGCAATGAGGGAAATTATCTTGTGGGTGAAAATGCACTAGATGTTCCCCGATGGGTATGCATCGAAGCTAAAGAGGGGAGCGAGTCTTGAGTAATTGATATCTGGTCTCAAGAGTCATGATTGGCACATTGTTGGGGAACGTAGTAATTCAAAAAAATTCCTACGATCACACAAGATCTAACTAGGAGATGCATAGAAACAAGAGGAGAGAGTGTGTCCACATACCCTCGTTGACCGAAAGTGGAAGCATTTAGTAACGCGGTTGATGTAGTCGAACGTCTTCACGATCCAGCCGATCCAAGTACCAAACGTACGGCACCTCCGTGTTCAGCACACGTTTAGCACGATGACATCCCTCGAGCTCTTGATCCAGTAGAGGGGCGAGGGAGAGTTCCATCAGCACGACGGTGTGGTGATGGTGATGATGAAGTTACCGGCACAGGGCTTCGCGTAAGCACTATGACGATATGACCGAGGTGTTAAACTATGTAGGGGGGCACCGCACACGGCTAAGAGATTGTCTGTTGTGCTTTGGGGTGCCCCCTACCCACATATATAAAGGAGAGGGAAGGAGGAGGCCGGTCAAGGGGAAGGCGCACCAAGGGGGGGGGGGGGGGCGAGTCCTACCAGGACTCCAAACCTAGTAGGATTCGCCCCCTTTCCTTCCAACGGAGACGGGGAAAGGAGGGAGAGGGAGAAGGAAAGAGGGGGGCCGCATCCCCTCCGCTTTTCCAATTCGGATTGGGGCAAGGGGGCGCGCCCCACCTCCTGTGGCCTGCCTCTTCACCTCCACTATGGCCCATTAGGCCCAATAACTTTCCCGGGGGGTTCTGGTAGCCTCCCGGTACTCCGAAAAATCCCCGAACCTTATCGGAACTATTCCGGTGTCTGTATGTAACCTTCCAATATATCAATATTTACCTCTCTACCATTTCTATACTCCTCGTCATGTCCGTGATCTCATCTAGGACTCCAAACAAACTTCGGTCATCAAATCACATAACTCATAATACAAATCGTCATCGAATGTTAAGCGTGCAGACTCTACGGGTTCGAGAACTATGTAGACATGACCGAGACACATCTTCGGTCAATAACCAATAGCGGAACCTGGTTGCTCATATTGGCTCCTACATATTGTACGAAGATCTTTATCGGTCAAACCACATAACAACATACGTTATTCCCTTTGTCATCGGTATGTTACTTGCCCGCGATGCGATCTTCTGTATCATCATACCTAGTTCAATCTCATTACTGGCAAGTCTCTTTACTCGTTTCGTAATGCATCATCCCGTAACTAACTCATTAGTCATACTGCTTGAAAGGCTTATAGTGATGTGCATTACCGAGAGGGCCTAGCGATACCTCTTCGATACTCGGAGTGACAAATCCTAATCTCAATCTATGCCAACTCAACAAACACCTTTGGAGACACCTTTAGAGCATCTTTATAATCACCCGGTTACGTTGTGACGTTTGATAGCACACAAGGTGTTCCTCCGGTATTCAGGAGTTGCATAATCTCATTGGCAGAGGATAATATAGAAGTCATGAAGAAAGCAATGGCAATAAAACTAAACAATCATTATGCTAAGCTAATGGATGGGTCTTGTCCATCACACCATTCTCTAATGATGTGATCCCGTTCATCAAATGACGACACATGTCTATGGTCAGGAAACTTAACCATCTTTGATTAACGAGCTAGTCTAGTAGAGGCATACTAGGGACACTTGGTTTGTCTATGTATTCACACATGTACTAAGTTTCCGGTTAATACAATTCTATCATGAATAATAAACATTTATCATGATATAAGGAAATATAAATAACAACTTTATTATTGCCTCTAGGGCATATTTCCTTGAGTCTCCCACTTGCACTAGAGTCAATAATCTAGATTACATAGTAATGATTCTAACACCCACGGAGTCTTGGTGCTGATCATGTTTTGCTAGTGAGAGAGGCTTAGTCAACGGGTCTAGAACATTCAGATCCGTATGTATCTTATAAATCTCTATGTCTCCCTCCTTGACTTGATCACTGATGGAATTGAAGCGTATCTTGATGTGTTTGGTTCTCTTATGAAATCTGGATTCCTTCGCCAACGCAATTGCTCCAGTATTGTCACAAAAGATTTTCATTGGACCCGATGCACTAGGTATTACACCTAGATCGGATTTGAACTCCTTCATACAGACTCCTTCATTTGCTGCTTCCGAAGCAGCTATGTACTCCACTTCACACGTAAATCCCGCCACGACGCTCTACTTGGAACTGCACTAACTGACAGCTCCACCATTCAATATAAATACGTATCCGGTTTGTGACTTAGAGTCATCCGGATCAGTGTCAAAGCTTGCATCGACGTAACCATTTACGACAAGCTCTTTGTCACCTCCATAAATGAGAAACATATCCTTAGTCCTTTTCAGGCATTTCAGGATGTTCTTGACCGCTGTTCAGTGATCCACTCCTCGATTACTTTGGTACCTCCCTGCTTAACTTATAGCAAGGCATACATCAGGTCTGGTACACAGCATTGCATACATGATGGAACCTATGGCTGAGGCATAGGGAATGACTTCCATTTTTTCACTATCTTCTGCAGTGGTCGGGCATTGAGTCTGACTCAACTTCATACCTTGTAATACAGGCAAGAACCCTTTCTTGACTGATCCATTTTGAACTTCTTCAAACAAGGTATGTGCTTTGTGAAAGTCCAATTAAGCGTCTTGATCTATCTCTATAGATCTTGATGCCCAATATATAAGCAGCTTCACCGAGGTATTTCATTG
Source organism: Triticum monococcum (assembly GCA_034509565.1). NCBI lineage: Eukaryota > Viridiplantae > Streptophyta > Magnoliopsida > Poales > Poaceae > Triticum > Triticum monococcum. The sequence continues at coordinate 501,052,919 of CM067841.1, forward strand.
AAAAATTCTTATTCAAGTATCCTTTTATGCTATCCAGAAATTCTGTATTATTTCCAATCAACAATATGTCATCCACATATAATATTAGAAATGCTACAGAGCTCCCACTCACTTTCTTGTAAATACAGACTTCTCCAAAAGTCTATATAAAACCATATGCTTTGATCACACTATCAAAGCGTATATTCCAACTTCGAGAGGCTTGCACCAGTCCATAAATGGATCGCTGGAGCTTGCACACTTTGTTAGCACCTTTAGAATCGACAAAACCTTCTGGTTGCATCATATACAACTCTTCTTTAAGATATCCATTAAGGAATGCAATTTTGAAATTGATACGTCTCCAACGTATCTATAGTTTTCGATTGTTCCATGCCATTATACTATCAATCTTGCCATTAGGGTTAGACAACCCTTTAACACGTCTGGTTGCTAGGATTTGTTATCTGTGTGTAGGGGCCGTTTACGTTGTATTGCTTGGTTCTCCTACTGGTTCGATAACCTTGGTTTCATATATGAGGGAAATACCTACCGCCGCCGTGCTGCATCATCCCTTCCTCTTTGGAGAAATACCGACATAGCTTCAAGAGGCATCAAAAGGAATTTCTAGCGCCGTTGCTGGAGAGGACCTTCAACATATACCAGGTTCCTAATCACAAATCTCATCTCCTCGCAATTTACATTATTTGCCATTTGCCCCTCATTTTCCTCTCACCCACTTCACAAAAATTTGCCGTCTTATTTGCCTCTCTTTTCCGTTCACCGGTATCTTGCTTTCTAGCCTCGATGTCTAGCGTCCCTACTCCTCCTTTGTCACCGGATTTTTAAGTTCTTTACTTCAAACAAAGACAAGGAGAAAATTTGAAAGATGCCTGGTATAGGCTTATGGAATCATATCGTATTTCCAACTTAAATGGGGACGCTAAAGTTTTTCTTCGAAATTTTTACATAGGATTGGCTTTGCATCATAGACAACTTCTTTATTTTGCCGCTAAAGGAAACTTCATTGAACTTGATGCCAATGATGCCTATGAAATCTTAGAGGGAATTTTGGGAATTCCACCTCAAAAGAAGGGGTTTCCTTTTACCCTCGAGGGAGCTCAAATGTCGAATAAACTTGGTGATTTCCATAAGCATATGGTTGAAATACAAAAATATAATGAACCCCTCAAACACCTCAATGGTAGTATCAAATCGCATGAATACCCTGATTACTCTTTGTAATAAGCGATTAGATATTTTGGATCTTAAGATGGTTTATTTCTTGGAGAATTTAGGGAAGCGTAAAGAGCCTCCCGGGTTCAAGAAAACCCTTGCAAAAGTTGCCAAAACTCCGGAAGACAAAACTTAGATCATTGCTTTATGCCTAGCTAAGGGCGTAAAACTATAGCGCTTGTTGGAGGCAACCCAATGAATAAATTTTATTTTTGCTTTTGCTTTCTGTTCTTGAGTGTTAGCAAAATTATGATACTATTATGATTGTGTTTTTATGTTTTAATTAGTGTTTGTGCCAAGTAAAGCCTTTAGGATTTTCTTGGGTGATAGTTGTTTGATCTTGCTGAAAAATAGAAAAATTTACGCTTACGAAATTAATTTTATTTTTTACCAATGGGCGATAAAATACCCATTCCACTTTCTGTAGATCAATATACAAATTTCTTAGGTTGTCCTAATTTTTCATAATTTTTGGAGTTACATAAGTATTCGAAATAGTCAGGTTGCTACATACTGTTCTGTTTTGACAGATTCTGTTTTCTTTGTGTTGTGTGCTTATTTTGATGGCTCTATGGTTTTCTTTGATGAGTTTTTGCCATAGAAAAGTTGGAATACAGTAGATAAAATACAAAAACAAAATATGAATTGGTTTGATATAGTACTTATAGTAGTGGTTTGCTTTCTTATACTAACGGATCTCACGAAGGTTTTGTTGAGTTTTGTGTGATGGAAGTTTTCAAGTTTTGGGTTATCTTACGATGGATGAAGGAAGGATGGAAGAGCCTAAGCTTGGGTATGCCCCGACATCCAAGCTATTATCCAAAAAATGAGCAACCAACTAAGCTTGGGGATGCCCCTGAGTGGCATCCCCGCTTTCTTCCAACGGCTATCGGTATTTTACTCGAAACTATATTTTAATTCGTCACATGATATGTGTTTTGCTTGGAGCATCTTGTATGATATGAGTATTTGCTTGTTTTATTTTATGTTTGAAGTCATCATTCCTTTCTGGACAGACCTATTTGAGAGAGCCAAAATCATGTCATGACTTGTTAGAATTGCTCTCTATGCTTCAGTTAAATTTTTATGAGCTATGGACTTGCTCTAGTGCTTCACTTATATCTTTTTGAGCATGGTGTGCTTTAGTATTTTTGAAGAAATGCTCTATTGCTTAACTTAGATTTATTTGAGAGTTAGTAAAATTTTCAAGAAATTCTCTCTTGCTTCACTTAAATTAATTCGAGAGAAAGAAAAATTTATTATGCTCATGATCTTCACTTATATTTGTTGGAGCTTATCAAAAGCAACACATGAAAATTAGTCCCAAAGTGATAGATATCCAAAAAGGATATAATAAAAACTTTCATGAAGATCATTGGACAAAATAAACTTGATTCTTAGTAATAGTTTTGAGATATGATGATGTGATATGTGAGTTATGTTGGTGAGTAATTATGCTTTAGTAAGAATATTGGGTTTAAGGTTCGTGATTCCCTATGCAAGTACGATAGTCAATAGTCAAGCAATGAAATTACATCCTACTTGTGGTGCATTATTCGATGTTATTTATGCTTAATGCTTTCTTATAAGATTATCTATTTCTTGGTTGGTCGTTTCTCAATCTTTTTCTAGCCTTTATTTTGCACTAAGTATGATTTCTACTTGTGCATCCAAAATCCTTAAACCAGTTTTGCCACATGAGTCGACTATATCTACCTATATGCGATATTCTTCTGCTGTTCTAAGCAAATTTGCATGTAACATCTCTAATTTTCAAAATAAACTTATCTTTTGTGTGTTTGTTTCGCTCGCGGAGCGGTGAGGGGTGGCTAATAGTTTCCATGCTAGATGTGTTATTCTCAAGATGAGTGTTTATTCACTTGTCATTGCACGAGAGTAAGCAAATGTATTAGGGATGCCCAGTCCTGAAATGCAAAAACATTGAATGTACTTTATGTTGTCAAATACTAAATTCCTTGGAAAGTGTTGGTATAGAGGGCACTCGTGGATACGGTTAGCCATGGAAAGTGAAAGTATGGTGGAAAAAGGAATAAACTTTATTTTCTGCTTGGAACCACCTATGATATATCTAGAATGGAAAGTGTTGGGAACTCTAAGTCATTTTCGTTGGTGGGATGTATACACCTCCCAAAATGTTTTTATCTCTAAGTTTTTCGGTTTGAGCTCTGGCACCTCTACAAATCCCTACTTCCCTCTGTGAAGGGCCTTTCTTTTACTTTATGCAATTTTTATTCCGAGTCTCCATCTTCTCTTATAAAAGCACCAACTAGGAGGCAATATGATCGTACTTAAGTATTGGGTGTAGGTAATATTTGAGTATGTTCCATAATGGATCAATGTTTGAGCATGATGGGCTAGGGATAACTTATTTTAGCGTTGATATTTTGAAAGACATGGTTGCTTGTTGATATGCTTGAGTATCTAAATTATCATGTTAAAACTAGACTATTGCTTTGGACAACTAAAAGTCCAAATGTCCATGTTATAAAGAAAAGAATATGACATGACATGATAGGCAGCATTCCACATCAAAAATTCTGTTTTTATCACTTACCTACTCAAGGACGAGTAGGAGTTAAGCTTGGGGATGCTGATACGTTCCCAACGTATCTATAATTTTTGATTGTTCCATGCTGTTATATTATCAATCTTGGATGTTTTACAATCATTTATAGTCATTTATATCATTTTTGGTACTAACCTATTGACATAGTGCCAAGTGCCAGTTGCTGTTTTTCCATGTTTTTTACATCGCAGAAAATCAATATCACACGGAGTCCAAATGCCCTGAAACTTTACGGAGAATTTTTATGGGCTAGAAGGAACACAACGGGCCCTGGCTGTGCCAGGGGGTGCCTCGAGGGGGCACAACCCACCAGGGTGCGCCAGGAGGCCCAAGCGTGCCCTGGTGGGTTGTGCCCACCTCGGGTGCCCCCGGACCACCTCTTTGCTCTATAAATACCCCAATATTCCAGAAACCCTAGAGGGGGCGACGAAATATTCATCCAACTGCCGCAGAGTCCAGAACCACCCGATCCAATCCAGACACCATCTCGGATGGGGTTCACCACCTCCATTGGTCCCTCTCCGATGATGCGTGAGTAGTTCTTTGTAGACCTTCGGGTCCATAGTTAGTCGCTAGATGGCTTCCTCTCTCTCGCTGAATTCTCAATACAATGGTCTCTTGGAGATCCATATGATGTAACTCTTTTTGCGGTGTGTTTGTTGGGATCTAATGAACTTCGAGTTTATGATCAGTTATATCTTTTTATATCCATGAAAGTTATTTGAGTTTCTTTGATCTCTTATATGCATGATTGCTTATAAACTCGTATTTCTTCTCCGATATTCGTGTTTTGTTTGACCAACTTGATCTATTTATCTTGCAATGGGAAGAGGTGCTTTGTAGTGGGTTCGATCTTACGGTGCTTGATCCCAGTGACAGAAAGGGAAACGACACATATATATCGTTGCTACTAAGGATAAAATGATGTGGTCTGTCCCTACATAGATAGATCTTGTCTACATCATGTCATCGTTCTTATTGCATTACTCCATTTCTCCATGAACTTAATACACTAGATGCATGCTGGATAGCGGTAGATGTGTGGAGTAATAGTAGTAGATGCAGGCAGGAGTCGGTCTACTAATCTTGGACATGATGCCTATATAATGATCATTGCTTGGATATCTTCATAATTATTTGAAGTTCTATCAATTTCCCAACAGTAATTTGTTTACCCATGCAGTAATTTGTTTACCCATGTTTGCTATTTTTCTTGAGAGAAGCCACTAGTGAAACCTACGGCCTCCGGGTCTTCTTTCTCATACATTTGCCTTTGCGATCTACTTATCTCTTGCATTTATTTTCAGATCTATTAAACCAAAAATACAAAATACCCTGCTGCAATTTTTCTTTATTTATTTTATTTAACGTTCGATCTGTCAATTTACTACAAATTTGTCTCACGTCCGTTTGCCACTTGAGGCGCCGTACCCCGAAAGGGATTGACAACCCCTTTAACACGTTGGGTTGTGAGGATTTGTTATCTGTGTGCAAGGGCCGTTTATGTTGTGTTGCTTGGTTCTCCTACTGGTTTGATAACCTTGGTTTCATATCTAAGGGAAATACCTACCGCCACTGTGCTGCATCATCCCTTCCTCTTTGGGGAAATACCGACGTAGCTTCAAGCGACATCAGACATCCATTTGCCAAATTTCATAATCATAAAATGCGGCAATTGCTAACATGAGTCGGACAGACTTAAGCATCGCTACGGGTGAGAAGGTCTCATCGTAGTTAACTCCTTGAACTTGTCGAAAACCTTTCGTGACAAGTCGAGCTTTGTAGACAGTAACATTACCATCAACGTCAGTCTTCTTATTGAAGATCCATTTATTGTCTATGGCTTGCCGATCATCGGGCAAGTCAACCAAAGTCCACACTTTATTCTCATACATGGATCCCATCTCAGATTTCATGGCCTCAAGCCATTTCGCAGAATCTGGGCTCATCATCGCTTCCTCATAGTTCGTAGGTTCGTCATGGTTAAGTAACATGACCTCCAGAACAGGATTACCGTACCACTCTAGTGCGGATCGTACTCTGGTTGACCTACGAGGTTCAGTAGTAACTTGATCAGAAGTTTCATGATCATCATCATTAGCTTCCTCACTAATTGGTGTAGGTATCACTGGAACTGATTTCTGTGATGAACTACTTTCCAATTCGGGAGAAGGTACAATTACCTCATCAAGTTCTACTTTCCTCCCACTTACTTCTTTCGAGAGAAACTCCTTCTCTAGAAAGGATCCATTCTTAGCAACGAATATCTTGCCTTCGGATCTATGATAGAAGGTGTACCCCACAGTTTCCTTTGGGTATCCTATGTAGGCACATTTCTCCGATTTGGGTTCAAGCTTATCAGGTTGGAGCTTTTTCACATAAGCATCGCATCCCCAAACTTTAAGAAATGACAGCTTAGGTTTCTTGCCAAACCACAGTTCATATGGTGTCGTCTCAACGGATTTAGATGGTGCCCTATTTAACGTGAATGGAGCCGTCTCTAAAGCATAACCCCAAAACGATAGTGGTAAATCGGTAAGAGACATCATAGATCGCACCATATCTAATAAAGTATGGTTACGATGTTCGGACACACCATTACACCGCGGTGTTCTAGGTGGCGTGAGTTGCGAAACTATTCCACATTGTTTCAAATGAAGACCAAACTCATAACTCAAATATTCACCTCCACGACCAGATCGTGGAAACTTTATTATCTTGTTACGATGATTTTCCACTTCCATCTGAAATTCTTTGAACTTTTCAAATGTTTCAGACTTATGTTTCATTAAGTAGATATACCCATATCCGCTCAAATCATCTATGATGGTTAGAAAATAATGATACCCACCACGAGCCTCAACACTCAGCGGACCACATACATCAGTATGTATTATTTCTAATAAGTCAGTTGCTTGCTCCATTGTTTCGGAGAATGGAGTCTTAGTCATCTTGCCCATGAGGCATGGTTCGCAAGCATCAAGTGATTCCAAGAGCCCATCAGCATGGAGTTTCTTCATGCGTTTTACACCAATATGACCTAAACGGTAGTGCCACAAATAAGTTGCACTATCATTATTAACTTTGCATCTTTTGGCTTTAGTATTATGAATATGTGTATCACTACAATCGAGATTCAACAAAAATGGACCACTCATCAAGGGTGCATGACCATAAAAGATATTACTGATATAAATAGAACAACCATTATTCTCTGATTTAAATGAATAACCGTCTCGTATTAAACAAGATCCAGATATAATGTCCATGCTCAATGTTGGCACCAAATAACAATTATTTAGGTCTAAAACTAATCCTGACGGTAGATATAGAGGTAGCGTGACGACAATGATCACATCGACTTTGGAACCATTTCCCACGCGCATCGTCACCTTGTCCTTAGCCAATCTTCGTTTAATCCGTAGCCGCTGTTTCGAGTTGCAAATATGAGCAATAGAACTAGTATCAAATACCCAGGCACTACTACGAGCATTAGTAAGGTACACATCAATAACATGTATATCAAATATACCTTTCACTTTGCGATCCTTCTTACCCGCCAAATACTTGGGGCAGTTCCGCTTCTAGTGACCAGTCCCTTTGTAGTAGAAGCACTCAGTTTCAGGCTTAGGTCCAGACTTGGGCTTCTTCCTTTGAGTAGCAACTGGCTTGTTGTTCTTCTTGAAGTTCCCCTTCTTCCCTTTGCCCTTTTTCCTGAAACTAGTGGTCTTGTTAACCATCAACACTTGATGCTCCTTCTTGATTTCTACCTCCGCAGCCTTTAGCATCGCGAAGAGCTTGGGAATTGTCTTTTCCATCCCTTGCATATTATAGTTCATCAAGAAGCCTTTATAGCTTGGTTGCAGCAATTTAAGAACTCTGTCAATGACACTATCATCGGGAAGATTAACTCCCAGCTAAATCAAGTGCTTGTGGTACCCAGACATTCTGAGTATGTGTTCACTGAAAAAACTATTCTCCTCCATTTTGTAGCTATAGAACTTGTTGGAGACTTCATATCTCTCAACTCGAGGATTTTCTTGAAATGTTAACTTCAACTCCTGGAACATCTCATATGCTCCATGATGTTCAAAAGTCTTTGAAGTCACGATTCTAAGCCATAAAGCATGGCACACTGAACTATCGAGTAGTCATCAGCTTTGCTCTATCAAACGTTCATAACGTCTGGAGTTGCTCCTGCAGCGGGTCTTGCACCTAGCTGTGCTTCCAGGATGTAATTCTTCTGTGGAGCAATGAGGATAATCCTCATGTTAAAGACCCAGTCTGTGTAGTTGCTACCATCATCTTTCAACTTAGATTTCTCTAAGAACGCATTAAAATTCAAGGGAACGGTAGCACGGGCCATTGATCTACAACAACATAGATATGCAAAAAACTATCAGGTACTAAGTTCATGATAAATTAAAGTTCAATTAATCATATTACTTAAGAACTCCCACTTAGATAGAAATCCCTCTAGTCATCTAAATGATCACATGATCCATGTCAACTAAACCATGTCCGATCATCACGGAAGATGGAGTAGTTTTCAATGGTGAACATCACTATGTTGATCATATCTACTATATGATTCACGTTCGACCTTTCGGTCTCAGTGTTCCGTGGCCATATCTGCATATGCTAGGCTCGTCAAGTTTAACCCGTGTATTCTGCACGTGCAAAACTGGCTTGCACCCGTTGTATGCGAACGTAGATCTTATCACACCCGATCATCACGTGGTGTCTCGGCACAACGAACTGTAGCAACGGTGCATACTCAGGGAGAACACTTATACCTTGAAATTGAGTGAGGGATCATCTTATAATGCTACCACCGTACTAAGCAAAATAAGATGCATAAAGGATAAACATCACATGCAATCAAAATATGTGACATGATATGGCCATCATCATCTTATGCCTTTGATCTCCATCTCCAAAGCACCGTCATGATCTCCATCGTCACCGGCTTGACACATTGATCTCCATCATAGCATTGTTATCGTCTCGCCAACTATTGCTTCTACGACTATCGCTACCGCTTAGTGATAAAGTAAAGCAATTACATGTCGATTGCATTTCATACAATAAAGAAACAACCATAAGGCTCCTGCCAGTTGCCGATAACTTCTACAAAACATGGTCATCTCATACCACAATTTATATCTCATCTTGTCTTGACCATATCACATCACAACATGCCCTGCAAAAACAAGTTAGGCGTCCTCTACTTTGTTGTTGCAAGTTTTACATGGCTGCTATGGGCTTCTAGTGTGTTGTTTTAACCTTCAACAAGGATCAGCTGTAGTCAAACTCGATTCAACTATACTTGGAGAAACAGACACCCGCCAACCACCTATGTGCGAAGCACGTCGGTAGAACCAGTCTCATGAACGTGGTCATGTAATGTCGGTCTGGGCCGCTTCATCCAAGAATACCGCCGAATCAAAGTATGACTATTATCGCCCACAACTCATTGTGGTCTACTCATGCATATATCATCTATGCACAGACCTGGCTCTGATACCACTATTGGGGAATGTAGTAATTCAAAAAAATTCCTATGATCATGCAAGATCTAACTAGGATATGCATAGCAAGGAGAGGGGAGAGTGTGTCCATGTACCCTCGTAGACCGAAAGCGGAAGCGTTTAGTAATGCGGTTGATGTAGTCGAACGTCTTCACGATCCAAGTACCAAACATACGGCACCTCCGTTTTCAGCACACGTTCAGCACAATGACGTCCCTCAAGCTCTTGATCCAGTAGAGGGACGAGGGAGAGTTCCATGAGCACTACGGCGTGGTGACGGTGATGATGAAGTTACCGGCGCAGGGCTTCGCCTAAGCACTACGACGATATGATCGATGTGTTAAACCGTGGAGGGGGGGCACCGCACACGGCTAAGAGATTGTCTGTTGTGCTTTGGGGTGCCCCCTGCCCGCATATAAAAAGGAGGGGGAGGAGGAGGCCGGCCAAGGGGGAGGCACGCCAAGGGGGGGTCCTACTAGGACTCCAAACCTAGTAGGATTCATCCCCCTTTCCTTCCAATGGAGAGGGGGAAAGGGGAAAGGAGAGAGAGGGAGAAGAAAAGAGGGGGGCCACGCCCCTCCCCTTGTCCAATTCGGATTGGGGCAAGGAGGGCGCACCCCACCTCTTGTGGCCTGCCTCTTCTCCTCCACTATGGCCCATTAGGCCCAATAACTTTCCTGGGCGGTTCTGGTAGCCTCCGGTACTCCAAAAAATCCTCGAACCTTATAGGAACTATTCCGGTGTCCGTATATAACCTTCAAATATATCAATCTTTACCTCTCAACTATTTAGAGACTCCTCGTCATGTATGTGATCTCATCCGGGACTCTGAACTATACCTGGCCAGGGGAAGCCCGGCCCGGCCAGCCCGGCCCGAAAAAGCCCGACCTGACCCAGCCCGATGCTGCTCCCGGGCCGGGCTTGGGCCTAGATTTTAAGCCCGATGGCTGGGCTGGGCTGGGCCCGGGCTCGTCGTTTTTGCGCTTTTCTGAAGGTTGGGTCGGGCCGGCCCGGAGCCCGACAGGCTTTTACATGTACGGGCCAGGCTCGGGCCCAAAAAACAGGCCCGATGGCCGGGCCGGGCTTGGGCCTGGGGTTTTTTGCGTCGGGCTTGGCTAGGCCCGGCCCGAGGTATGGCCAGGTATACTCTGAACAAACTTCGGTCATCAAATCACATAACTCATAATACAAATTGTCATCGAACGTTTAGCGTGCGGACCCTACGGGTTCGAAAACTATGTAGACATGACCGAGACACATCTCTGGTCAATAACCAATAGCGGAACTGGGATGCTCATATTGGCTCCTACATATTCTACAAAGATCTTTATCGGTCAAACCGCATAACAACATATGTTATTCCCTTTGTCATCGGTATGTTACTTGCCCGAGATTTGGTCGTCGGTATCATCATACCTAGTTCAATCTCATTACTGGCAAGTCTCTTTACTCGTTCCATAATGCATCATTCTGTATAACTCATTAATCACATTGCTTGCAAGGCTTATAGTGATGTGCATTACCGAGAGGGCCTAGAGATACCTCTCCGATAATCGGAGTGACAAATCCTAATCTCGATCTATGCCAACTCAACAAACTCCTTTGGAGACACCTGTAGAGCATCTTTATAATCACCCAGTTATGTTCTGAAGTTTGATAGCACACAAGGTGTTCCTCCGGTATTCGGGAGTTGCATAATCTCATAGTTAGAGGAATATGTATAAGTCATGAATAAAGCAATAGCAATAAAACTAAACGATCATTATGCTAAGCTAACAGATGGGTCTTGTCCATCACATCATTCTCTAATGATGTGATCCCGTTCACCAAATCACAACACATGTCTATGGTCAGGAAACTTAACCATCTTTGATTAACGAGCTAGTCTAGTAGAGGCATACTAGGGACACTTTGTCTGTCTATGTATTCACACATGTACTAAGTTTTCGGTTAATACAATTCTAGCATGAATAATAAACATTTATCATGATATAAGGAAATATAAATGACAACTTTATTATTGCCTCTAGGGCATATTTCCTTCACACATATGGCATGAGCGGGTAGTGTCGGTGATGTTGCATGGCTTTATCCCTAAGGATGAATGGCTACTACTAGCAGAGCTGGGCTATTTCTTCTGTGTTCTTTGTGCGAAAGAACTATCGCCTAGCGTGATAGATGAAATGGAAGAGTTGGCGCCAGAGTTGATCTGCAAGTTAGAGAAGATATTTCCACCGGGCTTCTTTAATCCAATGCAACATTTTATTTTGCATCTCCCAACCGAGGCAAGATTAGGGGGGGGGGGCGTGCAAAATCATTGGTGCTACGCAACTGAGAGGATGCAGAAGACGCTTGGTGTCAATGCCTTTGGCGTCGGTGGAGACGGCAAAGTCTACCAGCCCCCACCTAAGGTTAGCTGACGTCACATGGTGGACGGCAAAGGACCTTGTCTCTTTGCCGTCGGTAGGCGGACGACAAAGCCTACCGTTAGGCACGTAATGGGGCTAACCCTAGTTCTATGTCGTCCACTCACTTGGCCGTCTGCTTGGCCTGTATGGCAGACGGTAAAGGTCTTTGTCGTCCACTTTATTTACTAGTAAATGCACACATGCAATGCACGTTAATATTTAGGCAATATATTAATTGCATGTGGATATTAGGCATGCTTTATTTTTGTATTAATCCTGTGATTAGTGCAATATTTGGTATGAATTGCACGTTAAATACGTTTAACGCTCGTCATTGGAGCAGTCTAGATCGTTGGATTGACTTAATTCGATGACCGAGATCAGTTGAATCTGTCTTTTTGGGTTTTTTATATTGACTAGTAAATGCGCACGTGCAACGCATGTTAAATATTTAGGCAATATATTAATTGTGCATGGATTTTAGGTATGCTATTATTTGTGTGTTAATCCTGTGATTAGTGTAATATATTTGGTATGATATTAATTACATGTTAAACATGTTTAACGCTCGCCATTGGAGCAGTCTAGGTCATTGGATTAACTTAGTTCAACGGCTGAGATCAGTTGGATCTGCCCCTTTGGGTATTTTTATATTAGTATAGATGCAGATGGCAAAGTGGTTGTTTACCATGGTTTTTTGTGCTGGGAGTGGGGCCGTTTGCCAGCTAACGGCAAAGGCATTTGCCGTCAGTGAACCCGTCCTTTGCCGTCTGCCATGGCAGACAGCAAAGTACCTGATTCCTGTAGTGATATGTTTGATGGATTTTCACCCATGATTGGTGGATTATTCATATTAGATGTAGAACGTGAAAAGGTAGTCCATAACATTAATGCTAAACGTCTTAAGAAGACTGATAATATCACATACATGTGACACTGTCATCTTGGTAATATCGGAAAGAAACATATGCAAAAACTTAACAAAGATGGAGTGTTCATATCATTTGATTTTTAATCATTTGAAACATGCGAAGCTTGTCTGATGGGTAAAATGACTAAAACCATTTATTGGCCATCCAGAACAGGCGCCTGAATTATTGGATATAATACATAGTGATGTATGTGGTCCAATGAGTATACTGGCACACGGTGGATACTTATACTTTGTTACCTTCACTAGTGATTTAAGTAGATATGGATATATTTACTTGATGAAACATAAGTATGAAACATTTAAAATGTTCAAAGAATTTCATAATGAAGTTGAGAATCATCATGGCAATACGATTAAATTTCTATGATCTGATCGTGGAGGAGAATATTAGAGCCATGAGTTTAGCAAACATTTAAGTGACTATGGAATCGTCTCACAACTTAGAACTCCAGGAACTCAGGCGTAACCAACCTTTTTTACACATGGTTAGGTCAATGATGTCATTTACCGATCTGCCTGTATCATTTTGGGGTTATGCACTTGAAACAACAACATATACACTAAACAGAGCACCGTCTAATTCTGTAGAGACAACACCATATGAGTTATGGAATGGGAAGAAACCCAATTTGTCACATCTCAATATTTGGGGTTGCGAGACTTATGTAAAATGTTTGCAGCCAAATTGTTGGGGAACGTAGTAATTTCAAAAAAATTCCTACGCACACGCAAGATCATGGTGATGCATAGCAACAAGGGGGAGAGTCTGATCTACGTACCCTTGTAGATCGCAACGGAAGCGTTGACACAACGTAGAGGAAGTAGTCGTACGTCTTCTTCCCGATCCGACCGATCCAAGCACCGTTACTCCAGCACCTCCGAGTTCTTAGCACACGTACAGCTCGATGACGATCTCCGGGCTCCGATCCAGCAAAGCTTCGGGGAGGAGTTCTGTCAGCACGACGGCATGGTGACGATCTTGATGTTCTACCGACGCAGGGCTTCGCCTATCACTACAACGATATGATCGAGGTGGAATATGGTGGCAGGGGGCACCGCACACGGCTAAGGAACGATCTCAATGATCAACTTGTGTGTCTAGAGGTGCCCCCTGCCCCCATATATAAAGGATCCAAGGGGGAGGGGCTGGCCGGCCAAGAGGAGGGCGCAGGAGGAGTCCTACTCCTACCGGGAGTAGGACTCCCCCCCCCCAATCCTATTCCAAATAGGAGTCCTAAGGGGGAAAGAGAGAGAGAGGTGGCCGGCCACCTCTCCTAGTCCTAATAGGACTAGGGGAGGGGGGAGGCGCGCAGCCCACCATAGCAGCCCCTTTCACCTTTCCACTAAAGCCCAATAAGGCCCATATGGCTCCCGGGGGGTTTCGGTAACCTCCCGGTAATCCGGTAAAATCCCGATTTTACCCAGAACACTTCCGATATCCAAATATAGGCTTCCAATATATCAATCTTTATGTCTCGACCATTTCGAGACTCCTCGTCATGTCCGTGATCACATCCGGGACTCCGAACTACCTTCGATACATCAAAATGCATAAACTCATAATAACTGTCATCGTAACGTTAAGCGTGCGGACCCTACGGTTCGAGAACAATGTAGACATGACCGAGACACGTCTCCGGTCAATAACCAATAGCGGGACCTGGATGCCCATATTGGCTCCTACATATTCTACGAAGATCTTTATCGGTCAGACCGCATAACAACATACGTTGTTCCCTTTGTCATCGGTATGTTACTTGCCCGAGATTCGATCATCGTTATCCAATACCTAGTTCAATCTCGTTACCGGCAAGTCTCTTTACTCGTTCTGTAATACATCATCCCGCAACTAACTCATTAGTTGCAATGCTTGCAAGGCTTGTGTAATGTGCATTACCGAGAGGGCCCAGAGATACCTCTCCGACAATCGGAGTGACAAATCCTAATCTCAAAATACGCCAACCCAACATCTACCATTGGAGACACCTGTAGTACTCCTTTATAATCACCCAGTTACGTTGTGACGTTTGGTAGCACCCAAAGTGTTCCTCCGGCAAACGGGAGTTGCATAATATCATAGTCATAGGAACATGTATAAGTCATGAAGAAAGCAATAACAACATACTAAACGATCGGATGCTAAGCTAATGAAATGGGTCATGTCAATCAGATCATTCAACTAATGATGTGACCTCGTTAATCAAATAACAACACATTGTTCATGGTTAGGAAACTTAACCATCTTTGATTAACGAGCTAGTCAAGTAGAGGCATACTAGTGACACTCTGTTTGTCTATGTATTCACACATGTATTATGTTTCCGATTAACACAATTCTAGCATGAATAATAAACATTTATCATGATATAAGGAAATAAATAATAACTTTATTATTGCCTCTAGGGCATATTTCCTTCAGTCTCCCACTTGCACTAGAGTCAATAATCTAGATTACACAGTAATGATTCTAACACCTATGGAGCCTTGGTGCTGATCATGTTTTGCTCGTGGAAGAGGCTTAGTCAACGGTTCTGCAACATTCAGATCCGTATGTATCTTGCAAATCTCTATGTCTCCCACCTGGACTAGATCCCGGATGGAATTGAAGCATCTCTTGATGTGTTTGGTCCTTTTGTGAAATCTGGATTCCTTTGCCAAAGCAATTGCACCAGTATTGTCACAAAAGATTTTCATTGGACCCGATGCACTAGGTATGACACCTAGATCGGATATGAACTCCTTCATCTAGACTCCTCCGTTCGGTGCTTCCGAAGCAGCTATGTACTCCGCTTCACATGTAGATCCCGCTACGACGCTTTGTTTAGAACTGCATCAACTGACAGCTCCACCGTTTAAAGTAAACACGTATCCGGTTTGCGATTTAGAATCGTCCGGATCAGTGTCAAAGCTTGCATCAACGTAACCTCTTACGGTGAGCTCTTTGTCACCTCCATATACGAGAAACATATCCTTAGTCCTTTTCAGGTATTTCAGGATGTTCTTGAACGCTGTCCAGTGATCCACTCCTGGATTACTTTGGTACCTCCCTGCTAAACTTATAGCAAGGCACACATCAGGTCTGGTACACAGCATTGCATACATGATAGAGCCTATGGCTGAAGCATAGGGAACATCTTTCATTTTCTCTCTATCTTCTGCAGTGGTCGGGCATTGAGTCTGACTCAACTTCACACCTTGTAACACAGGCAAGAACCCTTTCTTTGCTTGATCCATTTTGAACTTCTTCAAAATCTTGTCAAGGTATGTGCTTTGTGAAAGTCCAATTAAGCGTCTTGATCTATCTCTATAGATCTTTATGCCTAATATGTAAGCAGCTTCACCGAGGTCTTTCATTGAAAAACTCTTATTCAAGTATCCCTTTATGCTATCCAGAAATTCTATATCATTTCCAATCAACAATATGTCATCCACATATAATATCAGAAATGCTACAGAGCTCCTACTCACTTTCTTGTAAATACAGGCTTCACCGAAAGTCTGTATAAAACCAAATGCTTTGATCACACTATCAAAGCGTTTATTCCAACTCCGAGATGCTTGCACCAGTCCATAAATGGATTGCTGGAGCTTGCACACTTTGTTAGCTCCCTTTGGATCGACAAAACCTTCCGGTTGCATCATATACAACTCTTCTTCCAGAAATCCATTCAGGAACGCAGTTTTGACATCCATCTGCCATATTTCATAATCATAAAACGCGGCAATTGCTAACATGATTCGGACAGACTTAAGCATCGCTATGGGTGAGAAGGTCTCATCGTAGTCAACCCCTTGAACTTGTCGAAAACCTTTTGCGACAAGTCGAGCTTTATAGACAGTAACATTACCGTCAGTGTCAGTCTTTTTCTTGAAGATCCATTTATTCTCAATTGCTTGCCGATCATCGGGCAAGTCAACCAAAGTCCATACTTTGTTCTCATACATGGATCCCATCTCAGATTTCATGGCTTCAAGCCAGTTTGCGGAATCTGGGCTCACCATCGCTTCTTCATAGTTCGTAGGTTCATCATGATCTAGCAGCATGACTTCCAGAACTGGATTACCGTACCACTCTGGCGCGGATCTTGCTCTGGTTGATCTACGAGGTTCAGTAGTATCTTGTTCTGAAGTTTCATGATCATTATCATTAACTTCCTCACTTATTGGTGTAGGTGTCGCAGAAACAGATTTCTGTGATGTACTACTTTCCAATAAGGGAGCGGGTACAGTTACCTCGTCAAGTTCTACTTTCCTCCCACTCACTTCTTTCGAGAGAAACTCCTTCTCAAGAAAGTTTCCGAATTTAGCAACAAAAGTCTTGCCTTCGGATCTGTGATAGAAGGTGTATCCAATAGTTTCCTTTGGATATCCTACGAAGACACATTTCTCCGATTTGGGTTCGAGCTTATCAGGTTGAAGCTTTTTCACATAAGCATCGCAGCCCCAAACTTTCAGAAATGACAACTTTGGTTTCTTGCCAACCCATAGTTCATAAGGCGTCGTCTCAACGGATTTTGATGGTGCCCTATTTAACGTGAATGCGGTCGTCTCTAGAGCGTATCCCCAAAACGATAGCGGTAAATCAGTAAGAGACATCATGGATCGCACCATATCTAGTAAAGTATGATTACGACGTTCGGACACACCATTACGCTGTGGTGTTCCGGGTGGCGTGAGTTGCGAAACTATTCCACAATTTTTCAAATGTACACCAAACTCGTAACTCAAATATTCTCCTCCACGATCAGATCGTAGAAACTTTATTTTCTTGTTACGATGATTTTCCACTTCACTCTGAAATTCTTTGAACTTTTCAAATGTTTCAGACTTATGTTTCATTAAGTAGATATACCCATATCTGCTTAAATCATCTGTGAAGGTGAGAAAATAACGATATCCGCCACGAGCCTCAATATTCATCGGACCGCATACATCTGTATGTATGATTTCCAACAAATTTGTTGCTCTCTCCATAGTACCGGAGAACGGTGTTTTAGTCATCTTGCCCATGAGGCACGGTTCGCAAGTACCAAGTGATTCATAATCAAGTGGTTCCAAAAGTCCATCAGTATGGAGTTTCTTCATGCGCTTTACACCGATATGACCTAAACGGCAGTGCCACAAATAAGTTGCACTATCATTATCAACTCTGCATCTTTTGGCTTCTACATTATGAATATGTGTATCACTACTATTGAGACTTAACAAGAATAGACCACTCTTCAATGGTGCATGACCATAAAAGATATTACTCATATAAATAGAACAACCATTATTCTCTGATTTAAATGAATAACTGTCTCGCATTAAACAAGATCCAGATATAATATTCATGCTCAACGCTTGCACCAAATAACAATTATTTAGGTCTAATATTAATCCCGAAAGATGTAGAGGTAGTGTGCCGACCGCGATCACATCGACTTTGGAACCGTTTCCCACGCGCATCGTCACCTCGTCCTTAGCCAATCTTCGCTTAATCTGTAGTCCCTATTTCGAGTTGCAAATATTAGCAACAGAACCAGTATCAAATACCCAGGTGCTACTGCGAGCATTAGTAAGGTACACATCAATAACATGTATATCACATATACCTTTGTTCACCTTGCCATCCTTCTTATCCGCCAAATACTTGGGGCAGTTCCGCTTCTAGTGACCAGTCTGCTTGCAGTAGAAGCACTCAGTTTCAGGCTTAGGTCCAGACTTGGGCTTCTTTTCCTGAGCAGCAACTTGCTTGCCGTTCTTCTTGAAGTTCCCCTTCTTCTTCCCTTTGCCCTTTTTCTTGAAACTAGTGGTCTTGTTAACCATCAACACTGGATGCTCCTTCTTGATTTCTACCTCCGCAGCTTTCAGCATTGCGAAGAGCTCGGGAATAGTCTTGTTCATCCCTTGCATATTATAGTTCATCACGAAGCTCTTGTTGCTTGGTGGCAGTGATTGGAGAATTCTGTCAATGACGCAATCATCTGGAAGATTAACTCCCATCTGAATCAAGTGATTGTTATACCCAGACATTTTGAGTATATGCTCACTGACAGAACTGTTCTCCTCCATCTTGCAGCTATAGAACTTATTGGAGACTTCATATCTCTCAATCCGGGCATTTGCTTGAAATATTAACTTCAACTCCTGAAACATCTCATATGCTCCATGACGTTCAAAACGTCGTTGAAGTCCCGATTCTAAGCCGTAAAGCATGGCACACTGAACTATCGAGTAGTCATCAGCTTTGCTCTACCAGACGTTCATAACATCTGGTGTTGCTCCAGCAACAGGCCTGGCACCCAGCGGTGCTTCCAGGACGTAATTCTTCTGTGCAGCAATGAGGATAATCCTCAAGTTACGGACCCAGTCCGTGTAATTGCTACCATCATCTTTCAACTTTGCTTTCTCAAGGAACGCATTAAAATTCAACGGAACAACAGCACGAGCCATCTATCTACAATCAACATAAACAAGCAAGATACTATCAGGTACTAAGTTCATGATAAATTTAAGTTCAATTAATCATATAACTTAAGAACTCCCACTTAGATAGACATCCCTCTAATCTTCTAAGTGATCACGTGATCCAAATCAACTAAACCATGTCCGATCATCACGTGAGATGGAGTAGTTTCATCGGTGAACATCATTATGTTGATCATATCTACTATATGATTCACGCTCGACCTTTCGGTCTCCGTGTTCCGAGGCCATATCTGTATATGCTTGGCTCGTCAAGTATAACCTGAGTATTCCGCGTGTGCAACTGTTTTGCACCCGTTGTATTTGAACGTAGAGCCTATCACACCCGATCATCACGTGGTGTCTCAGCACGAAGAACTTTCGCAACGGTGCATACTCAGGGAGAACACTTCTTGATAATTTAGTGAGAGATCATCTTATAATGCTACCGTCAATCAAAGCAAGATAAGATGCATAAAAGATAAACATCACATGCAATCATTATAAGTGATATGATATGGCCATCATCATCTTGTGCTTGTGATCTCCATCTCCGAAGCACCGTCATGATCACCATCGTCACCGGCGCGACACCTTGATCTCCATCATAGCATCGTTGTCGTCTCGCCAATCTTATGCTTCCACGACTATCACTACCGCTTAGTAATAAAGTAAAGCATTACATCGCGATTGCATTGCATACAATAAAGCAACAACCATATGGCTCCTGCCAGTTGCCGATAACTTGGTTACAAAACATGATCATCTCATACAATAAAATTTAGCATCATGCCTTGACCATATCACATCACAACATGCCCTGCAAAAACAAGTTAGACGTCCTCTACTTTGTTGTTGCAAGTTTTACGTGGCTGCTACAGGCTTTAAGTAAGAACCAATCTCACCTACGCATCAAAACCACAACGATAGTTTGTCAAATAGACTCCGTTTTAACCTTCTCAAGGACCGGGCGTAGCCACACTCGGTTCAACTAAAGTTGGAGAGACAGTCACCTGCAAGCCATCTATGTGCAAAGCACGTCGAGGGAACCGGTCTCGCGTAAGCGTACGCGTAAGGTTGGTCCGGGTCGTCTCGTCCAACAATACCGCCGAACCAAAGTATGACATGCTGGTAGGCAGTATGACTTATATTGTCCACAACTCACTTGTGTTCTACTCGTGCACATAACATCAAACCATAAAACCTAGGCTCTGATACCACTGTTGGGGAACGTAGTAATTTCAAAAAAATTCCTACGCACACGCAAGATCATGGTGATGCATAGCAACAAGGGGGAGAGTCTGATCAACGTACCCTTGTAGATCACAATGGAAGCGTTGACACAACATAGAGGAAGTAGTTGTACGTCTTCTTCCCGATCCGACCGATCCAAGCACCGTTACTCCGGCACCTCCGAGTTCTTAGCACACGTACAGCTCGATGATGATCCCCGGGCTCCGATCCAGCAAAGCTTCGAGGAGGAGTTCTGTCAGCACGACGGCGTGGTGACGATCTTGATGTTCTACCGACGCAGGGCTTCGCCTAAGCACTACAACGATATGATCGAGGTGGAATATGGTGGCAGGGGGCACCGCACACGGCTAAGGAACGATCTCAATGATCAACTTGTGTGTCTAGAGGTGCCCCCTGCCCCTGTATATAAAGGATCCAAGGGGGAGGGGCTGGCCGGCCAAGAGGAGGGCGCAGGAGGAGTCCTACTCCTACTGGGAGTAGGATTCCCCCTTCAATCCTATTCCAAATAGGACTCCTAAGGGGGAAAGAGAGAGAGGGGTGACCGGCCACCTCTCCTAGTCCTAATAGGACTAGGGGAGGGGGGAGGCACGCAGCCCACCATAGCAGCCCCTTTCACCTTTCCACTAAAGCCCAATAAGGCCCATATGGCTCCCGGGGGGTTCCGGTAACCTCCCAGTAATCCGGTAAAATCCCGATTTTACCCGGAACACTTCCGATATCCAAATATAGGCTTCCAATATATCAATCTTTATGTCTCGACCATTTCGAGACTCCTCTTCATGTTCGTGATCACATCCGGGACTCCAAACTACCTTCGGTACATCAAAATGCATAAACTCATAATAACTGTCATCGTAATGTTAAGCGTGCGGACCCTACGGTTCGAGAACAATGTAGACATGACCGAGACACGTCTCCGGTCAATAACCAATAGCGGGACCTGGATGCCCATATTGGCTCCTACATATTCTACGAAGATCTTTATCGGTCAGACCGCATAACAACATACGTTGTTCCCTTTGTCATCGGTATGTTACTTGCCCGAGATTCGAGCGTCGTTATCCAATACCTAGTTCAATCTCGTTACCGGCAAGTCTCTTTACTCGTTCTGTAATACATCATCCCGCAACTAACTCATTAGTTGCAATGCTTGCAAGGCTTGTGTAATGTGCATTACCGAGAGGGCCCAGAGATACCTCTCCGACAATCGGAGTGACAAATCCTAATCTCGAAATACGCCAACCCAACATCTACCATTGGAGACACCTGTAATACTCCTTTATAATCACCCAGTTATGTTGTGACGTTTGGTAGCACCCAAAGTGTTCCTCCGGCAAACAGGAGTTGCATAATCTCATAGTCATAGGAACATGTATAAGTCATGAAGAAAGCAATAGCAACATACTAAACGATCGGGTGCTAAGCTAATGAAATGGGTCATGTCAATCAGATCATTCAACTAATGATGTGACCTCGTTAATCAAATAACAACACATTGTTCATGGTTAGGAAACTTAACCATCTTTGATTAACGAGCTAGTCAAGTAGAGGCATACTAGTGACACTCTGTTTGTCTATGTTCACACGTGTATTATGTTTCCGATTAATTCAATTCTAGCATGAATAATAAACATTTATCATGATATAAGGAAATAAATAATAACTTTATTATTGCCTCTAGGGCATATTTCCTTCACAAATAAGCTCGACCCCAAAGCAGACAAATGTTACTTTGTAGGTTATCCCAAAGAAATAATTGGGTATTCCTTCTACCAAAAGTCTGAAGACAAAGTGTATGTCACTAAAAATGGACACTTTCTCAAGAAGGAGTTTCTCCCTAAAGAAGTAAGTGGGCGGAAAGTATAGCTCTATGAGATTACTGGATCTCCAGAAGTGAGGACTTGTAACACCCCGGACGTAACTTTCCATATTTGTAACTCCGACTCTTGCCATTTTCGGCTATGTGACATTATATTCCCTTCGTGGTGGGGTTTTGTCTTCGTTTTGTATTTTGTTCGTGGTATGCATTTCATATCATGTCATCATGTGCATCTCTTTTGCATACGTGTTCGTCTCATGCATTCGGTCATTTTCCCCGTTGTCCATTTCGCAATCCGACACTCCCACATGCACCTGGCGCACCCCTCTTGTCTCTTTTCGTGAGCGGGAGAAAAACATTCTCGGAATGGGCCGAGATTTGTCAAGTAGCATTGGTACATCACCGGTAGACCGCCTGTCACATTTCATTCCATTTGGAGGTCGTTTGATGCCCCAATAGTTAACCGGGTAACCGCAAAAGCGTCTTTGGTGTTGCAGCCCAACACCCCTCCAAACATCCCAATAACTCATCTAAACACCCTCCATGCTCTCCATCATTGGATCACGATCGTGTGGGTGAAAACCGCACCTCATTTGGACTCTCCTAGCTCCTCCTGCCTATAAAATGGCTTCTCCCCTGAAATTTTAGCAAAAACCCTAGCTCCACCCCTCTTCCACCGCTAGACGTGTCCGCCACGGCCGGACACGCCTGCGCCGCCACTCCCAGCCATCCAGAGGCTGCCACGTGGCCCCTCCATCGCCTCCCACGCCGCCGGCCCAGATCCGCCCCGGGCCCGAAGCGTCGCCGCCCGCGCCTTGCGCTGCCTCCCGCTCCTCCACGCCACACCGCCGCCTTTCTCATCCGCCGCCGTCGCAATGCCCCGCCGCCGCCTGTGCCTTCTGCCGCCGCGCCGCGCCTCCGCCCGCCGATGCTGGACCCCGCCGCCCCTTCAACTCCGGCCACCGCCCGCCGGAGTTCCTCGCCGCAGCTCCGGCCACCGTCGTGCCAACTCCGGCGACCCGATCCGGCCGCCTCGGTTCCCGTGCATGCTAACACTAGATCTATTTCGGAGGGTGAGAATTCCACTAAGTCCCGAAGCTCCCTAATATTTCTAAGCCATGTTCATCATGCTACATCTCCATGTCCGTAGCTCCAAATCATGCATATGATATGTCGATATGTTCGCCACGTGATGCTTTTCATGTTAGTGGTATTTGCATGCATGTTACTGTCCATTTTGATTCCATTATCCTCGTTGCAAGAGTGCTATATGATGTTAACTGCTGGTGCTTAACAGAACATGGAGATTTGTCGTTTTTGTTGCATTTTGTGTGTGCATCCTATGAGCATGATATCTACATGTGTTTTGAACTACATCATGCCATCTTTACATAGGTGCAAGTCTTGTATTTTTAGGAGCTATTTGGTGACTAGCACAAATATGCAAAATAGCCTCCATGATGTTACTGTTTTCAGGCACTTAGGTTTTTGCTAAGTCATTTTCCTGGTGTTATTTTGATGCCATGTAAACTTATTGCTACCATGAGATCCATGCTTATTTTGAGGTAGTTCAGTAAGTATGTTTTGAACATGTGGTTATAATATATCCATTCATGCCTCTGGTTTCAATTATGGAGTAGTCTAGCATGTATTTTTCTTGCTCTACTTTTGCTAAATATTGTTCCTGGTAGACTGTTAACATGTTAATCAATATTGCCATGTGTTTTTCTAGTTATCCATGCATCATATGAACTTGCTCTTGCCATGTTTAGCTTCATGAACATGTATTCTTACTATTGGTATGCTTGTGTTTTCATGCAATGCTTTGTGGTGAGTGGCATGAGCTTGCAAAGTTGCTATCATGAATATGTTTATGCCATGCTATGTTTTTCTTCTAAGTCTGAAACTGTTAATATAACTTGCCATGTTTACATGGGTGCCATCATATCTTCTGTGCCTTTATGGCTCATGTTCAATAAGGGAGTTTTGTTCTATGTGTTTAGTACTAGCATGCCATGCCTTTTTTTGCCAAGATAGGTGTCGGATTTCGGGTTCCGGCAAAACCCTTGAAGTTCGAACACTGGGGTGCGCACAAAGATCTTCCCCCTCTCTAGCTCGCATGCTCTACGATCACACGGCCTAGCTCGACGAACCAAAAGAACATGAGACACATGATTTATACTGGTTCGGGCCACCGTTGTGGTGTAATACCCTACTCCAGTGTGGTGTGGTGGATTGACTCTTGGGCTGAGGATGAACGGTGACAAGGGAAGAACAGCCTCGTGAGAAGAGGTGTTCTTGTGCTTAGTGAACTTGAGTGGTTGGGGATGATATGGATCCGATCCGGGTCCTTCCCTATGGTGGTGTCTAGTCCTATTTATAGACGCCCTGGTCCTCTTCCGAAATATTGAGCGGGAAGGGATCCCACAACGGCCAAATTCGAAGGGAGACAACTAGTACAAGCCATCCCGACAAAAGTAGTCTTCGCCTGCCAAAGGCTCTCGTGGTGATGCCGTCTTGGGATCCACGGTGACCTCCGTCCTGCCGGTCTTGGTATTGTTGCAGCGATATGTAAACCTTTGCCTGATGCCTCGGAATTCCTCGTCTGCGCTTGCCCCTTTAGCACCAAAGAGGAAACAAGGACACTGCACGCTGGCGCCCGCCTAGCTCCAGTCGTCATGGGTTGCGTCACAAAAACCTAGCAAGGTGTCCCTGGCCTTGATCTCTCAGCCCCTGAGGAGGTCTTGCGTCGTCCGCCTCACGAGGCTTGGCCCCTCGCGAGGGTCTTGATTGTTTGCTAGTGAAGATGAGCCATAAAGGGCGATTGGTGGAGCCACGCTGCGGGCCGCAAGCAGGCAAGTATGGGGACCCCTGTTCCCAGAACGCCAACAGTAGCCCGCGGGCCCAAGGCGCGCTCGGGCTTGGCTTCGAGGCGAAGCCAAAGGGCAAGCGCGGGGCGCCGCAGACCCCATCAGCCTGCGGCCATGGTTGATGCGTGGTGACTGATTGGACGTGGGCGTCTCCGATTCCCCATGCCGCCTCGGCAACTGCCCGACTTGACGGGTCCTTGCTGCATGCAGAAAAAGATCATTATTACCTTAGATCACGGAGGCCGGTGGTTGGCCTCCCCTTGGCTATAAATGGGAAGTGGGGGGCAGAGCCCCTGTCACCCATATCTTCCTTGCTTCTCTCGCTTCTTCTTCTTCCTTGCTCCATGATGTCTACTACACAACCTTCTTCTTGTAGACGTTGTTGGGCTTCCAAGTGCAGAGGTTTGTAGGACAGTAGAAAATTTCCCTCAAGTGGATGACCTAAGGTTTATCAATCCGTGGGAGGCGTAGGATGAAGATGGTCTCTCTCAAACAACCTTGCAACCAAATAACAAAGAGTCTCTTGTGTCCCCAACACACCCAATACAATGGTAAATTGTATAGGTGCACTAGTTCAGCGAAGAGATGGTGATACAAGTGCAATATAGATAATAGATAGTGGTTTTTCTAATCTGAAAATATAGAAAAACATCAAGGTAACTAATGATAAAAGTGGGCGTAAACGGTATTGCAATGCTAGGAAACAAGGCCTAGGGTAACTATCCCTCAACATGCAACAAAGAGTCACTCCAAAGTCACTAATGGCGGAGAACAAACGAAGAGATTATTGTAGGGTACGAAACCACCTCAAAGTTATCCTTTCTGATCGATCTATTCAAGAGTCCATAGTAAAATAACACGAAGCTATTCTTTCCGTTCAATCTATCATAGAGTTTGTACTAGAATAACACCTTAAGATACAAATCAACCAAAACCCTAATGTCACCTAGATACTCCAATGTCACCCGAAGTATCCGTGGGTATGATTATATGATATGCATCACACAATCTCAGATTCATCTATTCAACCAACACAAAGTACTTCAAAGAGTGCCCCAAAGTTTCTACCGGAGAGTCAAGATGAAAATGTGTGCCCACCCCTATGCATAGGTTCATGGGCGGAACCCGCAAGTTTATCACCAAAACATACATCAAGTGGATCACGTGATATCCCATTGTCACCACAGATAAGCACATGCAAGACATACATCAAGTGTTCTCCAATCTTTAAAGACTCAATCCCATAAGATAACTTCAAAGGGAAAACTCAATTCATCACAAGAGAGTAGAGGGGGAGAAACATCATAAGGTCCAACTATAATAGCAAAGCTCGCGATACATCAAGATCGTACCACCTCAAGAACACGAGAGAGAGAGAGAGAGAGAGATCAAACACATAGTTACTGGTACATACCCTCAGCCCCATGGGTGAACTACTCCCTCCTCGTCATGGAGAGCGTCGGGATGATGAAGATGGCCACCGGAGAGGGATTCCCCCTCCGGCAGGGTGCCGGAACGGGTCTAGATTGGTTTTCGGTGGCTATGAAGGCTTCTAGCGGCGGAACTCCCGATCTATTCTACTCCTTGAAGTTTTTAGGGTATATGGATATATATAGGAGGAAGAAGTACGTCGGTGGATCTCCAGGCTGTCCACGAGGCAGGGGGCGCGCCCAGGGGGTGGGCGAGCTCCCACCCTCGTGGGCAGCCCGGGACTCTTCTGGTCCATCTCCGATACTCCGTGGGCTTCTTCTGGTCCAAAAATAAGTTTCGTGAAGTTTCAGGTCAATTGGACTCCGTTTAATTTTCCTTTTCTGTGATACTCTAAGGGCGTGTTCAGTTCGTAGGAATTTTACAGGAAGACTGTAGGAATTTAGAAACCGTAGGAAAGTTGCACAAAAGCGTGTTCGGTATCCAGGATTGGCACAGAAAGATTCCATAGGACAGGCTCCACAGCCCCCAGTTTCACAGGAAAAAAAGAATCCACCTGATTCTCATTTTCTGGGCGGAGTGCCAAGTCCATGGAAAGGAAAGGCAGCCTGCATGCCTCTCTTGACTCAGTTTTAGCGCCCACGGCTATACAAAGTTACATTTTCAAGGAAAAATGAGTTTTGCAACATCTTTTGTGACTAGGGTCCACACATTCCTTTGTTTATCTTTCCTGCAATCTGAACGCCAAGTCCCATATCTTTCCCATAATTTCTCATTCCTATATTTTAGCATTGCATTGCTGTAGCAATCCTGTGTTCTCTACCATTCCCATGGTTTCTTCAACTCCAAACTGAACGGGGCCTAAAACAAGGGAAAACAGAAACTGGCACTGGGCTATGGGTTAATAGGTTAGTCCCAAAAATAATATAAAAGTGCATAATAAAGCCCATAAACAACCAAAACAGATAATATAATAGCATGGAACAATCAAAAAATATAGATACGTTGGAGACGTATCAGCATCCCCAAGCTTAATTCCTACTCGTCCTCGAGTAGGTAAATGATAAAGACAAATTTTTTGATGTGGAATGCTACCTAACATATTTCTCTAAGTAATTCTCTTCATTTTGGCATGAATGTTCACATCCATAAGATTCAAGACAAAATTTTAATATCGACATAAAAATAATAATACTTCAAGCATACTAACTAAGCAATCATGTCTTCTCAAAATAGCATGGTCAAAGAAAGTTCATCCCTACAAAATCATATAGTTTGGTCATGCTCCATTTTCGTCACACAAGAATGCTCTCATCATGCACAACCCCGATGAAAAGCCAAGCAATTGTTTCATACTTTAGTAATCTCAAACTTTTTTCAACTTTCACGCAATACATGAGCGTGAGCCATGGATATATCACTATGGGTGGAATAGAATATAATGAGGGGGTTATGTGGAGAAGACAAAAAGGAGAAAGTCTCACATCGATGCGGATAATCAATGGGCTAGGGAGATGCCCATCAATTGATGTCAATGCAAGGAGTAGGGATTGCCATGCAATGGATGCACTAGAGCTATAAATGTATGAAAGCTCAACAAAAGAAACTAAGTGGGTGTGCATCCAACTTGCTTGCTCACGAAGACCTAGGGCACTTGAGTAGGCCCATTGTTGGAATATACAAGCCAAGTTCTATAATGAAAATTCCCCACTAGTATATGAAAGTGACAAAACAAGAGACTCTCTATCATGAAGATCATGGTGCTACTTTGAAGCACAAGTGTGGAAAAAGGATAGTAGCATTGTCCCTTTTATTTTTTTCTTTGGCCTTTTTTGGGAAAATGCTCTATTAATGATGATCATCACACTTCTATTTATTTACAACTCAAAGATTACAACTCGATACTAGAACAAAGAATGACTCCATATGAATGCCTCCAGTGGTGTACCGGGATGGGTAATGAACCAAGGGTGACATGTATGATAAATTATGCATGGTGGCCTTGCCACAAATACGATGTCAACTACATGATCATGCAAGGCAATATGACAATGATGATGTGTGTCATGATGACCGGAACGGTGGAAAGTTGCATGGCAATATATCTCGGAATGGCTATGGAAATGCCATAATAGGTAGGTATGGTGGCTGTTTTGAGGAAGATATAAGGAGGTTTATGTGTGATAGAGCGTATCATATCACGGGGTTTGGATGCGCTGGCGAAGTTTGCACCAACTCTCAAGGTGAGAAAGGGCAATGCACGGTACCGAAGAGGCTAGCAATGATGGAAAGGTGAAAGTGCGTATAATTCATGGACTCAACATTAGTCATAAAGAACTCACATACTTATTGCAAAAATTTACAAGTCATCAAAAACCAAGTATTACGCGCATGCTCCTAGGGGGTAGATTGGTAGGAAAAGACCATCGCTCGTCCCTGACCGCCACTCATAAGGAAGACAATCAAATAACACCTCATGTTTCAAATTTGTTACACAACATTTACCATACGTGCATGCTACGGGACTTGCAAACTTCAACACAAGTATTACTCAAATTCACAACTACTCAACTAGCACAACTTTGATATCACTATCTCCATATCTCAAAACAATCATCAAGTATCAAACTTCTCTTAGTATTCAATGCACTTATATGAAAGTTTTTATTATGACTAAAAAGCAAATTGCCATGTTGTTCAAAAGGACTCTCAAAATAATATAAGTGAAGCATGAGAGATCAATTATTTCTATAAAATAAAAGCACCACCATGCTCTAAAAGGATATAAGTGAAGCACTAGAGCAAATGACAAACTACTCCGAAAGATATAAGTGAAGATCAATGAGTAGTCAAATAATTATGCAACTATGTGAAGACTCTAATAATTTCAGATCTTGGTATTTTATTCGAACATCAAGCAAAACAAAACAAAATAAAATGACGCTCCAAGCAAAACACATATCATATGGTGAATAAAAATATAGCTCCAAGTAAAGTTACCGATGAACGAAGATGAAAGAGGGGATGACTTCCGGGGCATCCCCAAGCTTAGGCTTTTTGGTGTCCTTGGATATTAACTTGGGGTGCCTTGGGAATCCCGAAGCTTAGGCTCTTGCCACTCCTTATTCTATATTTCATCGAATCTTCACCCAAAACTTGAAAACTTCACAACACAAAACTTAACAGAAAACTCATAAGCTCCGTTCGTATAAGGAAATAAATCACCACTTCAAGGTACTGTAATGAACTCATTCTTGATTAATATTGGTGTTAAAACTACTGTATTCCAACTTCTCTATGGTTCATACCCTCTGATACTACTCATAGATTCATCAAAATAAGCAAACAACACATAGAAAACAGAATCTGTCAAAAACAGAACAGTCTGTAGTAATCTGGATCAAACGTATACTTCTGGAACTCATAAAATTTTCAAATAAATTGGTGGACCTGAGGGAGTTGTCTATTAATCCTCTGCAAAAAGAATCAACTTCATATCACCCTCCAGTAAAAAAATGGCAGCTAATCTTGTGAGCACTAAAGTTTCTGTTTTTTACAGCAAGATCACAAAGACTTCCCCCAAGTCTTCCCAAAGGTTCTACTTGGCACAAACACTAATTAAAAGCATAAATACTCAATCATAACAGAGTATATATGAAACTAAACAGGAACAAAAATCAAGGAGAAAAAATAAAGTTGGGTTGCCTCCCAACAAGCGCCATCGTTTAATGCCCCTAGCTAGGCATGATGATTTCAATGATGCTCACATAAAGGATAAGAATTGAAATATAAAGAGAGCATCATGAAGAATATAACTAGCACATTTAAGCCTAACACACTTCCTATGCATAGGGATTTTGTGAGCAAACAACTTATGGGAACAATAATCAACTAGCATAGGAAGGCAAAACAAGCATAGCTTCAAAACTTTAAGCACATAGAGAGGAAAGTTGATATTATTGCAATTCCTACAAGCATATATTCCTCCCTCATAACAATTTTCAGTAGAATCATGAATGAATTCAACAATATAACTATCACATAAAGCACTATTTTCATGATGCACAAGCATAGAATTTTTATTACTCTCCACATAAGCAAATTTCTTCTCATGAATAGTAGTGGGAGCAAACTCAACAAAATAACTATCATGTGAGGTATAATCCAATTGAAAACTAAAATCATGATGACAAGTTTCATGGTTATCATTATTTTTTATAGCATACATGTCATCAAAATAATCATCATAGATAGCAACTTTGTTCTCATAATCAATTGGAACCTCTTCTGAAATAGTGGATTCATCACTAAATAAAGGCATGACCTCTCCAAATCCACTTTCATCAATATAATCATCATAAATAGGAGTCATGCTTTTATCATAATAAATTTGCTCATCAAACTTGGGGGACAAAAAATATCATCTTCATCAAACATAGCTTCCCCAAGCTTGTGGCTTTGCATATCATTAGCATCATGGATATTCAAGGAATTCACACTAACAACATTGCAATCATGCTCTTCATACAAAGATTTAGTGCCAAACATTCTAATTCATTCTTCTTCTAATACTTTGGCACAATTATCGGAATCCTTATTTTCATGAAAGATATTAAAAAGATGAAGCATATGAGGTACCCTCAATTCCATTTTTTGTAATTTTCTTTTATAGACTAAACTAGTGATAAAACAAGAAACAAAAAGATTCGATTGCAAGATCTAAAGATATACCTTCAAGCGCTAACCTCCCCGGCAACGGCGCCATAAAAGAGCTTGATGTCTACTACACAACCTTCTTCTTGTAGACATTGTTGGGCCTCCAAGTGCAGCGGTTTGTAGGACAGTAGCAAATTTCCCTCAAGTGGATGACCTAAGGTTTATCAATCCGTGGGAGGCGTAGGATGAAGATGGTCTCTCTCAAACAACCCTGCAACCAAATAACAAAGAGTCTCGTGTGTCCCCAACACACCCAATACAATGGTAAATTGTATAGGTGCACTAGTTCGGCGAAGAGATGGTGATACAAGTGCAATATGGATAATAGATAATGGTTTTTGTAATCCTAAAATATAAAAAACAGCAAGGTAACTAATGATAAAAGTGAGCGTAAACGGTATTGCAATGCTAGGAAACAAGGCCAAGGGTTCATACTTTCACTAGTGCAAGTTCTCTCAACAATAATAACATAATTGGATCACATAACTATCCCTCAACATGCAACAAAGAGTCACTCCAAAGTCACTAATGGCGGAGAACAAATGAAGAGATTATTGTAGGGTACGAAACCACCTCAAAGTTATCCTTTCTGATCGATCTATTCAAGAGTCTGTAGTAAAATAACATGAAGCTATTCTTTCCGTTCAATCTATCATAGAGTTCGTACTAGAATAACACCTTAAGATACAAATCAACCGAAACCCTAATGTCACCTAGATATTCCAATGTCACCTCAAGTACCCGTGGGTATGATTATACGATATGCATCACACAATCTCAGATTCATCTATTCAACCAACACAAAGTACTTCAAAGAGTGCCCCAAAGTTTCTACCGGAGAGTCAAGATGAAAACGTGTGCCAACCCCATTGCATAGGTTCATGGGCGGAACCCGCAAGTTGATCACCAAAACATACATCCAGTGGATCACGTGATATCCCATTGTCACCACGGATAAGCACATGGAAGACATACATCAAGTGTTCTCAAATCCTTAAAGACTCAATCCCAAAAGATAACTTCAAAGGGAAAACTCAATTCATCACAAGAGAGTAGAGGGGGAGAAACATCATAAGATCCAACTATAATAGCAAAGCTCGTGATACATCAAGATTGTACCACCTCAAGAACACGAGAGAGAGAGGTCAAACACATAGCTACTGGTACATACCCTCAGCCCCGAGGGTCAACTACGCCCTCCTCGTCATGGAGAGCACCGAGATGATGAAGATGGCCACCAGAGAGGGATTGAAAGCACAAGTGCTCCCTAGGTGGTTTTGGTGATTGATGACAACATATCTCTTGTTGGACTAATACCTTTACCTAGTATATTTCAGATAAGTTCAACAATGGAGTGGCATGGACTAAAGGTTGTGGGAACCTCTTCAAGATGCTAAGGATAAAGGATTGGCTAAAGCTTCAAGCTCAAGACTCTTCTTTTTATATATTTTAGTGATCCAAGATCACATTGAGTCTTTAGGAAAAGCCAATACTATCAAGAAGGGATGAGGTGTTGCTTAATGAGCCTCTTGCTTTATGTGCTTAATGATATGCTCCAAAATCCTCAGCTACTTTCCCACTTCCACAAATGACCTAAACCCTAAGCCAAACTCGGTCATACCAATTCTGTCAATCCGGCGCCACCGAGTTTCACTTGTCATTTGCCACTGCCAAACCCTAGCAATTCGGTCCTACCGATACGGATCTCGGTCTCACCGAGATGGGCTTGCAAATTCTCTGTTACCTGTTGCAATATCTTCGGTCCCAGCGAGATATGCAATCGGTCCCACCGAGTTTGCTTGGCCAACTCTCTGTTTCACTTATTACCAAAATCGGTCCCACCGAGTTTGAGTAATCGGTCAAACCGAGTTTTGGATTTTCCCTAACCCTAGCACATCGGTCCCACCGAGTTGTTCCAGTCGGTCCCACCGAAATCTCTAACGGTCACTAGGTTTACCATTTCGGTCCGACCGAGTTTGATGATTCGGTCCCACCGAGATTGGAAAACTGTGTGTAACGGTTGGATTTTGTGTGGAGGCTATATATACCCCTCCACCTCCTCTTCATTCGAGGAGAGAGCCATCAGAACACATACACCATTCCTACTCATATGTTCTGAGAAAGAACCACCTACTCATGTGTTGAGACCAAGATATTCCATTCCTACCATATGAATCTTGATCTCTAGCCTTCCCCAAGTTGCTTTCCACTCAAATCTTCTTTCCATCAGATCCAAATCTTATGAGAGAGAGTTGAGTGTTGGGGAGACTATCATTTGAAGCACAAGAGCAAGGAGTTCATCATCAACACACCATTTGTTACTTCTTGGAGAGTGGTGTCTCCTAGATTGGCTAGGTGTCACTTGGGAGCCTCCGACAAGATTGTGGAGTTGAACCAAGGAGTTTGTAAGGGCAAGGAGATCGCCTACTTCGTGAAGATCTACCGCTAGTGAGGCAAGTCCTTCGTGGGCGATGGCCATGGTGGAATAGACAAGGTTGCTTCTTCGTGGACCCTTCGTGGGTGGAGCCCTCCGTGGACTCGCGCAACCGTTACCCTTCGTGGGTTGAAGTCTCCATCAACGTGGATGTAGGATACCACCACCTATCTGAACCACGGGAAAAACATTCGTGTCTCCAATTGCGTTTCAATCCTCCAAACCCTTCCCGTTACATTCTTGCAAGTTGCATGCTTTACTTTCCACTGCCTATATACTCTTTGCATGCTTGCTTGATATGTATTGTGTATGTTAAAATTGTGCCCAAACTCCACTTAAACCGAAAAAGCTTAAAAAGTGCAACTTTAGCATTGAGTGTCTATTCCCCCCCTCTAGACACTCCTTCTTCTAGATCCTACAAGTGGTATCAGAGCTTTGGTCTCCATTGCCCTGGTTTAATCACCATCGGAGGAAGATGGATGTGTCTACTTTAGGGAGTCTTAGACATAGAGTGCCTATTCTTGATGGAGAGTACTTTCATGAGTGGAAAAATGAGATGCTTGTAATCTTCAATCAATATCATTTAAACAAGTATATTGCTAGCCCTTGTGCACCTCATATTGATCCTTTGCATCCTACATGAGATGAAGATATTGACATGATTCACAATCTTAGAACCATTGAGCTCATCATTAGAGGATTGCCCAAAAATTTGATTGCTAGTTTGCCTACTCTTAATTGTGCCTATACTATATGGAAA
The DNA here is from genome assembly GCA_034509565.1 of Triticum monococcum. Lineage (NCBI taxonomy): Eukaryota > Viridiplantae > Streptophyta > Magnoliopsida > Poales > Poaceae > Triticum > Triticum monococcum. The sequence continues at coordinate 501,087,322 of CM067841.1, forward strand.
TTTCTTGAGGAACGATTTCCCGATCATTCCTTGAAAAATTTGGATAAAATTCTCCATAAATCTATTGCCTTGAGTAAGATGAACTCTAGTGATACTAAGTTTGGTGATTGTCTATTTGAGCTTACCAATCTCAAGCATGCTAAAGGAGATGTTGGAATCATTAGTGATATTATATTTGAAGCTATAAGAATTCATAAAAGTGACCACTTTGATGACCATTTATCTAATGAATTACCCTCTCTAGGAAATGATGAGTCACAAGATCATGATGAACATGGATACTATGATGATGATAGTGACTTCGATCTTGATGATGCAATGAGACATTTTGGTCTTATGGCAAATCTTCGGGGATATGCGTCAGGTGGAAAGGAATGGGTTCTTGATAGTGGATGTACTGATCATATGACCGGAGATGAAGAGATGTTCCGTGAGCTTGCTGAAAATGACGGCCCTCGAAAATATGTCACCTTTGGTGATAATTCAAAGGGTAAAGTAGTTGGCCTTGGTAAGGTGTCCATCTCACATGATAGTTCCATTCAAAATGTCATGCTCGTTGAATCTCTCGGCTACAATTTACTTTCAGTATCTAGACTTGCTGATTTTGGCCTAAATGTTCTATTTACTAAGGTAGATTGCCAAGTGTTTCATCGAGACAATCATAAAATGGTATTTACCGGTATGCGTAGAGGTGATCTTTACATTGTCGATTTCACTAAAAAGGCACAACCTAAAACTTGCTTCATTGCTAAATCCTCAAAAGGTTGGTTGTGGCATAGACGACTAGGTCACGTTGGCATGAGAAATCTTGACAAGCTTATTAAAGGAAATCATATCCTTGGATTTAACGATGTCATATTTGATAAGGATAGACTTTGCAGTGCTTGTCAAGCAGGTAAACAGGTTGGAGGAAGGCATCCTGTGAAGAACATCATGACCACAAGGAGGCCACTCGAGCTACTTCATATGGATCTTTTTGGTCCCAACGCCTACAAAAGTCTCAGTGGAAATTCTTTTGGTCTTGTTATAGTTGATGATTTTTCAAGATTTACGTGGGTGTTCTTTCTTAATGACAAGTCGCAGGTCCAGAAGATCTTCAAAAACTTCGCTAGGAAAGCCCAAAATCAGTTTGAAGTGAAGATCAAGAAGGTTCGGAGTGACAATGGAACGGAGTTCAAGAACGCAAATGTGGACACCTTTCTCGACGAAGAAGGGATTTCACACGAGTTCTCGGCTACGTACACACCTCAACAAAATGGAGTTGTTGAGAGGAAGAACCGGACGCTCATCGAAATGGCAAGAACTATGCTTGATGAATACAAGACGCCAAAGCACTTTTGGACAGAAGCGGTTGAGACAGCTTGTCACGCAACAAATCCCTTGTATCTTCACAAGCTACTCGGCAAGACAGCATACGAGCTCCTCACCGGTAACAAACCCCAAGTTGGATACTTTCGAGTATTCGGCTCAAAGTGCTACATTCTTGATAAGCATCATCGTTCAAAGTTTGCTCCTAAATCTCATGAAGGCTTCCTACTCGGTTATGGCTCAAACTCTCACACTTACCGTGTCTACAACAATTTCACCCGAAAAGTTGAAGAGACGGTAGATGTGAAGTTTGATGAATCTAATGGCTCGCAAGTAGAGCAATTGCCAATTGATGTAGGAGACAAAGACCCTTCAGAAGCAATCCAAGACTTGTCCATTGGCAAAGTTCGTCCAACGGAGGTGAAGGAGAGTACGTCATCCGTCCAAGTGGAAGCTTCTACTTCACGACAAGGTGAACCAAGAATCGACACGGAAGCATCCACAAGTGGGACACACCAAGATGAAGAAGACGAGGAAGTACATCAAGATGAACATCAACAACCTCCTTCCCCACCACGACAAGAGAATGACAACGTCAACAATGAAGAAGGCCAAGAAGAAGAACAAGATGAAGAAGATGCTCAACGAAGACCCAAGCAAAATCTCTCACGAGTTCGAGCAAGAATTGCCAAAGATCATCCCGTCGAGAAAATCCTCAATGATATACAAACCGGGAGAATCACTCGCTCAAAAACTCGTTTAGCTAACTTTTGTGAAAACTATTCATTCATCTCTAGCATTGAACCTATGAAGGTTGAAGAAGCATTGGAAGATCCGGATTGGATAAACGCTATGCATGAAGAGCTACACAATTTTGAGAGAAACCAAGTTTGGACATTGGTTGAGAAGCCCGACAACAACCACAACATCATTGGTACCAAATGGGTGTTTCGCAACAAGCAAGATGAAAATGGACAAGTGGTCCGCAACAAAGCACGTCTCGTCGCCCAAGGGTACACACAAGTCGAAGGTATGGACTATGGTGAGACATATGCTCCCGTTGCTAGACTTGAGTCCATTCGCATCTTACTTGCCTATGCTAATCACCATAATATCACCTTGTACCAAATGGACATTAAGAGTGCTTTTCTAAATGGTGAAATAGAAGAGGAAGTTTATGTCAAACAACCTCCCGGCTTTGTCAATCCTAAGAAACCTAATCATGTTTACAAACTTCACAAAGCTCTTTATGGTCTTAAACAAGCTCCTAGAGCATGGTATAAATGCTTGACCAAGTTCCTTATTGCAAGTGGTTTTGAAATTGGTAAAATTGATTCTACTCTCTTCACTAAAAGGGTTAATGGAGAACTATTTGTATGTCAAATCTATGTTGATGATATCATATTTGGTTCAACTAACCCTCTCTTTAGTGAAAAGTTTGGAAAGCTAATGTCAGAGAAGTATGAGATGTCTATGATGAGTGAACTCAAATTCTTTCTTGGTTTGCAAATCAAGCAAACTAAGGAAGGTACATTTTTCTCTCAAACAAAGTACACCAAGGACTTATTCAAGAAGTTCAATATGTAAGAGTGCAAAGGTATGTCTACACCCATGCCCACTAGTGGACATAATGATTTGACCAAAGGTGGTGAACCGGTTGATCAAAAGGTTTATCGTTCTATGATTGGTTCATTACTATACCTATGTGCTTCACGTCACGATATTATGCTAAGTGTATGCATGTGTGCACGATATCAAGCTGCTCCTAAAGAATGTCATCTTAAGGCTGTGAAAAGGATAGTGAGATACTTAATTCACACACCAAACTTTGGCATTTGGTATCCTAAGAGGTCTTGTTTTGATCTTGTTGGCTATTCTGACTCGGATTATGCCGGAGACAAGGTTGATAGGAAGTCCACTTCGGGTACCTGTCAATTTCTTGGCAGATCTCTTGTGTCTTGGTCCTCCAAGAAACAAAACTCGGTATCCTTATCCACCGCCGAAGCGGAATACATTGCCGCTGGTTCATGTTGTGCTCAATTACTTTGGATGACCCAAACTCTTAAAGATTATGGAATTTATGTGAAACATGTTCCACTGCTTTGTGACAATGAAAGTGCTATCAAAATTGGTCATAATCCCGTACAACATTCTAGAACTAAGCATATTGAAGTTCGTCATCATTTCATTCGAGATCATGTTGCTAAGGGTGACATTAATCTTAAGCATGTTCGCACTGACAAGCAATTAGCGGATATATTCACTAAACCACTTGATGAGAAAGTATTTTGCAGGCTAAGAGGAGAATTGAACATCATTGATGCTTCAAACATGGAGTAGGAACTCCATTGGACACATGCAAGACATGAGCTTATGACTAATCCATGATATATCTCTTATGATGACTATCTTATGTCTTGGATATATTTGTACCTTGCATGTTGTCTAACCCATGTAGGTACTTGGTTGAAACTAATTCCATGGGATTGCGACTCACTCACATCTTGAGCAATCTTTACATCACCAAGTCTCTACACAATGGTGGTTGAAGACAAGGAAGCACAAAACCATTCAAACATATCCTTTGACAAATTCTATGTTGAGCTTCATGATTGTCATTTTTGGATACACAAGTGCTCTTCCTTGCAAGAACTAACCCATGTAGGTAGATGAACTCAAACTCCAAGTGGTGCTCCAAATTCTTGATGGACTACATCAACCTTGAGCACCCACACAAGTTCAACTACATCAGCAAGAACCACTCCACCACCCAAGGTATGTTATCCCATCTTAGAGAAGCTTTACTCCAAGACATGAGTCAAAGCAACTCAACAAGATGTGAATACATCAAGATGCTTAAACGAAAAATGGCAACCCCATTTTGAGCTTAACCGATGAGTATGACCTATGATCAAGTGTTCTCACTTGACTCCTAAGTCAATATACTCTAACATAGGTGACTATGTCACCGCCCAACTCTAGATGAAGTTCTCTTGTGTTTCTTTCTGTGTTACTGCACTTGTCTCATGCATGTTTATTTGTTTCCTTCTACTTCATCTAGATTCTTCAGTTTCTTTTCTTTTCTTTTTATTCTGCATTTTCCGCATTCAATTCATTGCAAATCTTTGTGAAATCCTGCATGTCTAGTGAGCTGAGGTGACAAGTGTTTTCTCTGTGTGAACTCGGTCTCACCGAATTGTAATTTTCGGTCCAACCGAATTCCTTCGGTACCACCGAATCATACCACTCGGTGCCACCAACTTCGCAACAGGAAAAACAGTTTGTCACATAACCTATAATTCTTCTGATCCAGCTCCACTCAATGAATCTTGTCCTCTACAAGCATCCCAATTTTATTCTTTGCTTTATGCTGAGTCTCAAGGACCAAACCTTTTGGACGGATTCCAGAAGAACCTTCTTGGAAATTGATGTCAAAGGGGGAGAGAGAGATCACATCAAAGCTTATCTTCGGGGAGAAAGAGATCACATCAACAGTAAAGGGGGAGAGAACATCTCAAGGATCCCAGATGTCCCAGATAATGTATTAAGGGGGAGAAAGAGATCCCTAGGGGGAGAGACAATACTCAAGGATCCCAGATGCTTGATGTTCAAGAGGAGAGATGTCACATGTCCTTTTAGGGGGAAAGACATGTTCATTTGTTTTGTTTCTTTCAGCTCTGATTTTCTATTCCCTATCTTCTCCCAATATCCCATATAAGATTCAGGGGGAGCAAGACACCTATGGGAAAGAAATCAGTCAAATTCATTGCATATCTTTACTCTTGGGGACATGTTGAATTCAATGCAGTACCTAGTACTTACTCTCTACATGTCATCCCAGTCTTGGTATTCTTGTGGTTTCTTCAGTTTACTCTGGCTAGTGGATGTACCTGTGTTATCTAACCTTTTTGTGCAGGTTCATTCCGTCCTAAGTCAACCAAAGACTACAAGGTAAGTGTATGCATCAAGATCATGAGTATGAGAAGTTCTTGCTTATGTACATACTGTTTGCAAGAAGGACTCATGAGCATGAAGGTATTTTCCTTAACAATCTTTTACTCTGATGCATATGGCCAAGATACATGTAACACATTGCCCACTCTGTCATTGCTATGCCCTCACATGCCTCTGTATTTCATATTCACATGAGTGCATACATGTAGGGGGAGCCTATGCTTGTTACATGTCCTTCCAAAGCTTTACATCAAGATCGTACCACCTCAAGAACACGAGAGAGAGAGAGGTCAAACACATAGCTACTGGTACATACCCTCAGCCCCAAGGGTCAACTACGCCCTCCTCGTCATGGAGAGCACCGAGATGATGAAGATGGCCACCAGAGAGGGATTGAAAGCACAAGTGCTCCCTAGGTGGTTTTGGTGATTGATGACAACATATCTCTTGTTGGACTAATACCTTTACCTAGTATATTTCAGATAAGTTCAACAATGGAGTGGCATGGACTAAAGGTTGTGGGAACCTCTTCAAGATGCTAAGGACAAAGGATTGGCTAAAGCTTCAAGCTCAAGACTCTTCTTTTTATATATTTTAGTGATCCAAGATCACATTGAGTCTTTAGGAAAAGCCAATACTATCAAGAAAGGATGAGGTGTTGCTTAATGAGCCTCTTGCTTTATGTGCTTAATGATATGCTCCAAAATCCTCAGCTACTTTCGCACTTCCACAAATGACCTAAACCCTAAGCCAAACTCGGTCATACCGATTCTGTCAATCCGGCGCCACCGAGTTTCACTTGTCATTTGCCACTGCCAAACCCTAGCAATTCGGTCCTACCGATACGGATCTCGGTCTCACCGAGATGGGCTTGCAAACTCTCTGTTACCTATTGCAATATCTTCGGTCCCACCGAGATATGCAATCGGTCCCACCGAGTTTGCTTGGCCAACTCTCTGTTTCACTTATTACCAAAATCGGTCCCACCGAGTTTGAGTAATCGGTCAAACCAAGTTTTGGATTTTCCCTAACCCTAGCACATCGGTCCCACCGAGTTGTTCCAGTCGGTCCCACCGAAATCTCTAACGGTCACTAGGTTTACCATTTCGGTCCGACCGAGTTTGATGATTCGGTCCCACCGAGATTGGAAAACTGTGTGTAACGGTTGGATTTTGTGTGGATGCTATATATACCCCTCCACCTCCTCTTCATTCGAGGAGAGAGCCATCAGAACACATAAACCATTCCTACTCATATGTTCTGAGAAAGAACCACCTACTCATGTGTTCAGACCAAGATATTCCATTCCTACCATATGAATCTTGATCTCTAGCCTTCCCCAAGTTGCTTTCCACTCAAATCTTCTTTCCATCAGATCCAAATGCTATGAGAGAGAGTTGAGTGTTGGGGAGACTATCATTTGAAGCACAAGAGCAAGGAGTTCATCATCAACACACCATTTGTTACTTCTTGGAGAGTGGTGTCTCCTAGATTGGCTAGGTGTCACTTGGGAGCCTCCGACAAGATTGTGGAGTTGAACCAAGGAGTTTGTAAGGGCAAGGAGATCGCCTACTTCGTGAAGATCTACCGCTAGTGAGGCAAGTCCTTCGTGGGCGATGGCCATGGTGGAATAGACAAGGTTGCTTCTTCGTGGACCCTTCGTGGGTGGAGCCCTCCATGGACTCGCGCAACTGTTACCCTTCGTGGGTTGAAGTCTCCATCAACGTGGATGTAGGATAGCACCACCTATCCGAACCACGGGAAAAACATCCGTGTCTCCAATTGCGTTTGAATCCTCCAAACCCTTCCCGTTACATTCTTGCAAGTTGCATGCTTTACTTTCCGCTGCCTATATACTCTTTGCATGCTTGCTTGATATGTATTGTGTATGTTAAAATTGTGCCCGAACTCCACTTAAACCGAAAAAGCTTAAAAAGTGCAACTTTAGCATTGAGTGTCTATCCCCCCTCTAGACACTCCTTCTTCTAGATCCTATAGGGATTCCCCCTCCGACAGGGTGTCAGAACGGGTCTAGATTGGTTTTCGGTGGCTACGGAGACTTCTGGCAGCGGAACTCCCGATCTATTCTGCTCCTCGAAGTTTTTAGGGTATATGGATATATATAGGAGGAAGAAGTACGTCGGTGGATCTCCGGGCTGTCCACGAGGCAGGGGGCACGCCCAGGGGGGTGGGCGAGCCCCCCACCCTCGTCGGCAGCCCGGGACTCTTTTGGTCCATCTCCGATACTCCGTGGGCTTCTTCTGGTCCAAAAATAAGTTTCGTGAAGTTTCAGGTCAATTGGACTCCGTTTGATTTTCCTTTTCTGCAATACTCTAAAACAAGGAGAAAACAGAAACTGCACTAGGCTCTGGGTTAATAGGTTAGTCCCAAAAATAATATAAAAGTGCATAATAAAGCCCGTAAACATCCAAAACAGATAATATAATAGCATGGAACAATCAAAAAAATATAGATACATTGGAGATGTATCACTCCACTGCCGGTAGCGACACCCATGGCGCCTGCGAAGAGGCTCTCGGTTGCAGAGAAGTGGAAGGCTCGCCAGGAGGGGCCTGGCTCACCGCCGCCCAAGAGGGGGCGCGACCGTCCTCGCAAGCACACTGCCACCCCCGCCGTGGCCCCTCGCGGCCGCAGCGGCGCCTCTTCTCATGGCGGCAGCCGCCCAGGTCGTGGCAGTCCTGTTGATGAGGTGAGGCGTGCCTTGGTTGCGCGGCCCCCTTGGTCGTGCTTCCATTCAGCGGAGGTGATGCCGGAGGTCATCGTGTGGTCGGAGAACCCGGCCGACACTTGGCTTCAGCTCCCGTGCTTCTTTGTCGGCGAGCTGCCTGCCACTGGTGCAGGCGGTCTTTGGCTACAGGCGGACGGCTGCTGGAGCAAGGCTTCTTGGGTCTCGGTCGAGGTCTCTGCTGCAGGCAACGCGGTCCTGGCTCGCGGGTGGCAGACGTTCGCCCGCGCGCGTGGACTGGGCATGCGGTGTGCCCTCCACTTTAAGTACGACGACACGACCCTCTTCGTGAGCGTATTTGGGGGTGATGGTCACTGTGTCGGGTGCTACCCCAAGGACAATGACGGTGACAAGGTGCCCGGCCTTAGCGATGGTCGTGACGAGGAGGAGGGCAGCTTCGTCCTCGGCGCTGGCCATGGCTCGTCCAGCTACGGCGGCTCCTCTTCCGACAGCAGCTCCAGCAGTGGTGGTTACGACCAGCCGCCGCACTCGCTTCAAAGGTGGCAGCGGGTCGTCCCGTCGTCGTGCTCCGGTGAAGCACGAGGAGGGGTCTGGCTGAGCTCAGGAGGACGCCACGATCCCATCCTCGCGACCTGCCATGGGAGCATGTTCCGCTTCTGTTTCGTTCTTCCTTTCCTTCCTGCATTAGAGAGAGACAAGTATGGGAGCCTGCTGGGGCGTGCAACAATTATTTTTTCTAAGTGGTTGTGCTATGATTATCATTCCTGTGTTGTGTTGCAGCGTCATGTCTTATGTATGCGCGTAGAATGACTTAACTTGATGTGCCTGAAGTAGGTTCCGCCTCGCGAGACGCGTGTTCCCCAATGCCTGGCGAGGCCTCCTATGCTCGGAAGACGCCTGAGAACTGCAAAAATTCGTTAGGGAATCCTTATTCTTTCGGACCCTGGTTGTAGGCACTGCCGGCCGTAACCCAGTGCCTCGCATCGCGGTACTCGGGGGCACATATTGAGAGGGGAGCACTAGCTTGCGAGCTCGAGCTAGGGTGCCTTGCGAAAGACAAGAAAACGAAAACGCTCACGAGGGCGCCTGTCCAGCCCCCTCACGAGGCACGCGAGGGAGAGGATGAGTCAAAAACAAGGAACCGAGGGCAGAAAAGGAGGCAACAAGGACAATGGAACCAGGCCAGCAAGGAACACCAGAAAGCAAATTCTCACTTAAAAAGAGGGGGCAAACCAACTGCGGAAAGCAAATGAAAAGCCGTGTCCGGCACCTAGTCTAGTCTTCTTGTCATCTCACCGGCGCGGAGCTAAGTGCTGCCACTAGGCGTGGGAGGGAGCCCCCGAGGCCCGAGGGCGGCACTCCTGAGACTCCAGGGAGTGTACAACCCCACTCATTATTACGTGAGAGTGTCACGAGCGGAGATTCTTCATAGGAATTGGGCCTTGCTTCACAGGCACCGGGCCTTGCTTCATGGGTAGAACTTCCGGAGGTGCTGGATGTTCTAGGCATTCTGGATGGGGATCCCGTCTTGTGTCTCCAGGCATGCGGTGCGAAGCTTGGAGACGTGGGCGACCCGAAACGGGCCCTCCCACATGGGCGAGAGCTTGTGCAGCCCTTCCCTGGAGAGCACCTGCCTCAGGACAAGATCACCCACCTCGAGCGTCCTGGAGCGAACGTTGCGGTAGTGGTACCGCCACAGCGCCTGCTGGTACCTCGCAGCTCGGAGCGAGGCTTCTCGGCGGCGTTCCTCCCCCAGCATGAGATCCATCCCCCGCATGGCGTCCTGCTGTGTTTCATCAAACGTCAGGATCCGCGCGGAGCGATGCCTGACCTCATGTGGGAGAACCGTTTCTGCTCCGTAGACGAGGAAGAATCACCTGTTGGCCTGGTGGCGGTGGTGCGGATGGACCACAACACAGACTGGAGCTCGTCGTGCCAGCCCCTGCCACAGGCCTCGAGCTTCTTCTTGAAGGTCCTTGTCTTGAGACCCCTCAAGACCTCCATGTTGGCGCATTTGGCCTGGCCGTTGCTCCTGGGGTGCGCCACGAAGGCGTAGCCGATATGCGTTCCAAGGTTAGCACAATACATTTTTAAGAGATTGCTAGTGAACTGTGAGCCGTTGTTGGTGATGATGCGATTAGGGACCCCAAATCGGCTTATGAGGCCCTTGATGAACTTCACTGCTGACCCGGCTGGGATGGTGCGGACAGCTTCCACTTCCGCCCACTTGGTGAATTTGTCAATGGAGAAGTAGAGGTAGCAGTAGCCTCCAGGCGCTCGAGGGAATGGGCCCAGGATATCCAGCCCCCAGACCGCGAACGGCCATGAGAGCGGGATAGTCTGGAGGTCGTGAGCATGCTGGTGGATCTGCTTGGCGTGGAACTGGCAGGCCTCGTAGGATTTTACCAGCTCAGCCGCGTCGTTGAGTGCCGTGGGCCAGTAGAACCCGCTGTGGAAAGCCTTGCCGACCAGGGTGCGCGACAACGAGTGGTGCCCGCAGTCTCCGCCATGTATGTCGGCCAGCAGCTCATTCCCTTGTTCCCTAGAAATGCATCTTAGAGAAACATCATTTGGTCGCTTCCTGTACAGCTCACCCTCCTGAATGCAGTACGCCGTAGCCTGTCGGTCCACACGCTCCGCGTCTTCCTCCTTCTCCGGCAACGTGCCTTGCACCAGGTACGCCTTGAAATCCTCAATCTAGCACCTCTCCTGAGGCTAGAGCGCTAAGAGGAGGCACGCTCCTGAGGTCGGGCCGCAGGCGGGGGCTCCCGAGGCTGGAGGCTGAGGGAGTTCCTCCTGAGATGGCATCGGCTCCGCAGGCGGAGGTGCTGCCGAAGGCTTGAAGAGCCACTCCTCAAAGACGCCAGGCTCTTGGGGTCGCCACTTGGATGCTCTTCTGGCGATTTCATTGGCCTCTTTGTTGGTGCCATGAGGCACATGTTGTAACTCCAGGCCCAGGAATTGCTTCTCCATTTTGCGCACCTCCGCGAGGTATGCCTCCATGTGCTCATCCTTTGGCTCATACACCTTGTTGGAGAAGTTGACGAGGAGCTGCGAGTCTCCCTTGACAGTGAGGTGTTTCACCCCCAGGGCCACCGCCGCTTTGAGGCCGGCGATGAGACCCTCATACTCTGCGATGTTGTTGGAGACTATCGGTGTCAAAACCGGCGGATCTCGGGTAGGGGGGTCCCGAACTGTGCGTCTAGGCCGGATGGTAATAGGAGACTAGGGACACGAAGTTTTACCCAGGTTCGGGCCCTCTCGATGGAGGTAAAACCCTACGTCCTGCTTGATTAATATTGATGATATGGGTAGTACAAGAGTAGATCTACCACGAGATCAGAGAGGCTAAACCCTAGAAGCTAGCCTATGGTATGATTGTTGTTCTGTATGTTGTCTATTCTATCGACTAGCCTGGCCCTGGTTTATATAATGCACCAGAGGCCTAGGTTAACAAGAGTCCTAGCCGAATACGCCGGTGGGGATAAGTCCTTGTCTTGATCGCCAAGTCTTTGTGGAATCTTCCTTGTATGCGGCAGCTGTCCGAACTGGCCCATGAGTATACGGCCATGGGGGGCCTCGGCCCAATCTAATAGATCGAGAGATGACGTGGTGAGTACCCCCTAGTCCAGGACACCGTCAGTAGCCCCCTGAACCTGTCTTCAAGTTAGGGATGCTCCTCGATTCTTCCGAACTGTTCTTCATCTTCGGTTGACGGTCTTGAAAACTGGTTCAACAAATCTTCTCATCTTCGATCTTGAGGATCGCCGAAATGCATTCGGCGAGTTTACATGTCGGGTATCCGAGGAGCCCCTTTAAGTTTCTGGCCTTTATCAATGCCTTATTATTTTTAGGCCACACCTCGGGTTTGAAGTTGTTCCCGGGCGGCAGCGTCCTCTTGTGTCCGAGCTCCAACGCCGGACTACATTCGAGGTATCTTTTGCAGCTGAGCACCAACGCCGGACCACTTCCCAGCTCTAACGCCGGAACGTATCCGAGCTCCAACGCTGGACTATGTATCCGAGCTCCAACGCTGGACTATATCCGAGGTGTCATATCACCTTGGTTCAAAAAAGTTTGAAGGAGTTTAGCCGAGCTTAACACCTGAAATGCCCTCTACGGAGCTAGCCACTAGCACCCGAGCTTTATGCCAGACTGCTTCCGAGGTGGTGCGCCACCCCGAATGTGGGCCGATTTTTGTGAATATTTTGTGTTGGTGCAATTTATTCTCTGCCGAGATATATAGCTAGTAGCCCTCAAGGTGTGTATCGGTCTAAAACCCGAGATGCACCTGAAGGATGACGTAAGACCGCTGATCCTAGTAGCCGCTGAGACTCAGGTTGATTTGCAAAATCGGCCTGAGGATCAAGTCCAAGCTCGGCAGAATACTTCGGGACGCTAAAAACGGCGTGCCTCAGTCCTCGAGACTCAGGTTGGGTGCGGCCGACCAACCTGAGGATCAAAATCTCCTCGGAAACTATATTGCACATAAAATTTTCTGCATTGGACAAGCAATGCAGTAGCCCCCGAGACACTGGTCGGGGGGCAACACCAGATCAGGGGATCGATGTGCCCCTTTAATATTTGTAAATAATAAGCCCGAAGCCCAGTAGCCCCCGAGCCTTAATGCGGGCACGGGTGGCCGAATTAAGGATCAATATCCATAGTAAAATCACAAATTATGTGTAATGACTCTATGTATCCAAGTACTTTACGTCATTAATGCTCGGATCTGCATTGTACAAAACTTTGTTGACCGGCCATCGGCTTCCACCTCCTCGGCCAGTAGCCGAGGAGTGTTTGTCCTACTTTATAAAGCCTTTATGAGGACAAAGATTTACAACAAACAAGGCAATCTGGCCATACGGTTTTATAAACAAAGGTACGTAGAGAGTTATATCATTGTTTAACAGAAGAAATGTCTTCCAAAGAAAATAGTCCCGCTATCGGTTCCTTTCTTTGGGTTGTCATGCTAAGCATGATCATTAAACCTTAGCTCTAATGTAAGAGCAAAATATTGAGGATTTAGTTTGGGAGGCCAGTTAATAGCCCCCGGTAGTGTTCGGTGACAGTCGGGGTCAAGCCGTAAACACTTCAGCCAATGTTATGAACGGCCCAGCATTTAACATAGTCATCGGATCGCTGACCAGTTTACGCTTATTGTGAAAGTCAGTTTTCGGCTTTCTCCACTGAGGTGCTTAACCATGTGAGCTGGGAGCACAATCGCAGTGGTTCTCCCTTTGCACGCCTAGCTGAACAAAACGGAACGTAGGAAGCAAGTGCAGGAGCCGGGCAACCCAACTATTGACCGAAGACACAATTCAAAACCGATGCATATATAGAAATATCTGAGAATGTTTTTGCCAAATCCCTAAAGGTGTCCGGCGTTGCACTGCGAGACTAATGCTGGAGAAGCAAAAATAGTTTTAAAAGTGCCAAAAAGCTTGGAAAACCAAGAAACGTCAGTAAAAACATGACGTCCGAACAATATCAAGTGTTCGGTGCCAATCCAAAAGTTGGTCTGAGAAAAAAGAAGTGCTTCTGTCGTGCTTTAACATGATACATCCTATCTCAAGACTTTGAGCAGGTCAGCCTACGGCTTCAACCTCCTATCCCGAGGGCGGAGTACTTCTCATCAGGCCAGTTTAGCAAACTAAACTCCAGCGGCTTTGAGAGAGAAATTAGGCTCCCCAGCTAGTGACCGCACACTCGTGTCGAAAAAGGAGTGATAAATAATAATAAAACTTTGCAACGACTAAGAAGAAGAACACTTATTATAAAACGGATCAAATAAACTTAAGAGCCCCCAAGTGACTTGGGTAGAAGAATGATTGCATGTACCGAAGTACTTATATCATATCTATGTTCAACCGAACTTTAAATGCGTCTTAACCGACCGTCAGCTTCTCCCTCTTCGGTCAAGGACCGAAAAGTGTTATGTACTCCATCGGTCGAGAATATCGATGGTGTTTCCAATAACCAGGCAATCAGGCCATAAGGCTGTAACAGACAAAGCGCGCTCAGGGAACTTATGCTATATTACCGTGAAGTGTAAGAAGCATCTTCGAAGAAAATAGTACCCCACCGATACCTTTCTTCGGTGCTCATTGTTATTATGAGACTTGTGCAATAGATTTTTTATACTCATGAGTTCCGTTGTGTGCCGACCATCATTGAAAACTATAAGAGCGCTAGCTTTCGGCTTCACCCAGTCTGAGGTACGGCTTGGTTGACCCGATCGTGACAATCGCAGAGGTGCTCCCTTTACTCCCTAGCCGAACAATCGGGAACGTAGGGGTAAACACAGGAGCGAGGCAACCCAGCTTGCAAATCGCTTAAGTCAATATGGTGCATATTGGGGCATAATACACGAACAAGGAATGAAGCCATACAAGTATAATCATATGCAAGAGGAAAAGCTTCATAAATGAAGCCCCCAAGTGAATTGGGTCCTTGAATTTGTGTGTCACAAACAAAGTTTGGACAAGGAAATTTTTTACAAGCAACTATTTTCCAAAAAAGTATAATGCTTGGTCGAACCGAACACAAGTTAGAAATTAAAGCTTTGCATTAACTTAGCTGGTTAATGTGTTCGGTATTGATGACGCGGTCCGAGCTTGATGCGGGGCAAGGTTCCATCCCCCAAGATGGTCCTGAGGTGGCAGAGCAGAGAGCTCGACACGCCGAAGTGGTGACATAGCACGGTCAATGCAGACCGGCAGAGTGACACCGAAGTCCCCGGATCATTTTCCTGTGCACAAAAAATAGTGCAAACCAGAGATAATAGTAATAATGATAATTAAAAAATGTGTTGCATAATAAATAATTTATGCAAAGTGAGGAATAGAAGAAATATGGCCTGGCGCCGAAGTCAATGTCGATGCAGGGCGTCTGCGTGATGTAGTAAAGGTGCGGCAAAGTCTGAATTCACAGGTCGGTCCGAGCTTCGGATGCGGCGTTCGCCGGACTATGTACGGAAACTGATCGAACCACCACGCGACCGTCATTAATGCGGTCACCATTTGATAGACCTGTGTACATATCATGGACAAACCAGAGTAATAATTCCTTGGGGAAAATGAACCCAAACAAGCAAAAAATACTGGGATTAATAGCACCTGGTTTATTTGTTGTAGCAATCCGAAGGAAGGTGATTCCAAAAATTGGGACTCGCTCCGCACACCCATTGCCTGATGGGTGATAAAACGATAGCATGGCAATGCTGGTAGAGGTTGACTCGGCGAGGCAAAGCCCTCGGCCCAGCTAACGTGACGGAGCTGATCGGCTAGTGACGCCGAAGTGTCCGGAGTAGGTTGATGAAGAGATGGCGAAGCCCCCGGTCCAGCCGAGATGTCGAAGCCTCGATGTCAGCCGATGAGTCGAAGCAGGTCGGCGTGATGGACACCAGCTTGAAGAAGCAATAGTGCGGCCCTGTCGATGCAGGTCGTGACGTGGTCGATGCCGGCTTGATGAAGCGACCGTGCGGCGATGCCGGTATGCCCGCTCTGTGTAATCCGTGGGGCGGTGATGTTGATGATGATTTATCCTTCGCAATGCCGGACTCTTGTTCGGCTTGCCGAGATGATGATCCGAAGAAGTTGAGCTCGGCTAAAGTGACGACGTGTCTAGCGCAGGTCGGCGGCCGTGGAGTAATATTGCCGGACTAATTTGACACCAGCATGATGCTGAAGATCATGTTCAAAAGATCTTAAAGTTAGTGGGATG
The DNA here is from genome assembly GCA_034509565.1 of Triticum monococcum. Lineage (NCBI taxonomy): Eukaryota > Viridiplantae > Streptophyta > Magnoliopsida > Poales > Poaceae > Triticum > Triticum monococcum. Next base: position 501,103,016 of record CM067841.1, read on the forward strand.
TGTTCGGGAATGAAACACAATACCCCATACAAAATTTCCTTCAAAAAGGATGTCCGAAATCCTGTTCATAAAAAAGACGAACTCGGGTCGGATTCGTTTTCGCGCAGAAAACAGATCCGAAAAGTGATGCGCTAATCGGAAGGTTCCCAGAGTTTGGACGGTCGGATCGAGCTGAAATTTTGTGAGGTGGTAGATATAGGAATTCCGCAGCCGATCAATGGTTGGATCTTTCAAAGGACGTCCGAGCTAGAAGCTGGACACCACGCCCTAAACTCATCCAGATTCCCGTCCAGATTTGACAGGGCTCTGGTGTATCATAGATTGCCAGAGATTCCTCCATCGAAACTCGACGAAATTTTCCAGGGTTGTTGTAGACTCGATTCCGCACAATTCCACCAAAGCGATCATTAAAGCGATGCTTGAGCAGGCGGTGGCGGCGGATACGCATTCGTTGTTTGGAAAAACAGCACGGTCGCTTGAGGGCAATGTTGACGTTGAGCCCCTGAGCTCCATAGATGATTCCTCCGTGATCTTGATAGAGATCGGAGTTTATGTTTGATGAAGGCCCTCGTCCGAACATGGTGATCCGGACACGGAGCGCAATTCTTGGTCGAACCAAGGTGACCAGTCGAGCTGGTGACGAAGATGCCAAAGTCGCAGTTGATCTGCAGGCGAGCCATCGATCCTTTTGTCGATCACACAGCGGAACTCTCAATGAAAGCACCAGTGTCGGTGTCAAAACCGGCGGATCTCGGGTAGGGGGTCCCGAACTGTGCGTCTAGGCCGGATGGTAACATGAGACTAGGGACACGAAGTTTTACCCAGGTTCGGGCCCTCTCGATGGAGGTAAAACCCTACGTCCTGCTTGATTAATATTGATGATATGGGTAGTACAAGAGTAGATCTACCACGAGATCATAGAGGCTAAACCCTAGAAGCTAGCCTATGGTATGATTGTTGTTCTGTATGTTGTCTATTCTATCGACTAGCCTGGCCCTGGTTTATATAATGCACCAGAGGCCTAGGTTAACAAGAGTCCTAGCCGAATACGCCGGTGGGGAGAAGTCCTTGTCTTGATCGCCAAGTCTTTGTGGAATCTTCCTTGTATGCGGCAGCTGTCCGAACTGGCCCATGAGTATATGGCCATGGGGGGCCTCGGCCCAATCTAATAGATCGGGAGATGACGTGGTGAGTACCCCCTAGTCCAGGACACCGTCAGAGACCTTCTCGCCCCGCTGGAAGAAGAGCTGCACGGCGTAGTAAAGCTTGTCCTGAGTGGGCGAGATGAGCATGGCTCCAGCCCCCGTGCCCTGACGTGCAAACGCACCATCGAAGTACATGACCCAACCATTTGGCGCTTCACTTCCTGGTGAGAGGGATCGGTTCTCGCCTGCTTCGGGCTCCGGGGTGTTGGTCCATTCTGGCACAAAGTCAGCGAGTGCAGCCCCCTTGGTGACTCTAGTTGTGCTGAACTCTAGGTCGAACGCTTGCAGCTCGATGTTCCATTCGGCGACCCTTCCCACACCATTGGGGCTTCTAAGCACTCTCTCCAATGGGTAAGCTGAAACGACCTTGATGGGGTGACCTTGGAAGTAGTGGCGCAGCTTGCACGAGGCCACCAGGAGCACGAGCAAGAGCTTCTGAGGCATGGGGTATCGCGCCCTCGCATCTCGCAGGACCGTGCTGATGAAGTACACATGGTGCTCGACAAGGGTGGGAGAGCTGACGGAGTTTTTGGCCCCCGGGGACTGAGGTGTTTCCTGCGGGTTTCCAGCTCCTGGGGCTTGATGACCTGTCGGGGCAGCCGCTGTCTCAGGAGCATCGCCTTGGTGCTGAGCTACCTCATCCGGCTTGGCGACTCCACTTGGCGGGTCCTCGACCTCGGGCCCCTCCCTGAGGGCCACCAGCGTCACGCTAGCGGAGTGGGGTGTGGCAGACAGGTAGAGTACCAAGGGCTCGCGAGGATGAGGCGCCACCATCACCCGTGGGCTGGTTAAGTCTTGAGGTCTTGAAATGCCAGGTCAGCCTCGGGAGTCCACTCGAACGGACCCTTCTTCTTCATTAGCTTGAAGAATGACAATGCACACTCCCCTAACTTGGAGATGAAGCGCCCCAATGAAGTCACACAGCCTGCAAGCTTTTGCCTCTCCATGAGGTTTTGTGGTGGGCTCATGTCTTCGATAGCCTTGACCTTCTCTGGGTTGGTCTCGATCCCCCTGTGAGACACGAGGAAGCCCAGCAGCTTGCCGAAGGGACACCAAACACGCACTTCTCCGGGTTGAGCCACAAGTCCACCTGGCGTAGGCTCGCGAAGGTCTCCTCCAGGTCCTGAATCAGAGTTCTTGCCTCCCGAGACTTCACCACAATAACGTTGATGTAGGCCTTAGCGTTTCTTCTGAGCTGCTGCCCTAAGGCGATATGCATCAGTCGCTGGAAGGTCGCTCCTGCATTGCGCAGTCCGAATGGCACCCAAGTGTAGCAGTATACCCCACATGGGGTCAGGAAAGCTGTTTTCTCCTCATCTTCCACCGCCATCTTAATCTGGTGATAGCCAGAGAACACATCCAGGAAATATGGCAGATCACACTCGGCGATGGAGTCGACAATCTGGTCGATGCGCGGCAGCGGGAACGGATCTTGAGGGCAAGCCTTGTTGAGGTTGGTGAAGTCGACACACATGCGCTCCTTCCCTCCTTTATTCGGCACGATGACCGGATTCTCCAGCCACTCTGGGTACTAGACTTCGTGAATGACACCCGCTGCCTCCAGCTTGCGGGTTTCCTGAACAATGAAGGACTGCTTCTCCGTGGATTGCCACCTTGCCCTCTGCTTCAGAGGGTGCACGTTGGGGCATACCCTCAAATGATGCTCGATCACTCTTCTCGAAACCCCGGCCAGCTGCTTGGGTTCCCAGGCGAATACCTCCTTGTTCGCCCGCAAGAAGTCCACCAACTCTTTTTCTTGATCTGGGGCGAGGTCGGCGCCTATGGTAAAGGTGGCGCCAGAGGCCCCGTCCTTGTCGACCTGTATCTGCTTCGTCTTGGCTTGACCTTGAGTGAATAGCTGCTTCTTGTTGGTTGGCGCAGCCCCCTTGGTTCTGGACACTTCCTTGTCGGTCGGGCAAGCTGCCGTCGTGGCCCTGAAGGCGAGCTTGAGGGCCGTCGCGGCTTCCTTGGTGTCTCCGACCATTGTGAGGACGCCCTTGCTTCCTGGCATCTTCATGAGGTTGTACGCAGGATGAGTGGCTGCCATGAACTGGGCCAGCGTCGGGTACCCAAGGATGGCGTTGTACGGCAAGCCAATACGGGCGATGTCGAAGTCGATTAGCTTGGTGCGGTAGTTGTTGCGTGTGCCGAAAGTCACGGGGAGACGGATCTGCCCCAGGGGGTCAGAGGAGCCGCCGCCGACCCCGGAAAAAGGGTTGCTGGGGTGGAGCCGCTCAAGTGGTACGTGAAGGAGACTGAAAGCCTCCACGGAGAGCACATTAACGCCGGCACCGCCGTCGATGAGGGTCTTGGTGATGGCTACACCGCAGATGGTGGGCGTGCAAAGCATCGGAAGCACGCCCGAGCCGACGGTGGTGACTGGGTGATCCCCCGAGTTGAAGGTCAGGTCGGCCTTGGGCGCCGCCCAACCCGGGGGAGCCCCCTGCCGCGTGGAGATGATGCTGATCTGGCTAAAGAACGGCTTGGCGTGACGATCCGAGGGCGGCGCCTGTGAGCCACCGAGGAGAGCCGCGATGACGGGGGGTGCTGGTCCTCCAAAGCGCGCGATGAATAGGTCACGCAGCTCCTCCCAGGAGGCCACAGAAGATTCCGGCACATGGAGCAGCCAGGCGCGCGGCACGCCAGCCAGGGCCATTGGGAGCCAGTTGGCCATGACTTTACCATCGCCCCGGGCCTCCAAGACGGCCTCCTCGTCTGCCAGCAGGAAGGCTGCCGGATCCGCCGCACCATCGTAACGGGGCGGCATCTCCGGCTTGAACTTGTGCGGCCACTCGCTACAAAAAAGGGACACATCAGTGACATTTTGGGCCGAACGAATTTTTTTCTGTCATACTTATGACACTTCTATGACGATAATTGTGAGAAAACCCGGCAACATCATAGATGTGGTGGGCTCCTACTTCTATGACAAAAAATCATGACAGAAAAATGGGCTTTTCGTCCTGGGCGGGCTGGAGACGCAGCTGCATGACATTCTTTGGGCCGTCCATGATGGAAAAAACCATGGTAGAAGCGAGGGCGAGGAAAATATCGGGGTGTTCCCGGTTACGGTGGGTGGTCGGGGCCGAGCGATGCGCGTTTCTCTTATACACGCACACGCGTGGGTGTGAGGTGTTGGGCTCTAACTGAACCCGAGCGAGGCGTTCGCCTACTGAACCCGAGCGATTGCATTGCAGGCTACGCGTTACTGAACCTGAGCGATCGATCGATGGCTGTTAACTGAACCAGATCGAGCGATTCCTTCGCTACTGCTGCTAACTAAAGCCGATCGATGTTGCCTCTGGATGAACAGTGAGCCTTGCTGGGGGGGTTTGGGTGAACAATTCTCGGTGGGGATGGATGAACGGGACCCCCTGGTGTTGCCTCTGGATGAACAGGACCCCGATCGATCGAGCCGGTTGGGGCTGGATGAACAGGACCCCGTGGAGAGCTGGATGAACAGGACCACCCCGTGGAGGGCTGGATGAATAGTAGACGGTGGAGGGCTGGATGAACAGTAGCCCGTGGAGGGGTGGCTGAACAGGAGCCCGTGGATAGGGCTGGTTGAACACTAGCTGGTGGAGTAGCGCGCGGTGGAGGCTAGATGAAATGGAGCACGTGGATGAACAGTCACAGGTGGAGGCTGGAGGAGGTCGACGGTGGATGAACAGTAGCCCATGGAGGCTGGAGGGGGTCGACGGTGGAGATGAACAGTATCCTGTGGAGTCCCGTTTTGCGGTATGCCACACCCCTCCCAATGAAGAGGGCCCCTATTTCGACCGTAGCGCTCCAACACAAGTCCGTTTCCTCTGCTTTGCGGTACGCCACACCCCTCCCGATCAACAGGACCCCGTTTCGACCATAGGAGGTCCATTTCCTCTGTTTTGCGGTATGCTAGACCCCTCCATATGAACAGGACCCCGTTTCGAATGTGGCTGGTCAAACACAAGGCCGTTTCCTCCATTGTGCGGTACGCCAGGCCTCGTTTCCATCTGCTGTTCCGTCCAAGCTAGTTGGCTCCCACACGTTCCGTTGCCTCCCGATGAACACGACACATTCCATTGCCTCCCCATGAACACGACGACGATGCTGCTGTTTTTTTTGTGGGCGACGACGTTGCTATTTCTCCGTTCCGACCCAGCCATGTACACGAGCCCTGGCCGTACGTATGCGCGAGTAGGCGTTCGAGACCCCGCCCGTATGTACGTACGTGGCCATATTTTCTTTCTTGCACACTGGCTGTTGTACGTACCAGTACATGCTACGTGCGCGCCTCTACTACGACATGTGCGCGCCTCTACATCGACCAGTATGTACACACACGTTCGCAACCAGAATGACAACGCTATGTACGCTTCGACCAGGTGGGTCCTGACTGTCAGGCACTTCCTTGCGTGCGAAGATGTAGCTGGTGGGTCCCAGCAGTCAGGGGGCGAATCGTTTTTTTGCCCGTACGCACTTCCTTGCGTGCGAAGATGTAGCTGGTGGGTCCCAACAGTCAGGGGGAAACATTTTTTTCACGAAATACGGTGGCCCGTCCGGTGGGTCCCCGCTGTCAGGTGGAGGAATAATTATTTTGCGCGTAATAAGGAGGCACTTCCTTGCTGTGGCCATGGACCCATCTATCAGCCTCTCCACGTATAGTCCACGTCCGATGGAAGTCGTTCCTTGACCATGTTGACCACGCCAGGCCGAGAGCACCAGGGCGGTGGACGACGACGAGGCCTAGGAAGGGGACAACGCAGAGCCGGGGAAGACGTGGCAGTGGATGCCCACGCGTAGAGGAGTATGAGGGTTGACTGGTTCACTGCGGTGTGAGGCTGCCGCCGCCACAGAATAACAGGGGGTGTGGGTGAGTAGAGGGATGGCCTGGCCAGGGGTGGGAGTAGTAGGGGGCGGTGAGGCCTCCGTGGCATCGCAACCGACCATGGTAGGTAGGAGCACGAGGCACGACCGGCGCTGGTTTGGGCGGCTAGAGCAAGAAGACCAGAGGTTGAAGAAGCACTACGGCCATTGGATGGACATCCTACGGTCACTGGAGCTAGAATCGTGCATATTGACTAAGTTGACAAAGCCCTCCATCCCCGTCAACTTAGTAGGCCCACAAGTCCGCCTGCCACTATACTGGGTCCCAGCTAGTAGGGGGAGTACTCATTTTTTTGTGCGAAATAAGGAGGCACTTCCTTGCATGCGAAGATATAGCTTGTCGATCCGAGCTGTCAGTGGCGGTAAGGTTTTTTCACGAAATACAGAGGCCCTTTCGGTGGGTCACAGATGTCAGGTGGAGGAATCATTATTTGCGCGTAATAAGGAGGCATTTCCTTGTGTGCGGCCGTGGACCCAGCTGCCAGCCTCTCCACATACAGTCCACTTCAGATGCATGTCGGTCATTGACCACGTTGACCAGGCCGCGCTGAGAGCACCAGGGCGGTGGACGACAGCGAGGCCTAGGAAGGGAACGACACGGGGCCAGGGAAGACTCGGCAGTTGTTTCCCACGCAGAGGGGAGTACGACTGTACAAGGGTTTACTGGTTCATCTGCCATCCCCGAAGAATAACAGCAGGTGTGGGTGGGTAGAGGGATGGCTAGGCCAGCGATGGGAGTACACTAGGGCGGTGAGGCCTGCGTGGCAGCATAGCCGACCGCGGGGAGGAAGGAGCAGGCAGTATCGCCGGCGCTTGTTTGAGCGGCTAGAGCAGGAAGAGCAGAGATTGAAGAAGCACGACGGTCGTTGGATGGACATCCAACAGTCACTGCTTGTGCGTCAACCTTTTTTTTCGAAAAGCCTCAAATCTGTGGAAAACAGCATACAGCCCATCTGCCATTATTTCTAATAATTTACAGCCCATTTGCTAATTCTTAAGGTTTTTTTGGATCCCATATTCTTTTTGTTAGCATTACAGCCCATATTGTGGCCATGGTTAAAAAATTATATGAAATTTTGCATATTTCGGTGCGGTCCGAACTGCTTTTAATCCCGAAATTTTGAGTCACATTCAAACTGATTTTAAAAATAAATGTATATCAATATAAAATTCAAAAAATTGTCCACGCATAAAAATCAATGCAATTTAAAATCTCGAAATGAAAAAAGAAATTTGAAACTAATTGCCGGGTTGATGTGTTTTAAAAATGTACAACCCATTTCTCATTACGGATAGGCCATTTTCTCGGCGAGCCAAATGAAGCTCTCCTCGTCTTGAAAGATTTGCAGCCCAACAGGCCTGACAAAGCGACTTACTTGGCAAATCACAAAAGGCTAGCCATTTTTAGAAAAAAAATCTATTGGGCTGGTTTGTGGTAAACATAAAAGAGAAGGTTGTCTAGACAGGCCAGAGTGCCCCGCACAACCCAGTTGACACCATGCTTCCGTCTCAAAAAAAATTAGATAAATGCCACTCCAATTATGGCGATTCATAGAAATGCAACTGCAATTTCCGAACTTTGAAAAATGCCACTACAATTTTTGCAAACTTTGGAAAACGCCACTACAATTTGCAAACTTTGAAAAACGCCACTCCAGACTTCGAAAAATGCCACTGGAAATGGCATGAAATGGCATTTTTCAAAGTTTGGAAATTGCAGTGGCGTTTCTTGGAAACACTAGATTTGGAGTGGCATTTATCAAATTAACCCAAAACAAAAATAACTGGGCGAGCTGCTGGGTCCCTGGTGTCAGCCGCTCGTTGTGCAATTCTCTCGTTTATTGAGTACGTTGACAATGGCATGGGACCCAGATGTCAGAAATCTGTTAGGAGGAGCCATTTTTTATTGGCTTGAAATAAGGAGGCACTTGCTTGCGTACTTCCATGACCTTGGCGGGTCCCTGCTGTCATCCTCTCCACATACAATCATCTCCTGATTGTGTACGCGTCAACTTGGTAGGCCCACAAGTCAGCCTCTAAACCCGTGGAGGTCAAATAAAATCCATTTAAAAAAATAACAACCCATTCCATACGTTCAAACAGAAAGTTCAACATTCAAAGCAAAGTAACAGGTCTGACCCACATATAGAGTATTGAACTTGCACGTTGACAACCATCATAGCCAAGTTAACTATCTACTCCCACTAATACTCTAGTAGCATACAAGTACTAACTTATTCTTAGCTAACTAGACAATGCTGGCCGCCATCTGCGGTACACGCTAAATGCCGGCACCGGCGTCCTCCGCCTCGCCTTGGACTTGCCAGAGGTGCGATAGGGCACGGTGCTCGCGCACGTTGGCCCTTTCCATGCCGGCGTGGTCCACCGAAGCTTCGGCTTCTAAGCGGGAAACCCACTTGACGAGCTGGTAGTAAAAAATCGGCGTCGCGAATGCATGCGTGCCCGACAGCCTCTAGGGCTATTTGCCGGCCGCCGGCCTCCATGTAGTCGGCCCAGTTGCGGGCGCTCTGCTCACGACTCAGAGCGTTGGTGCGCTGCTGCTGCATGTCCCGCTGGCGGCACAAATCGGCGATACGCTGCTCCTCCACCAAGCGGTCGCGCTCCAACAACTCCTGCTCCTCCGCCAGGCGGTCGCGCTCCAACAAGTCCTCGATCTCCGCATTGCCATCTAAAGACCGATAGAATGCCTCCTCCCTTCGTCTGCCCTCCGGTGAAAAACCGAACACTAGTTCCGGTGGTAACCGCCTCCGGCCTTGCCTATCACGGACGAGCAGGGGCATGGTGGACGTGGCGAGAGCGAGGATAAGTGGCCAGCGACGTCGGGTCGGTGGGGGCTTATGAGGATAGGGCGAGTTGGGTCATGGTGCCACTGGAGAAGGCCGGGAAACAGTACTTATAGGCGGAAGGTAGCGCGACAGTCATCGGAATTCAATGCATAAGCAGGCTTGGCTTAGCGCGCCAGCTTGCCGTGGAAAACTAGAGAAACTGAAATTATGACTGTGCCATCTCGTCCAGTCCGTGTTGGGTCGCACGCTGGCATGACGGTCAAACGAGTGCACTCGAATCATCTCCCTCCTTGTCAATAATGATTCCATGGATTTAAAAGGCCCGCAACAATTAAAGCGCATCTTTTTCACATCAGTTAGCTGCCTTAATTACGGCCGGCTGCATGCAGCCACTCAGAATCCCTCGCAGCCAGTACGCAGAGCAGCATGCAATGAGTTGCAGCCGAGGGCATTAGTTGATGAACTTTACCTGGGAGATAAGGCATTTGCGAATGTTTTTCCTGGCAATTTCTTTAGATTTGCATGGCATTTTCTTCAGAGCAGCTTGTCAGTTTCTTCAGAGGTAGGCATTTTTATTCAAAAAACTGCCACTTCAGATCTTGCGTCGCAACTAAAACTACCAGGAGTGCATTAGTAGGCTAGCTAGTGATCGATCAGTAACTTGTAAACACTGTGCGAATAGAAATAAGGAACTGTTAATGCATCTCAATGATTCACAGATCATATACAAATATGTAGCTCCAAAAGCAAAGATCAGCCACTTCGGATCTTGCGTCGCAACTAAAACCAACTAGTACGATTCCCATACATAAGATCAACATGTTAATGCATCTCAATGATTCACAGATCATATACAAATATGTAGCTCCAAAAGCAAAGATCTAGAAAAAACATCTGTTCTTCCTACTAACATGGATGCTTCTCTTGGCCAACATTCAGTACAGACTGAAAGACAAATCTGTTTGTGAAGTCTACAATTCCTCTTGCAAACGTAAATGGTTTTACCAACAACTGGAACCATGAGAATGAACCACACATGATGGAGGAACATCCATTGCAATATCATTTGGTCTTCTCTCGATCACACGGCGAGACTATTTTCGGAATACAAACTTTAACTTAGGCAAAATGATGCCCATTGTATAATCAGACCAAAGCAATGAAGCACATAGTGTTGGCCAATAAATAGTACAATACTACTTTTCTGTAGTCCATGAAGTGACTATCCAATCTTTCCCTGTCTATTTTCAAGTGGCACTACATTCAGTGACTATAGTATTCTCTTGTGCAATTCAACCAAAATTGCGGTCACTTTGTGTGTTTGCCAAATAGCAATGGGCAGACATCTCTGTCTGCACAAATATCAAGCAGCTAGTAAACATATACCTCACCTTGTATTTTCGGTTTAAACATGTCTCTTCTGCTTAGCATCTGTCATGTTTTGCACTGGACAATTTGATACAGTCATGTTTTGCCCTGGACAATTTCATACTGAATTGATTTGCTGGTTCAGAGCAGAAATATAGCGCCTATTCTTCATCAGACCAAGGATATCCATGTTTGCAGTGATGGAAGAGGTGAAATCGATACAACCGAAATTGAGCATCCAATCATTGAATCCTGCCCTGCACCTCAAATGTAGGTCCACCATGCCAATAAATTCACATGCAAACCACTAGTATTACTATCTAATGACAATACGAAAAGAGTAGCAAGATAGTAGCAAACCATGTATCTTCGTAATGAACAGCTCATAGTGCCACCAATTGGATAGAAAGGTTTGGAAGAAAACATGCTCCTAATGTGGCACTAGTTGAAGCATAGAATGTCGGCGTTCTGGGAACGGGGGTCCCCAGACTTGCCTACCTGCGGCCTGCGGCGTGGCTCGAGTGGGGGCCCAACATGGCCCATCTTCACCAACACAAGACTCAAGACCCTCGCGAGGGGCCAAGCCTCGCGAGGCGGACGACACGGCGCATCCTCAGGCGCAGCCTCCTCAGGCTGGCTCGCGAGGAGACGGAGATATCAAGGCGGGGTACCTCGCGAGGTGCCAGTGACACAAGCCATGACGATCGAGGGTGCCAGGCGGGCGCCAGCGCGCGCAGCGTCCTTCTTTCCTCTTTGGTGCAAAGGGGGCAAGCGCAGCCGCGGAGTACCGAGGCATCAGGAAAAGGTTGCCATTTCGGTGCAACAAGACCAGGACCAAGCGGACTACGAGACGGAGGTCACCATGGAGCCTAGCACGGCATCACCGCAGAGTCTTTAGCAGGCGAAGACCACCTTTAGTTAGGATAAGAGTACTTGTTGTCCCCCTTCAAATTAGCCCGCCATTGTTGGCTCCCTTCCCGCTCGATATTTGGGAAGAGGACCAGGGCCTCTATAAATAGGGACCGGCCACCCACGTAGTAGAGGGTTCATTGGTTCGATCAGTTGGAAGATTAGACACACAGGGTTCGGCTTTCGTAGGAAGGGACACAGAGTAGAGGGGTCCGGTCCGGCGTGTGGATCCGGCTAGCAAGTAGAGAGAGAGAGAGAGGTGACAGAACTCCACCCAGCAGTTCATCACCCCAGCCAAGAACAGACTCTCGCGAGGCTGTTCTTCCTTGTATTGTTCATCATCATCCGCCCCCAAGAGGCAATCCATCCACCACACACTGGAGTAGGGTATTACACCACAATGGTGGCCCGAACCAGTATAAATCTTGTGTCTCTTGTGTGATTCCTTTAGTAGTTTAGATCTTTGTGAGACGGGGAGGTTGAGGACGTGATTTCCGCACGCACCCCAGTGTTCGAACCTTAAGGGTCCGCCGGAACCCGAAATCCTACATTTGGCGCGCCAGGTAGGGTGCGCCAGAATTCGTCTTCCACCGCTCCGTTCTCCTCCGACCGTCGCATCCATGTCTGACGCTCGTCGGGCCCGCGCCGAGCACCGGGCCGCCATCGCTTCTCGCGTCGCCCAGACGGCCCCCGTCGGTGGGCATCCTTGTCGTTCCCCGTCGCCCGTTGTCAACGCCGCCACCGGCCCGGCGGGGGGCGAGCAGCAAGCATCGTCTCAGCACCCGTCCGTGTGGCAAGACGGCCGCACCGCCACTCCATCGCTCGCACCGGCCGGTTCTTCGTTCCGGGCGCTCCGCGCACCCTTGGAGGCTCGAGCTGCGCTCCTCGCGGCAAACGAGCTCCTGTGCTACCGCCCCGTCGACGACGTCTACGAGGAGTGGCTCGACCGCGTCGCCGAGCTTGTCCGCGCCGCAGGAGGCTCTTCCGCACCGTCCGTCCCTCTGCGCCACACTCCGCCCCGCACGGGCAATGAAGCTCCAGAGGCGCACCAGCCGCCTCCCCTCCAAGAAGATGCCATGGCTCCAAGGGGCTTGGCCCCTGGGCGGAACCCGCTCCGTCAGGCGCTAGCGCAGCAAGAGCGGAGCTGCCAAGAAGTTCCTCGCCCGCAAGGGGCTGCCAGAGCGCTCCCTGCTCCGGCATGCCGCGACCCTGCTCTAGCTCCGGCGCGCCAAGACCCCGCCCTACTCCTAGCTGCAGCGCGTGGGGACCCTCAAGACCAAGCTCTCCACCAACCGAAGCCTTACGTGGCCACCGCGGGCTGCCACGCCTACACCACTGAGCTGCGCAGCGTCGCGTGGCCTGGGAAGTTCAAGCCTGACCTGCCTCCTCGCTACGATGGCACAACCGATCCCGCAGAATTCCTCCAGCTCTATGAGCTGGGCATCGAGGCTGCCGGCGGGGATGAGAAGGTCATGGCGAACTGGTTCCCCATGGCGCTCAAGGAAGGAGCTCGAACCTGGCTCCTGAATCTGGCTCCAGGCACGATCTCCTCCTGGGACCAGATGCGCACCCGCTTCATCGCCAACTTCCAAGGTACTCGCGATCGGCCGCCCGCCGTGAGCGACATGCGCCGCATCAAGCAACAACCCGGAGAAACCCTGCAAAAGTACATCTAGCGCTTCGACAGCGCGCGCCTCAAGATCCCCAAGGTGTCCAAGGAGGCCATCATCTCGGCCTTCTCCAATGGCGTGCGCGATGTCAAGATGAAGGAGGAGCTGGCGATGCATGAAGACCTCTGCACCTCCCTGGAGCTGTTCAACTTGATGAACAGGTGCGCTAGGGCTGAGGAGGGATGCCTCTCCCTCCTCGAGCTGCCTGCCGCAGACCTAGAAGAGAAGAAACCCAAGGCCAAGGACGTGAAGCGCAAGGGGTCTGCCGTACTCGCGGCAGAACCAGACACCAAGCGGGGCAAGGATCTGCCCGAACCCTCCAGAGGCAGCCGGTACTGTGTGTACCATGACCTCCACACCCACAACACCAACGAATGTCAAGAACTCCGCGCCGTGCGAGAAGGAAGGATCGGCCGTCGCCCTGACCGTGCTGACCGGGGCTACGGCCGAGGAGGAGGAAGAAACCTAGGACGTTGGGAAGATCGCGGCCCGCGCCCGGGGTGGCGCGACCAGCCTCGCAAGGACCGCTGGCGGGACCTGCCTCGCGAGGGAGACTGGAGGGATCAGCCTCGTGAGGATCGCCCTCATGGCAATGCAGGCCTACCTCCGCTGTCGCCTCAGCCAGGGAGGAATGAAGACTGCCATCAAGACAAGGGGGCTGGGGGCTTCCAAGAGCCGCGCGCAATCGCCTGCATCCTGGGCGGAGCTCAAGCCCCAGCCTCTCAATGTATCTTCAAGAAGTTTGCCCGCGAAGTGAACGCAGTTCTCCCCAAGCTCGAAGCAATGCGCCCCCTCAGGTGGTCAGCGTGCGCCATCATGTTCAGCTCGGCAGACCAGCTCAAGTGCACAGCCACGACAAGAGTCCTCCCGATGCTCTGCTCCCCAGTCATCAGCAACGTGCTGGTCACCAAGACCCTCATCGATGCTGGGGCAGGGCTCAACGTCCTGTCCATGGAAACATTCAACAATCTCCAAGTGCCCTATGACCAGCTTCAGCCAACCAAGCCTTTCTCCGGAATCACCGACGGTTCCACAGTCCTGATCGGGCAAGTCCGCCTCCCTGTCACCTTCGGGGCCCGCAGCAACTACCGCACCGAGCTCATCGACTTCGACGTCGCCCACATCTGCCTGCCGTACAACGCCATCCTCGGGTACCCAGCGCTGGCCAAGTTCATGGCTGCGACCCACCACGGCTACAACGTCCTCAAGATGCCAGGAAGTGGTGGTGTCATCACAGTGCCCTGTGAAGAGAAGGATGCAGTGTGTTCCCGGGAGCGGACCTATCAAGTCGCGTCGCTAGAAGACCCAGATCGCGGAAGCAGGAGGCTTCCTGAGACCACCCCCAAGAAGAAGAAGACATCGTCAGGCTCGGCCCCTCAGGAGGCAGGCCCCTCAGGGCCTATGTCTGCCCAGGGGGACCCTCCTTCCATCGCATAGGAAAGCGCGCCCGGCTCCCTCCTCAGGCAGGGCTCGGGGGCTCTCACCTGGAGGGCCACCAACCTAGCCAGGGTCACGAGGGAGGCGCTTGGGTACCATGTGGAAGCGTGCTTCGCAGCACGTTTCCCCCGGGAAGGAGCCAGGCGAGGAGGGTCAGACCAGCAGGAGTTCGTTGACAAGGCCATTCAAGAACTACAGGAGACAAGGATCATGAGAGGTTGCCGCCGCCTACCAGCTGTGTCCCCACATCCAGGCGAGGATGGTGGGCTGCGCGCCTGCGTCGACGTACCAGGGCTCAATCAGATCGCCACGATAGAGCGTCTCTGGCCCTCACGAGTGGGGCGCTGCAGGGGTCCACCCCACAGCTATGTTCGCATGCCCTACGGCCTGCCGAGCATGGCTGCGGCGTACCAGCGCCTCATGAGGAGTGTCATGGAGGCTCAGGAAGACAGGCGTTTTGCGGCCTTGGCGGAGATGAAGACAACTCGCGAGGAGTCACCAGTGCCTATGGAGCCTCCTGAGGCCCCGGGGCCTGGGGGCTCGTGAGGATCAGCTTCTGCAGCCCATCAAGTCTGCTGCACCAACGCCACTACGCCGACGACATCCTCAGGTGACATCTTTCAAGTTCCGTTCTCAGCTGGGAGCACCCTCCCAGGGTTTCATCACTCCCAGGCCGCGTGGGTCCGTCCCTGCGGCATGTAACCCCTTTTACCTTTAAGTCGTTAGTTTACCTTGTTGGGGGCGCCCCTCGGGCTGCATCATCCCCAAGCCGCTCGGGCCAAACCCAGCGGCGTGTACCTCCCTCGCGTTTATTTCCGACTATGCATTGCCTATCACGCTTAAATGCATGGTGCCCGTCCGCGGCATCCCTTCTTCTCCATGTCGACCACTTGCACGTTAAAGGGGGGTGCCTGAGCATCGTGACTCAGGGCTCTTACTGGCTCTCCAGCCCTCACCATCTGGCCTTGTCCATGGCATCGCGACCTGGCATACCAGCGACGGCTAAGACAAGCTCGAGGGCCGGGACCCAAGGACGTAGAGTACCGGCATCTAACCAAATTTTGCAGGGACACATCTCAAGATACGGCCCAGTGCCGGGCGCAACCTGCCCAAAGGTAGGGCCTCGTGAGTCCCGCGCTGGCTCACGGGTGCCCAGATACACCTCATCTAGCCCTACCGTGCCGGTCATGTGTCAGGGCGGGGCTGTATACGCCCCGGGGGCTCCTCCCGGAGGGGAGCCCCCTCCCACGTACTAGTGGAAGCACCATGCTCCACGCTGGCTGACGACACTGCCGAGGAGCGGCTATGCCCGTACACATACGGAAGCGCTATGCTCCGCGCTGGTGATAAACAACTGAGGGTGGCCTCCGGGCCGCATTAACCTCAGGGAGCCCAGAGCTCAGTGGCTGGCCCCATCACAACGCCTCCCCTCGGGAGTGCCGCGCGAGGGGGCTGGGCACGGGGGCTACGGCTGGGTCACGCCCAGACGTACGCCGCCCGGCCAGGCCCCTCGGGCCTGGTCCGTCGCGCGTCTCTCCCCGAGCGGAGCCAAGGTATGAAGGCTGTTTGCGCGTCAAGGGGGACTCCTGAGCATCGCGACTCAGGAGCCTAGCTAGTCCCGTAGCCCCTCACTCCTTAGTTCCGAAAGGCTATGCTGGGTGAGGTACGCGCGGGGCCGGGCTCTGCAGACATAGAACGGTAGCCACGCTTACATCTCGCCTCATCACCCGCTGTTCGCGCGTCAAGGGGGACTCCTGAGCATCGCGACTCAGGGGCCTAACTGGCTCTGTAGCCCCTCACTCCTTAGTTCCGAAAGGCTATGCTGCGTGAGGTACGCGCGGAGTCGGGCTCTACAGACGTAGAACGGAAGACACGCCTACATCACGCTTCCCTACTCGTTGTTCGCGCGCCAAGGGGGACTCCTGAGCATCGCGACTCAGGAGCCTAACTTGTCACGTGGCCCCTCACTCCTTTGGTCCCGTCCTGGTTTCCGGTCGGGGCTAATGCTGGGTGAGGCATGCGCGGTGCCGGGCTCTGCCGGCGTAGAACACAAGCAAGTAGGGAAGCATAAAATCCAAGGAATTTAAAAGCAAATATTACAGTCCATACTGTCATCTCAATGCCAAACGCAAGTTTAAATGCCTCCCCGAGGCGTGATGCATGTGCAGGAACTGAAAGAAGAGCAGGGATGGAACGGAGTCACTTGTCGGCGGTGGCTTCGCCTCGTGGAACGGCACGGTCGGCAGCGTCTTGCTTCGGCCTGGTGCTGAAGGCCCGGAACTTCTCCAGCAGCGCCTCCGCGCGCCCCTTCACGGCTTGAACAGCGGCGGCAGCACCCTCGCCGCTCACCGGTTCCAGCAGGACGTCGAGGTCGGCGTTGGGATCGCGGAGGTAGATGTGGGCGAAGACCCGCGTCAGCGCAGCCGAAGACAAGACGTGCGCCTCGGCCTCGGCCGCAGGGCCGATGCCAAGGGCGACATCCCCAAGAGCCTTAACCAGGATGGGAAGCAGCTTGGCGGGGCCGTCCTCGTCACCAGCTAGCGGGCTGTCCAGGCCGCTCTCGTAAAGCATCTTCAGCGAAGCACGGGCGTCCTTCTCCATGTCTGCGAAGGCCACACGATCCTCGGCGAGGACCTGAGCCTTGGCGTCCAGCTCGGCCTTCGTCACTTCCAGCTCCTTCTTCAACGCGCCTAGATGGTCGCAGCGCTTCTTGAGCCTGGCCTCCTGGTCCTCGAGCGCCGCCTCGCGCGCCTTCGCCCCCTTCTCCAGCTCTTGGCGCAGGCGGACCTCCTCCGCAAGCTGGCCCCTCAGGCCTTGCAGCTCGTCCTCCAGCGCCTTGCAACGGCCGCGGACTTCAACCACCTCTCCCAGGGCCACGTCTCGAGCAGCCTTCGCCTCGAGGGTGGCCTCCCTCTCTCCGTCACAGGCCGTTGAGGCCTGAACCAGCGCCGCCCGAATCGAAGCATCAGAGCGAATCCACCCCGAAGCCAGTTCCAGGCGCCCGGCCACCAGGCGAGGGTCGGCGCCAAGAAGGTCCTGCCGTAGCCGGTCCAGTTCAGCAGTGGCACGCTCCAAGATGGAAGAAGAAGATGGAGTAGCATCGGCACGCTCCAGGACAACAGGAGGAGCTGAGGAAGCAACGGCCAGTAGAACGGGAGGAGAAGGTAACAGCGGCGAGGCCGTAGTGTCCCGAGGCGGAGCCCGCTGCACCTCCACAGCCGTAGCAGCGGCGCCAGACGAGGGCACCCCAGGAGTCACTTGGGCCATGGGGGCTGAGCTTGCCCCAGCCAGCTCGGCCAAACCTCGCAAGGATGCGCGGGCAGGAGAGGACCGCGCGTCATGATCTCCCTCCCCTGCAGGCGCAGGCGTCGCCGCACGTGGGACCTCAGGAGCTCCCTTCGGCTTCTTCGCCGCGGGCGCCAGCCTGTTCAAGAGAAGCAAACATCAAGCCTCGTCGGCGGAATGAGAAACAAAAGAGCAAGGATCCAGCAGCGCCTCCGCGCGCCCCTTCACGGCTTCAACAGCGGTGGCAGCACCCTCGCCGCTCACCGGTTCTAGCAGGACGTCGAGGTCGGCGTTGGGATCGCGGAGGTAGATGTGGGCGAAGACCCGCGTCAGCGCAGCCGAAGACAGGACGTGCGCCTCGGCCTCGGCCGCAGGGCCGATGCCAAGGGCGACATCCCCAAGAGCCTTAACCAGGAAGGGAAGCAGCTTGGCGGGGCCGTCCTCGTCACCAGCTAGCGGGCTGTCCAGGCCGCTCTCGTAAAGCATCTTCAGCGAAGCGCGGGCGTCCTTCTCCATGTCTGCGAAGGCCACGCGATCCTCGGCGAGGACCTGAGCCTTGGCGTCCAGCTCGGCCTTCGTCACCTCCGGCTCCTTCTTCAACGCGCCTAGATGGTTGCGGCGCTTCTTGAGCCTGGCCTCCTGGTCCTCGAGCGCCGCCTCGCGCGCCTTCGCCCCCTTCTCCAGCTCTTGGCGCAGGCGGACCTCCTCCGCAAGTTGGCCCCTCAGGCCTTGCAGCTCGTCCTCCAGCGCCTTGCAACGGCCGCGGACTTCAACCACCTCTCCCAGGGCCGCGTCTCGAGCAGCCTTCGCCTCGAGGGTGGCCTCCCTCTCTCCGTCACAGGCCGTTGAGGCCTGAACCAGCGCCGCCCGAATCGAAGCATCAGAGCGAATCCACCCCGAAGCCAGTTCGAGGCGCCCGGCCACCAGGCGAGGGTCGGCGCCGAGAAGGTCCTGCCGTAGCCGGTCCAGTTCAGCAGTGGCACGCTCCAAGATGGAAGAAGAAGATGGAGTAGCATCGGCACGCTCCAGGACAACAGGAGGAGCTGAGGAAGCAACGGCCAGTAGAACGGGAGGAGAAGGTAACAGCGGCGAGGCCGTAGTGTCCCGAGGCGGAGCCCGCTGCACCTCCACAGCCGTAGCAGCGGCGCCAGACGAGGGCACCCCAGGAGTCACTTGGGCCATGGGGGCTGAGCTCGCCCCAGCCAGCTCGGCCAAACCTCGCAAGGATGCGCGGGCAGGAGAGGCCCGCGCGTCACGATCTCCCTCCCCTGCAGGCGAAGGCGTCGCCGCAGGTGGGACCTCAGGAGCTCCCTTCGGCTTCTTCGCGGCGGGCGCCAGCCTATTCAAGAGAAGCAAACATCAAGCCTCGTCGGCGGAACGAGAAACAAAAGAGCAAGGATCCAGCACTTACGGGTCTTCGCCGGCGAGCTCGGGCAGCCTCCGGCCTAACTTGAAGCCTGACAGCCGGCTGGAAGGGTCGACCTTGGAAGCAGAAGGCCCGACTGCAGACTGCCTCGGGGTAGGGGCAGACCCGCGGGGGATCAGCCCGGTCCTGTCCTTCTTCGGGATCGGGGGCGAGCTCCCGCTGCCCAGCACATCATCATCATCATCGCTCGGCGAAAGGCGGAGAGTACGGGGCGAGCGCCGAGGGAGGGGAGCCCTCGACTCTCCGTCGGTCGCCCCAGAGTTGGGCCCCTCTCCCCGCTCCTCTTCGCCCTCCTCCTCGCTGGAGTCGCCGGAGGGCACGTCCACCGGTCCTTCAGAAGCCACCGCGGGCACGAGCCCGTCCCCGTTAAAAACAGGCATGGACTGCACCACCCGCTTCCAGTCGTCACGAAGGAACAAGGGCTTGGGAGCGCCCTTCGGCCTTGCCACCTCGCCCCCGACCAGAGATTGGAGAACCGCGGTCACATCCTCTTCGTCCACAGCCTCGGGGCACGGATGAGGCCTCCACATTGGAGGAGAGTACTCCCGGAGCGGGGCCAGCTGGTGCTCCAGGAATTCCTTCAGCAGCGATGCACCGGTCAATTTCGCCGTCGCCATGTTGGCCGGCCTCAGGTCCGCGTCCATCTTCTCCAACACCAGTTTCGCGCGGGGGTCGGTGAGCTCCGCTCGGCACCAGTCGCTGGTGCTCACGGGTTGCTCCGTGGGCAAGATCAGCCGAGGGTGGATGCGCCCGACATCTGCCAAGACCCACTTGCTCCTGAAGCCCTCAATCCTCTTCCCGGGATTCGAGATGGCAATGGTGCTGCCATACGCAACGAAGCCCGCGCACCCAGAAAGAGAGCTGCCGGAGACCCGAAGGGAGAAGTAGTGGCGCAGCAAGGCCACCGAAGGCTGCACCCCTATGTGGGCCTCGCAGTAGTAAGCGAAGATCGCCAAGAGAAGGACAGAGTTGGGATGGAGATGAAGAGCCTGCAAGTTGTAGTGGCGGAGGACAGAGAAGAAGAATTCGGAGAAGGGAGGCACCAGGCCCGCAGCAATGGAGCTTACAAAGAGAGGATAAAAGGTGCTCCCTCGGTCCTCAGGGGTGGCGGAGCCGGTCTTGAACACCTCCGCCCCGTCGATGCCCTGCGCCGCCGCCATCCGGCGCAACCGAGCAAGGCTCGCCTTGGGCACATTCGGCGGGTCCAGAGCAGGAGAATACCAAGCTTCGGCCGGAGGCTGGCGAGGCGCCATGGCTTCCTAGGTCGCGCAACCGGAGCAGATCTGGAAGTTTGGAGGAAGAAAGGGGAGGCGCAAGAAAGGGGATCTGAGCAGCAACCAGAGAGAGCAGGGGCGAAGTCTAGGAAGATGCCTCTCCCTTGTCAACCCACGCAGTTGCTAAGGCACCCACGTCCAGTCAACCGCCACGCGGCGTCCAAGGCCGTAGGCTGTTAGGGCCCGCGGCGCTTCGCCCTTGCCCTTTCGCCTCGTGGCACGGCCAAGCCCATGCGCACTTTGGGCCCGGGGGCTACTGTCGGCGTTCTGGGAACGGGGGTCCCCAGACTTGCCTGCCTGCGGCCTGCGGCGTGGCTCGAGTGGGGGCCCAACATGGCCCATCTTCACCAACACAAGACTCAAGACCCTCGCGAGGGGCCAAGCCTCGCGAGGCGGATGACACGGCGCAGCCTCCTCAGGCTGGCTCGCGAGGAGACGGAGATATCAAGGCGGGGTACCTCGCGAGGTGCCAGTGACGCAAGCCATGACGATCAAGGGTGCCAGGCGGGCGCCAGCGCGCGCAGCGTCCTTCTTTCCTCTTTGGTGCAAAGGGGGCAAGCGCAGCCGCGGAGTACCGAGGCATCAGGCAAAGGTTGCCATTTCGGTGCAACCAAGACCAGGACCAAGCCGACTACGAGACGGAGGTCGCCATGGAGCCCAGCACGGCGTCACCGCAGAGTCTTTCGCAGGCGAAGACCACCTTTAGTCAGGATAAGAGTACTTGTTGTCCCCCTTCAAATTAGCCCGCCATTGTTGGCTCCCTTCCCGCTCGATATTTGGGAAGAGGACCAGGGCCTCTATAAATAGGGACCGGCCACCCACGTAGCAGAGGGTTCGTTGGTTCGATCAGTTGGAAGATTAGACACACAGGGTTCGGCTTTCGTAGGAAGGGACACAGAGTAGAGGGGTCCGGTTCGGCGTGTGGATCCGGCTAGCAAGTAGAGAGAGAGAGAGAGAGGTGACAGAACTCCTCCCAGCAGTTCATCACCCCAGCCAAGAACAGACCCTCGCGAGGCTGTTCTTCCTTGTATTGTTCATCATCATCAGCCCCCAAGAGGCAATCCATCCACCACACACTGGAGTAGGGTATTACACCACAATGGTGGCCCAAACCAGTATAAATCTTGTGTCTCTTGTGTGATTCCTTTAGTAGTTTAGATCTTTGTGAGACGGGGAGGTTGAGGACGTGATTTCCGCGCGCACCCCAGTGTTCGAACCTTAAGGGTCCGCCGGAACCCGAAATCCGACATAGACTCACAAATATAAGCATTCCAATTTATTAATGGGAAAAGGTAGCAAGACTGTTTCTAACCACCTGTTTGAAGGAATAAATAAGGCAACAATGGCTGATGTCAGAAAGGCATATATAGTTCTTTCTGAAAGAATGATCGATTCCTGACCTTTCCTCTTCTTTTAAGCATATTTTGTGCAGTTCAACTAAAATAAAATGCCATCACCGCCTTGACAATTCAGTGACATTGTACAAAAGGAAATGACTTAACATTACATCATGATGTCAGGTATGTAGTCGACAGGCATTAGAGACAAACATACAGACCTCCTCCGATAACATAATGAACATTAATTTTAACAAAGGTGTGACTAGCTTTACCGGGATAATATGAGTGAACTCTACACCCTCTGTTCCTTAATATAAGACATTTTCGTGGTTCAGTTTAAAGTACCCAAACATTTAGTATATAGAAAAACAGGTAGTAGTTTTCTTGAGCACATATCTGGGAAAGCTTGCCACACTTTATTTATGCCCATACGCTACTGCAACACCATTCGAATACTACAAATATACACTAATCCAGTGGCTAGTGCAACAATAGAGTAGTTATTTTATTACAGGGTACAGTACAATGGTTTTACTGAACAGATTTCAATAAACTCTAGCACTGGAATATTTCTATAAGAATTAACAATACAAAATGTAAAGGTAACAAGTTTCAGCATTCGTATACTAGTTGTGCATGAGCATTAAACCAAATACAAAAGTCTGAAGGTAACTAGCATTATTAACTAATGACAGTATAAAAAAATTACAAACTATGTACCTCCAAGGTAAATATCATTTTGAGCTCGGGGGGACCTTAAAAATTGCTATCCCAATCTTGATAATCGACCAAACATAAAAACTTGATCGAATGAATCAAGAGAACAGCCGGAGGAGGAGGTGCCCACTCTTGACCTTTCCTCTTGTCTTCATAATTTTTTGTGCAGTTTAACCAAAATAAAATGACATGAGCGCCTTGGCATTTTGGTGACACTATACAGAAAAATTAACTTATCTCATGAAAGTGAGGTATGTAATCTATAAGCATTAACAGTGCAAAAAAATCTAAAGGTAGTAACAAGTTTCATCGTTGGTATACTGGTCGTGCAACAGCATTAGAATGCCTTAGCTGAAAAATCTTTAATACATCCACAATCAACTGCTAACCCTGAAATAATCCAGTGACATTAAATGGCATTGCTTAAATTTATCGGTGGTATTAGACTGAGTGCGGCATTAGTTAAATGTGGCATTACTTTAGCAGTAGCATTGCCTGACTTGACTGCTGGCATTATACTAACAACAAAAAAGTGACAATAAGAGCATGGGAGGCCCATTCGAACAGTGGGCACACCAGTATGATGTACCTCCATGGACACATAGAGTGGTGAGGGAGGTATGGTTGCCCAGAGCAACAAATATCTAGGCAGCATATGTGGATTACGTCCCATTTTTGTTCTCTTTAGCCACCTTTTTCCTATGTGAGGACAAAAAACCGATCGACCTGGTCATTCTCTATTGCGTTGTCATGCCTTTCTACCCTTCTTCAACCAAGAGACAGGAGACTCGTTCCTTAGCTACTAATTTCCCCTTTTCAACCTAGATGCAGGTTCGATGCCTACTCTCTTGGACAGTACAGTCTCCCTTCCTTTCCTTATTCAACCCAGACATGGATTAGTCTGCATGAAGTAGGGTTTCCTTTAATAGTGCAAATTAAGGTTTTGGTCTGCATGACCAGCAGAGCAGAGGATAGGAAATTGGGAAGATGGTGGAGTGGAAAAAGATCCACATGCAGCGACATGGTAGATGGGGCAATAGAACAAGGGTATGGTTCGAAAAGAGGTAGCATACCTGAGGGTCGGCGGGAACATGATATCCCATTGTCACCACAGATAAGCACGTGCAAGACATACATCAAGTATTCTCAAATCCTTAAAGACTCAATCCAACAAGATAACTTCAAAGGGAAAACTCAATCCATTACAAGAGAGTAGAGGGGGAGAAAACATCATAAGATCCAACTATAAAGTAAAGCTCTCGATACATAAAAAATGTACCACCTCAAGAACACGAGAGAGAGAGAGAGAGAGAGATCAAACACATAGCTACTGGTACATACCCTCAGCCCCGAGGGTGAACTACTCCCTCCTCGTCATGGAGAGCGCCGGGATGATGAAGATGGCCACCAGAGAGGGATTCCCCCCCTTCGATAGGGTGCCGGAACGGGTCTAGATTGGTTTTCGGTGGCTACGGAGGCTTCTGGCGGCGGAACTCCCGATCTATTCTGTTCCTTGATATTTTTAGGGTATAGGACATATATAGGCGAAATAAGTCGGTGAGGGTAGCCACGAGGGGCCCATGAGGGTGGGGGCGCGCCCAGGGGGGCAGGCGTGCCTCCCTGCCTCGTGGCCACCTCAAAGCTTCCCTGACATCTACTCCAAGTCTCCTGGATTGCTTCCGTTCCAAAAATAACTCTCCCGAAGGTTTCATTCCGTTTGGACTCCGTTTGATATTCGTTTTCTTCGAAACACTGAAATAGGTAAGAAAACATCAATTTGGGCTGGGCCTCCGGTTAATAGGTTAGTCCCAAAAATAATATAAAAGTGTATAATAAAGCCCATAAACATCCAAAACAGATAATATAATAGCATGGAACAATAAAAAATTACATACGTTGGAGATGTATCACCAACCGCTCTTGGAATTACAAGAACTATGAAGTTGTTGCTATCGTCGACAAGCTTGTTGCCGTCGTTACTGATTCCACGGTTCGTCCATGGATATTGATCAAAAATCAGCTTCTGTACACAGATGAGTACTGTGATGCAATTGAATACGAGGATCTTGTGTTTCCTGCCACCACTCGTGGCACTGTTTTTGCATGGGATCCTCGTAGTTTTGGTACGTTTGTCTTCCACCGTAATTATAATTGTTTCAGCCACATGCATGCGGGTTAGCAAGTTTCCCTTTACTAATTAACCTTCTTGTGTCTCCAAGGTCCTGTGAACATTCCACCACCTATACTTGAAAAATTTTATAACCAAGGAGGAGATGACGATGGTGATGATCACGAGCATGAGGACGAGCAGAACTTATATGTAGCGACCAGACCTCAAACAGTCTGATCTCTGTGCTCCGGTGTCATCCATGGATCAGTAATGCTGACACCACACAGTACTCGGAGGATTTATAGCAGAGTAGCAATCACACACTTATTACATCGAGTGTCTCAAAAGAGAACTTATTACAATAAATATGGCTTAAGGCCATCTAATAACGATAACAGCGGAAGGCTTAGAAGATAAGTGAGTCCATCAACTCCAATGGCATCACTGAGTATAGAACCACGACCTAAAAACTCCTTAATCGTCGTCTAAAAAGTCTGCAACATTAACGTTGCAGCCCGAAATGGGTCAGCACATGGAATATGCTGGCAAGGTAACACATAGAGAGTAATGGAATGAAACAGCTATACTATATGCATATTTGGCTGGTGGAAAGCTCTATGGTTACAGTTTTGCGTAAAGCCAATTTTTCCCTACTTCAAAGGAATAAATTTATTTAACTATCATGGTAGTTGTTAAACATTGAGAATGGTTGATAGCATTCTCAATCCCAATTAAGCATCATCATTAAACAAAACCCAACAAAATTAATTTAGAGTAACATGTTGAGATTCACATGATAATCCAGGTACTAGATACTCAAGATGTCCATAACCGGGGACACGGCTAACCATGATTAGTTTATTACACTCTGTAGAGGTTTGCGCACTTTTCCCCGTAAGACTCGATCGCCTCCGTTGGGTTTCTCGCACTACAGGGTGTTTGAGAAGACGGATGACCGAGACATAGTCTTTCAGAAGCGCTAGCACCTTACGATCGGGTAGACCGTACCATCTATATCCCCTACATCTGCTAGTCTACCACTGTAAGAGTTTGCACGACTTAGTCAACTATGCTAGAGCCCATAATAGCTTGTGGCTGCACACGGAAGTTTCTAGTATGAATAGTCTCATGATCCCTTTGAGCGTGGGTGGCGGTCCAAAAGAAAACAGGCAAGTCCTGGAATACCCAGGTGCCTCAATCCACCCAGATGTGTGTTTAAGTTGCCACCTTAGATAAACCATTAATTAATAAAACTCACATCTGTCATGGATATCACTCACCCAATCCAAGTCTACTAGCATAGCATGGCATAATAAGCAAACGTAGAAGTAACTCCCAAAGGTTTGAAAATAAACAGGTGATAGGTACTACCTCATCTACTTCTCATCCCACAATTTAATTAGCTCCTAGTCATGCAATGTGTGAGGATTGATCTAATACAATAAAACTGGGTAGTAGAAAAGGTATGATCAAAGTGTTACTTGCCTTGCTGATGATCCGGGAAACTTAGCGATTCGAAGTAACAAGCGGCGCACTCCGGATATTCTATCACAGACAAACAAACAAGTATACAATAAGTACTCATCTAATGCACGGGTAAAACTCAAATAATAGATCTAACCAAAAGGTTCAACTTAAGAACTCCGGTTGGCAAAAAGAATCAAATCGAACGAAGCACGAAAGTCAAACGGCGAAAGAAAACAACTTCGTTCTACTAAGCTGGATCTAGGGAAAATTTTACAGTAGCAAAATCTTGTTTAAGTTGGTTAAACGGATAGAGGGTTTCGAGACGAAACTCTAGGCGCTTGAATCGCCTGATTCCGATAAACGAGCGAAAAGTTATACTAAAACGAAAATCGCGATCAGAAAAATCGTGGATTTAATCCGAGAAAAAGAAAAACGACGAACGCTTGCTAGAACGAACGAGCGGACGAACGCTCGCTATTTAAATAAATCGAAAAAACCGATCTATTTAAAAAAAGAATCTAAAAAAATAAAAAAAATAAACCGACGAAAACCGATCGTTTTTTTTAAACCGACGGCACGGAAATCGAGGCGGCGGCGAACCTCGGCGAGCGTGCGGCGGCGGCGCGGTTGGCGGCGGGGTCGGGCGGCTAGGGCAGGGTCGGGCGGCTAGGGCTAGGGTTTCCCCCGGGGCTGGGCCGGCTTATAAAGCCACCTCGGGCTGCAGTCCTAGCCGGACACGGCCCGTAGGTCGGTTCATTTTTTTGTTTTTAATATTACGTGCAGAAAAAAAATACTAAACGGACTCCAAAGATTCCGAAATAAATTTTCACGGGCTTCTAAAATCAAGCCGCACAAGGTGAACATTTATTTGGGACCTAAATGCAATTTTGAAAAACGCACATTTTTCCTAAATTCAAATAAAACACCGAAAAACTTCGAAATAAAATCTTATTTGATTTTATTATTAAATCCTCAATATTTCTTTATTTTGGGAAAGTCATTTTATTCCCTCTTTCATATTTTTGTAATAGAAATAATTGATGATAAAATAAATAAAATCAAATGATCCTATTCTCAAAATTTGAGAAAACTCAAATATGAAAATAACGAAATTCCCAACTCTCTCCGTGGGTCATTGAGTTGCGTAGAATTTCTAGGATCAACCAGAATGCAAAATAAATTATGGTATGCATAGATGATCTAATGTATAACAATCCAAATTGAAAATTTGGGATGTTACATTATATACTCAGTGGCGCCTGGCAACTAATTCCGATGGATCACCTCTTCTTGTATGTATACAATGCACTAAGATTGTTACTACTGAGGGAGCACGTGTTGTCTCCCATGGTCGCCCTCTCCGGACCTATTCCAACACCTGTTGTAGGGTATTCGTGATGGATACTAGTGTGCTAGCGCAAACACCTTCTCCCTGGTTCAGTATTGATAGTCTTGGAGAAAACTCGCTCTTCCTTGGACCAAGCTATTGAATGATGGTGAAAGGCGATCCAGCTGTTGTTGACACAACGTTACTACCATTTACGAGAAGCAACTGTATCTATACCTCGGACATTGCGGTGGTTCCCTACCCTGGTCCTGATATATGCCGCTTCAGCCTAGATGATCAGTCCTGCGTTGCTCTCGATATTGACAATAGTTGGCCCTTCCCAGAGCACCTATGGTTCAAAGCAAGCGTTTCCAACGCCGAGGATTGGTTGAGTTGAAGTTCATTTCATTGCTTGTTATTTGTTGTGTGATGAAAACTTCAATATTTACTAGAATGTTTTGTTGGAAATAATCTATAATCCAACATGTATCCTCGTTGTCGTTGTGTGTTCATGACTTGTTGTATGTAATGAATGGTACATTTGCAAATGCATGTCATAGACTCATTTTATGAATGGTTTTCGAGTCACTTCCTGGAGTGTGAGTACCGTAGTAGTATAGCCACCATCCGGTTAGTATATGAAGTTGCCACATCACATAGAGCCAACCTAATATTGGAGTATGCTAGCCCTCCACCGGCGCACCGCTTCAAATGGCGGACGAAGTGAGAGGTCACGTCACCTTGTGTCCAGATTTGAGATGCCACGTGTACCACATGAATGACTCCAAGTTTGACCACCGTGATGCTAGGTGCGAGCCGAGGAACACTGTTGGAGAGACCCCCTCATAATTTTCCTACATTGGTCGTTTGATTCATAGGATAGAATGACATAGGATTTTTTTGCTATGTAATCATATTTTAATTGGCAATCTAGCATCCACTACAACTTTTGTTTCACTTCCTTTGTTCCTACGAAGAGAGTACTTGCTCTAAATGATGTGCCGCTACAAGAGCCGCCTATATTAATTAACCATGCTCTAAAAAGGTGGACTAGCTTTGGCTATAGTAGTACTGTACTAGGTTAGTAGGTGACCTTGCACTTGGCTCTTCTCCTCTTCCGGAAGTCGAAAAATAATGATGGTACTATAGTAGTACTTCTGGCAATATGACACCAAATGAACTATTGCACATCCACCGTTTGTAAGAAAAAGTTTCTCCTCGTGCTGCGAGCCACCGCGCACGCGTTTTTTTGAGGGAGCCACTATGCACGCGTTGGCGAGGGATAAGGCATAGTAAGCAAGCTTCTCGTCGTTCTACGAGTTGACGGGACACATCAAAGTTACAAATTTATTAGTACTCTCTTCAAAAAGGGCCGACCATGTCCATGGCTACCATCCCGTGCTCTGTCATTGAGTACGTGCACTATTCACGTGCCATCGAGGAGAAAAAATATTGCGTCGTACTAGGTGCCATCGAAGTGCACGACTCACTTACGCACTGCATATCTCCATTTTCTTGCATGACACGCCACCTTGATGCTAGATGTCCCGCGTGTCATGGAGGCATATAGATGTCCCGCGTGTCGGGAAAAGGATGAACAAAGCTCATGTCTTAAACGAAAGAGTGGAAGAACATAGATTCCCGACGACCGAGAAGGAGCAACAAACCTCGGGGTGGAGCGTCTGCACTCATAATATTTTATATTATTCAGCGATATAAAATCAACCAAACCTCTCCACGTTCCTATACCATTCTATAGTATGAGAATAACTTTAAATGTAAGCCATTGATTCACTCTATCCAATGGTCATAGTTGGAAAATCCAAACAAAACCAAGCATTGGATCAACTCCATTGGATCAACTCTTTTTTCGAGATCAACTCTTTTAGCACTTAGATTGTTGCCGCCTGCCCACCTAGCCCACCTATATATCCGCTCATGTGTGATGACCACATGAGCTATCCACTCAGATTGTATGTTAAAAAAATAAAGGTCGATAACTAATGCGGCACCTCGGGCCAATGCGGCCAGATCGCATTTTGCACGAGAAATTACACACCATGTTTCGTTGACATGTGGTCTCGTTCCAACATGTCAGTGAGACGACGACGAGTCCTTTTGTACAATTTCCGAAAGGACGTGTAGGACGGGGCGCCTCTTCGTGTATCGTGGCAAACTGGCAACCGTCCACCTACTCTTCGCCTTTCCCTCTCGATTTGGAACTGCTGTCGCATGCTCTTCCTCCCTCCTCCATTTGCCTTCACCCTTCCTTCTGCCATTGTTCGATCGTATTCTCCATGGAGGGAACAAGCCAGAAATGACCCTGTTATTCTTGCCCCGATCTAAAATATGACGTGGTGGGGGAACTCATTGATCAGTGCGATGTTATCACCTCGGCTAGCATGGCAGGTTCGTTCAAGACCATTCTCGACTCAACTAATAACATCATTAAAAGGAACCCAAGGGTCCAGGAGCGGTTTGATCTCCCTTATCTTCTTCGCTATAAGCCTGTTCGCATGGGCACAGACGACGAAGGCCTCGCCTTGTGCAAGTTGATGCCGCTTGATAAAGATACGTGTGATGTCAAGATGCCATCGCTTAAGGGTAAGGCCTGGGCTGGCGCAAATGGAGATTGGGTTGTTTATATTGGGTACAATTACGAGTGGGAACTTGTGAATGTGTACCCTCGTCAGCGGATTCCACTTCCAAAAATCTCAGAGTGCCCTGAGGTTGAGCACACAGATGATCTACGTACGTTCAAATACGATCATGGTGGCTGCCATCTACGGAAGATAGCAATTTGTTGAGTTCCCAACCGCTCTTGGAATTACAAAAACTATGAAGTTGTTGCTATCTTTGACAAGCTTGTTGCCGTCCTTCATGGTTCGACTGGATGGATATTGCTCAAAAATCAGTTTCTATACACGGATGTGTATTGTGATGCAATTCAATACGAGGGTCTTGTGTTTGATGCCACCACTTGTGGCACTGTTTTTGCATGGGATCCTCGTAGTTTCAGTATGTTTGTCTTCCACCGTAATTATAATTGTTTCATCCACATGCATGCGAGTTAGCAAGTTTCCCTTCTCTACTAATTAACCTTATTCTTGTGTTTCCAAGGTCCTATGAACATTCCACCACCTATACTTGAATTTTTTTATAACCAAGGGGGAGATGACGATGGTAATGATCACGGGCATGAGGACAAGCAGGGCCCATATAATCAGTGGCGGCTGATACGTCTCCGTCGTATCTATAATTTTTGATTGTTCCATGCCAATATTCTATAACTTTCATATACTTTTGGCAACTTTTTATACTATTTTTGGGACTAACATATTGATCCAGTGCCCAGTGTCAGTTCCTGTTTGTTGCATATTTTTTGTTTCGCAGAATATCCATATCAAACGGAGTCCAAACGGGATAAAAACTGATGGATTTTTTTGGAATATATATGATTTTTGGGAAGAAAAATCCACGCGAGACGATGCCCGAGGTGGCCACGAGGCAGGGGGCGCGCCTGCCCCCCTGGGCGCGCCCCTGACCCTCATGGGCCACCCGTAAGGCGATTGGTGCCCTTCTTTCGCCGCAAGAAAGCTAATTTACGGATAGAGATCGTGTCAAAATTTTAGCCCAATCGGAGTTACGGATCTCTGGGAATATAAGAAACGGTGAAAGGGAAGAATCTGAGAACGCAGAAATAGAGAGAGACAGATCCAATCTCGGAGGGGCTCTCGCCCCTCCCTTGCCATGGAGTCCATGGACCAGAGGGGAAATCCTTCTCCCATCTAGGGAGGAGGTCAAGGAAGAAGAAGAGGGAGGGGGGCTCTCCCCTCGCTTTCGGTGGCACCGGAGTGCCACCGGGGGCCATCATCATCACCGCGATCTACACCAACACCTCCGCCATCTTCACCAACATCTCCATCACCTTCCCCCCTCTATCTATAGCGGTCCACTCTCCCGCAACCCGCTGTACCCTCTACTTGAACATGGTGCTTTATGCTTCATATTATTATCCAATGATGTGTTGCCATCCTATGATGTCTGAGTAGATTTTCGTTGTCCTATCGGTGGTTGATGAATTGCTATGATTGATTTAATTTGCTTGTGGTTATGTTGTTGTTCTTTGGTGCCCATCATATGATTGCGCGCGTGGATCACACCTTAGGGTTAGTTGTATGTTGATAGGACTATGTATTGGAGGGCAAGAGTGACAGAAGTTTCAACCTAGCATAGAAATTGATGCATACGGGATTGAAGGGGGACCAATATATCTTAATGCTATGGTTGGGTTTTACCTTAATGAACATTAGTAGTTGCGGATGCTTGCTAATAGTTCCAATCATAAGTGCATAGAATTCCAAGTCAGGGATGACATGCTAGCAGTGGCCTCTCCCACATAATACTTGCTATCGGTCTAGTAAAGTAGTCAATTGCTTAGGGGCAATTTCGCAACTACTACCATCACTTTTCCACACTCGCTATATTTACTTTATTGTGTCTTTACTTAAACAACCACTACTTTTTATTTACGTACTCTTTATTATCTTGCAAACCTATCCAATAACACCTACAAAGTACTTCTAGTTTCATACTTGTTCTAGGTAAAGCGAACGTCAAGCGTGCGTAGAGTTGTATCGGTGGTCGATAAAACTTGAGGGAATATTTGTTCTACCTTTAGCTCCTCGTTGGGTTCGACACTCTTACTCATCGAAAACTGTTGTGATCCCCTATACTCGTGGGTTATCAAGACCTTTTTCTGGCGCCGTTGCCGGGGAGCAATAGCGTGGGGTGAATATTCTCGTGTGTGCTTGTGTGCTTTATCACTAAGTAATTTTTATTTGCTGTTCTTAGTTGTTTTCTATCTTTAGTTATCGATAGGAAATGCAAAATACCAAAAAAATTAGTTGTACCTACTAAACCAATGGTTGAAAAACCACTCAAAATCTATCACACCGCTGAAGCTTATTACTTGGATCATCTTCGATCCCTATGTGCTCGTGCTGAAACCCCAACTAGCTTAGTTGAGGGCAAATCCTTAGATGAGCATGCTTGTTATGTGAGACACCGAATATTTGAAAAAGGGAAACTTTTTCTGGATCAAATTCATCGTTTGCAATGCTATGCTTGGAATTTATGTGAAATATATGATTTTACTTGTTGTTCTGAAAACCCTAAGAAACACCTTCCCTATCAATGTGAGTTTGGTGATAATGGAATCGTATCTTCGTATGCTAAGGGTGTTTATAATTACTATGATGTTCAACAAATTGAAGAATTTGTTGCTTTTAAGGGTGCTTACGAAATTGCTTTTTTGATTGAAAAGTATGATGCTACTCTTTACAAATCTGAAAATTTTACCATACTTAAATATTGCTATGATAATTATGCTTATAATGCCTATCTCTCCCTAATAATAAAGCACAGATTGAGTCTTCGGGTTCACTGTCAATTTCCTTATATATTGTCGTCAGCATTTTTGCAAAGAAGCCCCTCTGTTTCTTTGAAATAAACCCACAGTCCCTGTTTCCCTATTTTAAGTGGTTTTTTTGAGAAAACGTTTCGTTTTTTGCAAAAAACACCCTGCCATTTGGATTATTCAAGCCGCGGTCTGAGCTGTTTTGTAAAGAAAAAAAACATAAGACCACACACGAAGCACGGGCTCGTCTCCTCTCCCTCTCGCCCATGAAGTCTTCGCCGCCGCCACCCACGCCGGCCGCTTCCGGCGAGCTCCGGCGCCGCGCAGCACGTCCTCGAGCTCCCCACGGTCCGTGCCTCCCTTCCTTCCGGCCAGATTCTTCGCTCCCGGTCTCTATCGCCCGCTCGCAACCCCACCGCCATGGCTAGGGTTTCGGGTAAGGCTTCGCCGGCAAGTCCCCACCCCCTCTGGCCGCCTTCTCCCACGACATCGGCCTCCTTCCCTAGCTACCCTCCCGCCGTGGAGCACCCTCGCACTGGGCACTCCCTTCTCTCCCCCCTCCCGGCTCCTCCAGTCGCCAAACTAGAGCACCAGTCACTCCTCCTCCTCCCCCCCGATTTGGTGCAGCAACACCACGAGCTAACCCCCCGGCGATGCCTCCGGCCCCGCCGTCGTCGGTGCCGCCGCCCTTTGCAGCACCGGCATACGCATGCGTGAGTTGTTTCTCTTGCCGGCCGGCTGCAGGAGGTGGCCGGCATCACCCCCATCGTCAAATCCCTTAGCCGGTCGGTCCCAACGGCCGCGTGTTGCTGCTGATGTTGAGGCCGAGGCCATCCATTAGCGTGAGATTGAGCGGCGGAGGGCTGAGGCCCGCCGAATGCGGCAGCAGATTCTTCAGACGGTGGAGTTGAGCGACCCACTCATCGATGCCAGATGTGCTCAAGTGAAGCCAGGGATCTGATCCATCCATCTCAGAGCGGATGAATCAACAGAGTGTCCATCCTGTTCAACAAGTGAATTTAGACGATTAATTAGCATGAGCGAGTGTCTTGTGCACTTGTAGTTTAGGTGTGTACATGTTCAGGTAGTCAACCTTTAAATTTCCAGTCGCCGAGCTCTGAGCTATTCCAACCTTCCACAGCCACCACCACCCCTAAGTACTGGAGCAGAGCAACGCTGCACTGCAGCAACTTCATCCCCAGTAAGGAGTGGATCCCTTTCTCGAAGCTTGCATCACTGTTTGCTTAGATTCGTCACGGCATCCCCCATCAAACCTGTACTACTTTTAGGCTCCTTGGTTCATGATTTCCTCCATTAGAATGTCATCTCCGGTCAAACTGTTAGCATGATAGAATGAACTTTTGAAATTCGTAGTGGTTTCATGTTGGCGAATCAGCCTGGGCTAGATCACATCCTATGCTTATACTTCCCACTTTTGTTCATTACTATGAATCCTCTTATTAGTAAGATCTATTTGTGCTTTCCATAGTTGATCAAAAGGTAAAGCTTCACCGCTGTTGTTGCTACTGTATTTTACCCATATATCGATTTGCAATTAGCATCCATTTTTTCCTTCAAATGGTCAAATGTTGCCTTAATATTGCAGCATACCAGTCTCGTGCTGCTCCTTGCTAGCTGTAGATATGACGTTTGTTTGTTGTTTTTGGTGATATAGGCCTAGGCAAATGACTACCGTTCTAGGGTCTCTGGTCTGGGAGCTCGTGAAGAAGAACAACTGGTACTTGATCTAGCAGTTTGGCAACAGCAACGCCAAGGTCCAGTTCCGCAAGTAGCCCAACAACCTCTACAATGTCTGCTCCTACAAGTTCTCCAGTCTGTAGCTTCTTGGCCGGCCCTAAGCTGTTTATAATTTCCTCTGCAAAGCGCAACTTGCTATGGTCTGATGTGGTTTTTTGACTTAGTGAACAGCAAGACCGTGGCGGTCCATCCATCAGCGGGAGAGGACAAGGATGTTGTCATGTCCATGAGCAAGACCAAGCAGGACACCCCTGCCAAGCTACATCACAAACCTCTAATGTGCAAGTATTTCCGCAAGATGGCCAAGCCTGTCAAGAACCAGGTACTAACACCACAAAAATTCTACTTGAAAAGTTGGAATGCACACGTTATGCTTGGTTTCTATGCTGCAACTCATTTGTTTGTGCACCTGCTCTTATAACCATTAAGCTGTTTTGTGGATTGTACTGATAACATTTTAGAAGTTTTTCTGTCAATGGAGAATCTGTTTTGGTCTTTATTTTTTAATGGTGACCAAAGGTATTTCTGTAATGAGCCGTAACAATAAGGATACCAACTGATCAATTGGTTATTCAGTGAAATGCTTTTTTACGCTTGGCATCTGCGCTCAGCCGGTTAAGAAAATTGATTTTGCTGTATAAAATTAGATTATTTTGCAAACTATTTCACATCAGTGAGCTCATATTAGATTATTTTCACCCATTGCAACGCACGGGCATTTTTGCTATATATACTAATATAAAGGCAGGTTACAATTGTGTGCAGGTAGAAAATTTATCATATTAGTGTCCATCTGAAGAACCACATCATGATAGGAACAAGGACTATGGATGACATGTTGATAGGTATCTGAGATGATATAAAATAGTACTCATCCAACTGCTAACTGAATATTCTGGAAATTAGCTCATAGTGGCACATATATTATTACTAGAGCAGTACTGTCCTAGACTTGCATATTCAGAATTAATGCATCTCATGCAGTAGTGCCATTTTGTCGACACACCATATGATATATGAATAAAACCATAAAAGTGTATATGAAACTGTATAATCTGGCACTTGGTTTCATGCCTCCAGCAATGTGATGTCCTTTTTATGTTATCATGGCATACACAGATAATTAAATGATGATTCTTTGATAATGTCTCCATCTCTTGAGCTAAGCACATGTTGTCAACATCACAGAACGACATGGAGCTGCAGACATGCACTTGGAGCACATGTTGACTTGCAGCTGCGTCTGCAATCTCCCAAACAAATGAGTAGCACCGTGTAGTTGTGGGCTTGCAATAGGTTGGCGGGTAAATGGTCATAGAGAGAATACAACAGGCATGTTGACTGCTCACTGCTGCGAGTATTCCATTCAAGTTGACAACTACATTTGCAAGAGGTGTGTTGTTTACTTGGAGAAAATTTTCAGAAAATCATCAGTTTATTTAGCATTAGTTAAATCAGTTTGTCGAGCTGAGCTTTTTATCTTGGTGGTAGTGAGAATTCTGATGGTAGAAGAATTCTGCTATTGAGATGGTTCTTCTATTTTTTTCTGTACTCCTACAATTCTAATGCAACATTACTTTTTAGTGCTAAAGTTAGCTTACATCCTTCTACAATTTTCCCTTGAAAAGCCAGGTAGAAGTTTTGTTTAAACACTTACATATAGAAGACTAAGAATTTCCTTTTGTTCTTCTTGCTGTTGGCTGGTAGCTTTTAGTAGCAAATTTGGATAATTCTGTGCATAATATTATGTACGATTTTGGGGAAAGAAAGATCAGGGATTCTGCTGTGGGTGGATCATCGCCTCCAGAACAATGCACACTATACAGTAGCCTGAGCAAGTTGTGGGTCGTGCCTTCATATGGTTGTTAAATTGCTGCTCTTTTTCTATATGGATTAATGCGAAGCACCTCAAATTTCTCTTTGAACAATATATGTCTCTTTTTGTTTGATTTGAGTTCCTCACAGTAGTTGTTTTTGATGATATTGTAGTTTTATGCCACCCTATGATCGATGAATTCGAGGTTTGAGGCCCGTCCGGGGGCTGGAGCAGAATCTTCTGATGATGGAGTTGAGTGACCCACTCATCGATCCCAGATGTGCTCAAGTGAAGCCAGGGATCTGATCCATCCATCTCGGAGCGGATGAATCAACAGAGGATCCATCCGGTAAAACAAGTGAATTTAGGCTTGATTAATTAGCAGGAGCATACAAGTGTCTTGTGCACATGTAGTTTAGGTGTGTACAGGTTCAGGTAGTCAACTATTAAGCATGGTAGGATTCACAAGCTGGTCAGTAGGTGACGTCATGGTATGATCTAGCAAGACGGCGGAGGAGGCGACCGGTGGTGACTGGGGAGGATACGAAGGGAGATGGAGAGGTTGAGGGAAATGTATGGGTCTGAACTGATGTTGATAGTTTACTTTTCTTCATCTCCAACGCAACTATCAACTGATGTGTTGACTGTATCATCACAGTTCTCATGTAAGCAAAGGACCTTGCTTCTTCCCAAATTAGATTTTGAAATATTTCACTTCTATTGTTTCTTCAGGCATACTGCATTTGATCATGGTTCTCATGTGATCGGCTACGTGCAGATCTACATAATAGGGCAATGATGTGCAATATAGGAGACTTGACCATCCAATGATTTTTTTTGCGTTTGGTTTTGTTGCATCGGTCAGTATGTGCATATCCTTGGATGTTGTATTGCTTTCCCTAACTGTGTTTTCTAGATCAGACAATGATTCACAATGTACTAGGAGGTTTGGACAGCAAGTGATTGTTGCGTCACATTTTCTAGGTTGTTAACTCAAGGTAAATACGAGCACATCTTATCCATACAACGTTTGTCATTTCTTCTCATTGTTTGAACCTATATTTGAGTATAATCAAATTGCATAGTTCTTCTCGACGCCCATCATAATCATCATGGCCCAATCCTCAAGCGCCCCATTGCAAAATTTGATTAGTGTGGCCAAACAGATTGGTTTTCTTGCAATCCCTTCTAACATTTGGAGTTAAATATTGGTTGGTTGCTTTCGACTTATCACCATTTGGCCAGTTCTATCTCTTTCGCACCTCTTCCTCTGTGACAAAGGGATGAAGCTATTGGCTTTGAAATTTGAAATAAAGGCCTGAAGTTGGCACCAACGCTCCAAGGCAAATTTGATACATTAAGATTAACTTTTACATAGCTTTTGTTACTCAAGATATATCAGAGAAGCACTTATCAATTATCAGTACTTAAAATATATTTTTAGATATCATGGAGCATACGTAATCCTGGCATCAACTTTTGTGTAGCGCTCGATATATGTTTATAATCATTTGCAAGACTGCATTAAGAAAATGATGTGAAATATTTGGATTGGTGCATGCTGCGAGTGGGCCGGAATGACATGTTTCCTCTCTCTATATATATTGTCATAGTGGTGGACTGTTATAGGTACATGCAGATCTGACGCCGTTTTTACATATTTGCATATATCAATGGTCAGTACTGTTTTTTTCTTCTGTTTTCCTACTGACATTTACATATTACTTTGCCTTTTAAAAGCTACAAACGCTTTTCTCTGTGCAGACAATGAAGAGATGCATCTCAGAGGACAAGCAATGCCACGTTTTCATTGTACTGAAAATACTTAGTTTCCTGGTCAATTTTGTTAGTAATCTATATATAATTTTATTTCTTATTGAGTTTCTCTGTGCAGACCATAAAGGGATGCCTCCCTAGGCAAGAATGTCATATTTTCATTGTACTAAAAACAAAATTTCTTGGCCATTTTTGTTATTAATCTGTTATATTTATTATTATGAAGTGAAAATATTCTGAGGATGCTTTCAGGTACATAAATTTATATAATGTATTCAGCTTCTGCTTACACTTTAGTTAGTTCAATGTGTTCATTACCTCATACCACCAGCAGTGCCAGTTTTGCTTACTTCCATTAATAGCCATGTAGGGATTAATCCTGCCCTGTTATATCCTGTCCAGTTACATATTTATGCCTTCTCTTTGGAGTTAGATTAATTAGTTATTGTATTATGAGACTAGAGACATGTTATTGGTAATTTGAGCATTTGCTTTCACCATTGTTAGTTACTAGTCATGCCAATCAGCTACTCATGGAAAAAGAGTCGAATTGTATTTCTTTTTTTACAATTTCAAGTAGCTAGGATGGATAAAAGAAATCTTGAATGATGCAGTTGATTAGTATGTGGAATGCATATTTGATTTAATTAATATATGTCAATTTTTGTACCCGTTGCAACGCAGGGCATTTGTGCCAGTGTTGAACCATATATTGAGGACTACTCCGCTGTCCAAGAAGAGACTAATATTTTGCAGGAGTCTACGAAAGAAGAAATTGATGAAACTGTGAGCTCATTGGATGAAAAAGATGAGGAGGAGAGCGAAGAACAAAAGGAGGAAGAGCGGATTAGCTATTCGTGCCCACCTTCTAATGAGAGTAACTCTTCAACTCATACATTATTTAATTTCCCTTCGTGCTTACCGGAGGATGATTGCTATGATGATTGTTATGATCCCGTTGATTCTTTTGAAATATTCTTTTTTGATGATGCTTGCTATGCTTGTGGTCAAGATGCCAATATGAATTATGCTTATGGAGATGAACTTGCTATAGTTCCTTATGTTAAAAATGAAATTGTTGCTATTGCACCCACGCATGATAGTCCTATTATCTTTTTGAATTCTCCCAACTACACTATATCAGAGAAGTTTGCACTTATTAAGGATTATATTGATGGGTTGCCTTTTATTACTACACATGATGATTTTGATGAATATAATATGCATGTGCTTGCTGCTCCTACTTGCAATTATTATGAGAGAGAAACTATATCTCCACCTTTTATGTTTTCAATATGATAAAATTGCAAGAAACTGTTTATACTATGCATTGGCCTTTACTTTGTGTGCATGAATTGTTCTTTTATGACATACCGATGCATAGTAAAGTTAGACTTCTTCATTACATAATATATGTTACCTTGTGCTCATCATTAAATTACAAATCATTATTAATTAAAATTGGCTTTGATATACCTTGGGATTCGGGTGGATCCATTACTTGAGCACTATATGCCTAGCTTAATGGCTTTAAAAAAAGCGCTGCCAGGAAGACAATCAGGAAGTTTTAAAGAGTCATTTATTTCTGTTGAGTGCTTTTATATAGTTTAAAAACAACAAAAATAAAAAGGGGAACCCAAAACTTTTTCAAAAAGGAAAGCGAAAGTGAGAAAGACAAGCATTGTTGAAGTGAGAGCTAGCCTTGAACTTTGTTCATGCTCATGAAAACTTGGTGAATCTTGATTACAGAAATTTTTCAATAAAATAATTATCCCTTTGTACAATTTCATTGTATTATAAAAATAATGTGCCAAGGTTTGCCTTTAGGATGTTTACATTTGCTTGATGGTTTGCACGGTGTAGGACAGAAACTTTGGCTGTAGTGCGCGATTTTACGTTTTTAGCTGGAACGTCAAATGGTTCTGATTCTTTTTGTACTGTCTTTCTATAAAAATTGTTTATTTTTCCTAATTGTGGTAGAATTTTTTAAGTATCAGAAGTATGGTGAATGTTTATATTATTACAGACTGTTCTGTTTTAGAAAATTCTATTTTTGACGCATAGTTTGCTTGTTTTGATGAAACTAACGATTTATATCAGTGGATTAAGCCATGGAAAAGTTATATTATAGTAGACATAATGTAAAAAACAAAATATGAATTGGTTTGCAACAGTACTTAGAGTATTGATTGTTGGGGAACATAGTAATTTCAAAAATTTCCTACGCACACGCAAGATCATGGTGATGCATAACAACGAGGGAAGAGTGTGATCTACGTACCCTTGTAGACCGACAGCGGAAGCGTTATGACAACGCGGTTGATGTAGTCGTACGTCTTCACGGACCGACCGATCAAGCACCGAAACTACGACACCTTCGAGTTCTAGCACACATTCAGCTCGATGACGATCCCCGGACTCCGATCCAGCAAAGCATTGGGGAAGAGTTCTGTCAGCACGACGGCGTGGTGACGATCTTGATGTACTATCATCGCAGGGCTTCGCCTAAGCACCGCTACAATATTATTGAGGATTATGGTGGAAGGGGGCACCGCACACGGCTAAGAATATGATCACGTGGATTAACTTGTGTGTCTAGGGGTGCCCCCTGCCCCGTATATAAAGGATCAAGGGTAGGAGGCCGGTCGGCCCCTATGGCGCGCCAAGGAGGAGTCCTCCTCCTAGTAGGAGGGGAAAAGAAGTGGGGAGGGAGAAGGAAAGGGGGGGGGGGGGCGTCGCCCCCCCTCTCCTAGTCCAATTCGGACCAGGGGGAGGAGGCGCGCAGCCCACCTTTGGCTGCCCCTCTCTCTCTCCACTAAGGCCCATATGGCCCATTACTTCTCCGGGGGGGGGGGGGGGGGGTTCCGGTAACCCTTCGGCTCTCGGTTTCTCCGAAATCACCCGGAACACTTTCGGTGTCCGAATATAGCCGTCCAATATATCAATCTTTATGTCTCGACCATTTCGAGACTCCTCGTCATGTCCATGATCACATCCGGGACTCCGAACTAACTTCGGTACATCAAAACTCATAAACTCATAATATAACTGTCATCGAAACCTTAAGCGTGCGGACCCTACGGGTTCGAGAACAATGTAGACATGACCGAGACACGTCTCCGGTCAATAACCAATAGCGGAACCTAGATGCTCATATTGGCTCCTACATATTCTACGAAGATCTTTATCGGTCAGACCGCATAACAACATACGTTGTTCCCTTTGTCATTGGTATGTTACTTGCTCGAGATTCGATCGTCGGTATCTCAATACCTAGTTCAATATTGTTACCGACAAGTCTCTTTACTCATTTCGTAATACATCATCTTGCAACTAACTCATTAGTTGTAATGCTTGCAAGGCTTATGTGATGTGCATTACCGAGAGGGCTCAGAGATACCTCTCCGACAATCGGAGTGACAGATCCTAATCTCGAAATACGCAAACCCAACATTCATCTTTGAAGACACATGTAGAGCTTCTTTATAATCATCCAATTACGTTGTGACGTTTGGTAGCACACAAAGTGTTTCTCCGATAAACGAGAGTTGCATAATCTCATAGTCATAGGAACATGTATAAGTCATAAAGAAAGTAATAGCAACATACTAAATGATCGGGTGCTAAGCTAATGGAATGGGTCATGTCAATCACATCATTCTCCTAATGATGTGATCCCATTAATCAAATGACAACACATGTCTATGGTTAGGAAACATAACCATCTTTGATTAACGAGCTAGTCAAGTAGAGGCATACTAGTGACGTTCGGTTTGTTTATGTATTCACACAAGTATTATGTTTCCGGATAATACAATTCTAGCATGAATAATAAACATTTATCATGATATAAGGAAATAAAATAATAATATTATTATTGCTTCTAGGGCATATTTCCTTTAGTCTCCCACTTGCACTAGAGTCAATAATCTAGATTACACAGTAATGATCCTAACACCCATGGAGCTTTGGTGTTGATCATGTTTTGCTCGTGGAAGAGGCTTAGTCAACGGGTCTGCTACATTCAGATCCGTATGTATCTTGCAAATCTCTATGTCTCTCACCTGGACTTGATCCCGGATGGAATTGAAGCGTCTCTTGATGTGCTTGGTTCTCTTGTGAAATTTGGATTCCTTTGCTAAGGCAATTGCACCAGTATTGTCACAAAAGATTTTTATTGAACTCGATGCACTAGGTATGACACCTAGATCGGATATGAACTCCTTCATCCAGACTCCTTCGTTTGCTGCTTCCAAAGCAGCTATGTACTCCGCTTCACATGTAGATTCCGCCACAACGCTTTGTTTAGAACTACACCAACTGACAGCTCCACCGTTTAATGTAAACACGTATCCGGTTTGCGATTTAGAATCGTCCGGATTAGTGTCAAAGGTTGCATCAACGTAACCATTTACGATGAGCTCTTTGTCACCTCCATATATGAGAAACATATCCTTAGTCATTTTCAAGTATTTCAGGATGTTCTTAACCGCTGTCCAGTGATCCACTCTTGGATTACTTTGGTATCTCCCTGCTAGACTTATAGCAAGACATACATCAGGTCTGATACACAGTATTGCATACATGATAGAGCCTATGGCTGAAGCATAGGGAACATCTCTCATTTTCTCTCTATCTTCTGCATTGGTCGGACTTTGAGTCTTACTCAATTTCACACCTTGTAACACAGGCAAGAATCCTTTCTTTGCTTGATCCATTTTGAACTTTTTTCAAAACTTTGTCAAGGCATGTGCTTTGTGAAAGTCTAATTAAGCGTCTTGATCTGTCTCTATAGATCTTGATGCCCAATATGTAGGCAGCTTCACCGAGGTCTTTCATTGAAAAACTTTTATTGAAGCATCCTTTTATGCTATCCAGAAATTCTATATCATTTACGATTAGTAATATGTCATTTACATATAATATCAGAAATGCTACAAAGCTCCCACTCACTTTCTTGTTAATACAGGCTTCACCGAAAGTCTGTATAAAACCAAATGCTTTGATCACACTATCAAAGCGTTTATTCCAACTCCGAGAGGTTTGCACCAGTCCATAAATGGATCGCTGGAGCTTGCACACTTTGTTAGCTCTCTTTGGATCGACAAAACCTTCCGGCTGCATCATATACAACTCTTCTTGCAGAAATCCATTCAGAAATGCAGTTTTGACATCCATTTGCCAAATTTCATAGTCATAAAATGCGGCAATTGCTAACATGATTCAGACGGACTTAAGCATCGCTACGGGTGAGAAGGTCTCATCGTAGTCAATCCCTTGAACTTGCCGAAAACCTTTTGCGATAAGTCGAGCTTTGTAGACAGTAACATTACCGTCAACGTCAGTCTTCTTCTTGAAGATCCATTTATTCTCAATTGCTTGCCGATCATTGGGCAAGTCAACCAAAGTCCATACTTTGTTCTCATACATGGATCCCATCTCAGATTTCATGGCTTCAAGCCATTTTGCGGAATCTGGGCTCACCATCGCTTCTTCATAGTTCATAGGTTCATCATGATCTAGTAGCGTGACTTCCAGAACAGGATTACCGTACCACTCTGGCACGGATCTTACTCTGGTTGATCTACGAGGTTCAGTAGTATCTTGTTCTGAAGTTTCATGATCATTATCATTAGCTTCCTCACTAATTGGTGTAGGTGTCACAGAAACAGGTTTCTGTGATGTACTACCTTCCAATAAGGGAGCAGGTACAGTTACCTCGTCAAGTTCTACTTTCCCCCCACTCACTTCTTTCGAGAGAAACTCCTTCTCCAGAAAGTTTCCGAATTTAGCAACAAAAGTCTTGCCTTCGGATCTGTGATAGAAGGTGTATCCAATAGTTTCCTTTGGATATCCTATGAAGACACATTTCTCCGATTTGGGTTCGAGCTTATCAGGTTGAAGCTTTTTCACATAAGCATCGCAGCCCCAAACTTTCAGAAACGACAACTTTGGTTTCTTGCCAAACCACAGTTCATAAGGCGTTGTCTCAACGGATTTTGATGGTGCCCTATTTAACGTGAATGCGGCCGTCTCTAGAGCATATCCCCAAAACGATAGCGGTAAATCAGTAAGAGACATCATAGATCGCACCATATCAAGTAAAGTACGATTACGACGTTCGGACACACCATTACACTGTGGTGTTCCGGGTGGCGTGAGTTGCGAAACTATTCCACATTGTTTCAAATGTACACCAAACTCGTAACTCAAATATTCTCCTCCACGATCAGATCGTAGGAATTTTATTTTCTTGTTACGATGTTTTTCAACTTCACTCTAAAATTCTTTGAACTTTTCAAACGTTTCAGGCTTATGTTTCATTAAGTAGATATACCCATATCTGCTTAAGTCATCTGTGAAGGTGAGAAAATAACGATATCCGCCACGAGCCTCAACATTCATCGGACCACATACATCTATATGTATGATTTTCAACAAATCTATTGCTCTCTCCATAGTACCGGAGAATGGTGTTTTTGTCATCTT
This sequence comes from Triticum monococcum, assembly GCA_034509565.1. Lineage (NCBI taxonomy): Eukaryota > Viridiplantae > Streptophyta > Magnoliopsida > Poales > Poaceae > Triticum > Triticum monococcum. The sequence continues at coordinate 501,147,482 of CM067841.1, forward strand.
ACCCATAAGGCACGGTTCGCAAGTACCAAGTGATTCATAATCAAGTGGTTCCAAAAGCCCATCAGTATGGAGTTTCTTCATGCGCTTTACACCGATATGACCCAAACGGCAGCGCCACAAATAAGTTGCACTATCATTATCAACTCTGCATCTTTTGGCTTCAACATTATGAATATGTGTCACTACTATCGAGATTTAATAAGAATAGACCACTCTTTAAGGATGCATGACCATAAAAGATATTACTCATATAAATAGAACAACCATTATTCTCTGATTTAAATGAATAACCGTCTCGCATCAAACAAGATCCAGATATAATGTTCATGCTTAACGCTGGCACCAAATAACAATTATTTAGGTCTAATACTAATCCCGAAGGTAGATGTAGAGGTAGCATGCCGACTGCGATTACATCGACTTTGGAACCATTTCCCACGCGCATCGTCACCTCGTCCTTAGCCAATCTTCGCTTAATCCGTAGTCCCTGTTTCGAGTTGCAAATATTAGCAACAGAACCAGTATCAAATACCCAGGTGCTACTGCGAGCATTAGTAATGTACACATCAATAACATGTATATCACATATACCTTTGTTCACCTTGCCATCCTTCTTATCCGCCAAATACTTGGGGCAGTTCCGCTTCCAGTGACCAGTCTGCTTGCAGTAGAAGCACTCAGTTTCAGGCTTTGGTCCAGGTTTGGGTTTCTTCTCTTGAGTAGCAACTTGCTTGCTGTTCTTTTTGAAGTTCCCCTTCTTCTTCCCTTTGCCCTTTTTCTTGAAACTAGTGGTCTTGTTGACCATCAACACTTGATGCTCCTTCTTGATTTCTACCTCCGCAGCTTTGAGCATTGCGAAGAGCTCGGGAATAGTCTTATTCATCCCTTGCATATTATAGTTCATCACGAAGCTCTTGTAGCTTGGTGGTAGTGATTGGAGAATTCTGTTAATGACGCAATCATCTAGAAGATTAACTCTCAATTGAATCAAGTGATTATTATACCCAGGCATTTTGAGTATATGCTCACTGATAGAACTGTTCTCCTCCATCTTGCAGCTATAGAACTTATTGGAGACTTCATATCTCTCAATCCGGGCATTTGCTTGAAATATTAACTTCAACTCCTGGAACATCTCATGTGCTCCATGACGTTCAAAACGTCGTTGAAGTCCCGATTCTAAGCCGTAAAGCATGGCACACCGAACTATCGAGTAGTCATCAGCTTTGCTCTGCCAGACGTTCATAACATCTGGTGTTGCTCCAGCAGCAGACCTGGCACCCAGCGGTGCTTCCAGGACATAATTCTTCTATGCAGCAATGAGGATAATCCTCAAGTTACGGACCCAGTCCGTGTAATTGCTACCATCATCTTTAAACTTTGCTTTCTCAAGGAACGCATTAAAATTCCACGGAATAACAACACGGGTCATCTATCTACAATCAAATATAAACAAGCAAGATACTATCAGGTACTAAGTTCATGATAAATTTAGGTTCAATTAATCATATTACTAAAGAACTCCCACTTAGATAGACATTCCTCTAATCCTCTAAGTGATTACGTGATCCAAATTAACTAAACCATGTCCGATCATCACGTGAGATGGAGTAGTTTCATTGGTGAACATCTCTATGTTGATCATACCTACTATATGATTCACGCTCGACCTTTCGGTCTCTGTGTTCCGAGGCCATATCTGTATATGCTTGGTTCGTCAAGTATAACCTGAGTATTCTGCGTGTGCAACTGTTTTGCACCCGTTGTATTTGAACGTAGAGCCTATCACACCCGATCATCACGTGGTGTCTCAGCACAAAGAACTTTCGCAATGGTGCATACTCAGGGAGAACACTTCTTGATAATTAGTGAGAGATTATCTTAAAATGCTACCGTCAATCAAAGCAAGATAAGATGAATAAAAGATAAACATCACATGCAATCAATATAAGTGATATGATATGGCCATCATCATCTTGTGCTTGTGATCTCCATCTTTGAAGCACCGTCGTGATCACCATCGTCACCGGCGCAACACCTTGATCACCATCGTAGCATTGTTGTCGTCTCGCCAATCTTATGCTTCCACGACTATCGCTACCGCTTAGTGATAAAGTAAAGCATTACAGCGCAATTGCATTGCATACAATAAAGCGACAACCATATGGCTCCTGCCAGTTGCCGATAACTTGGTTACAAAACATGATCATCTCATACAATAAAATTTAGCATCATGTCTTGACCATATCACATCACAACATGCCCTGTAAAAACAAGTTAGACGTCCTCTACTTTGTTGTTGCAAGTTTTACGTGGCTGCTACGGGCTTAAGCAAGAACCAATCTTACCTACGCATCAAAACCACAACGATAGTTTGTCAAGTTGGTGCTGTTTTAACCTTCGCAAGGATCGGGCGTAGCCACACTCGGTTCAACTAAAGTTGGAGAAATTGTCAACCGCTAGCCACCTTTGTGCAAAGCACGTCGGGAGAACCGGTCTCGCGTAAGCGCACGCGTAATGTCGGTCCGGGCCGCTTCGTCCAACAATACCGCCGAACAAAAGTATGACATGCTGGTAAGCAGTATGACTTATATCGCCCACAACTCACTTGTGTTCTACTCATGCGTAAAACATCAACACATAAAACCTAGGCTCGGATGCCACTGTTGGGGAACGTAGTAATTTCAAAAATTTCCTACGCACACGCAAGATCATGGTGATGCATAGCAACGAGGGAAGAGTGTGATCTACGTACCCTTGTAGACTGGCAGCGGAAGCGTCATGAAAACGCGGTTGATGTAGTCGTACGTCTTCACGGCCCGACCGATCAAGCACTGAAACTACGGCACCTCCGAGTTCTAGCACACGTTCAGCTCGATGACGATCCCCGGACTCTGATCCAGCAAAGCGTCGGGGAAGAGGTCAAGGAAGAATAAGAAGGAGGGGGGCTCTCTCCCCATCGCTTCCGGTGGCACCGGAGTGCCACCGGGGGCCATCATCATCACCGCGATCTACACAAACACCTCCGCCATCTTCACCAACATCTCCATCACCTTCCCCCCTCTATATACAGCGGTCCACTCTCCCACAACCCGCTGTACCCTCTACTTGAACATGGTGCTTTATGCTTCATATTATTATCCAATGATGTGTTGCCATCCTATGATGTCTGAGTAGATTTTCGTTGTCCTATCGATGGTTGATGAATTTCTATGATTGATTTAATTTGCTTGTGGTTATGTTCCTGTCCTTTGGTGCCCATCATATGATTGCGTGCGTGGATCATACCGTAGGGTTAGTTGTATGTTGATAGGACTATGTATTGGAGGGCAAGAGTGACAGAAGCTTCAACCTAGCATAGAAATTGATGCATACGGGATTGAAGGGGGACCAATATATCTTAATGCTATGGTTGGGTTTTACCTTAATGAACATTAGTAGTTGCGGATGCTTGCTAATAGTTCCAATCATAAGTGCATAGAATTCCAAGTCAGGGATGACATGCTAGCAGTGGCCTCTCCCACATAATACTTGCTATCGGTCTAGTAAAGTAGTCAATTGCTTAGGGGCAATTTCGCAACTCCTACCACCACTTTTCCACACTCGCTATATTTACTTTATTGTATCTTTACTTAAACAGGCCCTACTTTTTATTTACGTACTCTTTATTATCTTGCAAACCTATCCAATAACACCTACAAAGTACTTCTAGTTTCATACTTGTTCTAGGTAAAGCGAACGTCAAGCGTGCGTAGAGTTGTATCGGTGGTCGATAGAACTTGAGGGAATATTTGTTCTACCTTTAGCTCCTCGTTGGGTTCGACACTCTTACTTATCGAAAACTATTGCGATCTCCTATACTTGTGGGTTATCAGCGGCTGACAACTAATTCCGATGGATCACCCCTTCTTGTCTGTATACAGCCCACTGCTGATGTTACTACTAAGGAAGCGGGTGTTGTCTCCCATGGTCACACTCTACTGACCTATTCCAACACCCGTTGCATGGTATTCGGGATAGATACTAGTGTGCTAGCGCCAACACCTTCTCCCTGGTACAGTATTGATAGTCTTGGCGAAAACTCGCTCTTCCTTGGGCAAAACTATCCAATGATGGTGAAAGGCGATCCAACTGCTGTTGACACAACATTACTACCATTTACGAGAAGCAACTGTATCTATACGTCGGACATTACAGTGGTTCCCTACCCTGGTCATGATATAGTAGGTCGCTTCAACCTGGATGATCAGTCCTGCGTTGGTCTCGAGATTGACAGTAGCTGGCCCTTCCCAGAGAATCACTTGTGGTTCAAAGCAAGTGTTTTCAACGCCGAGGATTGGTTGAGTTGAAGTTCATTTCATTGCTTGTTATTTGTTGTGTGATGAAAACTTTAGTATTTATAATGTATCCTCGTTGTCATTGTGGGTTGATGACCTGTTGTATGTAATAAAAGGATATGCCTGTGATAAACTTACTAAATTTATGAATGGCTTTCGAGTCGCTTCTCTGAGTGGGTGCTGCGACGAGGCAAAAATATATTTTCTGAATACATAATTGTATGTGCATTGCAACAGGTTATCAGATGAGGCCAATCAACAATAGTACACCATTTGTACTAGCTTCACATGCTGTACTATCTCTACGTCTACGTACGTAATACAACAAGTTTTAAACTTCAGACCAGCCACGCATCCTCACAAAGAACACTTTTTAACCTAGCACAGACTCCAGGAAATTTGGCCACAGTGTGAGGTGGGCCATATGTTAATGTGTTCGCTGTACGTAACCACCACCTCGAATCCTCGATACTACTACTATAAGTAGTAGGAGTAGTAGGGTGGCATGGGCTAGAACAAGCATTCACGTCCAGGAGTACGGCACACGCCACCAGCACGACTTCCATTTGACACCATATTTCTTGGAGTCCGTGCTACAACAATCTCTTCAACCTCGTCATTTCTCTAACTCAGCCATCGCGCGGTGGGCGAGGTGGGGGGTTTGCCGATAGTTAGTTTCCTCAACTACGGTCCCACTTGTAAGGCCAACTCCAACGCACGACCCCGACCTCCGTTTTCCCGGATTTTGTCCATTTGGGTAGGGCAATGGGCTCGTGTCCGGGCCATTTCTCGGATGCGGTGGCCGTGCTCCAAACGCGCGAACGCATCCTGGCCGTGTACATTTTTCTTTGCAAACATATATCTTTTTTTCATCATTGATTTTTTGGTACATGGAAATACATCATCAAAATTTTGACTAGAAGAGCAAGACCAAAGAAAACAAGAACCACAAGAATACATTTTAGAAGATATCCAACTTCCATAACTGCTCCTGTAAGTTGGATTAGTGCCTGCTCGATGCATTCCTTATGTGTGCTTGTTTCTTCTTTGAGTGTAAAGAAGTAGACGTGTCTAGCCTCTATTATATCAACAAGTGCACTAGTCTCATCTCTAGCCTCTATGCTAGCTAAAAGTGCTAGAACATCTTCTAAATTGCGCTCTATCAATATATCGTTGTACTCTTCTTCCCAATACAAAAACTTGCATCCATTCTACACAATAAAATTTTAAGTTAGCAAACTAGTCTAATCCGAGAGCACAACCGAAGATTTGGTCGAGTTCTTCCTCCTTTTGCCGACACGTGGGACATCCAGCATCCAGGTCATGTCATGCAAGAAAATAGAGTGGTAGTTGAAGCCACGTGATGTGCATCTTGGGTTAAACTGTAAATAGAATCTTACTACTCTTGAGTAACTCCAAAAGCGGCCACCGAAGATCTTTATTGGATTTGTTTTCCATCACCAGCACGTCGAGGTGAAAGATGTGTAGGTTCAGTGGGTCCTCTTGCGTTTTCACTAACATGTGGGACCGCATATGAGCAAACAGACGATGGGCTCCGCGCGTCTGCTAGCTTGCTGAGAAGAGAGATAGAGGATGGCTGAGCATGGACTCTAGGAAATTTGTTCTACGTAACCAGCACCTCGATATAGTGGGGTGGCATGGGCCATAACTAGCATCCATGTCTAGCAGTACGGCACACGCCACCCACACGAGTCCCATCCGACACCAATTTTCTTGGAGCCCGTGCTACAACCATCTCTTCTCCCTCATGTTTTCTCAGCCATCGCGCGGTGGGCGGGGTGGGGGTTTGCCAATAGTAGGTTTGCTCAACCGTAGTCCCACTTGTAAGTGAAAATGCAACACAGCACGCATTCCCCCTTGAGCGGCGTGCCGGACCAACCGTGTGGGGATGTAATGTGAACACGGCAGGCTTTTCCTTTTGAAACTGTAACTTGTAAAATTTGGTTCTGCTCCATGGCGCGATCGATAGATAGAAATAACAATTTTCCCTTGAGTAATAAGAAGTTTGGTTCTGGCGCGGTTCATGCATGGAGTACGTACGAAAATTATGAAGTTGATGCGAAAGGTAAGATAATTACTAGTAGTAACATATACTACTACATGGATTTTACGGAAAGATAAAGATACATATGGATCCATCAACGACATCCTCACGCCCTAGTACACCGGGTCACCAACCGATGTGTGAGGAGCAGTGGCGTTGGCGGCAAGCTCAACGTGCTTTTGAACAATGCCGTCCAAGGTTACCCTGCGGTCCAAGAAGGTCAGCGTCCTATCATCCTCCTCTTGCATGTAGTAGTCCTTGTGGACGGTTTGCGTGTAGACGTGGGTGATTATGTCGATGGTGTCTTGCTGCGCCAGGCGTTGCGTGGCAAGCGCGACCTCGAGGTGGACATTCTCCGGTGCGACGACGGCTAGTCGCAGGGCCACTAGTGCGTCGAAGAGGTTGTCACCATAGAGGTCGTTGAGGGTGGCAGGCATCGCAGAGCCTGGGCGCGTGGGCTGGAGGCGTACGTCAATGTCGTCCGTGAGCTTCTTGACGATAGTGAACTTGTCGAGGAAGCCGACGAGGACCTCATCGAACACGGAGACGAAGTTGTTTTTCAAGCGGCCCCTCGCCCTGGCGGCCTCAAGCACTACCTAGAGACGTTCCTCGGTGCCGGGCTGCAGGACGGCATCATGGACCATCTGGCACATCCGGCTGATGCTCACGCTCATTGCCTCCATGGGTCTAGCTTCTAGTCAACTGATCTTGCGATTGGAGTGATCACTCTTGCCCTTGGGTGCGTAGGTGCGTAGGATTTCGTAGAATGGACTGGCGGGAGCCTTTATATGAGAAGTGCAGACTGCGTTGAATTCACGTGCGTGTTGGCCATCTACTCCTCGCCCCTCTACTGCACCTGCCTTTGGTTGTATGACAGGTTGGCCATCCACCCGTTGGGCCCACATGTCATACACCCAAAGGCAGGTACAGTAAGTCAATGAAGTTGCGTCCCCCTCTGTGCCGGTGCAGTATAGTCATCTCATCGGACCTCTAATTGGGGCCAAACGAGAGAACTTTGATGTTTACTGGTTTATTGGTCCCCTTTGCATTTTGCGCCAAGTTTTGACCTTTGATTTAACTAATAAAATGTTAATGCATGTAACAAAAAATGTTGTGTAAGTCACCTTACGAAAACCAAATAATCCCAAAACACTTAGGCATGGTACATTAACTCCCTCCTCGTTTCTTATTTCGTGACATATCAACTAATGAGAGATGTGGGCCGTGCATGCTTTCAATGACTTGAGACTACCAAACATCACATGCGGTGGTTAGTTCATGGCATGTAATCCTATTAAGTAGCAAAAAGACATTAAGTTATCTCGCCGATAGGAATAAAACAATACACCATGTATTTATTTACAGAGGGAGTAGTACATTTTTTGTGACATGCATTACTAGATATTGCTAGTCAAATACTAAATTCAGATGGATGTGGTAGTACTACTAAATCTAGACGGTGGTGCTAGTACTAGTAGTAGTACTACCAATGTAGTAGCACTGTACTACCCGTTGGTCAAATTATTACGTGCTGCTCCTCACAGTGAAGTGACAAGACCCTATGCCAGAGATGACACCTGAGTATAGGCGCCGTGTTCGGCATACCATATTCAGCCACACCATCTGCAGTCACTATCATCATGGTTGTAGACCTAGCCTTCTTACAACTAGCCATGCTCAACATAATTTTCATGCGTAGATGCCCGTGCATTGCACGGAACACCAAGATTGGGGGGTGGACGGCGCCGGCAGCGGCCATCGTGCCAGATTTTCCCATGGCCTTCTAGATGTGGTGGGGAGGAGATAAGGTTGATTGTGAGAGACAATGAGTTGTTTGTAAATAGGGAACAAGTGCGGGCATCTTTTTGCAAAACTGGAGAAGTTTGGTTTGTATGCGTCGGATCTAGATCCGATGGCTATTGGTGGAAGATGGCAGGCACAACATAATCACCAATTCAGGACCTGCTTGATTCGCAGGATTTTGAAAACACAGGAATAGGACACGGCAATATTACAAGTTTCAAACTGATATTACAAATGTTAGGAGTAATGTTGCACCTACGAAGAGGGAATTACTAGGAAGTTTACATAATAACTTTCGTTACTTTAGGTGGATTCAGCATTATCGTACAAACTAAAATCCACCGCCTGACAAGTCACTAATGGGTAAATAAGTTTTCGAGTCTCTGGCCACTTGATGTTTCAAAAACAAATTCAACTTCTGTGGATACTTTGTCATTTAGGCTTATACGCTTGCGGTGATCAGCACGCCATTCATTGTTGCACCAGAGAACGCCAAACCTCATTACCTTGAGAACACTTGCCTCCAGAACAAAGAACCTTGCCAATTTAATCTCAGATGTGCTGCCTCGGTAGTCGATCAAATCAATTTCTGTAAGATGGAGATCAATGCATTCGATGAGATTGTTATAGTGCAACACATTTTTCACTTTCGGGTCTTCTTTTATCTGCAAAAGAAGAGAACATATTAGAGCAGCTGGCTATATAAGATTGTCGTGTTATCAAGAGGTACCAATATCATTCGCTCATACGATAGGGTTGGCTGGCTAGTGATATTTTTCACTCGCTCTCTCTCTCTCTCTCTCCTCTCATTTACCTAGGAGTACGTGAAGAGCTTGGGCATTTGTTGCCTTCCACTATGTGGCCGATGCCATATTTCGCAAAAGTATGCCACATAATACGCATCGATGTCAAATCAAAAGATTTTGGCACCGCTCTCGCGATGTGAGAGTGTTGGCATCACTGTGCACACAGACCCACATGTATAAACAAATCAATCAAACCAACTACACCAGCCTCTCACTCTCCCAAACAAGTGTTTTTTAATTACCTCAGTCCTTTCTCTCCCACGCAAGTGTTTTTTCAATGCGTGAGTTAATTTGGCACCGGAGCAAAGTAGGTGATCCAGATTGGGGCACCAGGTGAGCAATGGAGGGGCATCGATGCCAAATGCATCACAAGTGAATTTGGCACGTGTTTTGGCCTACATAGTGGAGGGCCGTTATAGCCCACTTTGTACTACCTCTTATTTAGTATAATATTTTGACCATAGATTTACGTAAGAAAATGCCAATGCATGTCACTAAAAATTACACCATTTGAAATTATGTTCAAATACGAATCCAACGATATAGTTCTTAGTGACATGCATTAACATTTTGTCAGTTAAATCTATGGTCAAATTTTTATACTACAAAATAGGAAGAGTAAACCGGGACGGAGGTAGTACTTGCTCTTATGGTAACCATAGAGTTACTAGAGTAGTCTAAGTTACTTTCCACTATGACTAGCGTAGGCTACTATAGTAGTACAACAAAAAACGATGCAGGTGATCACGTGAGAAAAAAATACTAAAACTATTTCTTTCGGTGCAGTGCGTAGATACAGTTTTGAACACTGCACTTGTCATCGTAATTTGGGAAAATTACAAAAAATTGAGCAACGTTGTGATTACCGTTTACTAATAGGAAAGAAGTTTCACCTCGATGAGTAGCTTCTCTGTGCATGGAAAGCATGTAAGGAATCCAACAACTTGATCCAGATTGGGGCCGATAGATTTTATTGCCAAGATCTTCACTATGCACATAGACTGGGTCAAGCTTGTGGGAATCATTTTCTGGAAGATAATCGTAAATACATCAAGAAGAAATTTTAAAATGTGAATTTCAAGAAGACGGAGAAGAAGATGAGTGTTGTACCTGAACGATTACGGATCCAATAAAGAGTTCGGAGAATTTGGCAGACGAGTGCATCAACGCTATCAATTTCGGCGCGTCAATGACCCTGATTTTTGTTGGACCTTCTAGATCTGATACAAGCAATCTCTCAAGGAAAGGCGCATTCTCAGTGACCATAACATGGAACAGCTGGAGTGATCTCTTCCCAATTGATGTCTTGTTGCGGGGCCAGCAAGACACATAAATCCATCGAAGATTCATTAAGGCGATGTGGAGGCTAATGAACCCGTGGATCTGCTCAAGGCAAAGGTACTCGAGCACAGTACAGCCGCGGAGCAGGTGCTCCATAGCCTTCTTCGAGATGACAACGTTGAAGAGGTCGAGCTGCTTGAGTTGAGGGAGAAGAAGGGTAGGCACGACATTAATCTGGGGAAGATAGCAGGAGCTTAAGCTGGCGCGGCGCAGCATTGGCGCGAGGCGGAGCGTGGATGGTGCAGAGAGCGACATCGTCCAGCTTCAAAGCTGAGCTCCTCGAGCTGATCTAGGGCGGTGGATAAGAGCCACTCATTGAACTTGGGTTGGACCTTGCAGTTGGTACTGAACATGCGGATGTCAAGGCATCTGGCTGGCCCAGGGTGCGATGCAAGGATTATGGAGACTACGGCCATGCATTTGCAATCCCCGTCGCAAAGGCGGCTGTCGACGGTGAGGTTGAGGGGGACGCGGCGCCAGAGGGTGCGCCACCGCTGGGAGAGCAGGGCGGTCCGCACGGCAGATTTGGTGGGGAGGAGGCCAATGATGACGAGCAGCATGTCATCGGGGAGGCTGCTGATGAATTCCAGGCTCGCCGGATGCGGTTTTGGCTCGAGCCGCCTTCGCTTGTTGGCTGCCTCGCCGTCCATCTGAACCGACGGCGACGCCGGTGTACACGTGTGCTGGTGTGTGTTGTATGCTGGGTGTGCGCCAGTGCGTCCTTCTGTGCATGCCGCCGCGCAGTGGTGAATTGTGCGCGAGTGCGTCCTTCACGCGGAAGAAGTGTGTCCTCAATGCACCCTCAATTTACTAGCGTGCGGGGTGCTACCCTGAGTGGTTTCAACTTTGTTTACTTCACCGCATGTCAGATGGGCCTCTAGTTTACTTATTTTCACCCACTACCACATGGGCCAGCACACGAAGATGCATAACACGAGCTGACAAGGCAACATGTGGACTGGTTGACCGGTTAACTAAACAATATACGGAGCTATACGCTGACACAGTGAGCGTATAATCCATCAGTATATAGTGTTCGAGTGAGAGGGGAGGCCCGTGAGAGATAGCAGAGAGAGAGAGAGAGCGAGAGAGAGAGAGAGAAAGAGCTACTCCCTCCGTTCGATAATGTAGTTCCAACATTTTTTATAAAAGTCAAACTTTTGAAACTTTGACCAAGTTTATAAAGAAATTACTTATATCTACAATACCAAAGATAAATGATAGTATGAAGTAAGTACATGTTGTGATGAATCTAATGATTGTTCCAGATGTAAATGTTTTTCTCGACCTATACCTGGTCAAACTTTTCTGAGGTTTGACTTTTCAAAACATCCATATGCTTATAGACGTGAGAGAGTCCCTAACTAGAGAGAGAGAGTGTGTGTGAAATAGAAAGAGTGAGTGAAAGAAGTGTGTGTGCGTGTGTGAAAGAGACATGCTCAACACTCGATAAAAGTCAAGAAAAAACGTGTGTGTCTTATGCAAACATATCACGCATGCATCTTTGACAATGGAAGCAAGGTGAGGAGATAGTGTGTGGTTGTTTGCAACCGAGAGAGCAAGACCCCTAGCACGTGGCCAAGAGGGGTCTGACAAACAAGGGAGAGAAGTCGAGAGAGACGTACGGAGAAAATGGAGACATGGGGAGGAGAGAGTGTATGTTTGTCATAGAGAGATCCCCTGGAGATCGTGATGGGACTACATGGGTGGGAGATCGAGTGACAAGGTGTGTGCGCGATAGAAGATACCCCGAGAGATATCGAGATAGACATATGGATGGAAGGAGACAATATGTGTGTTCCTGATGGCTAGTGAGAGATAATCATACTTAGGGGGGGGGGGGAGTGCTTGCGCCTATGATGGAGTGATGGATTATGGTACTTATTAGGGGGGGGGGTGCGTGTCACACAGAGAGAGAACAAGGGCGGAGAGTGTTGGATGGGTCTATATGTATAGCACGAGCGAGACATGTGTATGTGTGAACCAGGGAGATATAAAGTTTGAGAGAGATCGAGGAGCCCTGATAAGGCTGAGTGGTGCGTCAGATAGCTGAGAGGGGAAAGAGATATTCCATCCGCTCGATAATGCAGTGCATGTAATTTTTTTAGAAGTCAAACTTTGGAAACTTTGATCAGGTTTACGCAAATGTTATTTATATCTACAATACCAAAGATACATCATACGAAACTACATCTCATGGTGAATCTAATGGTATATGTTTGCCGTTCTAGATGTAATTGTTTTTCTCCACGTACATGGTCAAAATTTGTGATGTTTGACTTTTCAATAAATCAATATGCTATGGACCGAGGAGAGTGCCTAAGTCGAGAGAGATCAAGTGCGTGTGAAGGAGAATGAGTAAGTGTGCAAAAAGAGTATCTGTGTGAAAGAGAAAGTGACAAAAAACGATAAATTAGAGAGAGTGTGTTTTTTCGTTTCTTAGGCGAACATCTCACGCATGCATCTCCGAGATAGAAAAGCGAGGCGAGGAGGTACACGAAGATAGCTAGTGTTTGATTGTTTGCAACGGAGAGAGACACCCCTATAGCACATGTCCAATAGAGGTCTGGCCAACAAGGAACAAAGGTCGAGAGGGCCACATGGAGAACATGGACGCATGGGGAGGGCGAGAGGGTGTGTTTGTGATAGAGAGATCCCCTCGAGATCGTGAGGGGACTATATGGGTGGGAGATCGAGGGAGGTGCGTGCGCGATAGAAAGATGCCCCGAGAGAAATCAAGATAGACCATGCACATCTTTGTGATGGAGACTAAGATTAGCTAGTCCTATACATATAGGGGGGAATGCGTGTGCCTACAATTGAGTGAGAGACCATCATACTTGGCTAGCTAGGCATGAGATTGTGTGTGCGCATGTCATATGGAGAGAGAACGAGGGAGAGAGATTGAGTTTTAGATGGGACTATCGAGTGCGAGTGAGATATGCATGTGTATGTGTGACCCAGGTAGATGGAGAGTTTGAGAGAGAGGGGGAGAGCTCCGAGACGACAGAGTGGTGCGTGAGAGAGTTACGGGCAACGAACCAAGGAATTTGTGTGCGTACGATGAGTGCACCCAAGATATGTAGCTTGGACTAGAGAATCATACATAGTGTGCGAGAGAGACCTATAGATGGAGTATATATGCATGCGAACTAGAAAGACCCCCCCCACACACAAAGAGCGAGAGAGAGAGATGGAGAGAAAGCAAGAGGGACCAACAAGGTTTGTGTGTTGGATGCGTGTGACAGAATTAAAGATTGTCAGAGAGAGAGAGAGAGAGCAGGAGTCCGGGAGAGGGGGAGGTCGCGTTTTATGCATCAAAGACTGATATAAACCACGTCTCGATATAAACTTGCATTCAAATATTTAAATTGGAGAACATGTTGTCTGCAATCCACACATGAACGGATATATGCGTATATCAGACAAGTTCATTAATTTGACTTTCAACATGTTCAAGGAGTACTATAATACTGTACAACATGCTACTCAATTGTTTCAATTTTGGATTTAGTTCACTATTTTGACCTGGTGAACGAGCTATTTCATTGAATCGAGATACTTCATTTTGGGTTTTATTCCCGTTTTTTAGTGGGTCAACTATTTGTCATATAGTAAATCGCTAGCAACGAGCATGTAAAAACACAGTACTCCCGAGCATCATCTCTCCATCTAAAAAAGAAGTGGCAAGCTAATATTTCAAAAAATTTATTCGAATCGACTTGGTAAGGTAGACGTGGATGCTCGTTCTCCCAAATTTTGAACAAACCGTTAAACATCCTCTGCTCGGTGGAATTCGCCCGAGCAAATAAATGGGAGACGTGAAATTACCGTCCTATGTGGGACACGCATCAATTGGCCTGTTGTACATTGAGGGTAGGTTCGTAACTTCATCCAAGCGCGCCTTCTCCTCGGGCGAAATGACATGTGCCGAATAATTCATAAACCATGGTCGGAAAAACACGCCCTCCTCGCCCGAAATAGCTCGCGCCCACTATTTCAAAACACGCTCTCCTCGCCCAAAATCACTCGCGCCCACTATATTTCAAAACACGCCCTCCTTGCCCGAAATCGCTCCCGCCCACTATTTGGGGAGAAGCAAAGTTACTGTACTATCCCCGACCCTCAGTACACAGACCCAAGCCGAGAAGCCTAAAGGCAGGGGTAGAACTATAACTCCCCCTCACATTTCAGACAAATGTGTCCGTAAAACATGGTTCCACTCCCCTCCCAATCCCCCCCATTCATACCTTGTGGACGCCAAATCACCTTCTCCCCAGAAGCTCCCTTCTCCCGAGCCGCGAAACCTCAACCCCTCCTCCATGGCGCCCCCACCGCACCAATTTCATAGCCGCCCTCCTCCCTAATGCCGGAGACAATGTCCATTTGCCGTCGTGCACTGGGCCGTGTGCCTCTTACTCCGTGCTGCTGGAGCTGCCTCGACAACGGCCTCGACGATTCACCCCCGCCATTGTTCACGGTGCCGGAGCGGCTCCAACTTTGGATCCGTCCAGAGTCCCGCGCTGCTTCCCCATAGCCATCGACCGCCACGACATCGTTGTTTCCCTACTGCCGGTCTCCACCGCAACCGCACCGGCCTCACCGACTCGGCAACTGGACCTGCCTACTTCACCATGCCGCCAGATAGGTCGCACCCTCATCTCAAATCACTTTATTTAGGCATCGGTTGTTTGAATTTTTATTCTGGGCCAATCGATTCCAAATGGGAAGCAGCACCCCTCGAGGCGGTGGAGCTCCTAGGCTGCTGGTTGGCTGGTGTCTAACGTAAGGGTGCGGGGCCGCAAGTTCACCACGGAAGCAGCACTTAGATGGCTATCTTAGAGTTGCGTGGGTTGAAGGTACTACCACCGCTGGATCTGGATGACGGGGAGTCTTTGTGGATTGGCCCGGGGGCAGCGCAACCACGGCAGTGCGGTGGGGCGGGGAGCGGTTTTGACCGGGGCCACGGACGGCGGAGGCAGGCTACTCTATCGTTGGTCGCTGGCTCTTCGGGGAAGATTCCTAACAGTGTCAGCCGGGAGGCACAAGATGGCTATCAAGCCATCCGGCATAGATCTTACAATACCAAAATAAAATAAAATCGTGTGAACCCAATTTAGTCTTCAGTCAACAGACGTGTGACCACTCTCGTACCTTGCTGTTGATTTCTTAGTGTATTTCTTCAGATCAAATAGATGTGCCGTTCTTAACATTATGCGTTATCTGCATCTTCAGCCACACCGTCTTCCGACTCACCACAGCTGCTCCAACAAGGGAAGCATACACCAGAAGGGAGGTATAGCCCCCACTCAATAGTTCCCTGCATCGAATGCGTGTGCCCAACATGGACAGCCACAACAACTGCAGGGCCATCGACAAGTCAGCACATGATGCTCACTCCTATGGATGGCGGCCAGATAGGTTCTACCCTCATCTTACTTGTGTGCAACATTTATGGCTTTGTTATTCATCTAAGCATGGAAAATAGATTATCACATTTCACTGTATATTCATGCTGATCTCTTACGGGTCTTGTTCAGGAGTTAACATTGTTCCATAGTTCAGCTAAGATACTTGTTCTTTAGGTAACGTTGTTCCATAGTTATCATCCATCAGCCAATGCTATCCCACAGGCTGGTGATTATAGTATTATACCACTTCTAGTATTACCTATTTTGTTCTTTAATACTTTTGTGTGCCATCTAGTTAATCTCAAGTACAAACGATACATATTCTGTAGCTTTCATATGTGTTCTCCCTTTAGTTTTTGAGACCTGTTGCTGCTAGTTAATCCCAGTCCTACTATTTATGTCGTCTCCTACATGCACTTATTACATAAATCTAACTACTAGTTGTCTTCCATGCATGTCAGATATAATTGCACACACTAATATATCCACAAGAACCTCACAGAGCAATGTAAAGGCCAATAAACTTGATGTCAATGATACCCAATATGATGGAACATGTAAAGGCAGTTCTTCAGAAGAATTGCAGAAAGATATTGAATCCTCTTCACCCCACAAGGTCCTTGCTCTAACTTGGCCCGTGATATGGGTACAACATGCATATAATGTCCTGGACTGTATCTACTCTGTTGCAATGCCATGTGCTTAGCATGCTGATCATGCATGTAAATATGTCACGCATTCCTGTTTTTCGGTACCTATTCCATTCATGATAACATGTTTTCAAATTCAAGTACTGTCATTCTACTCTATCGCAATGCCATCTGCTTAATTTGGACATCATGCTTCTGAATATCTTATGCATTGTTATTCATCAGTATGTACTTCATCTGTCTACCATACCATCTTTTTTTACATTGAAGTGCTGTTCTAGTGCTGTGTTGCAATGCCATCTTAGTTTCCCAATCATACACGTGTATGTTGCCTTAGTTTTTTCTATACATATTCTGCTAGCATACAGTTTTACATTCAACTAGTGTTTTTTACTGTGTTGTCCTGTCGTATCCCTAGCTCTTACACCATACTCCCTCCGTCCGGATTACATGTTGCCGAAATGGATAAAAAAGGATGTATCTAGAACTGAAGTATGCCTAGACCCATCCATTTATTTCCGGATGGAGTGAATACATGTCAATATGTCATGCCTTTCTATTCTTCGGTACCTATTCCATCTCTCTGTTGTAGCATGTTTTATAATTGAAGCACCGTTCTTCTATACAAGGCATGCAAGGGGAAGACAACTATGTTAGAATCTGAAGGGTTACAAACCAGGTCTTTGCAAAAGATCCAAACGCCAGGAGATAATAAACCAACTCCAGTTTTTATAGATACTGCTCCAGCACAGAGAAACCCAACTCGTACTGATAATAAGAAGATTCGAGTGGCCAAAGAACTAATCCGCTCCAGTCCAGCAAAAATATGTCAACTCCATTCTAAGAAGCGTGTGCGTATCCTTGCATCATGAAATTTTATAGCATGCTGATCATATTTTCTACATGTTTCTTACCCATCTCTCCTTTAGAAAATAAGCTTAATAGATAGAAGAATTTCTGCACTGGTATCATTTGTGAGGAAAGATTCTTGCGAGAATTCTCTGTGCTCCAATGCAGTTGTAAGTACCTGTTGTATATCACTATATTTTTACATCAACATGTATTTTGTTAATCGGTGTGAATCCAACCTTTATCTGATCTAAATTTAGTTGTAGAAAAATGTATGATTAAAGGCCACAATGTTGATTTTTGTAAGGAAAACTGCCTGGTAGTTTTGCATCCTAAGCTGCATGAGTGTACTATCTCATATCAGTGGGTTTGATTACTTTGGTTATGTAGTGGGTTTTTAGTGTTTATTTTACTGTGTTGTCCTATCGTATCCCTAGCTCTTACATCATACTCCCTCCGTTCGGATTACATGTCGCAGAAATGGATAAACTGGATGTATCTAGAACTGAAATACGCCTAGACCCATCCATTTATTTTCGGATGGAGGGAATACATGTCAATATGTCATGCCTTTCTATTCTTCAGTACCTATTCCATCTCTGCTGTAGCATGTTTTATAATTGAAGCACCATTCTTCTATATAAGGCATGCAAGGGGAAGACGGCTATGTTAGAATCTGAAGGGTTACAAACCAGGTCTTTGCAAAATATCCAAACGCCAGGAGATAATAAACCAACTCCAGTTTTTATAGATACTGCTCCAGCACAGAGAAACCCAACTCCCACTGATAATAAGCAGATTCCAGTGGCCAAAGAACTAGTCCACTCCAGTCCAGCAAAAGAATGTCAACTCCATTCTAAGAAGCGTGTGCGTATCCTCGCATCATGAAATTTTATAGCATTCTGATCATATTTTCTACATGTTTCTTACCCATCTCTCTTTTAGAAAATAAGGTTAAATGATAGGAGACTTCCTTCATTGGGATTGTATTTGAGGAAAATATCTTGCGGGAATTCTTTGTGCTCCAATGCTGATGTAAGTACCTCTTTTATATCACTATATTTTTACATCAGCATGTATTTTGTTAATCGGCGTGAACCAACCTTTATCTGATCTAAAATTAGTTGTAGCAAAATGTTAAAGGCGCCAATGTTGATTTTTGTAAAGAAAATTGCCTGGTAGTTTTGCATACTGAGCTGCATGAGTGTACTATCTCATATCATGCACATTACTGAATTGTAGTGCTGCTCTGGTTGCCCATTCATTCATTGTGTCAATGTTGCTTTCGTATTACCTTACCTGGCTGATGATAGCTGTGCCATATTGTGTTAATTTCCCAAACGTTCGTTGTGCCATGTTGCTTTCCTATTATCTGACTTGGCCAATGATAGCAATGCTAGTGTCTTAATTTGGTGCAGGCTGCTGAAGATAAGAAGACAAACTCTGAAAACAGCAAGGCAACCCCATTGTTTCTTTCCAATAAATCTAGGCCAGGTAACATGGCAATAACTCATGATTAATTTGTTTGGTTCCCCTCCTAATTTATGCTATGATGCAGTGGTCGAGACACTCTCCACTATCAATAATACAAGCCTGCCAAAATCGCCATCTAAATCTATTAAGTATCCTCTGTTTCGAATGCAATGGAAAATGTATGTTTGTGAACCAATTAATGACTGAAGGAATGATGGAAATGGTGTAGGAATCAGAGGTGTAGAGTCGTGCGACACAACAACTGATCAATGTTTTCAGAGACAGTGTAGCAAAGCAGCAAGACCTTGCCCACATGCTTATGGGTGTCATCCGTGCTGAGGTTGTAGATTGTGACGTTGTAGATCGTTATGTTCTGTTCATTTATTTGTACTGGCATCAATCTTTGATTGCCCAGTGGATGTAATTTCCTATAATATATGCTGGATGTGCAACGTTTTTCCCTGTATGTTGTACCTTTGCTTGATCGGTTTTGGTCCCATGCATAACTGCTCGTCGTCATGGGCTGAAATTATCTAATTTGGCCTAAAGACATGTACGCACTTTAGTGGGCCCATTAAGTTAATGGGTCGTTACCAGGCCGAAAGTTAATGGTCAGCCCTCTTAACTCCTGGGTCGTTAACAGGACGACATCGAAGCGGGCAACAAGTGGGCCCAATTGATTTCACGGGCCGTTAACATGGCATTACTAAGTTCGGGATACATATGTCCCAACTATACTGTGGGCCTTTAGCAGGCCGAAAGAGACAGCGGGCTTGTACTGGACCATGAAGAGCATGGGCCACTAAGAGGCCAAAAGTCAGGTCGTATTGTAAATGGCCCAACTGTGTTGTGGGCCTTTAGCAGTCCAAAAGAGAAACCGGGCTGGTATTGGACCATGAAGGGCATGGGCCGTTATAGGGCTAAAACTCAAGTCTGACTACAAATGGCCCAACTCATTTATGGTCCGTTAACAGGCTGAAAGGCACACAGGGCCGGGAATTGTCCCAACACTTAAATGGGTCGCTAAAAGGACAAAACTTGGGTCCGACTACAAATGTCCCAATAGATATATGGGCCGTTGAGGGAGTCCTGGATTAGGGGGTCTCCGGACAACCGGACTATATCCTTTGGCCAGACTGTTGGACTATGAAGATACATGATTGAAGACTTCGTCCCGTGTCCGGATGGGACACTCCTTGGCGTGGAAGGCAAGCTTGGCAATACGGATATGTAGATCTTCTTCCTTGTAACCGACTCCGTGTAACCCTAGCCCCCTCCAATGTCTATATAAACCGGAGGGTTTAGTCTGTAGGACAACAACAATCATACCATAGGCTAGCTTCTAGGGTTTAGCCTCTATGATCTCGTGGTAGATCAACTATTGTAATACTCATATCATCAAGATCAATCAAGCATGACGTAGGGTATTAACTCCATCAAGAGGGCCCGAACCTGGGTAAACATCGTGTCCCCTGCCTCCTGTTACCATCCGCCTTAGACGCACAGTTCGGGACCCCCTACCCGAGATCCGCCGGTTTTGACACCGACATTGGTGCTTTCATTGAGAGTTCCACTGTGCCGTCACCATAAGGCTTGATGGCTCCTTCGATCATCGGTAACGATGTGGTCCAGGGTGAGGTTTTCCTCCTCGGACAGATCTTCGTATTCGGCGGCTTTGCACTGTGGGCCAACTCACTTGGCCATCTGGAGTAGATCGAGAGCTACGCCCCTGGCCATCAGGTCAGGTTCGGAAACTTAAACTACACTGCCGACATCCGTGGAGACTTGATCTTCGACGGATTCGATCCCATGTCAGGTTCGCCGCACAATCACGATGAGCATGACGTAACCCAGCCATCGGACATTGTTCGGGAGATCACACCTGCAACTACTCCGGCCCTCAATCCGGAGCAAATTGCGCCATCCGAGGACAGGGGGATAAACCCCACCATGGAGGCCGCACTCTTAGTGGCGATGGAGCCGGATACTGACTTCACCCCTTACGAGAGCCGTGTTGCCGAACCACTAGATTCGTCTCCGGCCAAGGACTCCGAGCCGCCTGCGTCCGTGCCTATCGAATCCGATTGGGCGCCGATCATGGAGTTCACCTCCACGGATATCTTTCAGCACTCACCTTTCGGCGACGTGCTAAATTCATTAAGGTCTCTCTCCTTGTCAGGAGATCCTTGGCCGAACTATGTCCAGCTAGAATGGGATGCGGACAACGAAGAAATTCGCTTCCCACCCACCACCCACTTAGTGGCCTCTGTCGATAATTTAACCGACATGCTCAATTTTGACTCCGAAGACATCAATGGCATGGATGACGATGCAGGAGAGGAACAAGAACCAGTGCCCACAGGGCGCTGGACAACCACTTAACCACATGACATACACATGGTGGATACACCCAAAGAAAACAATGACGAGGAATGGCACGATGCAGCGAAGAATAGCTCCCTCAAGAAGCAATCAAAGCATCGGCATAGGCGCCGCTCAAAATCCCGCCTGGACAAAAATAGCGATAACAACACAAGAGAAAATAACACTCTAGTCGACTCCAGAGGAAACGATGACCACATTGACCCAGCGACAGAGCACAATGAACTGCAAACGGCGAACATAGTACGGATCCGATGTCCGAACACGGCACGCCGAGGATAAACCTCATCAAACCCCCTCTGGGGAGGAAAACGGTCCGGACGAAGATGCACACATCATCTCGGAAACGCACTTGGAACAAGAGAACCTCCGCAGAAGGCTTATTGCCACAGCGAGGACTCTGAACAAGCAGAAGCAAAGGCTTAAGGCCGCACAAAATACGCTCAACAGCAGGTGGAACAAAGTGCTTGACAACGAAGAAAAGTATGGTGAAAGTTACCACACAAAGAGCTATCCAAAGCGCAAGCTGTTACCTGAATTCGACGATGATGCCTTAGAGCCCACACAACCAAAAAATAAAACGGCCAACCGGCCGAATCAACCACCTTGTGACCGCGATAGAGCGGCTAACAAGGCCGCACATAAGTCAACACACGATCTACGTGAGGACTTGCGCCAAAAATCCAGTATGACCAGATCCATCTATGGATCTAGGAAGCGCGCTCGGCACAAAACCAAAACCGAATACTACAACCGTCCGAACGCCATGATACATCCAAATACAGGGGTGCCACACACCCCCTAAGTTTCACCGACGAGGTGCTGGACCACGAATTTCCAGAAGGATTCAAACCAGTGAATATAGAGGCGTACGACGGGACCATAGACCCTAGGGTCTGGATTGAGGACTTTATCCTCCATATCCATATGGCTCACAAATATGATCTCCACGCCATCAAGTACTTGCCCCTCAAGCTTAAAGGACCAGCTTGGCACTGGCTGAAAAGCCTCCCCGAAAACTCAATTGGAAGTTGGGAGGAGCTCGAGGATGCTTTTCGGGCTAATTTTCAAGGGACCTATGTCCGACCTCCGGATGCAGACGATTTAAGTCATATAATTCAACAGCCCGGAGAGTCATCCCGAAAGCTTTGGAACAGGTTTCTCACTAAGAAGAACCAAATCGTCGACTGTCCGGACGCCAAAGCCTTAGCAGCTTTCAAGCACAGCGTCCGAGACGAATGGTTCGCCAGACACCTCGGCCAAGAAAAACCGAGAACAATGGCAGCCCTTACAAGCCTCATGACCTGCTTTTGCGCGGGCGAAGATAGCTGGTTAGCCCGCAGTAGCACCAGCGACCCAAGCACATCCGAAGTCAGGGATGGTAATGGAAAACCACGATGCAGTAAAAGCAAACGTCGAAATAAAGAAGACAACCCAGATAATACGGCGGTGAACGCTGGATTCAGGGGCTCTCGACCAGGTCAAAAGGCAGCAGAGATTGACCGTCCAGCCTAAACAAGATTCTAGACAAACTATGTCAGATTCATGGCACTCCCAATAAACCTGCAAATCATACCCACAGAGAATGCTGGGTCTTCAAGCAGGCCGGTAAGCTAAACGCCGAACACAAGGGGAGGGAGACACCAAGCAAAGACGAGGACGAACCTCCCCAGCAAAGCACTGGAGAACAGAAAAAATCCCAACAGAGGTTAAAACAGTAAACATGATCCATGTGACGAAGAGGAGAAGCAAACATGCACTCTGAGACATACGCGTCGTAGATCTCGTCACCCCTAAGTTCAACCCCTGGTTGGCCTGCTCGATCACTTTTGATCGTAGGGATCACCCGACAAGCATTCAGCATGAAGGATTGGCTGCCTTGGTGTTAGACCCAATAATAAACGGATACCACCTCACACGAGTCCTAATGGACGGCGGCTGTGGTCTAAATCTGATATATCAGGACACAGTCCGTAAAATGGGAACAGATTTCGCTTGTTTTAGTGCGGTACCACATTACGCTTCTCTTAAGCTTAAGATGCCTGGTCCACGTGGCACCATCACAGTTAGTGGAAGTATTGAGCGTTCTCTACGCGCGGAAGAACGTGCGGCGGCTTTAACAGCCGAGCACTAGACGGCCTCACCAACCAGAATAAATGACAGGCCGTCAAGACCGCGGACATGGTTCGACGAGTCCGGCGCATCACTAGATATACCTGAGATTGGTTTGATGGTTAAACCTTCACAGACGGTACTAGGGGCTTCCCGCGTGTAATCAGGGCTAGTTCGGCTCAACTTGACTTATCTTGAATTTGAATGGTTTATCGAGAATAACCAATTTTTTGGCATGACAACTTTCACCTAAGTTCTTCTCTTTTACAGATGACAATCGTGCTGCACCCGTCTAGGACACGACACAACGGAGACACAGGCGCGGACGTGCAGCAGGGACCCGCACAAAGGTTTCTTTTTAGATTAAGACCCTGCGTAAACCTTTTTTTACTGTCTCTTGTTGTTCACATCCTTCGGATACTCAATACAACCGAGAAGGATGAAAGAAAACAAAAGACCATGTCAAGGTACTGTAATGAACTCATTCTTTATTTATATGGGTGTTATACCTACTATATTCCAACTTCTCTATGGATTATAAACTATTTTACTAGCCATAGATTCATCAAAATAAGCAAACAACACACGAAAAACAGAATCTGTCAAAAACAGAACAGTCTGGAGTAATATGTAGCTAGAGCAAGATCTGGAACCCCAAAAATTCTAAAATAAATTTATGGACGTGGGGAATTTATCTATTAATCATCTGCAAAAATAATTAACTAAATATCACTCTCCAAATAAAAATGGCAGCAGTTCTCGTGTGCGCTAAAGTTTCTGTTTTTTACAGCAAGTTCAACAAGACTTTCCCCAAGTCTTCCCAACGGTTCTACTTGGCACAAACACTAATTAAAAACAAAAAAAAACACAACCAAAACAGAGGCTAAATAATTTATTAATTACTAAATAGGAGCAAAAATCAAGGAATAAAAATAAAATTGGGTTGCCTCCCAACAAGCGCTATCGTTTAACGCCCTTAGCTAGGCATAACAAGCAAGAATAGATCTAGGTATTGCCATGTTTGATAGGAAATTCTTCAATTGGGCATCTATCTCCCTTAGGAATTTCTTTCTTTCTTTCTAGTGATTATCAAACTCTTAGGCATAAGATCGAAAAATTCATTCGTAGCAATTGGTTCCTTAATGATAGCAAAAAGATTGGGATGAATACTTATAGATTTAAGATCTGAAGTTTCCTTACTAGATGATTCACCCTTATTTTTAGGAACATACATAAGCTTGGCAATTTTAGTAGGAGGACTTGGAGTATTCTTTACGGAAGAAAAAGTGGTTCCCAAGTTCGTAATGATACCCTCAAGTTTATCGATTCTAGTAGAATCTAAGTTTATTTTCGCATTAACTATGGGTTCCTTTTCCTTAATATTTTTCAAAGTCATTCCTACCTTAGATCCATATTGGGTAATTTTATTGTGGATATTTTTATCTAGATTTTCAATTAATTCAATAGTAGCAACTTTATTTTCAATAATTTCAAGTCTTTGCATAACATGCTCCAAAGTTAACATAGTTCCATTAACCAAAAGAGGTGGTGAGACAAATAAATCTAACATAGCATTATAAGAATCAAAAGTATGGCTACCCAAGAAATTCCCTCCGGTAATGGTATCAAGGATATATCTATACCAAGGACTAGCACCTACATAAAAATTGCGGAGAAGAACTGAAGTAGATTGCTTCCTAGTAGATCTATTTTGAGCATTGCAAATTCTATACCAAGCATCTTTTAGATTTTCTCCCTCCCTTTGTTTAAAATTTAGAACTTCATTCTTGGGAGACAACAGAGAAGATAGGAGACTATCCACGACGACAAGCGAGCAAACTAACACACAAGCAAACAAAAAGGCAAACAGGCAAAAAGGAGGCAAATAGAGAAAGAGAGGGAGGATAGAGAGAGAGAGAGGGCGAATAGAACGACAAGGGTGAATTGGGGGGGGGGGGAGAGGAAAACGAGAGGCAAATGGCAAATAATGTACTGCGGGAGATAGGGATTGTGATGGGTACTTGGTATGTTGACTTTTGCGCAGACTCCCCGGCAACGGCGCCAGAAATTCTTCTTGCTACCTCTTGAGCACTACGTTGGATTTCCCCAAAGAGGAGAGGATGATGCATCAAAGTAGCGTAAGTATTTCCCTCAGTTTTTGAGAACCAAGGTATCAATCCAGTAGGAGGCTACGCGCGAGTCCCTCGTACATACATAAAAACAATAGCTCAACGCAACCAACACACTTAGGGGTTCTCAATCCCTTCACGGTCACTTACGAAAGTGAGATCTGATAGAGATGATAAATAATATTTTTGGTATAGAGATGCAAAGTAAAAAGTAAAAGCAAAGTAAAAGCAAAGCAATAATAAAGTGATGGAGATTGATATGATGAGAAAGAGACCCGGGGGCCATAGGTTTCACTAGTGGCTTCTCTCAAGAGCATAAGTATTCTACGGTGGGTGAACAAATTACTGTTGAGCAATTGACAGAATTGAGCATAGTTATGATAATATCTAGGTATGATCATGTATATAGGCATCACGTCCGAGACAAGTAGACCGACTCCTGCCTGCATCTACTACTATTACTCCACCCATCGACCGCCATCCAGCATGCATCTAGAGTATTAAGTTAAAAACAGAGTAACGCCTTAAGCAAGATGACATGATGTAGAGGGATAGTTTCATGCAATATGATAAAAACTGTCGGATTTCGGGTTCCAGCAGACCCTTAAGGTTCGAACTCTGGGGTGCGCACGTAGATCTTTCCCCTACCGACTCGCGCTTCTATGGCTCGCAATAAATCTAGGCTGGAAAGAAGAACACACAAAGGACATGAGGTTTATATATACTGGTTCGGGCCACCGATGTGGTGTAATACCCTACTCTAGTGTGTGGTGTGGTGGATTGCCTCAGGGGCTGATGATGAACAATACAGGGGGAAGAACGGCCTCACGAGAGGTGTTGTTGAGCTGGTGCAGTGTGTTCTACTTGGTCCGGATCTCTCTCTCTCTCTCTCTCTCTCTCTCTCTTTCTCTTTCTTCTTTTTTCCTATTTTTCTCCTTCTCTCTTCGGGGGCTAGTCCTATTTATAGAGGCCCTGGTCCTCTTCCCAAATAATGAGCGGGAAGGGCGCCAACAATTGGCCATTTTGAAGGGGAACATCTAGTACAAGTTATCCTGACCAAAGGTGGTCTTCGGCTGGCAAAAGCACTGGTGATGACGCCGTCTTGGGCTCCACGGTGACCTCCGTCCTGCCGCTCTGCTGGTCTTGGTCTCGTTGCACCGAAATGGTAACCTTTGCCCGATGCCTTGGCCTGTGCTTGCTCCCTTTGCACCGAAGGGGAAACAAGGACACTGCGCAGGCCGGCGCCCGCCTAATCTCGATCGTCATGGCTTGCATCACGGGCTCCTCGCGAGGCACCCCTGCCTTGATCTCTCCGCCTCCTTGTGAGCCTGCCTGATGAGGCTGCTCCTGAGGAAGCCTCCTGTCGTCCGCCCCGCAAGGCTTGGCCCCTTGCGAGGGTCTTGAGCTTGAGCTGATTAAGCTGGGCCGCACTAGGCCCCCACTCGAGCCAAGCCGCAGGCCGCAGGTAGGCAAGTCTGGGGACCCCCGTTCCCAGAACGCCAACAGTAGCCCCCGGGCCCGAGGCGCGCCCGGGCTGGGCCTAGCAAAGAAGCGAAGGGGCAAGCGCGAAGCACCGCGGGCCCCAATAGCATGCCGCCTTGGGCGTAGCATGGCGACAGATTGGACATGGGCGTATGTGCTTCCCCACGACGCCTCGGCAACCGCATGACTTGACAAGTCCCTGCATGCAGAGAAATGGGTCATGATTACCTACGATCGTGGTGGTCGGCGGTTGGCCTTCTCTAGCTAAAAGTAAGGGACTGTGCGAGCCTCGTTAGCGTATCCCTTCCTGCTACTCCTTTTCTTCTTCTTGGCTACTCGCCATTCCCATGGCTCCGCCGAAGAGATTCTCGCCCATGGAGAAAGGAAAAGCTCGTCCGGCAGGGCCAGACTCCCCATCGACCAAGCGCGGCCGGGGCCGCCCTCGCAAGCACCCCGCGGTCCCCCTAGTGGATTCCCGTGGCCATGGAGGCGGTTCCCTGCGCGGTGGTGAGCGCCCGGTTGCCGATGGGAGGCACGCCGTGGCCGCGAGGCCCCCCAGGCCGCGCTTTCGCTCGGCGGAGGTGCTACCGGAGTTTGTCATGTGGTCGATGGACCCGACCAGCACCTGGCTCCAGCTCCCCTGTTTCTTCGTAGGTGAACTGCCAGCCGGCGCTCGGGGCGGCCTCTGGCTTCAGGCAGATGGTTGCTGCAGCAGGGCCTCCTGGGCTTCGCTGGAGGTCTCCGCTTCTGGGAATGCGGTCCTGATCCGCGGCTGGCAAACGTTTGCCCGTGTGTGCGGCCTAAGCCGGCGGTGCACCCTGCACTTCAAATTCGATGGTGACGCCACCCTCTACGTGAGGGTGTTCGGGGAAGACGGTCGCCGCACTGGGTGCTGCCCCGAAGACGATGACCGCGGCCGCCTGCCCAGCCCCGGTGCTGACCAGGATGAAGACGGCAGCAGGCGTGTAGGCGGCGGCGCTTGGGGCTCGCCAAGCTTCGACGACTCTTTCTCAGGCAGCAGCTCCTCCAGTAGTGGCCGCGACCAGCCCCCGCGCCGCCGTGCCCGCCTGGGTGAAGGTAGCGGGTCAGCCCGCCATCGCGCCCCGGTGAAGCGAGAGGAGGGATCCGCCTGAGCCCCCAGAGGCAGCTCGAGCTTTCTCCGCAAGTTGGTGCCGAGCAAGTCGTGCCCATTTTGTTTTTCTTCTTTCCCTGCGCGGAAAAAGAAGGTAGTATAGGGCCCTACGGGTGCGTGTTAGAACTGTTTGCTGTTAATCATCGTGCTGCTTCCGCTATTTCTGCGCTATGTTTCCGCGCCGCGTGCCCATGTGCGGGAATTATTTAGCTCAGTGGGGTTGACGCGGTCCTCACCTCCCGAGGTTGAGGACTCGCCGCGCGCTTCATGTCCTGCAAGGATTAGCAGGAGGAGTAGCCTTCGGTCTGGTTGTGGGGGCAATCGGCCCAGGTCCTGCGCTCATGTCGCGATGCCCGTGGGGCACGGACTGGGAGGGGTGCTCTCGCAGCAGACACGGATAGGAAAGCTTCAAATGATCGGGGCAGAAAACACTCGCGAGGGCGCCCGCGAACCTCCCTCGCGAGATTTGCGAGAGAAAATGAGGCAAGTGATTGAAAAAGATAAAGAGTCACAAGCCTGGGACGACAACAACTCCAGTAAAACTTCAAACAGGAACGAACAAGCCAACTGCAGAAAGCAAATGAAAAAGCCGCGTCCGGCACCTATTCTAGTCTTCGACGTCTTCTCACCAGTGCGGACCTAAGCGCTGCCACTGGGCGTCGGCGGGAGCCCCCGAGGCCCGAGGGCGGCACTCCGGAGACTCCGGGGCGTGTACAACCCCAGTCATTATTACGTGTGAGTGTCACGGGCAGCGAGCTTCACATGCATTGGCCTTCTTCATAGGCACCGGGCCTTTCCCAAAATGCGGCAGCTTCACAGGCATTGGCCTTCTTCACAGGCACCGGGCCTTTCCCAAAATGCGGCACCTTCACAGGCATTGGCCTTCTTCACAAGCACCGGGCCTTTCCCAAAATGCGGCAACTTCACAGGCATTGGCCTTCTTCACACGCACCGGGCCTTTCCCAAAATGCGGCAGCTTCATAGGCATTGGCCTTTGTCGGATTTCAGGTTTCGGCAGACCCTTGAGGTTCGAACACTGGGGTGCGCGCGGAGATTTCGCCTCCTACCTACCTGCACCCCTCCGCCACGCTAGGATCAAACTATCGAAAGAACAACACAAGGGACACAGGGTTTATACTGGTTCGGGCCACCGTTGTGGTGTAATACCCTACTCCAGTGTGTGGTGTGTGGATTGCCTCTTAGGCTGGTGATGATGAACAATACAAGGAAGAACAGCCTCGCGAGGGTCTGTTCTTGGCTGAGGCGATGAACTGCTGGGAGGAGTTCAGTCACCTTTCTCTCTCTCTCTCTCTCTCTCTCTCTGATTCCAGCCAGCCGACCCCCTAGAGACCCCCAGCTATGTGGGTGGCTGGTACTATTTATAGAGGCCCTGGTCCTCTTCCCAAATATCGAGCGGGAAGGGAGCCAACAATGGCGGGCTAATTTGAAAGGGGACAGCAAGTATCAGCTATCCTGACAAAAGTAGTCTTCGCCTGCGCAAAGCTCTGGTGATGACGCCATCTTGGGCTCCACGGTGACCTCTGTCTCGTAGTCCTCCTGGTCTTGGTCTTGTTGCACCGAAATGGCAACTATCGGATTTCGGGTTCCGGCAGACCCTTAAGGTTCGAACACTGGGGTGCGCGCGGAGATTACGCCTTCTACCTCCCCGTCTCGCAAAGATCTAGACTACTGAAAGAACTGCACAAGAGACACAAGGTTTATACTAGTTCGGGCCACCGTTGTGGTGTAATACCCTACTCCAGTGTGTGGTGGGTCGATTGCCTCTTGGGGCTGATGATGATGAACAATACAAGGAAGAACAACCTCGCGAGGGTCTGTTCTTGGCTGGGGTGATGAACTGCTAGGAGGAGTTCAGCCACCTTTCTCTCTCTCTCTCTCACTCACTGCCCTACTCTTACTTGCCGGCCAACTAAATGAACGAACCGAACCCCGCCGAACCCCCTGCGATGTGGGCGGCTGGTCCTATTTATAGAGGCCCTGGTCCTCTTCCCAAATATCGAGCGGGAAGGAAGCCAACAATGGCAGGCTAATTTGAAGGGGGACAGCAAGTATCAACTATCCTGACAAAAGCAGTCTTCGCCTGCGCAAAGCTCTGGTGATGACGCCGTCCTGGGCTCCACGGTGACCTCCGTCTCGTAGTCCTCCTGGTCTTGGTCTCGTTGCACCGAAATGGCAACCTTTGCCTGATGCCTCGGTACTCCGCGGCTGCGCTTGCCCCCTTTGCACCAAAGAGCAAAGGAGTACGCTGCGCGGGCTGGCACCCGCCTGGCGCCCTGAGTCGTCATGGCTTGTGTCATGGGCACCTCACGAGGTACCCCGCCTTGATCTCTCTGCCTCCTCGCGAGCCAGCCTGACGAGGCCGTGCCTGAGGAAGCCCCGTGTCGTCCGCCCCGCGAGGCTTGGCCCCTCGCGAGGGTCTTGAGTCTTGTGTTGATGAAGATGGGCCGTGCTGGGCCCCCTTTGAGCCACGCCGCAGGCCGCAGGTAGGCAAGTCTAGGGACCCCCATTCCCAGAACGCCGATAGTAGCCCCCGGGCCCAAGGCGCGCCCGGACTTGGCCGTGCCGAGAGGCGAAAGGGCAATGGCGAAGCGCCGCGGGCCCTAACAGCCTGCGGCCTTCGGCGCCGCGTGGTGGTTGATGGGACGTGGGCGTCTCCACTTCCCCATGATGCCTTGGTGATCGCGCGAGTTGGACAAGTCCCTGCATGCAAATCGTGTCATGATTACCTGTGATCATGGAGGCCGGCGGTTGGCCTTCGCCGGCTATAAGTACAGAACTGCGCGTGCCCTTCCAGTCCATCCCTCCTTGCTTCTCCTTCTTCCCGATCCTTGCTCCGCCTTGCCGCGATGGCTCCGATCCGCCGGTTCTCTGCAGCGGAGAAGGGAAAGGCTCCTCGAGAGGGCCCAGACCCGCTCCCGCAGAAGAAACGGCTCGCCCTTTGCGGCCGGGACGAGGAGGACTGTCAGGTGGTGTCGAGGCCTTGGTGCGAGCGGGCTCCGCTGGGGTTCCCGCTTCCCTTGTATGCCCACGTCGAGGGCCTCGAAGGGGTCGATGCCGATCCCCGCAGTCAGCTCCGTCGTCGGCGCCGTCGGGTCACGAAGGTGTGGGTTGTTCCTCCTGGGGTCCACGCCGAGGGCTCCTCCCAGGAGTTCATGCTCCACGTCGCCATTCCTCTCCAGTCTTGGATTCGTCTGCCTCCCTTCTTCGCCTCCATCATACCGCCGGGGAGCCCCTGGAGCTATGGCTGCAGCACGCAGAGGTCGTGGTCGTTGCCCCGGGCGAGGTCTACATGTCTCGTGGCTGGAGAGAGATCGCCCGGGTTTGCAGGGAAAGGGGCGTCTTCACGGTCCACTTGGAGTGTGATGGCGCTTCGGCGATGTTCTTCAAGGTCTTCGTCGCGAACGGGCGCCAGCTGGAGTGTTGCCCCGGGAGAGGTGGCCAGGACCTCGCCATGGTGAGGGCTAGGCCCGTCGACCTCTCCCTTGGCGGCTCTGCAGGCGATGGAGGCACCGGAGGATCCAGCGACTTCGGCGAGATCTTCGCGACTCCGGAGACGAGTGACGATAGCTACGAGCCCTCGAGCCAGCGCCGCTCCTGGAGCAGGGCGGGCTCGTCTGGCCGTCGCCGACTCTGATCTGGATGGGGTTGGCGCCGACACTTGACGGCCCACTGTTGATGATGGCATCTTTTGCTGGAGCGCGTGTAGTTAGCATCCCTTAGGATCCGTTCCCTACGAGGAATCAAAGTGCGCCCCATGGGGGCTTGTAAGGTGCCTGTAGTCCTGTTTGTTAATACATAACCCTTGCTGCAGAGCTGTGCGAGTTGCTGATTCCGTCTTAGCCCAGTTCTCCCTTTGGAACCTCGCGAGGGCTTGGTGCTCTGCGCCGACAGGTCCCAGTCCCAAGGCAGCGTCCGGTAAGAGCCCCTGAGTCACGATGCTCAGGAGGTCCCCTTTGGCGCCCAAGCAGCCGTCGCTCGGTGAGAAAGGAGAGCGGCGTCGCTGACACGAAATTGCATTAGGTGCGGGGGTAATGCTACGACAGCTCGTGCTTTCGGGCGGTGACTTATCTCAAGAGTCGGTGATTATTCCTGGTGTGTCGTCGAGTCCGCGCGTCGGCAGGAGCGGAATCGCTCAGGGAGGTCCTCGCGTGCCCCTTCTCTCCCGCCTTTGCTCCCCCTTCTACTCTACGTCCTCGGGTCCCGGCCCTCGAGCTAGTCTCAGCTGTCGCTGGTATGCCAGGTCGCGATGCCGTGGTCAAGGCCAGAGGGTGAGGGCTGGAGAGCCAGTAGGAGCCCTGAGTCGCGATGCTCAGGCACCCCCCCTTTAACGTGCAAGCGGTTCACGCGGACGAGAGTGAAAGGAACGCCGCGAGGGCCTTGCCTGGTGCAACTCCATTAGGGGATCCTGTAAACTCATCATAGAAGGAAGAAAAGGTTGCCATGACAACTATCAGTCTGCCGTTAGTTGCTTCCGAGGGGAGGTGAGGCACTGGAGGCTTCACGAGGTGGCGCCATGCGGGGCTGCCGCGGCCAGAGCTCAGCCATTCAGGTTTGTCGGCGTTGTAGGGACGGACCCATGCGCAAGCGTCGTGTCGTTGCGGGAGCAATTCCGTCAGTTGGCATCAGTTGAGCAGGCAACTAGATCAAACACGTTAGCCACGAAGGAGAGGATTCATTCAAACAGATGCTGGGAAGGTTGTCGGTGTTCTGGGAACGGGGGTCCCCAGACTTGCCTGCCTGCAGCCTGCGGCGTGGCTCCAAGGAGGCCCAGCATGGCCCATCTTCATCAGCACAAGACTCAAGACCCTCGTGAGGGGCCAAGCCTCGCGAGGCGGACGACACGGAGCTTCCTCAGGCAAGGCCTCGTCAGGCTGGCTCGCGAGGAGGCGGAGAGATCAAGGCAGGGTACCTCGCGAGGTGCCCGTGACGCAAGCCATGACGACTCAGGGTGCCACGCGGGTGCCAGCGCGCGTAGCGTCCTTCCTTCCTCTTTGGTGCAAAGGGGGCAAGCGCAGCTGCGGAGTACCGAGGCATCAGGCAAAGGTTGCCGTTCCGGTGCAATGAGACCAAGACCAGGAGGACTACGAGACGGAGGTCACCGTGGAGCCCAAGACGGCGTCATCACCAGAGCTTTGCGCAGGCGAAGACTGCTTTTGTCAGGGTAGTTGATACTTGCTGCCCCCTTCAAATTAGCCCGCCATTGTTGGCTCCCTTCCCGCTCAATATTTGGGAAGAGGACCAGGGCCTCTATAAATAGGGCCAGCCGCCCACGTAGCAAGGGGTTCGAGCTTTTGGTTCGGTTGGCTAGTAAGAGTAAGAGAGAGAGAGAGAGAGAAAGAGAAGGGTGGCTGAACTCCTCCTAGCAGTTCATCACCCCAGCCAAGAACAGACCCTCGCGAGGCTATTCTTCCTTGTATTATCCATCATCATCAGCCCCAAGAGACAATCCACCAACCGCACACTGGAGTAGGGTATTACACCACAACGGTGGCCCGAGCCAGTATAAATCTTGTGTCTCTTGTGTAGTTCTTTTAGTAGTTTCAGATCCTTGCGAGGCGGGGAGGTAGAAGGCGTAATCTCCGCGCACACCCCAGTGTTCAAACCTTAAGGGTCTGCCGGAACCCGAAATCCGACATTTGGTGCGCCAGGTAGGGGTGCGCCGGAATTCGTCTTCTACCACTCCATGCCCCGTCACGTCGTCATCACCATGCCCGACGACCAGGAGGGCAACCTCGACCCGTGGGCTGCGTGGCCAGACCGCGCGGAACCGCTCGCCTCGAGCGACCCCGTGCCCCAGGCAGCTCGCGGTCCGCAGGGCGCTAAGGTCCGCAGGCGACGCGGACAGACTTCGACAACTCTTACGCCACGGCAGGCGCGGTCGACAGCAAGGGCCTCCAATCACGCCGCGACTGCGATACCCTACACCCGCCGGGAGCAGGCAAACTCGAGGGCCGCACTCACGGTGGCCCGAGAGCTGCTGCGGTGCAGACTGCTGGAGGACGGCTGCGACATACTGCTGGAGCGAGTGGCGGAGCTCCTGGGCTTCGCCGCCTCGGGGGCTCACCCCTTCTCCACCCAGCTCCCATCTCAAGCCCAGGGCGACCCGCGCGGGGGCTTCGCGCGCGCCCGCGGACTCCAAGGCTACTCCGACGCCAGCGAAGCTGTCAGCACCGGACCGGCGGCGGCGCTGCCCCCGCCCCCGGCCCGCGAAGAAGAAGGACTCAACGCGACCCGTGGCCCCAGCGAGCGGCCGCGTTGCCTCCCCGCAGTGGGCGTGATAGGCGGGACCGCATGGCGTGCGGGGCATCACGGCGTGGCATTCAGGATAACGGCGACAGAGGAATACGTGCCCCTCATGATGGACCAAGGACACCCTCACGAGAACGGACAAGGCTCGCTCCTCGGCCCAAGCTGGGGGGATGAGGCACTGGAAGCTGAGCCCCTCCAGGAGCCCCAGAATGGTCCCACTAGCCACGCTGGAGGCAACGATTATCGGGCACCACTGATTCTTTAGGAGCAGGTATACGCTAACCATGGATCGCAGGAAGTGCAGGTCGCCGCAGCAAGCAGCTGCCCCGCTCCCACAGTCTCCTACCCCTCGGGAGGAGGGCGCAGGGGGCTGCAGGAGAGGGGCCGAGATCCGAAATCACCACCGCGGCATTCGGAGCAAGGTGTTCTCAGAAGGTAGGCCCTCTGCTGGGGAGGTGCCTCAGGGCCTTCCCCTGGCGGAGGACCCGTGGTCGTCGGGGGAACCGCTGGCGACCGCTCTATCCCATCGGGCGGCATCCTGGGTTCCGGTCGTTGCTGATGGCACTAGAGTGTGGCGCAAGGCGGGGCCCTCGTCTGGCGATATGAAGCAAGGCCAGTACCTGTGAAGAAGGCCCAGTGCCTGTGAAGCTCGCCGCTCGTGACACTCACGTAATAATGAGTGGGGCTGTACACGCCCTGGAGTCTCAGGGGTGCCGGCCTCAGGCCCTGGGGCTCCCTCCCACGCCCAGTGGACAGCACTTAGCTCCGCGCTGGTGAGAAGACATCCAAGACTAGATTAGGTGCCGGACGCAGCCTTTTGTCTGCTTTTCATTGCCTTTCCCTTTCGCTGTAGCTTTTCCCCCGCTGGGTTTAAGTTGGATTCGAATTTGAGATTTGCGTGTGTTCGGGGAGGGGGTGCTTATTCTCGCTCGAGCCATTTCTCGCGTTCTGGTTACCGCTTTGCCACAGCTGCCTCCCCTTGCGAGCCCCTCGCGAGTCCGGTCAGGCCTGGCTCGTGCGCAACCCAAACTGCTGCTGTTGCTCCCTCTCGGGAGGATCTTCGGGTGCCTGTGGAGGTTGCCCTGTTTGGAAAAGGCCCAGAGCCTGTGAAGCAAGGCGAGTGCCTGTGAAGCTCTCGCGTTCGAGAAAAGGCCCAGAGCCTGTGAAGCAAGGCGAGTGTCTGTGAAGCTCTCGCGTTCGAGAAAAGGCCCAGAGCCTGTGAAGCAAGGCGAGTGCCTGTGAAGCTCTCGCGTTCGAGAAAAGGCCCGGAGCCTGTGAAGCAAGGCGAGTGCCTGTGAAGCTCTCGCGTTCGAGAAAAGGCCCGGAGCCTGTGAAGCAAGGCGAGTGCCTGTGAAGCTCTCGCGTTCGAGAAAAGGCCTAGAGCCTGTGAAGCAAGGCGAGTGCCTCTGAAGCTCTTGCGTTCAGGAAAAGGCCGAGAGCCCATGAAGAAGGCCAACGCTTGTGAAGCTCCCCGCCAGCGGCACCCTCGTGTCCGACGGATTCAACTAAAGAACACCAAGGGCGTCACACCCTCCCACAGGCTATTTCGGGGCTAGCGAGAAACAAAGGTAAACCTGCCAACCGCCCGGCGCGGGCGCTCGTGCTATATGACAACTACTGATACGACGAACACTGGTTCTACATGAGGGGCTTCCCCTCCCAAAATGCTCTCACAACCATCAGGTCAAAAACCTGAGTTCTATTCATGCAGGGTAAAAAAGACAGGAGCGATACACATTCAGTCGGACCAATCCCCCAATGCGTTCCCGGAAGCACCTCCCGAGCCTTCGCTGGGGTTGCCAAATTCGCCATCGTCGTCTGCGTCGCCGCCAGCTCGTTAGGGCCGCTCGCCGCGCCGCCCTCGTCAGCACCCACGATCACGTCATCATCGTCTGAAGCGAAGGCCCTGACAAGGGCGTCCACATTGTCTTCCACCCAGTGCACCAGGTCACCACGGATGGCCTGGGGAACTGGGGTGATGACAGCATCAAAATCGAAGCGGGAATCCATGTTCAGGAGATGGCTGAAGACACGGGAGAAGACGCGCCCGAGCAGCGCACGGCTCCTCTCTTCCACCAACCTATCGACCCTTGCCGAACGCGCCTCCAGCTGCGTCACCACGGCAGTGAAGAACTGAAGGTTGCCAGCATAGTTGGCTGTGTGCGGCTTGCCAACATCCGCCTCATAGATGTTGCCCAAGGCCGCGCTAGCTCTCTCCCGAAGCATGACGAGCATGGGACCGTGCACATGCTCCAGGACCTGCCGCTGACGTATCTCGTCCGTGTTTTGGCGCGCGACGCCCTCAGCCTCCTTTGCCCGCTGACGAAGACGGAGCATCTCGGCGTGGGAGGTGGCTAACTCCCCTTGCGCTACCTCAAGGGCGGCCTGGGAGGCGTTGGCCAGCCGCGCCGCCTCCTCACGCTTGACCCTGAAGGCTGCGGTCCTCCCTTCAGGTTTGACCCGGATCAACTCCAGTCTCCTCTCGAACTCGCGCTCGAGGTCTTGGCGCATCATCGCCCCCGACGACCGACCTCCTCCAGGACACAAGCCTCCCGTGTGGCGACATCGTCCTCCGCCTGCGTCACCAAGCGCTCCCTCGTCTCCAACCACTCGTACTCGTGAGTGCGTTCGGCGGCTTCCAGCGCCAACGCTTCTTCGCCCCTCTGGAGCTCGGCTGGGTCGCCGGAGGCCACCCGCATCGACGCAAGGGCCAGCTCGCGCATCTCCACTTGCTCCTCCAGTGAGTGGCACCGGGCCAGGAGCTCGCGAGCCCGCTCCTCCGCCGCCTCTCGCCATCGGTCAGCTCTCCGGGCCTCCTCGGTGGCCTGGGATCGGGCCACTCGAGAGGCCTCCAGCGACACCTTCGCCTCTTCATCGTCAAGATCATGCTGACGGCGCGCGAGGGAGATGGCGGCCTCCAGCTCGCGCCTCCCTGCAGCCAGGCGCAGGCCCTCGGCCTCCAGGCGCGCGTCTTCATCAGCAAGCTCCTGCCCAAGCAAGTTCACCGCGTCGGTCGCTCTTTGAAGGAACCCTTGGCGGCGAGTGCGGCGCTCCCGGGCGCGCTCAAGCACATCTTCCACACCATCATCCGCCCCAAGCAAGCGCCGGGGGCCGCGAATCATCGTTCCCCCGGGCAGGGGGCTGGGGGTTGGCGCCCTCGCGGCGGCCGGGCGCGCCGCACCAGAAGCCCAGCCTGGAGCCAGCCCGTCCCCAGATGAAGGGCGCAAGGGACGCCTCAACTAGTCGCAGTCCGCGACCATACGAGAAGCCCACAGCAGACTGGCTATTCCCCGAGAGGGCTCACGAAGGAAAATCGCGGGGAATGAAGGGCCGCAGTGCACCTCGGGATGGTCCACCCCTTCAGATGCCCTCACCACAAGGGCGGAGCTGCTCAGAGCATTTGAAGACGGTAGAGGGGGCGAAGCCAAGGGAGGCGGCACCTCTGCTACTTCCGCGAGCTCGGCCGGAAGGGGCCTGCGGAGCAAGGATCAGTGAAAGCAACAAGAGGATCAGGAGCCAGAGAGGAAGAAGACTTACTCGTCAGTGGCGAAGTACTTCCTGCGCTTCAGCACGCGACAAGGGAAGTCGTCACCCAGGGCCTCCCTTTTCCTCTGGAGGGCCTCAAAGTCCACGCGGAAGCGGCCCAAGAGAAGAGCGCAAGGATCAACCTGCGGTGAGGACGGAGCATCAGAGCGATCCGCGTCAGGGGCGCCAGCCTGACACGTGCCGCCCATCACCTCGCCAAAAGACGTGGCTGGGGCCTTGCTCCAAGGCCCCAGCCCCGGGCACTGGGAGCGGCTGCTTGCCACCTTCAGCCGCAGCGGCACGAGTCCCAGGAGCTGTCCCCTCGCGAGCATCACCCGGCGCTGCCACCTCATCAGGAGCCCCCTCGGCCTCCGGCGCCTCCTGCCTCCCTGCTCCGCCACTTGAGGAGGAGCCACCTTGGCTGGTGGGAAGGGCAGTCACCACCATTGGATTCTTGCGAGGTCCCTGGAGGCCGGCGGGGCGCAGCCCCCACTCATCAAAGACGGGCATCTGCTTCACGAAGTCGGCCCTGCTCTTGCAGAAGTACAGCAAGGCCCCTCCCTGCCGGATGTTGCCGGGATTGAGGTCCCCGGCCAAGGTCAAGAGCGTCGACTTCAGCACCGCGGGAGCCAGGTCCTCTTCCCAGAGCCTCATGCTATCCTCGCGCCCGCGGAAGGCCCACATCCGGCGAGAGTGGCGTTGAAGGGGAGCAACACGGCATAACAGAAACTCCTTCACCACCTTAGGCGCTGTCACGCCGAGTATCCTCAGGAGCGCGAAGCGACTCCAGACAAAGACGAGCCGGGGGCTCTTGAGCGTCTCCTGGCCCCAACCCGAATTGTGGACAGCAGGCGAGGTCGGCTCTGATAGCAGGGGGCTGGGCACCACTGCGTCCACATACAACCACCGCGAGCGGAACCCAACCGCGGGCAAGGGGAGTTTGAAGTCAATCCCAGAGGCCTCGGTCTCATGCTCGGCAGCAAAGCTCACGCACGCCCAGCATTGGGAAGGGTCGGCAAGGTGCAGCGAGAAGAAGTGGCGCAACAAGGCAACCGAAGGAGGGATGCCCACCATGGCTTCGCAAACGAAGGCGAAGACCGAAAGGAGGGTGATGGACTCAGGACTTAGATGCATCATGTGGATCTGATAATGGGAGAGCACGACATTGAAGAAATCAGAGAAGGGGGGAACCAGACCCGCCCACAAGGCGTCGATAAAACACGGGACCTCGGTTGCTATCCTGTCGATGGAGAAGTGGGACGCGGACCAGGCCGTCGTCCTCCCGCACTCATTGAAGGCGGAGGCCAGAGCCAAGCTGTCCCTGCCCAGGCACTCTTGATTGAGTACGGTCGACTGGCCGACGGCGGGGGCCACCGATGGCGGCGCACAAGACGGAGGCATGGGCTTCTCCCCTCTCTCCTTCCTCGTCGGAGTCATGGCAATGGGAAGGGGGGGGGGGGGAGATTCGAGATTGGATTGGAGGCGGGAGCAGGCGTTCGAGGGAAGGAAGAACAGGGGACGCACGAGCAACAGGAAGGGGAGCGGCTGTGTGCAATTACAAGTCCGCCTAGCAGGGCGCAGAATAAGGGGGCGTGGGGGGAACAGTGCCGCCCACATCCCATCAACCGCCACGCGGCACCCAAAGGCCACAGGATGTTAGGGCCCGCGGCGCTTCGCCCTCACCCTTTCGCCTCTCGGCACGACCAAGTCCGGGCGCGCCTTGGGCCCGGGGGCTACTGTCGGCATTCTAGGAACGGGGGTCCCAAGACTTGCCTGCCTGTGGCCTGCGGCGTGGCTCAAAGGAGGCCCAGCATGGCCCATCTTCATCAGCACAAGACTCAAGACCCTCGTGAGGCGGACGACACGGAGCTTCCTCAGGCACGGCCTTGTCAGGCTGGCTCGCGAGGAGGTGGAGAGATCAAGGCAGGGTACCTCGCGAGGTGCCCGTGACGCAAGCCATGACGACTCAGGGCGCCAGGCGGGTGCCAACGCGCACAACGTCCTTCCTTCCTCTTTGGTGCAAAGGGGGCAAGCGCAGCCGCGGAGTACCGAGGCATCAGGCAGAGGTTACCGTTTCGGTGCAATGAGACCAAGACCAGGAGGACTACGAGACGGAGGTCACCATGGAGCCCAAGACGGCGTCATCACCAGAGCTTTGCGCAGGCGAAGACCCACGCGGCCTGGGAACGATGCAGCCATGGGAGGGCGCTCCCAGCTGGAAATGAAACTTGTAAGATGTCACCTGAGGGTGCCGAGGGCGAAGGGATGTTGGTGCAGCAGAGTCGGTAGGCTGCGGAAGCCTATCCTCACGACCCCCCAGGCCCAGGGGCCTCGGGAGGCTCCAGAGGCACTCGTAGCTCTTCGTGAATCATCTCCATCTCCGCCAAAGCTGCGGAACGCCTGTCTTCTTGAGCCTCCATGATGCCCCTCATGAGGCGCTGGCACGTAGCAACCGCGCTCGGCAAGCC
The DNA here is from genome assembly GCA_034509565.1 of Triticum monococcum. Lineage (NCBI taxonomy): Eukaryota > Viridiplantae > Streptophyta > Magnoliopsida > Poales > Poaceae > Triticum > Triticum monococcum. Next base: position 501,187,717 of record CM067841.1, read on the forward strand.
GTAAGGCATGCGAACGTAGCTGTGGGGCGGACCCCCGCAGCGCCCCACTCGCGAGGGCCAGAGGCGCTCCATCGTAGCGACTTGGTTGAGCCCTGGTACATCGATGCAGACACGCAGCCCACCATCCTCGCCTGGATGGGGAGCCACAGCCGGTAGACGGCGGCAACCTCTCATGATCCTTGATTCCTGTAGTTCTTGAATGGCCTTGTCGACGAACTCCTGCGGGTCTGACCTTCCTTGCCTTGCTCCTTCTTAAGGGAAACGTGCTTCGAAACACACCCCCAAGTGGTGCCCAAGCACCTCCCTTGTGACCCTGGCCAGGTCGGTGGCCCTCCAGGGGAGAGCCCCCGAGCCCTGCCTGAGGAGGGTGCCGGGCGCGCTTTCCTATGCGATGGAAGGAGGTTCCCCCTGGGCAGATGCGGGCCCTGAGGGTCCCGCCTCCCGAGGGGCCGGTCTGGATGATGTCTTCTTCTTCTTGGGAGTGGTCTTGGGAAGCCTCCTGCTTCCGTGATCCGGGTCTTCCAGTGACGCGGCCTGAAAGGCTTGTTCCAGGGAACACACTGCATCCTTCTCTTCATAGGGCACCGTGATGACTCCGCCGCTCCCTGGCATCTTGAGGACGTTGTAGCCATGGTGAGTCACGGCCATGAACTTGGCCAGCACTGGGTACCCGAGGATGGCGTTGTACGGCAGGCGGATGTGGGCGACGTCGAAGTCGATGAGCTCAGTGCGATAGTTGTCGCATGCCCCGAAGGTGACAGGGAGACGGACCTGCCCAATCGGGACCGTGGAGCCGTCGGTGACTCCGGAGAAGGGCTTGGTTGGCTGAAGCTGGTCGTAGGGCACTTGGAGATTGTTGAACGTTTCCACGGACATGACGTTGAGCCCTGCCCCACCATCGATGAGGGTCTTGGTGACTAGTACATTGCTGATGACTAGGAGCAAAGCATCGGGAGGACTCCAGCTGTGGCCGCACACTTGAGTTGATCCGCTGAGCTGAATGTGATAGCGCATGCCGACCACCTGAGAGGGCGCGTTGCTTCAAGCCTGGGGAGGACTGCATTCACCTCACAGGCAAACTGCTTGAAGATGCGTTGGGAGGCTGGGGCTTGAGCTCCGCCCAGGATGCAGGCGATGGCGCGTGGCTCCTGGAAGCCCCCAGCCCCCTCGTCTTGATGGCGGTCCTCGTTCCTCCTTGGCTGAGGCGGCAGTGGAGGGAGGCCTGCGTTGCCCTATGGGCGATCCTCACGAGGCTGATCCCTCCAGTCCCCCTCGCAAGGCGGGTCTCGCTAGCGATCCTCGCGAGGTTGATCGCGCCACCCTTGGCGCGGGCCGCGGTCTTCCCAGCGTCCTGTGTTTCTTCCTCCTCCTCGGTCGTAGCCCCGATCGGCGCGGTCGGGACGACGGCCGATCCTTCTTTCTCGCACGGCGCAGAGTTCTTGGCATTCGTTGGTGTTGTGGGTGTGGAGGTCGTGGTACACACAGTACCGGCTGCCCCTGGAGGACTCGGGCAGATCATTGCCCCGCTTGGTGTCTGGTTCTGCTGCGAGCACGGCAGCCCCCTTGCGCTTCACGTCCTTGGCCTTGGGCTTCTTCTCCTCTGGGTCTGCGGCAGGCAGCTCGAGGAGGGAGAGGCGCCCCTCCTCATCCCTGGCGCACTTGGTCGCTAGGTTGAACAGCTCCAGGGAGGTGCACAGGTCTTCATGCATCGCCAGCTCTTCCTTCATCTTGACGTCGCGCGCGCCATCGGAGAAGGCCAAGATGATGGCCTCCTCGGACACCTTGGGGATCTTGAGGCGCGCGCTCTTGAAGCGCTGGATGTACTTTTGTAGGGTCTCTCCAGGTTGTTGCTTGATGCGGCACATGTCGCTCATGGCGGGTGGCCGATCGCGAGTACCTTGGAAGTTGGCGATGAAGCGGGTGCGCATCTGGTCCCAGGAAGAGATCGTGCCTGGAGCCAGATTCAGGAGCCAGGTGCGAGCTCCTTCCTTGAGCGCCATAGGGAACCAGGTTGCCATGACCTTTTCGTCCCCGCTGGCAGCTTCGATGCCCAGCTCACAGAGCTGGAGGAACTCTGCAGGGTCAGTCGTTCCATCGTAACAAGGAGGCAGGTCTGGCTTGAACTTGCCAGGCCACGCGACGCTACGCAGCTCGGTGGTGTAGGCACGGCAGCCTGCAGTGGCCATGAAAGGCTTCGGCTGGTGGAGAGCTTGGTCTTGAGGGTCCCCACACGCTACAGCTAGGAGCAGCGCGGGGTCTTGGCGTGCCGGAGCTGGAGCAGGTTCGCGGCGTGCCGGAGCAGGGAGCGCCCGGGCAGCTCCTTGCGGGCGAGGGATTTCTTGGCAGCTCTGTTCTTGCTGCGCTGGCACCTGACGGAGCGGGTTCCGCCCAGGGGCCACGCGCCTTGGAGCCATGGCGTCTTCTTGGAGAGGAGGCGGCTGGTACGCCTCCAGAGCTTCGTTTCCCACGTGGGGCGGGGTGTGGCGCAGAGGAACGGACGGCGCGGGAGAGCCCCTTGTGGCGCGGACAAGCTCGGCGACGCGGTCGAGCCACTCTTCGTAGACGTCGTCGATGGGACGGTAGCGCAGGAGCTCGTTTGCCGCGAGGAGCGTAGCTCGAGCCTCCAAGGGTGCGCGGAGCGCACGGGACGAAGAACCAGCTGGTGCGAGCGATGGAGTAGCGGTGCGTCCGTCTTGCCGCATGGACGGATGCTGAGACGACGCTTGCTGCTCGCCCCCCGCCGGGCCGGTGGCGGCGTTGATGGCGGGCGACGGGGAACGACGAGGACGTCCGCCGACAGGCGCCGTCTGGGCGACGCGGGAAGCGATGGTGGCCCGGCGCTCGGCGCGGGCCCGACGAGTGTCGGACATGGATGCGACGGTCGGAGGAGAACGGGGCGGTGGACGATGAATTCCGGCGCACCCCTACCTGGCGCGCCAATGTCGGATTCCGGGTTTCGGCAGACCCTGAAAGTTTGAACACTGGGTTGCGCGCGGAGATTACGCCTTCTACCTCCCCGTCTCGCAAAGATCTAGACTACTGAAAGAACTTCACAAGAGACACAAGGTTTATACTGGTTCGGGCCACCGTTGTGGTGTAAAACCCTACTCCAGTGTGTGGTGGGTGGATTGCCTCTTGGGGCTGATGGTGATGAACAATACAAGGAAGAACAGCCTCACGAGGGACTGTTCTTGGCTGGGGTGATGAACTGCTGGGAGGAGTTCAGCCACCTTTCTCTCTCTCTCTCTTTCTCTCTCTCTCTCTCTCTCTCTCTCACTCACTGCCCTACTCTTACTTGCCGGCCAACTGAACGAACAAACCGAACCCCGCCGAACCCCCTGCTATGTGGGCGGCTGGTCCTATTTGTAGAGGCCCTGGTCCTCTTCCCAAATATCGAGCGGGAAGGGAGCCAACAATGGCGGGCTAATTTGAAGGGGGAAAACAAGTATCAACTATCCCGACAAAAGCAGTCTTCGCCTGCGCAAAGCTCTGGTGATGACACCGTCCTGGGCTCCATGGTGACCTCCGTCTTGTAGTCCTCCTGGTCTTGGTCTCGTTGCACCAAAATGGCAACCTTTGCCTGATGCCTCGGTACTCCGCGGATGCACTTGCCCCCTTTGCACCAAAGAGGAAAGGAGGACGCTGCGCGGGCTGGCACCCGCCTGGCGCCCTGAGTCGTCATGGCTTGCATCATGGGCACCTCGCGAGGTACCCCGCCTTGATCTCTCCGCCTCATCGCGAGCCAGCCTGACGAGGCCGTGCCTGAGGAAGCCCCGTGTCGTCCGCCCCGCAAGGCTTGGCCCCTCGCGAGGGTCTTGAGTCTTGTTTTGATGAAGATGGGCCGTGCTGGGCCCCCTTTGAGCCACGCCGCAGGCAGGCAAGTCTGGGGACCCCCGGTCCCAGAACGCCGACAGCAACCTTTGCCTGATGCCCCGGTACTCCGCAGCTGCGCTTGCCCCCTTGGCACCAAAGAGGAAAGGAGGACGCTGCGCGGGCTGGCACCCGCCTGGCGCCCTGAGTTGTCATGGATTGCGTCACGGGCACCTCGCGAGGTACCCCGCCTTGATCTCTCCGCCTCCTCGTGAGCCAGCCTGACGAGGCCGTGCCTGAGGAAGCTCTGCGTCGTCCGCCCCGCGAGTCTTGGCCCCTCGCGAGAGTCTTGAGTTTGTGTTGGTGAAGATGGGCTGTGTTGGGCCCCCCTTTGAGCCACGCTGCAGGCCGCAGGCAGGCAAGTCTGGGGACCCCCGTTCGCAGAACGCCGACAGTAGCCCCCGGGCGCAAGGCGCGCCCGGACTTGGCCGTGCAAGGAGGCGGAAGGGCAAGAGCGAAGCGCCGCGGGCCCTAACAGCCTGCGGCCTTAGGCGCCGCGCTTCGGTTGATTGGACGTGGGCGGCACTGTTCCCCCACACCCTCCTTATCTTGCGCCATGCTAGGCGGACCCGTAGTCGTACACAGCCGTTCCCCTTTTATCGCTTGAGCGCCCCCTGCCCTTCCTCCGCTCGAACCCTGGTTTCTGTTTTCAATTCAATCTCGAATCCTTCCCCCCTTCCTATCGCCATGGCCCCGACGAAGAAGGGAAGAGGGAAGAAACCCGTGTCTCCGCCTTGCCCGCCGCCGTTGGCGGCCCCCGTTGAGGGCTTGGGCAAGGTCAGCTTGGCTCTGGCCACCATCTTCAATGAATGCGGGAGGACGACGGCCTGGCCCGCGTCCCACTTCTCCATTGACAGGATAGCTACCAAGGTCCCATATTTTGCCGACGCCCTGTGGGCTGGTCTGGTTCCCCCCTTTTCTGATTTCTTCAATGCCGTGCTCTCCCACTATCAGATCCACATGATGCATCTGAGTCCTGAATCCATCACCCTCCTTTCGGTCTTCGCCTTTGTTTGCGAAGCGATGGTGGGCATCCCTCCTTCGGTTGCCTTGCTGCGCCACTTCTTCTCACTGCATCTTGTCGACCCTACCCAATGCTGGGCGTGCGTGAGCTTCGTTGCTGCGTCTGAGACTGCGGCCTCTGGGATTGACTTCGAGCTCCCCCTGCCCGCGGTTGGGTTCCGCGAGCGTAGGCTGTACGTGGACGCAGGGGTGCCCAGCCCCCTACTATCGGAGCCGACCTCGCCTGCTGTTCCCAATTCGGGCTGGGGCCAGGAGACGCTCGAGAGCCCCTGGCTCGTCTTCGTCTGGCGCCGCTTCGCGCTCTTGAGGTCGCTTGGCGTGACAGCGCCCAAGGTGGTGAAGGAGTTCCCGCTATGCCGCGTTGCTCCTCTTCAACGCCACTCTCGCCAGATGTGGGCCTTCCATGGGCGCGAGGATCGTATGAGGCTCCAAGAAGAGGACCTGGCTCCTGAGGTGCTGAAGACGACGCTCTTTACCCTGGCTAGGGACCCCAACCCCGGCAGCGTCCGGCAGGGAGGGGCCTTGCTGTACCTCTGCCAGAGCAGGGTCGACTTTGTGAAGCAGATGCCTGCCTTTGCTGAGTGGGGGCTGCGCCCTGCCGACCTCCAGGGACCTCGCGAGAATCCAGTGGTGGTGACTGCCCTTCCAATCGGCCAAGGCTACTCTTCCTCAAGTGGCAGAGCAGTGAGGCACGAGGTGCCAGAGGCCGAGGGGGCTCCCGGCGTGGTGATAGCGCCGGGCAAGGCTCATGAGGAAGCAGTTATCGGGGCCCATGCAGCAGAGGCTGAGGGTGACAAACAGCTGCCCTCTGCGCCCGCGACTGGGGCCCCTGAGGCTCCGGCTACTTCTCTTGGGGAGGCGATTGGCGGCGCATATCAGGCAGGCACCCCTGATGCTGATCGTCTTGACGCTCCATCTTCGTCGCAGGTCGATCCCTGCGCCCGACTCTTAGGTCGCCTCCGCGTGGACTTTGGGGCCCTCCGAAAGAGAAGGGAGGCCCTGGGCGATGGTTACCCTTGTCGCCTGCTAAAGCGCAGAAAGTACTTCGCCACTGATGAGTAAGCCTTCTCCTTTCCCAGCTCCCGATCCTTCTGTTGCTCTTACTGACCCTTGCTCCGCAGGCCCCTTCTAGCCGAGCTTGCGGAGGCGGCTGAGGAGCCGCCCCCCTTGGCTTCGCCCCCTCCACCGTCCTCGAGTGCTCCGAGAAGCGGAGCCCTCGTGGTGAGGGCGATCGACGAGGCGAGCCGCTCCGAGGCGTATTGTGCCCCCGCGCACCTCGCGATCCCCCTTCGCGGGCCTTCTCGCGGCATAGCCAGCCTGCCGTGGGCTTCCCGCCTGGTTGTAGACTGCGATTGGCTGAGGCGCCTCCTGCGCTCTTCTCCTGGGTACGGGCTGGCCCCAGGCCGGGCTTCTGGCGCGGCGTGCCTGGCCGTCGCGAGGGCGCCAGCCCCCAGCCCCCTGCCCGGAGGGGGAGTGCTGATTCGTTGCTCCCGACGCTTGCTTGGGACAGATGATGGTGTAGAAGACGTGCTCGAGCGCGCTCGGGAGCGTCGCGCTCTCCGTCAAGGATTCCTTCGAAGGGCGGCTGATGCGGTGAGCCTGCTTGGCAAGGAGCTTGCTGATGAAGACGCGTGCCTTGAGGCCGAGGGCCTGCGCCTGGCTGCAGATAGGCGCGAACTGGAGGGCGCCATCGCCCTTGCACGCCGTCAGTGCGATCTTAACGACGCAGAGGCCAAGACGTCGCTGGAGGCCTCTCGGGAGGCCCGATCTCGGGCCGCTGAGGAGGCTCGGGAAGCCGGCCGGCGGCGAACGGTTGCAGAGGAGCGGGCTCGGGAGCTTCTGGCCTGGTGCCACTCGCTGGAGGAGCAGGTGGAGCTGCGTGAGGCAGCCCTCGCGTCAATGAAGGTGGCCTCCGGTGACTCGGCGGAGCTCCAAAAGCATGAGGAGGCACTGACATTGGAAGCCGCCGAACGTACCCGTGAGTACGAGCATCTGGAGACGAGGGAGCGCTTGGTTACGCAGGCGGAGGATGATGTTGCTACACAGGAAGCCCGCGTCCTAGAAGAGGTCGGACGTCGAGTGGTGATGGCGCATTTGAACCTCGAGCACGAGTTCGAAGAGAAGCTGGTGTTGATCCGCGCCGAAGCTGAAGGCAGGACTGCCACCTTGAGGGCCAAGCTGGAGGAGGCGATGCTTCCCGGGCTGCCCTTGAGGTGGCGCAAGGTGAGTTAACCACCTCCCAGGCTGAGGAGCTCCTTCTTTGCCAGCGGGTGGAGGAGGCTGAGGCCATCGCGCGCCAGAATGCGGACGAGATACGTCAGCGGCGGCTCCTGGAGCATGAGCACGACCCTATGCTCTCCACGCTCCGGGAGAGAGCCAATGCGGCCTTGGGAAACATCTGCTAGGAGGCCGTCGGCGAGCCGCACGCAGTCAACTATGCGGGCAATCTTCAATTCTTCACTGATGTGGTGATGCAGCTGGAGGCGCGGTCGATTAGGGCTGATAGGTTGGTGGAGGAGAGGAGCCGCGCCCTGCTCAGGCGCACCTTTTCTTGCGTCTTCAGCCACCTCCGGAGCATAGATCCCCACTTCGATTTTGACGCCGACATCGCCCCAGTCCCCCAGGTCGTCCGAGGCGAACTGGCGCACTGGGTGGAAGACAATGTGGATGCTCTTATCAGGGCCTTCGCCTCAGACAACGACGGCGTGATCGTGGCGGCCGACGAGGGCGGAGTGATGGGCGGCTCTGATGCCGCTGGCGGCAACACGGACAGCGATGGCGAGTTCGGCGATGCCAGCAACGGCCCCGGTGGTGCTCCCGTGGACGCATTGGGGGATTCATCCGACTGATTGTGCATCGTTCCTGCTTCCTTACCCTGCATGAATAGAACTCAGGCTTTGGCCTGATAGCTGTGAGAGCATTTTGGAGGGGGAGCCCCTCATGTAAAACTTGTGTTTATCGTATCTGTAGGAGCTACATTGCCCATGCGCCCGCGCCAAGTGGTTGGATTAAGCGACACGATGGTCGGCTAATTTACCTTTGTCCCGTGCTGGCCCTAGGGCAGCCCATAGGAGGCTGTGGTGCCCTGAGTATTTTCTGATTGAATCCGTTGGATCTGCAGTAAAACGCCCTCCTGAGAGGACGCGATGGCGGCAGTCTGGGCTGCGCGCAAGCTAGGCCTGACCCGGCTCACGAGGGGGTCACGAGGGGAGGCAGCTGAGGCAAAGTGGTAACCGATACGCGAGAAATTGCTCGAACGAGACTAAGCACCCCTTCCCCGAACACACGCAAATCTCAAATTCGAATCCAACTTGAATCTAGCAGGGGAAAGCGACAACCAAAGGGAAGAGCAACGAAAGCAAACAAAAGGCCGCGCTGACACCTAGTCTAGTCTTGGACGACTTCTCACCAGCGCGGAGCTAAGTGCTGCCACTGGGCGTGGGAGCGAGCCCCAGGGCCTGAGGCCGGCACCCCTGAGACTCCGGGGCGTGTACAGCCCCACTCATTATTACGTGAGAGTGTCACGGGGCGGCGAGCTTCACAGGCACTGGGCCTTCTTCACAGGTACCGACCTTGCTTCATATCGCCAGATGAGGGCCCCGCCTTGCGCCACACTCTAGTGCCATCGACGACGACCGGAAACCAGGACGCCGCCGATAGGGTCGAGCGGTCGCCAGCGGTTCCCCCGATGACCACGGGTCCTCCGCCAGGGGCAGGCCCTAGGGCACCTCCCCAGCAGAGGGCCTACCTCCTGAGAACGCCTTGCTCTGAACATCGCGGTGGTGATGTCGGATCCCTGCCCCTCTCCTGCAGCCCCCTGCGCCCTCCTCCTGAGGGGTAGGAGACTGTAGGAGCGGGGCAGCTGCTCGCTGTGGCAACCTGCACCTCCTGCGATCCACGGTTAGCGTATGCCTGCTGAAGGATTAGCGGTACCCGATATTCGTTGCCTCCAGCGTGCCCAGTGGGACCGTCCCGGGACTCCTGGAAGGGCTCAGCTTCTGGCACCTCGTCCTCCCAGCTTGGGCTGAGGAGCGAGCCTTGTTCGCCCTGGTGCGGGAGTCCTTGGTCCATCATGAGGGGCACGTACTCCTCTGGCGCCGTCATCCCGAAGGCCACGCCATAGTGCTCTGCGTGCCACGCGGTCCTGCCTGACGCGCCTACCGTGGGGTGGCAGCACGGCTGTCCACTGGGGCCGCGGGTCACGTCGAGTCCCTCTTCTTCGCAGACCGGGAGCGGGGGCAGCGTCGCCGCCGGTCCGGTGCTGACAGCCTCGCTGGTGTTGGTGTAGCCTTGGAGCCTGCGGGCGCGCACGGAGTCCCCGCGCGGGCTGCCCTGGGCTTGAGATGGGAGCTGGGTGCAGAAGGGGTGAGCCCGAGGCGGCGAAGCCCAGGAGCTCTGCCACCCGCTCCAGCAGCACGTCGCGGCCGCCCTCCAGCAGTTTGCACTACAGCAGCTCCCGGGCCATCATGAGCGTGGCCCTCGAGTTCGCCTGCTCCCGGCGGGTGTACGGTGTCATGGTCGTGGCGTGATTGGAGGCCCTTGCTGCCGACCGCGCCTGCCACGGTGTGAGGGCCGTCGAAGCCTGTCCGCGTCGCCCGCGGCCCGCAGCGCCCTGCGGACCGCGAGCTACCTGGGGCATGGGGTCGCCCGAGGCTAGCGGCTCTGCACGGGCGGGCCACGCCGCCCACGGATCTGGGTTGCCCGCCGGGTCGCCGGACATGGCGATGACGACGCGACGGGGCACGAAGCGGTAGAAAGTGGATTCCGGCGCACCCCTACCTGGCGCGCCAAATGTCGGATTTCGGGTTCCGGCAGACCCTTGAGGTTCGAACTATGGGGTGCGCGCGGAGATTTCGCCTCCTACCTACCTACACCCCTCCGCCGTGCTAGGATCAAACTATCGAAAGAACAACACAAGGGACACAGGGTTTATACTGGTTCGGGCCACCGTTGTGGTGTAATACCCTACTCCAGTGTGTGGTGTGTGGATTGCCTCTTAGGCTGATGATGATGACCAATACAAGGAAGAATAGCCTCGCGAGGGTCTGTTCTTGGCTGAGGCGATGAACTGCTGGGAGGAGTTCAGTCACCTTTCTCTCTCTCTCTCTCTCTCTCTCTCTCTCTCTGATTCCAGCCAGCCGAACCCCTAGAGACCCCCCAGCTATGTGGGTGGCTGGTCCTATTTATAGAGGCCCTGGTCCTCTTCCCAAATATCGAGCGGGAAGCAAGCCAACAATGGCGGGCTAATTTGAAAGGGGACAACAAGTATCAGCTATCCTGACAAAAGTAGTCTTCACCTGCGCAAAGCTCTGGTGATGACGCCGTCTTGGGCTCCATGGTGACCTCCGTCTCGTAGTCCTCCTGGTCTTGGTCTTGTTGCACCGAAATGGCAACCTTTGCCTGATGCCTCGGTACTCCGCGGCTGCGCTTGCCCCCTTAGCACCAAAGAGGAAAGGAGGACGCTGCACGGGATGGCACCCGCCTGGCGCCCTAAGTCGTCATGGCTTGCGTCACGGGCACCTCGCGAGGTACCCCGCCTTGATCTCTCCGCCTCCTCGTGAGCCAGCCTGACGAGGCCGTGCCTGAGGAAGCTCTGCGTCGTCCGCCCCGCGAGGCTTGGCCCCTCGCGAGGGTCTTGAGTTTGTATTGGTGAAGATGGGCCGTGCTGGGCCCCCCTTTGAGCCACGCCGCAGGCAGGCAAGTCTAGGGACCCCCGTTCCTAGAATGCCGACAGCCTTCTTCACAGGCACCGGGCCTTTCCCAAAATGCGGCAACTTCACAGGCATTGGCCTTCTTCACAGGCACCGGGCCTTTCCATAGGCGCTAGGCCTCGCTCAGGGATAGAACCTCCGGAGATGTTCAATGTTCCACGCATTCTGGACGGGTACCCCCTCCGGGGTCTCTAAGCGCGCGGAGCCAGGCCTGGAAACATGAACAACCTTGAATGGGACCTCCCACATGGGAGAAAGCTTGTGCATCCCCTCCCTAGAGAGAACCCGTCTGAGCACGAGGTCCCCTACCTCAAGAGTTCTGGGGCGGATGTTGCGGCAGTGGTATCGCCACATCGCCTGTTGATACCTTGCCGCTCGTAGCGCGGCTTCTCGACGACGTTCCTCCCCCAGCACGAGATCCGTCCCCCGCATGGTGTCCTGCTGCGTGTCATCAAACGCCAGGACCCGCACGGAGCGACGCCTGACCTCGTGAGGGAGGACAACCTTTGCTTCGTAGACGAGGAAGAACGGGGTCTCGCCAGTCGGCTTGGCTGCGGTTGTGCGGATAGACCACATCACGGACTGGAGCTCATCGTACCAGCCACTGTCGCAAGCCTCCAGCTTCTTCTTGAAGGTCCTAGCTTTGAGGCCCCTCAGGACCTCCGCGTTGGCTCGCTCGGCCTGGCCGTTGCTCCGGGGGCGTGCCACCGAGGCGTAGCATAGCTGCGTTCCAAGGTTAGCACAGTACGTTTTGAAGAGATTACTGGTGAATTGTGAACCGTTGTCGGTGATGATGCGGTCAGGCACCCCAAACCGGCTCACGAGACCCTTGATGAACTTGACTGCAGAGCCTGCTGGGATGGTGCAGACAGCTTCAACCTCATCCCACTTGGTGAACTTGTCCACAACGACGTAGAGTAGCGATAGCCCCCTGGCGCCCGAGGGAACGGGCCCAGAATGTCTAGCCCTCAACCTGCGAACGGCCACGAGAGGGGTATAGTCTGTAGACCCCCCACCGGCTAATGGATCTGCCTAGCATGGAACTGGCAGGCCTCGCAAGCCTTCACCAGCTCAACGGTGTCGCTGAGTGCTGTGGACTAGTAGAATCCACCGCGGAACGCCTTGCCGACGAGGGTTCGCGACGATGAGTGGTGCCCATAGTCTCCGCCGTGTATGTCCGCCAACAGCTCCTTCCCTTGCTCTCTGGAGATGCAACGTAGGGACACGTCGTTCGGTCGCTTCCGGTAGAGCTCCCCATCCTTGATGCAGTAAGCCGTGGCCTGCCGTGCTACACGCTCTGCCTCCTCCTCGCTCTCCGGCAGGGTCCCTTGCATCAAGTAGTTCTTGAGCTCTGCGATCCAACACCCTTCCTGAGGCTCTAATGACAGGAGCAGGCGTGCCCCTGAAGCCGGGCCGCAGGCCGGAGCTCCCGAGGTAGGCGGCTGAGGGAGATCCTCCCTTGGTTGCGCCGTGCTCGATAGTGACGGTGCCGCCGAGGGTTTGAAGAGCCGCTCCTCGAAGACGCCAGGCTCCTGAGGCAGCCGCCTGTATGCCCTCTTGGCAATGTCATCAGCCTCTTGATTGGTGCCACGAGGCACATGCTGCAACTCCAGCCCCCAGAACCGCTTCTCCATCTTGCGAACCTCAGCGAGTTAGGCTTCCATGTGCTCATCCTTTGGTTCATATATCTTGTTGGAGAAGTTGACGAGGAGCTGCGAATCGCCCTTGATAATGAGGCGCTTTACCCCTAAGGCGATTGCGGCTTTCAAGCCTGCTATTAGGCCTTCGTACTCTACTATGTTATTGGAGACCTTTTCTCCGTGCTGGAAACAGAGTTGCATGGCGTAGTAGAGTTTGTCCTGGGTAGGGGATACGAGCACTGCACCAGCTCCCGTGCCGTGTCGGGAGAATGCCCCATCGAAGTACATGACCCAGCCGTCTGGTGCCTCACTTCCCGGGGAAAGTGATTGGTCCTCGCCTGCCTCGAGACCCGGTGCTTCTGCCCATTCTGCCACGAAATCCGCAAGTGCGGCTCCTTTGATGACTCTGGTCATACTGAATTCTAGCTGAAATGCCTGTAGTTCAATGTTCCATTCAGTGACTCTTCCAGCTGAGTTGGGGCTCCTGAGTACCCTTTCCAAGGGGTATGCTGAGACGACTTTGATGGGATGGCCTTAGAAATAGTGTCGCAGCTTGCGTGAGGCCACTAATAGCGCGAGGAGGAGTTTTTGAGGCATGGGGTACCGCGCCCTTGCGTCCTGTAGCACCGTGCTGACGAAGTACACGGGATGCTCGACGAGGTTGAGGGTGCTGGCGCAGCTTGCATCCTCCAGAGGTCGAGGCGTCTCCTGAGATGGTGGAGCCCCCAGTGCTTGGTCGCTTGGAGAGGCCTCTCCTGCCCCGGGTGCGTTCTCCTGCTGTGGTTGTTCCCCTCCGGCTGCGGTCGTGGTCCTCACAAGGCCCTCTTGGCTTTGCTTTGCTTCATCCTGGACGGTTGCCGCGGCCTTGGTCCGGCGCTCCTCCCTGACCGCCACCAGGGCTGCGCTAGCGGAGTAGGGGGTGGCCACAAGGTAGAGCACCAGGGGCTCCCGTGGACATGGAGCTACCATCACTGGTGGGCTGGTAAAGTACCTCTTGAGATCTTGGAATGCCTTGTCGGCCTCTTCAGTCCATTCGAAGGGGCCTTTCTTCTTCATCAGCTTGAAGAAGGGCAGTGCTCGTTCCCCCAGCTTGGAGATGAAGCGCCCTAGCGCGGTTACACGCCCGGTGAGCTTCTGCATCTCTCTGAGGGTCCTTGGCGGGCTCATGTCTTTGACTGCTTTGACCTTCTCCAGGTTGGCCTCGATGCCCCTGTGGGACACGAGAAAACCTAGGAGCTTGCCCGACGGGACCCCAAACACGCACTTCTCCGGGTTGAGCCGTAGGTCCACTTCGTTGAGGCTCGCAAAGGTTTCTTCCAAGTCTTGTATAAGGGTTTTTGCATCCCGGGACTTCACCACAATGTCGTCGACATAAGCTTTAGCGTTCCTCCCGGGCTACCGGCCTAAGGCGATGTGCATCAGCCGCTGAAAGGTTGCACTTGCATTGCGCAACCCAAATGGCATGCACGTGTAGCAGTACACTCCACATGGGGTCAGGAAAGCCGTTTTTCCACGTCTTCTACCGCCATCTTGATCTGGTGATAGCCCGAGAAGGCATCTAGGAAGCACAATAGGTCACACCATGTGGTAGAGTCGACTATCTGGTCAATGCGGGGGAGCGGAAATGGATCCTGTGGGCAGGCTTTGTTGAGGTTGGTGAAGTCGACACACATGCGTTCCTTTCCTCCCTTTTTCGGCACAACGACCGGATTAGCCAGCCAATCAGGGTAGCGGTGTCGGCGTTCTGGGAACGGGGGTCCACAGACTTGCCTGCGTGCGGCCTGCGGTGTGGCTCAAGTGGGGGCCCAACGCGGCCCATCTTCATCAGCTCAAGCTCAAGACCCTCGCGAGGGGCCAAGCCTCACGGGGCGGATGACAAAAAGCTTCCTCAGAGGCAGCCTCATCAGGCAGGCTCGCGAGGAGGCGGAGAGATCAAGGTAAGGGTACCTCGCAAGGAACCCGTGACGCAAGCCATGACGATCGAGACCAGGCGGGCGCCAGGCGAGCGTCGGCCTGCGCAGTGTCCTTGTTTCCCCTTTGGTGCAAAGGGGGCAAGCACAGGCCAAGGCATCGGGCAAAGATTGCCATTCCGGTGCAACAAGACCAAGACCAGTAGAGCGGTAGGACGGAGGTCACCGTGGATCCCAAGACGGCGTCATCACTAGTGCTTTTGGTAGCCGAAGACCACCTTTGGTCAGGATAGCTTGTACTAGATGTTCCCCTTCAAAATGGCCAATTTTTGGCGCCCTTCTCGCTCATTATTTGGGGAGAGGCCCAGGGCCTCTATAAATAGAGCTAGCCACCACAGAGTAGAGACAGCTAGAAAACCTTGAGACATCGAGAAAACCCCAAGAACATCGAGAAGACAAGGGAGAAATCTGGTAGAACCCTAGCAGAGAGAGAGAGAGAGGCGATTGAACTCACCCTAGCAGTTCATCGCACCAGCTCAAGAACACCTCTCACGAGGCTGTTCTTCCCTTGTACTGTTCATCATCAGCCCCTGAGGCAATCCACCACACCACACACTTGAGTAGGGTATTACACCACAATGGTGGCCCGAACCAGTATAAACCTCGTGTCCCTTGTGTTATTCGTTGTTTTCCAACTTAGATCATGCGAGGAGATTGGACGTAGATCGGTAGGGGAGAGATCTCCGCGCGCACCCAGTGTCCGAACCTCAAGGGTCTACCGGAACCCGAAATCCAACATTTGGCGCGCCAGGTAGGGGTGCGCCGAAATCTTTCTTCCGCCGTTCGTGTGTGATCTTCCGCTGTGTCCATGGCTGACGCTCGTCAGGCTCGCACCGAGCGCCGGGCTACTCTCGCCACCCGCGTCGCCCAGACGGCACCCGTCAGCGGACGTCCTCATCGTTCCCCGTTTCCTGCCGCCAACGTCGCCACCGGCCCGGCGGGGAACGAGCAGCAGGCCTCCTCCCAGCATCCTTCGGTGCGGCGGGAGGGCCGCACCGCCACACCATCGCTGACTCCGGCCGCTTCGTCGTCCCACGCCCGTCGCGCCCCCACGGACGCGCACGCCGCGCTGCTCCTGGCAAGAGAACTCTTGCACTACCGCCCTGTCGATGACCTCTACGAAGACTGGCTCGCCCGCATCACCGAGCTCGTCAGCGCCGCAGGGGGCTCCCCCTTGCCGTCCCTCGCACTGCCTTGCCATCCATTCCGCACATGAGGCGAGGATCAGGAGGTGCCTCCACCACCTCCTCCCCAAGGAGGCGCCCTGGCTCCCAGGCATGGAACCCCAGGGCAAGACGCTCCGCGCCCGGCGCCTGCGCAGCAAGAAAGGAGCTGCCAAGAGATCCCTCGTCCCCAAGAAGGTGCTCGCACGCTCCCAGCGCCGGCGCGCTAAGATTGCGTCCCTGCACCTCCACGCCAAGACCCTGTGCTGCTCCAAGCGGCAGCGCGATAATTCCCAAGAGCAAGCCCAGTACCAGCAAAAGGCACTAGTGGCCACAGCGGGCTGTCATGCCCTCACCCCGAGCTACGCAGCGTCGCATGGCCAGACAAGTTCAAGCCTGACCTGCCCCTCGCTACGATGGCACGACGGACCCTGTGGAGTTCCTGCAACTCTATGAGCTATGCATCGAAGCCACCAATGGAGACGAAAGGGTCATGGCGAACTGGTTTCCCATGGCGCTCAAGGACGGGGTCCGCACCTGGCTCCTGGACCTGGCTCCTGGCATGATCTCCTCCTGGGATGAGATGCGCACTTGCTTCATCGCCAACTTCCAGGGCACTCGCGACCGGCCCCCGTCCATGAGCGATCTGCGCCGCATCAAGCAGCAGCAAGGGGAAACCCTGCAGAAATACATCCAGCGCTTCAACAACACTCGCCTCAAGATCCCCAAGGTGACTGAAGAAGCCATCATCTCGGCCTTCTCCAATGGCGTACGCGACGTCAAGATGAAGGAGGAGCTAACAATCCATGAAGACCTGTGGACATCCCTGGAGCTGTTCAACTTGGCGACCAAGTGCGCCAGGGCTGAGGAAGGGCGCCTTTCACTCCTCAAACTCCTAGCTGCCGACCCACAAGAGAAGAAGCCCAAGGCCAAGGACGTGAAGCGCAAGGGGGCTGCCGTGCTTGCAGTGGAGCCAGACACCAAGCGAGGAAGGGATCAGCCTGAGTCATCCAAGGGCAGCCGGTATTGCGTGTACCACGACCTCCACACCCACAACAACAACGAATGTCAAGAGCTCAGGGCCGTGAGAGATGGACGTGTCGGCCGACGCCCCGAGTGCAACAACAGGGGTTGTGGCCGAGGAGGAGGAAGAGGTGGAAGACGATGGGAAGACCGTGGCCCTCGCCAAGGGTGGCGAGACCTACCTCGCGAGGATCACTAGCAGGGCCAGCCTCGCGATGGAGGCTAGAGAGATCAGCCTCGTGAGGATCACCCACGCTGCAACGCAGGCCTTCCTCCTCTGCCGCCACCGCCAAGGAGGAACGAAGACCAACATCAGGACGAGGGGGCTGGGGGCTTCCAGGAGCCGCGCGCAATCGCTTGCATCTTGGGTGGCGCGCAGGCCCCAGCCTCATAGCGCATCTTCAAGAAGTTTGCTCGCGAGGTGAATGCAGTCCTCCCCAAGCTTGAGGCCACGCGCCCTCTCAGGTGGTCCGCGTGCGCTATCACGTTCAGCTCAACGGATTAGCTCAAGTGCGCGGCAACGGCCGGAGTCCTCCTGATGCTTTGCTCCCCAGTCATCAGCAACGTGCAGGTCACCAGGACCCTCATTGATGGCGGAGCAGGACTCAACGTCCTGTCCGTCGAGACGTTCGACAATCTCCAAGTGTCATACGATCAGCTTCAGCCAACCAAGCCCTTCTCAGGAGTCATTGATGGTTCCACTATTCTGATAGGGCAGGTTCGCCTTCCAGTCACCTTCGGGCAGTGCAACAACTACCGCACCAAGCTCATCGACTTCGACGTTGCCCACATCCGTCTGCCATACAACGCCATCCTCGGGTACCCAGCCTTGGCCAAGTTCATGGCAGTGACTCACCATGGATACAAGGTCCTCAAGATAACAGGAAGCGGTGGAGTCATCACCGTACCCTATGAAGAAAGGGACGCAGTGTGTTCACTTGAGTGCGCGTTCCAAGCCGCGGCAATCGAAGACCTGGACCGCAGAAATGGAAGACTTCCCGAGGCGACCCACAAGAAGAAGAAGGCTTCACCTGGCCCAAGCCATAAGGAGGCAAGCGCCTCCGGAGGTGTTGGGTCAGGATCTGCGCCCAATCAGGGAGCGCCACCCTCTCTCACATAGGAAGGCGCGCCCGGCGCCCTCCTCAGGCAGGGCTCGGGGGCTCATTCTTGGAGAGCCACCGAATTTGCCAAGGTCGCGAGGGAGGCGCTCGTGCACCACTTGGACGAGTGCTTCCAGGCACGTTTCCCTCAGGAAGGTACAAGGCAAGGAAGACCAAACACTCAGGACTTCATTGCAAGCAACACTCAGGAGCTACAGGAGTCGAGAGTCATGCGTGGCAGCCGCTGCTTGCCCGCCATGACCCCACATCCAGGCGAGGATGGTGGGCTGCGCGTCTGCATCAACGTACCAGGGCTCAACTGAGCCGCGTCTCAGGAGCGCCTCTGGCCCTCGCGCGCGGGGCGTTGCGAGGGTCTGCCTCACAGCTACGTTCGCATGCCTTTCGGCCTGCCGAATGCGGTCGCCGCTCATCAACGCCTGCTGAGGAGCATTCTGGAGGCTCAGGAGGTCAGGCATGGTACGGTCCTGGCGGAGATGGAGAAGGCCCTCGGAAACCCACCTGTGCCCCCAGAGCCTCCCGAGGCTCCTGGGCCTGGGGGCTTGTGAGGGTCGACGTCTTCATCGCGCATCGCCCGCTTCTTTAGCATCACTTCATCTTCAATGGCACCAGGTGACATCTTTCTAAGTTCCGTTTTTAGCTGGGAGCGCCCACAGGGCCGCATCATTCCCAGGCCACGTGGGTCCGTCCCTGCAGCATGTATCCGTTTTGCTTATGCTCTTTACTTACCTTGTCGGGGGCACCCCTCGGGCTGCATCATCCCCGAGCTGCTCGGGCCTGGCCCAGCAGCATTTGCCTTTCCTGCGTCTACTTAAAATGAATTTACTCTTTCGCGATCAATTATCACCTGCCGCTTATCGCGGACTTCTCCGCTTTCATGCAAAGCGCTTGCACGTTAAAAGGGGGTACCTGAGCATCGCGACTCATGGACTCCTACTGGCTCCCCAACCCTCACCCCCTGGCCTTGACCCACGGCATCGCGACCTGTCATACCAGCGGCGGCTGAGCTCGCTCGGGGGCCGGGACCTGAGGACGTAGAGCATTTGCATTCTAACCACCCTGCAGGAACACACCATTGATAAAGGCCCAGAGCCAAGCGCAACCCGCCTCGAGGTAGGGCCTCGTGAGTCCCGCTCTGGCTCACGAGTCCCCAGATACACCTCTCCTAGCCCTACCGTGCCGACCACGTGTCAGGGTGGGGCTGTACACGCCCCGGGGGCTCCTCCAGGAGGGGATCCCCCTCCCACGTACCAGTGGAAGCACCATGCTCTGCGCTGGCTGACGACACTTCCGAGGAGCGGCTATGCCCGTACACATACGGAAGCGCTATGCTCCGTGCTGGTGATAAACAACTAAGGGCGGCCCCCGGCTGTACCAACCTCAGGGAGCCCAGAGCTCAGTGTCCGGCACCATCACAACGCCTCCCCTCGGGAGCGCCGCGCGAGGGGGCTGGACACGGGGGCTACGTCCAGGCCTTGCCCGAGCGCACGCCACCCAGCCAGGTCCCTCGGACCTGGTCGTCACGCGCCCCTCCCCGAGCAGAGCCAAGGTATGGAAATCCATTTGAACGTCAAGGGGGTCTCCTGTGCATCGCGACTCAGGAGCCTAACTTGCCCCGTAGCCCCTCACTCCTTAGTCCCGTCCTGGTTTCCAGTCGGGGCTAACGCTGGGTGAGGTACGCGCGGGGCCGGGCCCTGCCGACGCAGAACGATCAATCCACTCCTCGTCCCCCCTTTCCTACTTGTTGCTTGTGCGTCAAGGGGGACTCCTGAGCATCGCGACTCAGGAGCCTAACTTACCATGTAGCCCCTCACTCCTTAGTCCCATCCTGGTTTCCGGTCAGGGCCAACGTTGGGTGAGGTATGCGCGAGCAAGTAGGGGAGAAAATGCAAATTCCAGGAAATTCAAAGCAAATATTACAAGCTATAGATTGTTTTACGACGCCAAACACAAGTTTAAACGCCTCCGCGAGGCATGGTGCATGCTGCAGGAATAACAACAGGACAGAAGCCGCGAAGGGATCACTCTCCAGTGGCGCCGCCTCCTGGGGCCGCGGAGCTGGCGACACCGTGCCCGGGCAAGATACTGAAGGCGCGGAACCTCCCCAGCAAAGCTTCGGCTCGGCCTTTCACGGCCTCAGCGGCAGCGGCAGCAAGTTCGCCGCTCACGGGCTCCAGCAGGCTGTCGAGGTCGACGTTGGGGTCGCGCAGGTAGACGTGGCTGAGGACACGCGTCAGCGCCACCGAAGATAGGGCACGCGCCTCGGCCTCGGCCGTGGGGCCAAGGCCGTCAACGACATCTTCAAGTGCACGGACCAGGAAGGGAAGCAGCTTGGCAGGGCCGTCCTCCGTGCCGTCCAGCGGTTCCTCCAAGCCGCTCTCGTAAAGCGTCTTCAGCGCGGCACGAGCCCTCTTCTCCATCTTCGCGAAGGCCACCCGATCCTCCACCAGGACCTTCGCCTTGGCGTCCAGCTCGTCCCTCTTCGCCTGCAGCGACCGCTCCAGCGTCTCCAGTTTGCCATGGTGGTCATCGAGCTTGGCTTCCCGGTCCTTGACGGCAGCCTCCCGAGCCTTCATCTCCTTCTCTTTCTCTTGGCGGTCGTGGACCTCCTTGGCGGGCTCGTCGCGCAGGCCTTGCAGCTCGACCTCCAGCTCCTTGCAGCGAGCCTTGGCAGCCGCAGCGTTGCCCAGGGCAGCATCGCGGGCAGCCTTGGCTTGGTTGGCGGCCTGCTTCTCCCTATCGGAGGCTGCCACGGCCTGGCTCAGTGCTGCTTGGACAGAGGCAGCATAACGGGCCCAGCCAGAAGCTAGCTCCAGGCGCCCGGCCGCTAGGCGAGGGTCCGCGCTCAGAAGATCCTCCCGCAACTGGCTCAGTTCGCTGGCGACCTGGTCCAGGATGGCGGCAGAGGAAGCAGAAGAAGCGGGAATTGGTGGAGTGGGCAAAGAAGACGACGGCGTGATCACGGCTTGGCAGGAAGGAACCCCCTGGGCCTTGGACGCCATGACTGCATCATCGAGCGCAGTCGACTCCAGGATCAGCGGGGCCATGGGGGCTGACTCCTCGGCAAGGCGTCCCAGTCGGCCTCGCGAGGACGATCGGACCAGGGAGGCGTGAGCCGCGCTGTCTTCCTCCCCAGCGGACGAAGGCACCGCCCTGGCAGATGGACTCGCCCCAAGCAGGGCCGCAGAAGCCCCTCTCAACCTCTTCGCCACAGGTACCGGCCTGACAAGAGAATATGGACGTCAAGCCTCGGCGGCAGAAACCAAGCAAAGCGGGAATCAAGCACTTACTGGTCATCGCCCGTGTTCCCAAGCAACCTCCGGCCGAACTTGAAGCCCGAGAGCCTGCAACTTGGGTCAGCCTCGGGAGGCCTGGAAGCAGAAGCCACATCGGGAGGGCTGGGGCTGGCTTCAGACCGCCCAGGGATCAGAGCGGACCCTGGGGGAACCAGCCCCGACCTGCCCTTCCTTGTGACCAAGGGAGAGTCCTCCCCGCCTCGCCCGGCGCCGGCATCGTCGTCATCCGGCATGGAGCGGAGGGCCCGAGACCTTAGCCGAGGGAAGGACTCCCCCGACTCCTCGCCAGTCGCCTTGAAGACAGACTCTTCCTCTTCCGCCTCTTCTTCCTCCTCACTCCCGCTGGAACTGTTGGAGGACACGTCCACCATCACCGGCGCCGCAAGATCCTCGGGAGCTACGGCGGGCACCAGCCTCCTCACCGTTGAAGGTGGGCATGGCGTTCACCACCTGCTCCCAGTCGTCGCAAAGGAATAGGGGGACGGGGGCGCCCACCGGCTTCGCCACGTCTCCCCCAACCAAGGAATGGAGGGCCGCGACCAGATCCTCATCGGTCAGGGCCTCAGAGCTTAGGCGCAAGGCAGCATCCGCTTCCCCAAGCCTCCACAGCGGGAGTGAGTGCTCCTGGAGTGGAGCCACCCAGTGCTCCAGGAACTCCCTCAAGAGCGAGGCCCCGGTCAGCTTCGCCGCCCCCAAGTTGCTTGGCCTCAGGTCCGCGTTCATCCTCTTCAGCACCGCCATCGCACGGGGGTCGATGAGCTCCGTGCGGGACCACGTGTCGACGACCTTGGGCTGCCCCGTAGGCAGCACCAGACAGGGGTGGAGACGCCCGACATCCACCATGACCCACTTGCTCCGGAAGCCTTCGATCCTCTTCGAGATAGCATTGGAATTGGAGTACGCGATGAAGCTCGCACACGTGGAGACATGGACACCAAAAACCCGGAGGAAAAAATAGTGACGCGACAAGGCCACCGAGGGCTTTACCCCGACGTGAGCCTCACAATAGTAAGCAAAAAACTCCAGGAGAAGAACGGAGTTGGGGTGGAGGTGCAGAGCCTGCAAGTTGTACTGGCGGAGAACAGCAAAGAAGAACTCAGAGAAAGGAGGCACCAGACCGGCGACAATGGCGCTCACAAAGAACGGATAGAAGGTGCTCCCCTTGACTTCAGGCTGGTCGGAGCTGGCCTTGAGCACAGTCGCCCCCTTGCTGCCCTGCACCACCGTGATCAGGCGCATAAGGGCGAGGTTCTTCTCTGACAGGTTCGGGGAATCCAGGGCCAACGAGTACCAGGCCTCGGCCGGGGACTCGCGAGGTGCCATGGTGTGCCGGATGAGAAGGATTGAGACATATCTGGAGGATTTCGGAAGCAAGAAGGAGGAGAGCGAGAAAGGGGATCTGGAGCGAGGCGAAGGAGAACAAAGCAAGTATGTCTGGCCCGAGCACCTCTCTTGTCAGATGGACAGTTGCCGAGGCGTCGTGGGGAAGCGCAGATGCCCACGTCCAATCAATCGCCACGCGGCGCCCAAGGCCGCAGGATGTTGGGGCCCGCGGCGCTTTGCGCTTGCCCCTTCGCTTCCCTGCTGGGCCAAGCCCGGGCGCGCCTTGGGCCCGGGGGCTACTGTCGGTGTTCTGGGAACGGGGGTCCCCAGACTTGCCTGCCTGCGGCCTGCGGCGTGGCTCAAGTGGGGGCCCAGCGCGGCCCATCTTCATCAACTCAAGCTCAAGACGCTCGTGAGGAGCCAAGCCTCGCGGGGCGGACGACAGAAAGCTTCCTCAGAGGCAGCCTCATCAGGCAGGCTCGCGAGGAGGCGGAGAGATGAAGGCAGGGGTACCTCGCGAGGAACCCGTGACACAAGCCATGACGATCGAGACCAGGCGGGCGCCAGGCGGGCGCCGGCCTGTGCAGTGTCCTTGTTTCCCCTTTGGTGCAAAGGGGGCAAGCACAGGCCAAGGCATCGGGCAAAGATTGCCATTCCGGTGCAACAAGACCAAGACCAGCAGAGCGGCAGGACGGAGGTCACAGTGGATCCCAAGACAGTGTCATCACCAGTGCTTTCGACAGCCGAAGACCACCTTTGGTTAGGATAGCTTGTACTAATGTTCCCCCTCAAAATGGCCAATTGTTGGCGCCCTTCCCGCTCATTATTTGGGGAGAGGCCCATGGCCTCTATAAATACAGCTAGCCACCACAGAGTAGAGACAGCTAGAAAACTCGAGACATCGAGAAAACCCCAAGAACATCGAGAAGACAAGGGAGAAATATGGTAGAACCCTAGCAGAGAGAGAGAGAGAGAGAGAGAGAGAGGCGACTAAACTCACCCTAGCAGTTCATCGCACCAGCTCTAGAACACCTCTCGCGAGGCTGTTCTTCCCTTGTACTGTTCATCATCAGCCCCTGAGGCAATCCACCACACCACCCACTGGAGTAGGGTATTACACCACAACAGTGGCCCGAACCAGTATAAACCTCGTGTCCCTTGTGTTGTTTGTTGTTTTCCAGCTTAGATCACGCGAGGAGATTGGACGCAGATCGGTAGGGGAGAGATCTCCATGCGCACCGCGGTGTCCGAACCTCAAGGGTCTGCCGGAACCCAAAATCCGACAAGCGGACCTCGCGGATAACTCCTGCCGCTTCTAGCATCCGGGTCTCTTGAACGATGAAAGCTTGTTTCTCAGTGGACTGTCGCCTCGCCTTCTGCTTCACGGGGCGCATGTTGGGGCACACGTTGAGGTGATGCTCAATAACACCCCTCGGGACCCCTGCTAACTGATCAGGTTCCCATGCGAACACCTTCTTGTTTGCACGCAGGAACCTCACCAGGGCCTTCTCCTGCTCGGGCTCGAGGTTGGCTCCTATGGTGAAGGTAGCGTCAGTGGACCCGTCCTCGTCGACCGGTACCTGCTTGGTTTCTGCCTTGTCTTGGGTGAACAACTGCTTCTTTTTAGCCGGCGCAGCCCCCTTGGGCTCAAGGGCGTCGGTGCTGGTGGGCTGTGCCACCGCGGCCGCCCTGAAAGCAAGCTTGAGTGCCTGCAGCGCATCCCTTGTGTCCCTTGACACGGTAAGGACGCCGCTGCTCCCGGGCATCTTCATGAGGTTATACGCTGGGTGAGTTGCTGCCATGACCTGGGCCAAGGCCGGATAGCCGAGGATGGTGTTGTAGGGGAGGCTGATGGGGGCGATGTTGAAGTCGATCAGCTCTATGCGGAAGTTGTCGTGGGTGCCGAAGGTCACTGGGAGGCGGATCTGTCCCAAGGAGGTGGATATGTCCCAAGGAGGCGGTGGAACCGACTCCGACACCCGAGAAAAGCCTGCTAGGCAGACGCCGGTCTAGCGGCACATGGAGGAGGCTGAAGGCCTCCACCGAGAGCATGTTGAGGCCAGCACCGCCGTCGATGAGCGTCCTGGTGACGGCCACCTGGCAGATGGTGGGGGCGCACAGCATCGGGAGCGCACCCAAACCGATGGGGTTGAAGGGGTGATCATCCGAGTCGAAGGTTAGATCAGCCTCGGGCGCCACCCAGTCCGGGGGTCTTCTTGATGCTTGGAGGCGGTGCTAATCCGGCGGGTGAACGGCTTGACGTGGTGGCTCGAGGGTGGTGCCTGTGAGCCACCCAGGAGAGTTGCGACGATGGGCGGCACTGGTGCGGCATAACAGGCGAGGAAGAGTTCGCGCAGCTCCTCCCAGGAGGTCACAGAAGCCGTCGACAGGTGGAGGAGCCACACGCGCGGGTCACCGGCGAGGGCCATGGGAAACTAGTTGGCCATCACCCGGTCGTCACCCCCGGCTTTGAGGACTTCCTCCTCATACGCCAGCAGGAAAACCAGCGGATCCGTCGCGCCGTTGTAGCGCGGCGGCATCTCAGGCTTTAACTTGTGCGGCCACTGCACCTGTCGCAAGGTGGGGGCCAAGGCTCGGAGCCCCGCGGCCCCAGTGCCGGCATCGGTTGCCGGAGCAGGCGGCGCGTTGTCCGCCATGAGGGCGAAACGCGATGTTGGTGGAGAGCGGGTCGTCGAGAGGGAGAACTCGGGTGCACCCCCTACCTGGCGCGCCAAATGTTGGATTTCGGGTTCCGGTAGACCCTTAAGGTTCGAACTTTGGGGTGCGCACGGAGATCTTTCCCCTACCGACTCGCGCTTCTATGGATCGCAGGAAATCTAGGCTGGAAAGAAGAACACACAAAGGACACGAGGTTTATACTGGTTCGGGCCACCGATGTGGTGTAATACCCTACTCCAGTGTGTGGTGTGGTGGATTGCCTCAGGGGCTGATGATGAACAATACAGGGGGAAGAACGGCCTCGCGAGAGGTGTTCTTGAGCTGGTGCAGTGTGTTCTTCTTGGTCCGGATCTCTCTCTCTCTCTCTCTCTCGTTCTCTTCTCTCTTTCTTTCTCTTTCTTCCTTTTTCCTCTTTTTCTCCTTCTCTCTTCGGGGGCTAGTCCTATTTATTGAGGCCCTAGTCCTCTTCCCAAATAATGAGCGGGAAGGGCACCAACAATTGGCCATTTTGAAGGGGAACATCTAGTACAAGTTATCCTGACTAAAGGTGGTCTCCGGCTGCCAAAAGCACTAGTGATGACGCCGTCTTGGGCTCCACGGTGACCTTCGTCCTGCCGCTTTGCTGTTCTTGGTCTCGTTGCACCAGAATGGTAACCTTTTCCCGATGCCTTGGCCTGTGCTTGCTCCCTTTGCACCGAAGGGGAAACAAGGACACTACGTAGGCTGGTGCCCGCCTGGCGCCCGCCTAATATCGATCGTCATGGCTTGCGTCACGGGCTCCTCGCGAGGCACCCCTGCCTTGGTCTCTCTGCCTCCTCGCGAGCCTGCCTGATGAGGATGCTCCTGAGGAAGCATAATATCGTCCGCCCCGCAAGGCTTGGCCCCTTGCGAGGGTCTTGAGCCTGAGCTGATGAAGCTGGCCGCACTGGGCCCCCACTCGAGCCACGCCGCAGGCCGTAGGCAGGCAAGTCTGGGGACCCCCGTTCCCAGAACGCCGACAAAAACCCCATCTTGTTATCCTCGATGGCAACAATACAATACGTGCCTTGCTGCCCCTTCTGTCACTGGGAAAGGACACCGCAAGATCGAACCCAAAGCTAAGCACTTCTCCCATGGCAAGAACCACCAATCTAGTAGGCCAAACCAAACTAATAATTCGAAGAGACTTGCAAAGACAACCAATCATACATAAAAGAATTCAGAGACGATTCAAATATTATTCATAGATATACTTGATCATAAACCCACAATTCATCGGTCTCAACAAACACACCGCAAAAAGAAGATTACATCGAATAGATCTCCACAAGAGAGGGGGAGAACATTGTATTGAGATCCAAAAAGAGAGAAGAAGCCATCTAGATACTGATTATGGACCTGTAGGTCTGAAGTAAACTACTCACACTTCATCGGAAGGGCTTGGATGATGATGTAGAAGCCCTCCGTGATCGATGCCCCCTCCGGCGGAGCTCCGGAACAGGCCCCAAGATGGGATCTCGTGGATACAGAAAGTAGTGGCGGTGGAATTAGGTTTTTTTGCTCTGTATCTGATCGTTTGTAGGTACGTGGATATATAGGAGGAAGAAGTACGTCGATGGAGCAATAGGGGGCCCACGAGGGTGGAGGGCGCGCCTGGGGGGCAGGCGCGCCCCTACCTCGTGGCCTCCTGTTAGTTGGCTTGACGTAGGGTCCAAGTCTCCTGAGTTGTATTCGGTGAGAAAATCACGTTCCCGAAGGTTTCATTCCGTTTGGACTCCGTTTGATATTCCTTTTCTTCGAAACCCTAAAACAGGCAAAAAATAGCAATTCTGGGCTGGGCCTCCGGTTAATAGGTTAGTCCCAAAAATAATATAAAAGTGGATAATAAAGCCCAATAATGTCCAATAATGTCCAAGTGGATAATAAAGCCCAATAATAAAGCCCGATTCTAAATTTTGGAATGTTATAATAAATAGATAGATTTGATTGATTGTTTGATTGATGGTGTGAAATTGAGTGAAAATTCGAAACCTTTTGAAAGTTAAATGAGAGGGATAAAAGGACTTTCCCAAACTTTCATTTTTCATTTATGATCTTCTTGAATTCAAATACTTTCCATCACAAAACCCTGGAGAGAAGATGACATGACTTCTTCCATTTATTTAAATGACAAGGGGTGTTGAAAA
This sequence comes from Triticum monococcum, assembly GCA_034509565.1. Taxonomy (NCBI): domain Eukaryota; kingdom Viridiplantae; phylum Streptophyta; class Magnoliopsida; order Poales; family Poaceae; genus Triticum; species Triticum monococcum. The sequence goes on from CM067841.1 coordinate 501,214,698, forward strand.
TATTTGAATTCATTTGAAAATATTTCCGATTCTGGAACTTTATGCAACTCAATGATTTTCATGAGAGAAGATAAAATGACTTCTTCAAATTATATGAAATATGAGTTGGGAGTTTCAAAGAATTAAATTAAAAGTTCTTTTGAATTTAATTTTCTTTTTGGAGTTATTTGAGTTTTATTCAAATTATTATTCTCCAAAAATAAAATATCTGGAAATTAGGGTAACATGATTCCCTACAATAGAAAAATGTAGAAAAATTAATTTGAAATCATTTTGGTATTTTTAAAATGATTTTGTTGGATTTTAATAGACCAGTTGCACTCTTTGAATTATTAGAATTTGTGTGAATTTTATTTAATTCTAGAAAAATGTTCATGTCGTAGAAAATCTTTTTTTGAAAATTTTAATATATAATATGCCTATATAAAGTTTTATTTTATTTTCGTTTTTCAGTTTATCGCATTTAGTAAAAAAAAACTGCACCGCGCAGCCGGCCAAAAAAAAAACTGCAGCGTGCGCGCGGCCGAAGGCCTTTAGGCCCACCACCTCTTTTCTTCTCTGTTTCGTATATTTTCGTCTACGTTTAGTCCCACATTGCCTAGCCTTTGACCCCTAAGCCTCTTTTCCAGCAATAAATATAGACTAATAGAGCCTCCAAAAATCATTCGATTCGGGTTAAATCAATATTTTGGTTTGACTAGATTCATTTAAGAAAAATATATTTCTCCTCTCCGGCGCGACTTGTGGAAATTATCTCTTCTCTCCAAAGTCGTCTTTTCTCTGTCTTATAAAGGTATCTTTCTTTGTTTTTTTCTTCTTCTTATACATCCGTAGTTTATTAATTTTTAGACTAATATGATAAAATAATTAGATTATCAATTAGTCTACGTATTTATACATTAGATCCTAGCCCGTAACTATTTTTTTTGTAAAACAGCTTGGCCCTGATTTTTCAAATAGCCATAACTTTTTACTCGTTTATCCAAATCCAACGAAACCAACGCCCACGTCTTCGTTATGATCCCCTCTATCCATTAATCCAACTCAAACATGTTTTTGAAAATTTTAAAATTTGAATTAGATCAAATTTGAAATCAAACTTCGTTTGATCATAACTTGAGTTCCGTAACTCCGTTTGAGTTGATTCTTTTTGCAAATCGAAGCTCTTGACCTAAACATTCTAATAAGGCAAAATTCACATAATTTTGGTACTGTTAGAAATTTTTTTATGTTGCAAGAGTTATTTGCTTGGTTTTGATGTTTTTGAATCGTTTTCCTCGTTCTTTCTGATCTTTTGAGTGATTGCTTATGTGTGGTTACTATTGCTTGCTTACGATAGATTGACCGGAGTGTGACGAGTACAGCTATCAAGATTTTTGAGTGCGAATTATCTTCATCAACATTGCAGGCAAGTTCACACTTTGATCATACCTTTTATACAACCCACTTTTTCTTGCATTAGATCAATCCTCACACATTGCATGATTAGGATCGAATTAAATTGTGGGATGGGAAGTAGATGAGGTAGTACCTATTACCTGTTTATTATCAAACCCCTGGGAGTTACTATTACGTTATGCTTATATTGCCATGCTATGCTCGTAGACGTGGATTGGGTTTGAGAGTATTCATGACAGATGTGAGATTGTTAATTAATGGTTTACTTAAGGTGGCAACTTAAACACACATCTGGGTGGATTGAGGCACCTGGTTATTCTCGAATTGCCTGTCTAGGCACCGGGGTAGACCAGGATTGCCTGTTTTCTTTTGGACCGCCACCCAGGCTCAAAGGGATCATAAGATTATTCATGCTAGAAACTTCCGTGTGCAGCCACAAGCTATTATGGGCTCTAGCATAGTTGATTAAGTCGTGTGAACTCTTATAGTGGTAGACTAGCAGATGTAGGGGTTGTAGGTGGTACGGTCTACCCATCATAAGGTGCAAACGCTTCTGAAAGACTATGTCTCGGTCATCCGTTTCTCAAACACCATGTAGTGCGAGAAATCCAACGGAGGCGATCGAGTCTTGTGGGGAAAAGTGTGCAAACCTCTGCAGAGTGTAATAAACTAATCATGGTTAGCCGTGTCCCCGGTTATGGACAATCTTAAGTATCTAGTTCTTGGATTATCCTGTTGATCTCATCATGTTACTTCTAAATTAATATTGTTGGGTTATTGATGACTATTTTTAATTGGGATTGAGAATGCTGTCAACCATTCTCAATGTTTAACAACCACCATGATAGTTAAATAAAATTTATTCCTTTGCAGTAGGGAAAAATTGGCTTTTCACAAAAACCTTATATCCGTAGAGCTTTTCCACCAGCCAAATATGCATGTAGTGATAGCCATTGTTCATCATTACTCTCTATGGTGTGAATTTGCTAGTACATTCAATGTACTGACCCGTTTCGGGCTGCAACATCTCATGTTGCAAGTTTCTTACGACGAGTAGGTGATATGTTAGGGTTACAATTTCTACACTCAACTTTGCTGTTGGTGTTGATGGGAATCCACAACCTTGTTGCTTCCGCTATATTGGATTGAGGTAATAGTATTTACGTTACTTTTTACATGTGATTTACCTCTGTTATAAATCCTTCGAGTACTGTGTGTGTCAGCATACCGATCCAGGGATGACACTTAAGCACAAAGACTTGATCCATTCGGGTCAGGTCGCTACAAGATGGTATCATAGCACATGTTGACTGTAGGACGTGACCCTAGAAATTGGCAAGCCCATAGCAAAGATTTTTCTCTACAACGTTCCTTTTCAAAAAGATCTTTTACCTCTCTTCTCTTCTGAGCTTATTCAAATATTCCCTTTAGTGAGACCATTCCCCTTTTCCCCTTTTTGACCACACAAAGATTTGACTGATGAGACCACTCCAAGATGTACAAGATATCGGACAATCGAGACCATTCAGAATGAAGAGGATTTTACCATACATTATGATAATGGAAACTACAACGGTTGAAGACCGAAGACAAGTAGAATTTGAAGGCTCTGAAGAATTCCCAGATTTGTATGACCTAGGAATGGCTACCCTTTGGAACTTGGCAGACTATGGAAGTTGCCAATACCCGAGATCAAGGTGTATCGGAGAAAGACTGAAACAAGGAGCCTGAGAACTCAAAGTTTTGTCAAGAAAACCCTAAGGCAGGAGATATCAACTATGGAATGATAGCTCATGGAAATGACAAGAGCAGAAACACAGCTATCCAAGAAGTTATCTTCTGCTGATGCTATTGTCACCATGCTGAGTTAAGGATGCATGTCATTAGAATGGATTTGATGGAAGAAGGTTGATGGAGCACCTATTAGTAAGATGAAGTTTTAACCTTAGCCGGTGTATCACCAGGATCTGGAGTAGTACATCAAGAAGTTTAAGGTGGAGCTCCATGAAAGCATATTAGACAAGGAAGCATTTCATGAAGGACCCAGGAACCAAAAGCTGAAAGTAGCCAAGCTAGAAGAGCTACAACCTCGAGATACCGGAGATTTATCAGGAACTGAAGGACAGTATGACCATGGCTCATGCCAAGGATGTTGAAACCCAGAAGTTTGAAATGCAACTCCGGAATATTAAAGGATGTCATGAGAGAATTCACGTCAACGGAGATGATCTGGCAAAAGAACTTGAGAAGGACAAGCACGATGGGAAGAAGCCATCGGAGACATAAACAAGACTTGAAGAGTTGGCGATTTTGAAGGTTTATTGACCCTTAGAAGACCAAACCCCTGTTTTATACCTACGTTTGATGCGACAATTGTGAGCTGTCATTTGTTTGATGTTTTTTCGACAGCCTTAATAAAATCTGTCTTTTAAAAACTTTTGTTTGTATTGTGTGCATCCCTCTCTATCTCCCTTATCTTACCCCAAACCCACATGGACCCAATAGAGGATGAATGAAGATGAGCTTATATTTTCTGGACCGATGAGTCAATTGGAGACGGACCAATGGATTCAGAACATGGAGGATCACATGAAGAATAACCCTATAGTTGGACATGATATGACCCAGCATGCTCTTCAGTGCTTTGAAATAGGTGCTGCTACTTGGTGGAGGATATACCAAACCATGAATGGATGGCAAGGAGTAACCACTTGGAGAGAATTAAAGTTGACTCTGCAAAGATCTCACCTGGTGTCCCAGAAGTTGAAGTCTTATGGAAAGGATATAAGGAAACCTTGTGCATGCAAGATTTGTGGAGAAATCGGACACACCCATAAAGAACACAAGGATGAATGCCCAAATTGTGAAGGAAGTCACCTAGTTGAAGAATGCCCAACTAGGCAGATTACTTGTTTCTTGTGTGAAGGGACTACCCACTACCCTGCTCAGTGTCACATTTACCCCTTGGTACAAAGAACCATCCAGTAGAAGGAAGAAGCAATGAAAGGAGCCCTTATGGAAAGTTTAGAAGAACCTGTGATGAAGGAAGAGGTGGAAGACACACCCAAAGAAGAGCCAATTAAACCCTGCACCAAGTCATGCTATTCATGTGGAGAAGAAGGACACATCTCCCAAAATTGTTTGAATGGGGATCTAGTAGAATTCCCGACAGAGGAAGTAGAATATGACCCACAGGAAATAGAAGCCCTGATTGGAATGGAAAAGTCCAGGAAGAGAAACCGATTGGAGCCCAGGAGGAACCTGAGTCATATCATCTGTTACAAGTGCAAGGAGTCAGGGCACTACCTCAACAGTTGCCCAAAAAGGAAACCTCGATACTTGTCAGAAGTAATATGTTTTAGTTGTAATGGAGCAGGGCACTTTGCCAGAGAATGCCCCAAGGAGAAGGAAACTTGTGCTAGATAGTTGAATTTGAAACAAAAGAAATGGAGTAGTAGAAGTGAGAACATTTTATTTTCTATTGAGGTGTTGAGTTGAGGCATGTAATGGAAAAGCGAGAGATTGTAATCATTGGAGAATGAATAAAGTTAGCATCGTTGGTACTAATATGGATTTTATGAGTTGTTACTCTATGAAGAAGAATTTTGGCCATTTTGAGGATATGAGAAATATGGTCTATGGAAGATTTGTGCATTTTAAGGGTGGTAGTACCCTGTAAGAACCATTGACCCCTGGAAAAGATAAGGATACTCCACTGAGTGGATTTCGGACAAAATGAATACGAGTTTTGTCTCGATATGTGTGATACCCCAAGAGTATGTGGGATGAAGTTGGAGACCGTTAGTTGTTTGGACCAAATGTGATCAAGGAGTCAGAAGAGAATGTTAAGTTGATTTGAGAAAGACTGAAGGTAGCTCAGTCCAGGCAGAAGAGTTATGTAGACTAAAAAACTCAAGAAGGTAGTCTATGAAATTGGAGACAGAGCATGTCTTCGCGTGTCCCCTATGCGAGGAGTTAAATGGATTGGAGTTAAGGGAAAGTTAGCCCCGAGATTTGTAGGACCATACCGAGTTTTGGAGCATATGGGAGAAGTGGCGAACAAGTTGGAGTCACCCAAAGGACTGTCAGGAGTTCATGATGTGTTTCACGTTTCTGAGTTGAAGAAGTGCCATGCAGAGATGGCCAATATTTCCCTGTAAGGACGCTTGACCCTGGAAAGGATAATGATGTTCCATGAAGTGGAATATGGACTCCATAAGTATAAGTTTTTATCTCGGCATGAGGGATATCCCACGAGGATGAGGAGATGAATTACTATTGGATATAAAGGAGGTATGATGTTGGAAATATGGATCAATGGAAATTCCATGGTGAGTCTGAGTAATCACGTCTTAGTTTGGTACCAACAGAAGGAAGGAAGACAGTACCACTAGATGGATTTTAGTATACTAGGAAAGCTGGAAGTTGGATGTTGGATTAGAGATCCGTTGCCCCGCTGATGAGTTCAAGGTTTGCAAGTGATGAGATGGGCCATAACCCACAGGCCCCAAGACCTGCCAAGAAGCAAGCACATTCTTGCTGAAGGAAAAACCCCGGAGGGAGATACGACGTTTAACGACAGACGATTTTATAGGAGTAACGCAAAATCTGAGAGTTGTGAAGGAACGATAGATGTTTTTTTGGCTTGCAGAATCAATGGATTATTCCGAACGCAGTTCGTCGACAAGAGAAATTCTGCAATGCTTGTGAGGATGACCGAGTGTTAGAATGCGAGATTCGCTAAACCGTATACAGGGTAATGATTTGGGTGCGGGATGGATTGATCACCATACCGACTTACTCTTATTATTCGCCTTGCTATGTGGGATGGTAAATCTGAGTGACTTACCTATAGTAGAGAGACGATGATCAAAACCCTGTTTAAACTTAGAATGGTATAAGTATTTTTCCCTTGTACACGACAGTTGTTGCCAACCGTAGGTTATACGGTGAGGTTCAACCCAGACCCATTTCCTGCAGGAGAAACCATAAATTGTTGACCACCATGAGATATCGATAGTTGTTTAGTTTTAGCGCTAGACCCGTCCGCTAAGAAGACCCAGTGACAGAATAACCGTACCAAAATTGAGGAAAAAGGTTATGCCGCTATCGGAAGAGCCCAGAGACGGAATTTTCTCGAGGATCTGAGAAGATCGACACTGTCAATAATAAGGATGGAGTATATGAGTTTGATGGAATAGTAACCATGCTTCTAAGGGTGGTAGCACCCCAGAGACTGTGTGATGATCGATGGATTTTGAGAAGACCCCAACCCTAACCTATTTCTTTCTAGCCTCTCCGAATCTCGAGGACTAGATTCCTTTTAAGGGTGGTAGGTTTGTAACATCTCAAAATTCTAAAATCTGGAATGTTATAATAAATAGATAGATTTGATTGATTGCTTGATTGATGGTGTGAAATTGAGTGAAAATTTGAAACCTTTTGAAAGTTAAATGAGAGGGAATAAAAGGACTTTCCCAAACTTTCATTTTTCATTTATGATCTTCTTGAATTCAAATACTTTCCATCACAAAACCCTGGAGAGAAGATGACATGACTTCTTCCATTTATTTAAATGACAAGGGGTGTTGAAAATATTTGAATTCATTTGAAAATATTTCCGATTCTGGAACTTTATGCAACTCAATGATTTTTATGAGAGAAGATAAAATGACTTCTTCAAATTATATGAAATATGAGTTGGGAGTTTCAAAGAATTAAATTCAAAGTTCTTTTGAATTTAATTTTCTTTTTTGAGTTATTTGAGTTTTATTCAAATTATTATTCTCCAAAAATAAAATATATGGAAATTAGGGTAACATGATTCCCTACAATAGAAAATTGGAGAAAAATTAATTTGAAATCATTTTGGTATTTTTAAAATGATTTTGTTGAATTTTAATAGACCAGTAGCACTCTTTGAATTATTAGAATTTGTGTGAATTTTATTTAATTCTAGAAAAATGTTCATGTCATAGAAAATCTTTTTCTGAAAATTTTGATATATAATATGCCTATATAAAGTTTTATTTTATTTTCGTTTTTCAGTTTATCACATTTAGTAAAAAAAACTGCACCGCGCGGCCGGCCAAAAAAAAAAAAACTGCAGCGTGCGTGCGGCCGAAGGCCTTTAGGCCCATCGCCTCTTTTCTTCTCTGTTTCGTATATTTTCGTCTACGTTTAGTCCCACATTGCCTAGCCTTTGACCCCTAAGCCTCTTTTCCACCAATAAATATAGACTCATAGAGCCTCCAAAAATCATCCGATTCGGGTTAAATCAATATTTTGGTTTGACTAGATTCATTTAAGAAAAATATATTTCTCCTCTCCGGCGCGACTTCTGGAAATTATCTCTTCTCTCCAAAGTCGTCTTTTCTCTGTCTTATAAAGGTATCTTTCTTTGTTTTTCTTCTTCTTATACATCCGTAGTTTATTAATTTTTAGACTAATATGATAAAATAATTAGATTATCAATTAGTCTACGTATTTATACATTAGATCCTAGCCCGTAGCTATTTTTTCTTCCGTAAAACAGCTTGGCCCTGATTTTTCAAATAGCCATAACTTTTTACTCGTTTATCCAAATCCAACGAAACCAACGCCCACGTCTTCGTTATGATCCCCTCTATCCATTAATCCAACTCAAACATGTTTTTGAAAATTTTAAAATTTGAATTAGATCAGATTTGAATTCAAACTTTGTTTGATCATAACTTGAGTTCCGTAACTCCGTTTGAGTTGATTCTTTTTGCAAATCGAAGCTCTTGACCTAAACATTCTAATAAGGCCAAATTCACATAATTTTGGTACTGTTAGAAATTGTTTTATGTTGCAAGAGTTATTTGCTTGGTTTTGATGTTTTTGAATCGTTTTCTTCGTTCTTTCTGATCTTTTGAGTGATTGCTTATGTGTGGTTACTATTGCTTGCTTACGATAGATTGACCGGAGTGTGACGAGTAGAGCTATCAAGATTTTTGAGTGCGAATCATCTTCATCAACATTGCAGGCAAGTTCACACTTTGATCATACCTTTTATACAACCCAGTTTTTCTTGCATTAGATCAATCCTCACACATTGCATGATTAGGATCTAATTAAATTGTGGGATGGGAAGTAGATGAGGTAGTACCTATTACCTATTTATTATCAAACCCCTGGGAGTTACTATTACGTTATGCTTATATTGCCATGCTATGCTCGTAGACGTGGATTGGGTTTGAGAGTATTCATGACAGATGTGAGATTGTTAATTAATGGTTTACTTAAGGTGGCAACTTAAACACACATCTGGGTGGATTGAGGCACCTGGTTATTCTCGGATTGCCTGTCTAGGCACCGGGGTAGATCAGGATTGCCTGTTTTCTTTTGGACCGCCACCCAGGCTCAAAGGGATCATAAGATTATTCATGCTAGAAACTTCTGTGTGCAGCCACAAGCTATTATGGGCTCTAGCATAGTTGATTATGTCGTGTGAACTCTTATAGTGGTAGACTAGCAGATGTAGGGGTTGTAGGTGGTACGGTCTACCCATCGTAAGGTGCAAACGCTTTTGAAAGACTATGTCTCGGTCATCCATTTCTCAAACACCATGTAGTGCGAGAAATCCAACGGAGGCGATCGAGTCTTGTGGGGAAAAGTGCGCAAACCTCTGTAGAGTGTAATAAACTAATCTTGGTTAGCCGTGTCCCCGGTTATGGACAATCTTAAGTATCTAGTTTTGGATTATCCTGTTGATCTCATCATGTTACTTCTAAATTAATATTGTTGGGTTATTGATGACTATTTTTAATTGGGATTGAGAATGCTGTCAACCATTCTCAATGTTTAACAACCACCATGATAGTTAAATAAAATTTATTCCTTTGCAGTAGGGAAAAATTGGCTTTTCGCAAAAACCTTATAACCGTAGAGCTTTTCCACCAGCCAAATATGCATGTAGTGATAGCCATTGTTCATCATTACTCTCTATGGTGTGAATTTGCCGGTACATTCAATGTACCGACCCGTTTCGGGCTGCAACATCTCATGTTGCAGGTTTCTTACGACGAGTAGGTGATACGTTAGGGTTACGATTTCTACACTCAACTTTGCCATTGGTGTTGATGGGAATCCAAAACCTTGTTGCTTCCGCTATATTGGATTGAGGTAATAGTATTTACGTTACTTTTTACATGTGATTTACCTCTGTTATAAATCCTTCGAGTACTGTGTGTGTCAGCATACCGATCCAGGGATGACACTTAAGCACAGAGACTTGATCCATTCGGGTCAGGTCGCTACAAAAATTATAGATACGTTGGAGACGTATCAGTCCCACCATCAAACTCCTATGGCTAAGTGAAAGTGTTAAAGAAATATAGTCCGATTGCCTCGTTCGCTGCGCTACCACCTCCTTAATGGACCAAGACGTTGGATCAAGTGTGAATACGCGTTTTTTGCAAACACCCCCGCATTATATGCGTGGGGGCTGAAGCCGACGACTGCAAACTTTCAGGTTATATATATATACATAAACGGCCACACAGGAGGCATCATAATACTTTCAGGCAAAAGTATAAACACAGCCTTTATAATTCAATAAAACATTGTTTTTACAATGGGAATAGATGTCACTAGAACATTATATTCTTCGAGCACTGAGCCTCTATTGAACGAGCGCCTTCAAGGACTTCTTCAAAGTAGTGCTCGGCAGATACTCGGCCTACGGCCGAACTCTGGGTTGCAATAGCGGTGGCCTCCATCTCTGCCCGGTATGTTTTGACACGGGCAAGTGCCATACGCGCACCCTCTATGCACGCTGACCTCTTCATAGCGTCGATGTGCGGCACAACACCAAGGATCTGTTGCACTAAACTAAAATAACTATTTGGCCTTGGCCCTTCTGGCCACAGATGATCCACAATAGACCTCATGGCAAGCCTGGACAACCTATGGAGCTCGGCCCACTCGGCCATTTGCTCATTTAACAGCAGCAGACGCACTGGAACATGGAACTGTGACCAGAATAGCCTTTCCACTTCACAATCTTTTTGATCCTTGAAGTACTCGGCCGCATCAGCAGCACCGGCTGCCAAATCCACGTATGCGTCTGCAGAACTCCATAGTTGATCAAGAGGGGCATACTTCGGATCTGCGAACTTCGTCCACAACAAAAAGGGCTTCCCAGCCGCGATATCTCCAGCTTGACGTAGCTCCTCCTTCACCGCTCTGATTTTAGAGCGGGCTTCCTCGGCTGCTACCATGGCCTTCTCCAGGTCCGTCGCCTTCGCTCGGCTTCTTTTTCAAGAAGCTGGTAACGGTCGGCGGCATCTTTCAACTCAACGACCATCTTGGCTATTTATTCCTTGCTTCGGCGTAGTCTGTTCGGCCCTCAGCTCTTCGACCGCCTTTAGAGCGGCCACATCACTATTCCTGGCTTGTTCCTTGGCTCGGGCAAGTTCCACCCGAAGAGTCTCCACGGCGGCAGCTCCATCTGCATTCACATTATATTAAAGATACTAGCATCCTGTTCCTCTTACTATGTGTTGATCAACGGAGAAATCACATACCCTGTGCCTCGTCGAGCCGCTTGTTTACAAGCACGATGTCGGCATCTACCGCATCAAATTGCCGCTTCAGCTCGGCAAACTCACCAGTCCGGCTAGCCACCGGACCTTCAGCCACCTACACATGAAGGCGGCCTGATTATTACCTGGGACTATGATCCTCTGTTTGCCACCGTTCTCGACGGCAACCAGAGTCTCAGGGGCTACTATCTGCTTAGGGCACACCTAACGTGTGCGGTACTATAAAAAACATAAACTATTTCACGTACCTCAAAGCCTTTCAACAGACTCATAAAAGCTTCGTGCAACCCGCTTTCGGCTGATGAAATCCTCTCAATCACCGTACCCATTAGTGTACAATGCGCTTCTGAGATGGCTGCTTGCTCTAGAAGATCCTTTAGTGCGTCCGATCGCACACCGGACGGTTCCGGACTCTTTCTGTTGCTCTCTTTAGGAGCCGAATACTGAGGACTTCGGCTGGCCGAAGGATTACCCTCTGGCCTTGGTGGATCTGGAGAAACCCTCCGCGACGACACTTCAGGGTCGCTTGCCTCATGAGGCGGGGTGGCATGGGGAGGTGTTTCGCTCTCCATCATCTCCGGAAGAAGATCCCCCGAAGACGAACTCTGTCGAGAAGGGCTACGATCCGAACTACAAGATATATGCTTCGGTTATTGTCTTCAGAAGTAATGTAGGATATTTTTACTATTAAGTACTTTTTGTTTACTTACATCTCGGTAGGGGGCTGATCCCCTTGCGGGCACTGTGCGGCAAGAGTACCCTCTGAGGCAGGACCCTCTGGCAAAGATTTCTTCCCCCGTTTGGAAACCTTTGTTTCCGGGTCTTCAGAGGTGGTCCTCTTCCTTCCTTGGGGAGAGGGAATTTCAGATTCTTCTCCCTGCTTATCCTCCTTCGCGGAGGCGCTAACTCCCCCGGTTTGGATGAATAATGAGTGAGGCCTACTTTCAGCCTCTTTATTTCCCCCTTTATCTTCCCCTGAGGGCGCCTGATAAGGCGCCGGCTCAAGCATTCTGGCTAGTACTGGATCGGCCGAGCCTTTGGGAAGGGGGGCCGAACACCTGATCATCTCTGCCTTTGTTACCCAGTCCTAGTCAAAGAGCGACTTTTCAGAATGATGTTATGATAAATAAAAAGACAGCGTCTTCGGCCACGGGATTACTTACTTGGGTATCTGGGCGATTACAGCTCAGACCCGCATCCTCGGTGGTGTCCAGACACTTTATTTGTGGTCCGAAGAACAATTTGTACATCTCTTAGAGCATCATGCCGAGGAAGTGATGAATAGTTCGTGGTCCTTCCGGGTTGAACTCCCACATATGGAGGGGTCGACATTTGCAAGGGGGGACTCGATGAACTAGCATGACTTGCATTACCGTGACCAGGCTGACATATCTCTTGAGGAGATCTCGGATGCGACTCTACAATATCGGCACATCATTTACTAGCCCCCAGTCCAGCCCTTGTTGATCCATGATGTCAGTTGTGGTGGGGGGCCCGAGCGAAAGGCAGGGGCGGCTACCCACTTGGTACTCCGGGGAGCTATGATATAAAACCACTCCCGTTGCCATAAACTGGACACCTCTAGGAAGGAACCCTCTGGCCATGGAACATCAGCGCCTTTACTTATTACGACACCTCCGTACTCTGTGTGTCGCCCCCCAATCATCTTCGGCTTCACATTGAAAGTTTTGAGCCATAGGCCGAAGTGTGGGTTAATGCGGAGGAAGGCCTCACACACGACAATGAACGACAAGATGTGAAGGATGGAATATGGGGCCATGTCATGGAAGTCCAGCCCATAATAGAACATGAGCCCTCTGACAAAGGGATATAGAGCAAGGCCTAGCCCTCGGAGGGAGTGAGAGATGAAAACAACGCTCTCACCGGGTTCGTGAGTGGGAATGACCTGCCCTCGAGCAGGCAGCCTGTGCAAGATTTCAACGGTCAAATACCTGGCCTCTCTTAGCTTCTTGATGTCTTCCTCTATGACAGAGGAAGGCATCCACCGACCTTCAAGGTTGGATTCGTACATGGTTGAAGGTCCGAAGCACCTGACCTGAGCCTTGGGTGTTGGAACTCGAGGCGGGGGAAGGATTCGATTGAGTACGAGAGGGAAAAAGGGCAGGCCTTGGCCTCTTTATAAAGAGGGTGAATATCAAGCATCCTCCTCGTGGCCGTTTGGGACTTGCCTAAAATCGAGGAGTCATACCAACGGGCACGATTGGGTTAACCATGTCTGTATTGGTGAGAATCCTGTAATAAGGGGGACACGATCTCTGCTTCGACAAGACGTGTCAAGAAAACCACCTCGCGATATGGGCAGTGCTGGTTGAGAAAAACGGTTCGAATAATGATCGGGTCATGGTATGATGTCATGCTGTCAAACATGTCAGCAGATTAGATTTGTGGAAATATTATTCTCTCTACGATGGTATGTGGAACTTGTTTTGCAGAGCCGGACACTATCCTTGCGTTCAAAATCTTCTATGGAGTATTCAGAGGAAGAACCCGCCTTGCAATGCCGAAGACAAATCTGCGCATCGGACTCATCGTCATTGAAGCCTGGTTCAGGGGCTACTGAGGGAGTCCTAGATTAGGGGGTCTCCGGACAGCCGAACTATATCCTTTGGCCAGACTGTTGGACTATGAAGATACAAGATTGAAGACTTCGTCCCGTGTCCGGATGGGACTCTCCTTGGTGTGGAAGGCAAGCTTGGCAATACGGATATGTAGATCTTCTTCCTTGTAACCGACTCTGTGTAACCCTAGCCCCCTCCGGTGTCTATATAAACCGGAGGGTTTAGTCCGTAGGACAACAACAATCATACCATAGGCTAGCTTCTAGGGTTTAGCCTCTACGATCTCGTGGTAGATCAACTCTTGTAATACTCATATCATCAAGATCAATCAAGCAGGACGTAGGGTATTACCTCCATCAAGAGGGCCCGAACCTGGGTAAACATCATGTCCCCCGCCTCCTGTTACCATCCACCTTAGACGCATAGTTCAGGACCCCTGTCGGATTTTGGGTTCTGACAGACCCTTGAGGTTCAAACACTGGGCTACGCGCGGAGATCTCTCCCCTACCGATCTACGTCCAATCTCCTCGCGTGATCTAAGCTGGAGACAATGAACAATACAAGGGACACAAGGTTTATACTGGTTCGAGCCACCATTGTGGTGTAATACCCTACTCCAGTGTGTGGTGTGGTGGATTGCCTAAGGGGCTGATGATGAACAGTACAAGGGAATAACAGCCTCGCGAGAGGTGTTCCTGACCAAAGGTGGTCTTCGGCTGCCAAAAGCACTGGTGATGACGCCGTCTTGGGCTCCACGGTGACCTCCGTCCTGCCGCTCTGCCGGTCTTGGTATTGTTGCACCGGAATGGCAACCCTTGCCCAATGCCTTGGCCTGCGCTTGCCCCCTTCGCACCAAAGGGGAAACAAGGACACTGCATAGGCCGGCGACCGCCTGGCGCCCGCCTGGTCTCGATCGTCATGGCTTGCATCACGGGTTCCTCGCGAGATACCCCTGCCTTGATCTCTCCGCCTCCTCGCAAGCCTACCTGATGAGGCTGCCTCTGAGGAAGCTTTCTGTCGTACGCCCCGCAAGGCTTGGCCCCTTGCGAGGGTCTTGAGCTTGAGCTGACAAAGATGGGCCGCGCAGGGCCCCCACATGAGCCACGCCGCAGGCCGCAGGCAGGCAAGTCTGGGGACCCCCGTTCCCAGAACGCCGACAGTAGCCTCCGGGCCCGAGGCACGCCCGGGCTTGGCCCAGCAGGGAAGCGAAGGGGCAAGCGCGAAGCACTGCGGGCCCCAACAGCCTGTGGCCTTGGGCGCCGCGTGGCGGTTGACTGGACGTGGGCGACTGCGCTTCCCCACGACGCCTCGGCGACCGCTCGACTTGATAAGTCCCTGCACGCAGAGAAACCAGTCACGATTACCTGCGATCATGGTGCTCGGCGGTTGGCCTCCTCTGGCTGTAAGTCCGGGGCTGGGCGAGCCCCTTCAGTCCGTCCCTTCTTGCTGCTCCTTTTCTTCTTCTTGGCTACTCGCCGTCCCCATGGCCCCAAAGAGATTCTCTACCGCGGAGAAAGGATAGGCCCCCCGGGCAGGGCCTGACCCCCCCGACCAAGCGCGACCGAGGCCGTCCTTGCAAGTATACCACGGTCCCCGTGGTAGCCTCCCGCGACCATGGAGGTGGTTCCCTGCGCGGTGGTGAGCGCCCGGTCACCGACGAGGGGCACACCGTGGGTGTGCGCCCCCTAGGCTATGCTTTCTCTCTGTGGAGGTGCTGCCGGAGCTCGTCGTGTGGTCGGCGGACCCATCCAGCACCCGGCTCCAGCTCCCCCATTTCTTCATAGATGAACTGCCGGCCAGCGCTTGGTTCGGCTTCTGGCTCCAGGCAGACGGCTGCTGCAGCTGGGCCTCCTGGGCTTCGCTAGAGGTCTCCGTGTCTGGGAACGGGGCTCTGACACGCGGCTGGCAAACGTTTGCCTGCGTGCGCGGCCTGGGCCGGTGGTGTACCCTGTACTTCAAGTTCGATGGCGACGCCAGCCTCTACATGAGGGTGTTTGGGGAAGATGGTCGCCGTGCCGAGTGCTGCCCTAAACACGACGACCGCGGCCGCCTGCCCAGCCCGGGCACTGACCAGGATGAAGATGGCGACTGGCGTACAGGCGGCGGTGCTCGGGGTTCGCTGAGCTTCGGCGGCCCCCTCTCAGGCAGGAGCTCCTCCAGCGGTGGCCGCGACCAGCCCCCGCGCCGTTGCGCCCGCCTGGGTGAAGGTAGCAAGTCAGCCCGCCGTCGCGCCCCGGTGAAGCGAGAGGGGGGATCCGCCTGAGCCCCGGGAGCAGCTCGAGCCTTCGTTGTGGGTTGGCGCAGGACGAATTGCGCCTGTTTTGTTTTCTTTCTTATCCTGTGTAGAAATAGAAAGTAATGTAGGGCCCCGCGGGGGCGTGTTAGAACTGCTGATGTTTAATCATCGTGTTGTTTCCGCTATTTCAATGCTGTGTTTCCGCGCCACGCACCGATGTGCGGGAATTATTATAGCTCGGTGGGGCTTGGCGCGCTCCTCGCCTTCCGAGGCCGTGGCCTCGTCGTGCACTTCATGCCCTGCAAGGATTAGTAGGAGGGGCAGCTTACGGTCTTGGTTGTGGGGGCGATCGGCCTAGGTCATGCTCCCATGTCACGATGCCCGTGGGGCAAAGACTGGGAGGGGTGCTCCCGTAGAGGACTCGGATAGGGAAGCTCCATACGATCGGGGCAGAAAACACTCACGAGGGCGCCCGTGACTCCCTCGCGAAACTTGTGCGAGAGAAAACGAGGCAAGTGAGCGAGAAACACAAAGAGTCACAAGCCGGGAACGTCAGCAACTCCAATAAAACTTCAAACAGGAATAAACAAGCCAACTGCAGAAAGCAAATGGGAAAGCCGCGTCCGGCACCTATTCTAGTCTTCAACGTCTTCTCACTAGTGCGGAGCTAAGTGCTGCCACTGGGCGTGGGCGGGAGCCGCCGAGGCCCAAGGGCGGCACTCCGGAGACTCCGGGGCGTGTCCAGCCCCACTCATTATTACGTGAGAGTGTCACGGGTGGCGAGCTTCATAGGCATTTGCCTTCTTCACAGGCACCGGGCCTTTCCCAAAACGCAGCAGCTTCACAAGCATTAACCTTCTTCACAGGCACCGGGCCTTTCCCAAAACGCAGCAGCTTCACAGGCATTCGCCTTCTTCACAGGCACCGGGCCTTTCCCAAAACGCAGCAGCTTCACAGGCATTCGCCTTCTCCACAGGCACCGGGCCTTCCCAAAATGCAGCAGCTTCACAGGCATTCGCCTTCTTCATAGGCACCGGGCCTTTCCTAGGCGCTAGGCCTTTCTCAGGGATAGAACCTCCGGAGATGTTGAATGTTCCACGCATTCTGGATGGGTACCCCCTCCGTGGTCCCCAGAACAACCTTGAATGGGCCCTCCCACATGGGAGAGAGCTTGTGCAGCCCCTCCCTGGAGAGAACCTGTCTGAGCACGAGATCCCCTACCTCAAGAGTTCTGGGGCGGATGTTGCGGCAGTGGTATCGTCGCAACGCCTGTTGATACCTTGCCGCTTGCAGCACGGCTTCTCGACGGCGTTCCTCCCCCAGCACGAGATCCGTCCCCCGCATGGCGTCCTGCTATGTCTCGTCAAATGACAGGACCCGTACGGAGCGACGCCTGACCTCGTGAGGGAGAACAGCCTCTGCTCCATAGACGAGGAAGAACGGGGTCTCGCCAGTCGGCTTGGTCGCAGTTGTGCGGATTGAACCCAACACGGACTGGAGCTCGTCGTACCAGCCCCTGTCGCAGGCTTCCAGCTTCTTTGAGCGTTGTTGAGCGTTGTGGGCCAATAGAATCCACTACGGAATGCCTTGCCGACGAGGGTCCATGACAACGAGTGGTGCCCGAAGTCTCCGCCGTGTATGTCCGCCAGTAGCTCCTTCCCTTGCTCTCGAGAGATGCAACATAGGGACACGTCATTTGGTCACTTCCGGTAGAGCTCTCCATTCCTGATGCAATAAGCCGTGGCCTGCCGCGCCACACGCTCCGCTTCCTCCTCATTCTCCGGCAGAGTCCCTTGCATCAGGTAGTTCTTGAGCTCCGGGATCCAACACCCTTCCTGACGCTCTAACGTCAGGAGCAGGCCATATACCGGGGCTCCTGAGGCAGGCGGCTGAGGGAGCTCCTCCCTTGGTTGCACCGTGCTCGACAGTGATGGAACCACCGAGGGTTTGAAGAGCCGCTCCTCAAAGACGCCAGGCTCCTAAGGCAGCCGCCTAGATGCCCTCTTGGCAATGTCATCAGCCTCCTAATTGGTGCTGCGAGGCACATGCTGCAACTCCAGCCCCAAGAACTGTTTCTCCATCTTGCGAACCTAGCGAGGTAGGCTTCCATGTGCTCATCCTTTGGCTCGTATATCTTGTTGGAGAAGTTGACGAGGAGCTGTGAATCCCCTTGATGATGAGGCGCTTCACCCCTAGGGCAGTTGCGGCCTTCAAGCCTGCTATTAGGCCTTCATACTCCGCTATGTTGTTGGAGACCTTTTCTCCGTGCTGGAAGCAAAGTTGTACGGTGTAATAGAGTTTGGCCTGGGTAGGGGATACGAGCACTGCGCTAGCTCCCGCACCATGTCGGGAGAACGCCCCATCAAAGTACATGACCCAGCCATCCGGTGCTTCACTTCCCGGGGAAAGTGATCGGTCTTCGCCTGCCTCGAGACCTGGCGCTTCTGCCCATTCTGCCATGAAATCCGCAAGTGCGGCTCCCTTGATGACTCTGGTCGTACTGAATTCTAGCTAAAATGCCTGTAGCTCGATGTTCCATTTAGCAACCCTTCCAGCTGAGTTGGGGCTGCCGAGCACTCTTTCCAAGGGGTATTGCTGAGACGACTTTGATGGGATGTCCTTGGAAGTAGTGGCGCAGCTTGCGTGAGGCCACTAGTAGCGCGAGGAGTTTTTGAGGCATGGGATACCGTGCCCTTGCGTCCCGTAGCACCATGCTGACGAAGTACACAGGATGCTCGACGAGGTTGAGGGTGCTGGCGCTGCTTGCGTCCTCCAGAGGTCGAGGTGTCCCTTGAGATGATGGAGATCCCAGTGCTTGGTCGCCTGAAGAGGCCTCTCCTGCTCCGGGTGCGTTCTCCTGCTACGGCTGTTCCTTTCCGGCTGCGGTTGCGGCCTTCGTGAGGCCCTCCTGGCTCTACTTTGCTTCAGTTCAGACGGTCGATGCGGCCTTGGCACATCGCTCCTCCCTGACGGCTACCAGGGCTGCGCTAGCGGAGTAGGGGGTGGCCGCAAGGTAGAGCACCAGGGGCTCCCGAGGGCGCGGAGCTACCATCACTGGTGGACTGGTAAGGTACCTCTTGAGGTCTTGGAATGCCTTGTCGGCCTCTTCAGTCCATTCGAAAGGGCCCTTTTTCTGCATCAGCTTGAAGAAGGGCAGCGCTTGTTCCCCGAGCTTGGAGATGAAACGCCCCAGCGCAGTTACACGCCCGGTGAGCTTCTACATTTCTCTGAGGGTCCTTGGCGGGCTCATGTCTTTGACTGCCTTGACCTTCTCTGGGTCGGCCTCGATGCCCCTGTGGGATACGAGGAAACCCAGGAGCTTGCCCGAAGGGACTCCAAACACGCACCTCTCCGGGTTGAGCCGTAGGTCCAGTTCATTGAGGCTCGCGAAGGTTTCTTCCAGGTCCTGTATCAGGGTTCTTGCCTCACGAGACTTCACCACAATGTCATCGACGTAAGCTTCAGTGTTCCTCCCGAGCTGCCGGCCTAAGGCGATGTGCATCAGCTGCTGAAAGGTCACGCCTGCATTGCGCAACCCAAACGGCATGCACGTATAGCAATAGACTCCACATGGGGTCAGGAAAGCCGTCTTCTCCACGTATTCTACCGCCATCTTGATCTGGTGATAGCTCGAGAAGGCATCTAGGAAGCACAATAGGTCACACTGTGCGGTGGAGTCGACTATCTGGTCGATGCGGGGGAGCAGAAATGGATCCTGCGGCCAGGCCTTGTTGAGGTTGGTGAAGTCAATGCACATGCGCTACTTTCCTCCCTTTTTCGGCACAACGACCGGATTAGCCAGCCAATCAGGGTATCGGACCTCGCGGATAACTCCTGCCGCCTCTAGCCTCCAGGTCTCTTGAATGATGAAAGCCTGTTTCTCAGTAGACTGCCGCCTTGCCTTCTGCTTCACGAGGCGCACATTGGGGCACACGTTGAGGTGATTCTCAATCACTTCCCTTGGGACCACTGCTAACTGATCAGGTTCCCACGCGAACACCTTCTTGTTCGCACGTAGGAACTTGATCAGGGCTTTCTCCTGCTCGGGCTCGAGGTTGGCCCCTATGGTGAAGGTGGCACTAGCGGACCCGTCCTCGTCGACTGGTACCTGCTTGGTTTCTGCCTTCTCTTGGGTGAACAACTGCTTCTTTTTAGCCGGCGCAACCCCCTAGGGCTCAAGGGCGTCGGTGCTAGTGGGTTGCGCCACCACAGCCGCCCTGAAAACAAGCTGGAGCACCTGCAGCGCATCCCTTGTGTCTCCCGACACGGTGAGGACACCGCTGCTCCCAGGCATCTTCATGAGGTTGTACGCCGGGTGAGGTGCTGCCATGAACTGAGCCAAGGTCGGATAGCCGAGGATGGCATTGTTGGGGAGGCCAATGGGGGCGATGTCGAAGTCGATCAGCTCCTTGCGGAAGTTGTCGCACGTGCCGAAGGTCACTGGGAGGCGGATCTGTCCCAAGGAGGCGGTGGAACCGGCTTTGACGCTCGAGAAAGGCCTGCTGGGTTGGAGCCGCTCCAGCGGCACATGGAGGAGGCTGAAGGCCTCCACCGAGAGCACATTGAGGCCGGCACCACCGTTGATGAGGGTCCTGGTGACGGCCACGTGGCGGATGGTGGGGGTGCACAGCATCGGGAGCGCGCCTAAACCAATGGGGTTGAAGGGGTGGTCCTCCGAGTCGAAGGTTAGATCGGCCTCGGGCGCCACCCAGCCCGGGGGGGGGGGCATCTCAGTGCTTGGAGGCGGTGCTGATCCGGTGGGTGAACGGCTTGACGTGATGGCTCAAGGGTGGTGCCTAGGAGCCACCCAGGAGAGCTGCGACGACGGGCGGCGCTGGTGCGGTGAAACGGGCGAGGAAGAGGTCGCACAACTCCTCCCAGGAGGTGACAAAGGCCGTCGGCAGGTGGAGGAACCACGCGCGTGGGATGCCGATGAGGGCCATGGGTAACCAGTTGGCCATCACCCGGTCATCGCCCCCGGCTCTGAGGACGGCCTCCTCGTACGCCAGCAGGAAAATCATCGGGACCGTCGCGCCGTCAGAGCGCGGCGGCCTCTCGGGCCTGAAATTGTGCGGCCATTGCACCTGTCGCAAGGCGGGGGCCAAGGCCCGGAGCCCCCTGGCCCCAGTGTCAACATCCGTTGCTGGAGTGGGCGGCGCGTTGTCCGCCATGAGGGCGGG
Organism: Triticum monococcum; assembly: GCA_034509565.1. Taxonomy (NCBI): domain Eukaryota; kingdom Viridiplantae; phylum Streptophyta; class Magnoliopsida; order Poales; family Poaceae; genus Triticum; species Triticum monococcum. The sequence continues at coordinate 501,235,657 of CM067841.1, forward strand.
ATGCGATGTTGGGGGAGAGCGGGTCGTCAGGAGGGAGGATTCTGGCGCACCCCTACCTGCCGCGCCAAATGCCGAATTTCGGGTTCTGGCAGACCCTTGAGGTTCGAACACTGGGGTGCGCGCGGAGATCTCTCCCCTACCGATCTACCTCCAGTCTCCTCGCATGATCTAAGCTGGAGACAACGAACAATACATGGGACACAAGGTTTATACTGGTTCGGGCCACCGTTGTGGTGTAATACCCTACTCCAGTGTGTGGTGTGGTGGATTGCCGCAGGGGCTGATGATGAACAGTACAAGGGAAGAACAACCTCGCGAGAGGTGTTCTTGAGCTGGTGCGATGAACTGCTAGGGTGAGTTCAGTCGCCTCTCTCTCTCTGCTAGGGCTCTACTAGATTTCTGGATGTTTTTCTAGGTGTCCCTACTCTGTCGTGGCTAGCTCTATTTATAGAGGCCCTGACCTCTCCCCAAATAATGAGCGGGAAGGGTGCCAACACTTGGCCATTTTGAAGGGGAACATATAGTACAAGTTATCCTGACCAAAGGTGGTCTTCGGCTGCCAAAAGCACAGGTGATGATGCCGTATTGGGCTCGACGGTGAGCTCCGTCCTGCCGCTCTGCCGGTCTTGGTCTTGTAGCACCGGAATGGCAACCTTTGCCCGATGCCTTGGCCTGCGCTTGCCCCCTTTGCACCAAAGGGGAAACAAGGACACTGGGCAGGCCGGTGCCCGCCTGGCACCCGCCTGGTCTCAATCGTCATGGCTTGCGTCACGGGTTCCTCGCGAGGTACTCCTGCCTTGATCTCTTCGCCTCCTCGCGAGCCTGCCTGATGAGGCTGCCTCTGAGGAAGCTTTCTGTTGTCCGCCCCGCGAAGCTTGGCCCCTCGCGAGGGTCTTGAGCTTGAGCTGACGAAGATGGGCCGCGCAGGGCCCCCACTTGAGCCACGCTGCAGGCCGCAGGCAGGCAAGTCTGGGGACCCCCGTTCCCAGAACGCCGACAACCCCCTACCCGAGATCTGCCGGTTTTGACACCGATAGTCGTCAACAGGCTGAAAGACACACCGGGTCGGAAAATGGCCTAACACTTAAATGGGTCGCTAAAAGGCCGAAACTCAGGTCCGACTACAAATGGCCCAACTGATTTATGGGCCGTCAACAGGCTGAAAGACACACCGAGCCGGAAATTAGTCCGACATTTAAATGGGTCGCTAAAAGGACGAAAGATGTACATCGTGAAAATTGGCCCATCCAATGAATGGGCTGTTAACATGCCGAAATCTCATCGGGCCGATATTGAGCCCAAATATATAGCGGGCTGTTAACGGGCTCGAACTGACGATGGCCTGCAATGGTGTCAAATCTTTAACGGGCCATTGACGGGCTAAATTGGCACATCTCGTATGGGCCGTGGGCTTAAATGGACCTGACACAAGTAGGCCTTATATGGGCCGACCTGCTAATTTTTACTGGGCCGTCCTTTTTCACCGGAATGGGCCACTGTTGGGCCATGCCACGTGTCGACCTATCATAGGTGCCTCCTATCCAATGAGTGGGTGACATCTATCCCAACAGTGAGGCAACACGTGTTTCCTTCGGCCAATGATGATTTTACATGTGGAAAATCCCCATTGGTCCGGGCTGTTAACGGGTTATCGGATCCAAAACTAGACCCGATAGCTTAATAGCGTTCTGTTACGGTGGATGCCATGTGTCGGTCACCCTTGACGAAAGCACTTCTGTGATGCACGATTTATCATCATGGAAGTGGACACTTCCGTGATGATAATTTTGGTAATGTCATGGAAGACTTCTACGACAGCACAGGTATGACTATCTTGATTCTGTCATAAAATCATCATGGATGTACATGCATGACAAAAAAATGCGACCTACTGTGACAAACACGTATCATCATAGAAGTGTATTTTTTTGTAGTGACTGCACCCGCCGCAAGGTGGGGGTGAAGGCCCAGAGCCCCCCGGCGCTGCGGAGGGCACCCGTCGGTTCAGTCGGAGGAGACGTGGCGTCCATGAGAGTCGGTCGGAGAGGCGAGGCCGTCGGGGGGGGGGGGGGGGGGGGGCAAGGCTTCGACGCACCCCTACATGGCCCGCCAAATGTCGGATTTCGGGTTCCGGAAAAACCCTTGAGGTTCAAACAATGGGGTGCGCATAAAGATCTCTCCCCCTCTCTAGCTCGCACGCTCTATGATCACACGGCCTAGCTTGACGAGCCCAAAGAACATGAGACACAAGATTTATACTGGTTCGGGCCACCGTTGTGGTGTAATACCCTACTCCAGTGTGGTGTAGTGGATTGCCTCTTGGGCTAAGGATGAACAGTTACAAGGGAAGAACAGCCTCGCGAGGAGAGGTGTTCTTGTGCTTAGTGAACTTGAGTGGTTGGGGATGATATGGATCCGATCCGGGTCCTTCCCCACGGTGGTGGCTAGTCCTATTTATAGAGGCCTTGGTCCTCTTCCCAAATATTGAGCGGGAAGGGATCCCACAACGGCCAAATTTGAAAGGAGACAACTAGTACAAGCTATCCTGACAAAAGTAGTCTTCGCCTGCCAAAGCCTCTGTGGTGATGTCGTCTTGGGCTCCACGGTGACCTCCGTCCTGCCGTCTTGCTGGTCTTGGTCTTGTTGCACCGATATGGAAACCTTTGCCTGATGCATCAGAACTCCTCGTCTGTGCTTGCCCCTTTAGCACCAAAGAGGAAACGAGTACACTGTGCGCGCTGGCGCCCGCCTGGCTCTAGTCGTCATGGCTTGCGTCACAGAAACCTCGTGAGGTGTCCCTGGCCTTGATCTCTCCGCCCCTCGCGAGCTAGCTTGGTGAGGCTGCCCCTGAGGAGGTCTTGTGTCGTCCGCCTCGCGAGGCTTGGCCCCTCGCGAGGGTCTTGAATGTTTGTTGGTGAGGATGGGCCGTACAGGGCCATTGGTGGAGCCACGCTGTGGGCCGTAGGCAGGCAAGGCTGGGGACCCCCGTTCCCAGAACGCCGACAATAGGCTCCTGTAGCATGTTTTTTGCTTGCTCCAAGAAGGGAAGGACTCTCCTTCCGGACTGTTCCACCACCGCCGTCGACGGCGAAGACGAGTGGCTGCTCAGGGCCAAGCCCCTGGCGAAGTTGTAAGTATTCGGATACTAGAGTAACTCATAGCATACCTTTGCCGCACTTCTTCTCCTAACATCGAATATGATTATGCAGTCCGCCCCAAGCCCGTATCGATGTATCATCATCGGACGGTTCCTTGGACTCGTCGGACATGAATAGTAATACACTTCCAACCGCCACCTCTCCTTGCCCTACATGCAATGCTGAGGTACTATCTCAGGGGGCACCGAGCCGGAGGGAGACAGTCCCGGAGGTGCCTCAAGGCAACCTTTCGGACTCCAGGAGCAAAGGGAGCAACGCTCTCGGGGGCTCCAAGTTCGGCTCTCAGCCAAACACCGCGCCGGGACCTCCAGTGGTTCCAGACTCGGGCAGGCAGCCCCCTTCCAAAAGGGGCAAGATGCCCGTGGCGGTGACCTCTGTCCATCCAGAGGCACCGGACAACCTGCTGGGAGCGCTTCGCGGTGCTTCCATCGACGAAGAGCACCACACTATTCTGAGTGTGGTGATCAAGAAGGTTCAGTCCGCCAAGAGCAGACTGACTGAAGCCTGTGCCAGCCTTCTAGCAGGCTTTGAGGTAAGTATTTAAAATATAGGAAAAATATTACCGCATAGACAGTAGCCCCTGATGCTCTGTTTGGTGTTCACAAAGAAAAGCCGAATAGAGGATCAAATAATATATGAAGGAGTCTAATATAAGTATGTCTGTATGCGTATGCAGGCTTCGCTGCTGACCTCTGCCACACTGACTGCGGAGGTCGCCGCACTGAAGCAGGACCTCGAGGGGTCCGAGAAAGAGCTCGGCCTTGCCAAGAGGTAGCTCGAGGAGAACAAAGGTAAGTAATACCTTGTCCATATATATAAAAGAAAATGTGGTTGTGAAATGACAGGATCATCAGGAATGTGCCAGGGGCCACGACCGAAGTGGCAACCCTAAAGCAAGTGATGTCCGAGGCCGAAGACAAAGCGGCCAAGGAGCGCACCGAGCAGGACAAGCAAGAGGCACGGGTGGGCGAGGTGCAGCAAGAGCTCCAAGCTCTCGTGACGAAGCACGAGGTGTTGGAGCTTGACTTGAAGTTGCGAGAGTCTGAGCTTGCCACGGCCCTCGAGAGCGTAAAGAATGCCAAGGCTGAAGCCTAAAAGGCCCTCCAGGAGATTGAGGCGATGAGGAAGATAGCGGCGGGTAAGGCATTCAATATGCAAAGCAAGCATGTGAAAGTAAATTACTTGTTACTTACCCGAGTCCAGAGCTCACCAGGAGCATTCGCAGATTTGCCCCGCAGCGTGTCGGATGCCGCGAAGTTTTACCAGGCCGAGGAGGGAAGCTCGACGGAGAAGCTGTTCTGGTCTCAGTATACTGGGACCGAACATCCGATGCCTATGAGCGACGAGCTAAAGCAACTGGCCGAGCTGCATAAGGCGGCCGAACAGGCCATGAGGGGCCTTATAGTCCGGATGTGGCCTGGTGACTCCCATCCCAATAGCTACTTTGGCCTGGTGAGGCGGCTTATGGATGCCTGCCCACGGCTGGAGGCCATAAAGCGGTCCGTCTGCATCGAGGGTGCACGCCAGGCCTTTGCCCGTGCGAAGGTGCACTGGGCCAAGCTGGACGCTAAGAAGCTGGTGAAGGAGGGGCCGCCGCAGGGCAAGGAGCATCGCCACCCGAAATGTATTATGAGGGTGTCCTGAAGGGTGCCCGTCTTATGGTGGATGAGTGTGCAAACGATGTAATTTTTGAATGAACTTGCTCATGTGATCCTATATTATGAAAACTTGTTCATATGCGCTATGCAACGCTTGTTTGAATTTAAAATATTACCTTCTGTGTGGCTGTTTATCAAATCTGAGAGATGGCTAGTCGCCGGCTTATGCCCCCATGCCATGAGTGCTGGGGTGTTCGAGATAAACCTGAGCACTCATTTTCCCATTGTTGGGTCCTTCGATGGAGGTGCTCAGCACAACAAACAAGGCAACCGGACTATAATGCTTTATCACTCTCACTTAGCCATAGAATTCTACAATTTTAAATTTTGGCGAAGCCCCTCAGTATTCGGAAGGTTGAATTCGGGGCGCTATACATGCCTTAAGCCGGACAAAGTCGACTCCTCGCTCTAAGCGGCATAAGTCTTTAGGGACTCGAAACCTCTCGAACAGCGACGAGCTCTCACCTTATCATGATAGTCAGTTTTAGCTTTCTCTACTGAGGTGCTTAGCCCAGCTGAACCGGGGCACAATCGCAGTAGTTCTCCCAGTGCTACCTTAGCCGATATAGCGGAACGTAAGGTACCAAAACATGGGAGCCGGGCAAACCCAACTATTGACCCAAGACATGATTCGGAGCTGATGCATATAATGATATAAGTTCGGGGTGCCGCACTGTCTAAAGTGTTTGGACTTCTCACGCCGTATTCTGGGGTATGCTTAAGCCCCTGGCGTATTGGCCATACCAGAGTGTACGGGTGCTGAATGTCATGAATGAACACACACACACACACACACACACACATATATATATAGGACAACACTATTCTAATCCTGGGATTAGAATAACTATTTGGATCACGGAGCCCTATATAGGAGCAGCGAAGGTGTTCCCGAACTCACAAAAAGTAAAAAAAGAAATCCCACCCCCGAACCCCCATTCCCCACCTCTCCATCGCTCTCTCCCTGATCCCCGTCGCCGCCATCCCCGCTGTCGCGCACCTCCTCCCTCACAGCTCCTCTCCCCACGGTTGGCGGGCCTCCTCCCCACGGTCGGCGTGCCTCCCCCCTCCACCCCCGGTCGGCGCGGATCCTCTCACGCAGTCAGGCCGAGGGGGCAGGAGCTGCTGCCGCCCCCGCCGGCGTCGTCGTCCTACGAGGCGTGGGACCTCTCCGACAATGAGGCGGCACCAGCCACGTCCTGGGCCACCCTGCCCAACAGGGCGCTGTTGTGCCGCCCGCCGCCGCTCGATGTCGGGAGGTGCACCTGCATCATTGTCAGGGAGAAGGCCACCGGGGCCAGAGGCGTTGCGCTCTACTCGCTCTACACCAACGTGAGCTAATCCCCGTCCCCCCTTCTCTTTCTCGGCTTCAAACTTTCAAAATTCGGGGGAGAGTAGTGTGATTAGTTGCTGAGATTGGTGTCATAAGGATTCGTGTGTGCCCATCTCTCTGTTGTGCGATTGCAGGAGGGGAAGAGGCGGCAGGACCGGAAGCTGGCGGTGGCCCGGCACCGGAGGAGAGGGAGGTCGCAGTTCATCATGGTGCAGAAACAGGACGGTGTCTTCTGCAGCTCCAACAAGAACTTCCTCGGAACTATGCATGCCAATCTTGTTGGATCCAAGTACCAGATTTGGGGCCAGGTACATGATGTTCCCCTTCATGATTCTTGATGTCGCTCTCCTAGATTCCGGACTGATTACCATGGTATACATGAACCAATGATGAGTGTTAATGGTCGCCGATGTAGGGGAACCGGGTCGATGAGCTTAAGAGCCGGTCCAAGCGGCTTCTTGGTGTTATCGCGTAAGATTCAATCTCTGTGCGTGACATGTCCATGAATTGTATGGATTTCTTGACCAATTTTTTATGTCTGCAGGTTTGCCCCTACTATTACTACGCTCATGGGGAGTTTCAGAAGCATGAGGGCATGGATCCCCAAGAACCAGTCCATGCAGGTGAGGACCAACAGTTCTGCTCAGGTAAATCCATTTGCAACACTGGGAGATTCATTAGTGAACTTGAATGGATTCGTTTAAACCAAGGAGGCATATGGTCTTTAGTTGTGGAATGTTGCTGCAGATTCAACACATCAGTGGGCTTCCAAAGGATTGGCGGGAGAAGAGGAGTAGAGCTGACCAACTCTGCTCAAGATCACCTTTCTACAACAATGTAAGCAACTTCCCTTAAGAAACTTATTGAGCCTTCGGATCGACGTGTCGGGAATTGGGAGCTAAGCTTTGAAATGTAATTGTTTCACCAGTACCTAAAAGGCAATGTGTCTGTTTTCTGCATTTTCAATAGATGACGAAGCACTACGAACTAGATTTCAGAGAGAGGGTTGGGAGGATGGATACAAGGTGCAGACATTAGTGAAGAACTTCCAGATGACTTTGGAGGTAAAATTCTGCTTCGACCAGATCCCGCCGATGCGGCCAGTGCCCCGACCTGATCCTGACGCCCAGCACTCTCCCGCATCCCATGGCCTGCGCGCCTCCAACCATGGCCACTGCCTTCCCCACCCACGAGAGCCACCAACCCCCCACCGGCTGGGACGGCCATGGAGGATACTGCGACCATCCAGCGGCCACCATGCCATCCAGTTGCAGTTCAGAGCCGCCAATAGCTGCAGGTCACACCCATACCCAACAGCGCCGCTGGCGCAAAGGTCTTCATGCTTGTACCGGTGCTTGGGCGTGCGTCGGAGCACTGCTGCCCACCTTGGAAGCTACATAATTGATTGACCTAGTTTTAACAAGCACGTGTTGTGTTTCAGTGACTAATCTCTACCCATTTCACATCGACCATGTATTTTGTCTTGTAGATGCTGGTGAGGCCAAAAGTGCCGGTGAGGATCAAAGGAGGAAGCAACAAAAGAAGTAGGCGCGCGATCTAGTACAACAAGCTGCAGGCAGTGCAGCATTTTTGTGCACTTCAGTTCAGCTTCTACTCGCGTGCCATGCTGCCACTACCATGGTGGGGCAACCCGCCTCTCCCTGTTAATTACTGCGTGCGAGAGCAATGCAGGTGTTGCCCCTGCACACGCAGTCTCAGCAGGCATTGTATATTTTAGTAACAGTTTCATGATGTTGTAGATAGGTGGCATTTGTGCCCGTGGGTGTTTGTGATTATTCCTAAATGGGGATATCTCGTTTCATATTTCTGTTGCTTACCACATGGGTGTGTAGTGTGTGCTGATGCATGCGACACAACCACTGCCTGGCAGCAAACGCATGCCACCAAACTGTAGGGGAACGTAGTAATTTCAAAAAAATTCCTACGCACACGCAAGATCATGGTGATGCATAGCAACGAGGGGGAGAGTCTGATCTACGTACCCTTGTAGATCGCAACGGAAGCTTTGACACAACATAGAGGAAGTAGTCGTACGTCTTCTTCCCGATCTGATCGATCCAAGCACCGTTACTCCGGCACCTCCGAGTTCTTAGCACATGTACAGCTCGATGACGATCCCCAGGCTCCGATCCAGCAAAGCTTCGGGGAGGATTTCCGTCAGCACGACGGCGTGGTGACGATCTTGATGTACTACCGACGCAGGGCTTCGCCTAAGCACTACAACGATATGATCGAGGTGGAATATGGTGGCAGGGGGCACCGCACACGGCTAAGGAACGATCTCAATGATCAACTTGTGTGTCTAGAGGTGCCCCCTGCCCCTGTATATAAAGGAGCCAAGGGGGAGGGGTGCGCCGGCCAGGGAGAGGGCGCAGGAGGAGTCCTACTCCCACCGGGAGTAGGACTCCCCCCAATCCTAGTTGGACTAGGTTTCCCAAAGGGGGAAAGAGAGAGAGGGGGGGCCGGCCCCTTCTCCTAGTCCTAATAGGACTAAGGGAAGGGGGGGGGGGGGGCGCGGCCACCTATGGGCTGCCCCTTTTCTCTTTTCCACTAAGGCCCATGAAGGCCCATATGGCTCCCAGTGGGTTCCGGTAACCTCCCGGTAATCCGGTAAAATCCCGATTTCACCCGGAACACTTCCGATATCCAAATATAGGCTTCCAATATATCAATCTTTATGTCTCGACCATTTCGAGACTCCTCGTCATGTCTGTGATCACATCCGGGACTCCGAACAACCTTCGGTAAATCAAAATGCATAAACTCATAATAACTGTCATCGTAACGTTAAGCGTGCGGACCCTACGGTTCGAGAACAATGTAGACATGACCGAGACACTTCTCCGGTCAATAACCAATAGCGGGACCTGGATGCCCGTATTGGCTCCTACATATTCTATGAAGATCTTTATCGGTCAGACCGCATAACAACATACGTTGTTCCCTTTGTCATCGGTATGTTACTTGCCCGAGATTTGATCGTCGGTATCCAATACCTAGTTCAATCTCGTTACCGGCAAGTCTCTTTACTCGTTCCGTAATACAACATTCCGGAACTAACTCACTAGTTGCAATGCTTGCAAGGCTTTAAGTGATGTGCATTACCGAGAGGGCCCAGAGATACCTCTCCGACAATCGGAGTGACAAATCCTAATCTCGAAATACGCCAACCCAACATCTACCTTTGGAGACACCTGTAGTACTCCTTTATAATCACCCAATTACGTTGTGACGTTTGGTAGTACCCAAAGTGTTCCTCCGGTAAACGGGAGTTGCATAATCTCATAGTCATAGGAACATGTATAAGTCATGAAGAAAGCAATAGCAACATACTAAACGATCGGGTGCTAAGCTAATGGAATGGGTCATGTCAATCAGATCATTCATCTAATGATGTGATCCCATTAATCAAATAACAACTCTTTGTCCATGGTTAGGAAACATAACCATCTTTGATTAACGAGCTAGTCAAGTAGAGGCATACTAGTGACACTCTGTTTGTCTATGTATTCACACATGTATTATGTTTCCGGTTAATACAATTCTAGCATGAATAATAAATATTTATCATGATATAAGGAAATAAATAATAACTTTATTATTGCCTCTAGGGCATATTTCCTTCAGTCTCCCACTTGCACTAGAGTCAATAATCTAGATCACATCACCATGTGATTAACATCGATAGTTCACATCATCATGTGATTAACACCCATAGTTCACATCGCCATGTGACCAACACCCAAAGGGTTTACTAGATTCAGTAATCTAGTTCACATCGCTATGTGATTAACACCCAAAGAGTACTAAGGTGTGATCATGTTTTGCTTGTGAGAGAATCTTAGTCAACGGGTCTGCCACATTCAGATCCACATGTATTTTGCAAATTTCTATGTCAACAATGCTCTGCATGGAGCTACTCTAGCTAATTGCTCCCACTTTCAATATGTATCTAGACCGAGACTTAGAGTCATCTAGATTAGTGTCAAAACTTGCATCGGCGTAACCCTTTACGACGAACCTTTTTATCACGTCCATAATCGAGAAACATATCCTTATTTCACTAAGGATAATTTTGACCGCTGTCCAGTGATCTACTCCTAGATCACTATTGTACTCCCTTGCCAAATCAGTGCAGGGTATACAATAGATCTGGTATACAGCATGACATACTTTATAGAACCTATGGCCAAGGCATAGGGAATGACTTTCATTCTCTTTCTATCTTCTGCCGTGGTCGGGCTTTGAGTCTTACTCAACTTCACACCTTATAATACAGGCAAGAACTCTTTCTTTGACTGCTCCATTTTGAACTACTTCAAAATCTTGTCAAGGTATGTACTCATTGAAAAAACTTATCAAGCGTCTTGATCTATCTCTATAGATCTTGAAGCTCAATATGTAAGCAGCTTCACCGAAGTCTTTCTTTGAAAAACTTCTTTCAAACACTCCTTTATGCTTTACAGAATAATTCTACATTATTTCCGATCAACAATATGTCATTCACATATACTTATCAGAAATGTTGTAGTGCTTCACCGCAAGTCTTTATAAAACCATATGCTTTGATCAACTCGTCAAAGCGTATATTCCAACTCCGAGATGCTTGCACCAGTCCACAGATGGATCGCTGGAGCTTGCACATTTTGTTAGCACCTTTCGGATTGACAAAACCTTCTGTTGCATCATATACAACTCTTCTTTAATAAATCCATTAAGGAATGCAGTTTTGTTTATCCATTTGCCAGATTTCATAAAATGTGGCAATTACTAACATGATTCGGACAGACTCAAGCATAGATACGAGTGAGAAGCTCTCATCGTAGTCAACACCTTGAACTTGTCGAAAACCTTTTGCGACAATTCTAGCTTTGTAGATAGTAACACTACTATCAACGTCCGTATTCCTCTTGAAGATCCATTTATTCTCAATTGCTTGCCGATCATCGGGCAAGTCAACCAAAGTCCAAACTTTGTTCTCATACATGGATCATATCTCAGATTTCATGGCCTCAAACCATTTCGCGGAATCTGGGCTCATCATCGCTTCCTCATAGTTCGTAGGTTCGTCATGGTCAAGTAACATGACCTCCAGAACAGGATTACCATACCACTCTGGTGCGGATCTCACTCTGGTTTACCTACGAGATTTGGTAGTAACTTGATCTGAAGTTACATGATCATCATCATTAGCTTCCTCACTAATTGGTGTAGTAGTCACAAGAACAGATTTTTGTGATGAACTACTTTCCAATAAGGTAGAAGGTACAATTACATTATCAAGTTTTCTACTTTCCTCCCACTTACTTCTTTCAAGAGAAACTCCTTCTCTAGAAAGGATCCATTATAAGCAACGAATGTCTTGCCTTAGGATCTGTGATAGAAGGTGTACCCAGCAGTCTCCTTTGGGTATCCTATGAAGACATATTTCTCTGATTTGGGTTTGAGCTTATCAGGATGAAACTTTTTCTCATAAGCATCGCAACCCCAAACTTCAAGAAACGACAACTTTGGTTTCTTGCCAAACCATAGTTCATAAGGCGTCGTCTCGACGGATATAGATGGTGCCCCTTTTTTAACGTGAATGCAGTTGTCTCTAATGCATGACCCCAAAAACGATAGTGGTAAATCGGTAAGAAACATCATAGATTGCACTATATCCAATAAAGTACGGTTATGACGTTCGGACACACCATTATGCTGTGGTGTTCCAGGTGGCGTGAGTAGTGAAACTATTTCACATTGTTTTAACTGAAGACCAAACTCGTAACTCAAATACTCTTTTCCATGATCAGATCGTAGAAACTTTATTTTCTTGTTATGATGATTTCCCACTTCACTCTGAAATTCCTTGAACTTTTCAAATGTTTCAGACTTATGTTTCATCAAGTAGATATACTCATATCTGCTCAAATCATCTGTGAAGATCACAAAATAATGATACCTATCGCGAGCCTCAATATTCATCGGACCACATACATCAGTATGTACGATTTCCAACAAATCTGTTGCTCGCTCCATTGTTCCGAAGAACGGCGTTTTAGTCATCTTGCCCATAAGGCATGGTTCGCAAGTATCAAGTGATTCATAATCAAGTGATTCCAAAAGCCCATCAGCATGGAGTTTCTTCATGCGCTTTACACCAATATGACTTAAACTGCAGTGCCACAAATAAGTTGCACTATCATTATTAACTTTGCATCTTTTGGTTTCAATATTATGAATATGTGTATCACTACGATCGAGATCCAATGAACCATTTTCATTGGGTGTGTAACCATATAAGGTTTTATTCATGTAAACAGAACAACAATTGTTCTCTAACTTAAATGAATAACCGTATTGCAATAAACATGATCAAATCATATTCATGCTCAACGCAAACACCAAATAACACTTATTTAGTTTCAACACTAATCCCGAAAGTATAGGGAGAGTGCGATGATGATCATATCAATCTTGGAACTACTTCCAACACACATCGTCACCTCGACTTTTACTAGTTTCTGTTTATTCTGCAACTCCCGTTTCGAGTTACTACTCTTAGCAACTGAACCAATATCAAATACTGAGGGGTTGCTATAAACACTAGTAAAGCACACATCAATAACATGTATATCAAATATACTTTTGTTCACTTTGCCATCCTTCTTATCCGCCAAATACTTGGGGCAGTTCCGCTTCCAGTGACCAGTCCCTTTGCAGTAGAAGCACTTAGTCTCAGGCTTAGGACCAGACTTGGGCTTCTTCACTTGAGCAGCAACTTGCTTGCCGTTCTCCTTGAAGTTCCCCTTCTTCCCTTTTGCCCTTTTCTTCAAACTAGTGGTCTTGTCAACCATCAACACTTGATGTTTTTCTTGATTTCTACCTTCATCGATTTCAGCATCACGAAGAGCTTGGGAACCGTTTCCGTTATCCCTTGCATATCATAGTTCATCACGAAGTTCTACTAACTTGGTGATGGTGACTAGAGAATTCTGTCAATCACTATCTTATCTGGAAGATTAACTCCCACTTGATTCAAGCGATTGTAGTACCCAGACAATCTGAGCACATGCTCACTAGTTGAGCGATTCTCCTCCATCTTTTAGCTATAGAACTTGTTGGAGACTTCATATCTCTCAACTCGGGTATTTGCTTGAAATATTAACTTCAACTCCTGGAACATCTCATATGGTCCATGACGTTCAAAACTTCTTTGAAGTCCCGATTCTAAGCCATTAAGCATGGTGCACTAAACTATCAAGTAGTCATCATATTGAGCTAGCCAAACGTTCATAACGTCTGCATCTGCTCCTGCAATAGGTCTGTCACCTAGCGGTGCATGAAGGACATAATTTTTCTGTGCAGCAATGAGGATAAACCTCAGATCACGGATCCAATCCGTATCATTGCTACTAACATCTTTCAACACAATTTTCTCTAGGAACATATCAAAATAAACATATGAAAGCAACAACGCGAGCTATTGATCTTTAACATAGATATGCTAATACTACCAGGACCAAGTTCATGATAAATTAAAGTTCAATTAATCATATTACTTAAGAACTCCCACTTAGATAGACATCCCTCTAATCCTCTAAGTGATCACGTGATCCAAATCAACTAAACCATAACCGATCATCACGTGAGATGGAGTAGTTTTCAATGGTGAACATCGTTATGTTGATCATATCTACTATATGATTCACACTCGACCTTTCGGTCTCCGTGTTCCGAGGCCATATCTGCATATGCTAGGCTCGTCAAGTTTAACCTGAGTATTCTGCGTGTGCAAAACTGGCTTGCACCCGTTGCAGATGGACGTAGAGCTTATCACACCCGATCATCACGTGGTGTCTGGGCACGACGAACTTTGGCAATGGTGCATACTCAGGGAGAACACTTCTTGATAATTTAGTGAGAGATCATCTTATAATGCTATCGTCAATCAAAGCAAGATAAGATGCATAAAAAGATAAACATCACATGCAATCAAAATATGTGACATGATATGGCCATCATCATCATCTTGTGCCTTTGATCTCCATCTTCAAAGCATTGCCATGATTTCCATCATCACCGGCATGACATCATGATCTCCATCATCTTGATCTATATCAATATGTCGTCACATGGTCGTCTCGCCAACTATTGCTCTTGCAACTATTGCTATCGCATAGCGATAAAGTAAAGCAATTATTGGGCGCTCGCATCTTATGCAATAGACAGACAACCATAAGGCTTTTGCCAGTTGCCGATAACTTCAACAAAACATGATCATCTTATACAACAACTTATAACTCATCACGTTTTGACCATATCACATCACAACATGCCCTGCAAAAACAAGTTAGACGTCCTCTACTTTGTTGTTGCAAATTTTACGTGGCTGCTACGGGCTTAGCAAGAACCAATCTTACCTACGCATCAAAACCACAATGATAGTTTGTCAAATAGACTCCGTTTAAACCTTCGCAAGGACCGGGCGTAGCCACACTCGGTTCAACTAAAGTTGGAGAAACAGTCACCCGCAAGTCAACTATGTGCAAAGCACGTCGGGGAAACCGGTCTCGCGTAAGCGTACGCGTAATGTCGGTCCGGGCCGCTTCATCCAACAATACCGCTGAACCAAAGTATGACATGCTGGTAGGCAGTATGACTTATATCGCCCACAACTCACTTGTGTTCTACTCGTGCATATAACATCAAACCATAAAACCTATGCTCTGATACCACTATAGGGGAACGTAGTAATTTCAAAAAAATTCCTACGCACACGCAAGATCATGGTGATGCATAGCAACGAGGGGGAGAGTCTGATCTATGTACCCTTGTAGATCGCAACGGAAGCGTTGACACAACATAGAGGAAGTAGTCGTACGTCTTCTTCCCGATCTGATCGATCCAAGCACCGTTACTTCGGCACCTCCGAGTTCTTAGCACACGTACAGCTCGATGACGATCCCCGGGCTCCGATCCAGCAAAGCTTCGGGGAGGAGTTCCGTCAGCACGACGGCGTGGTGACGATCTTGATGTACTACCGACGTAGGGCTTCGCCTAAGCACTACAACGATATGATCGAGGTGGAATATGGTGGCAGGGGGCACCGCACACGGCTAAGGAACGACCTCAATGATCAACTTGTGTGTCTAGAGGTGCACCCTGCCCCTGTATATAAAGGAGCCAAGGGGGAGGGGTGCGCCGGCCAGGGAGAGGGCGCTGGAGGAGTCCTACTCCCACCGGGAGTAGGACTCCCCCCCAATCCTAGTTGGACTAGGTTTCCCAAAGGGGGAAAGAGAGAGAGGGGGGGCCGGCCCCTTCTCCTAGTCCTAATAGGACTAAGGGAAGGGGGCCGCACGGCCACCTATGGGCTGCCCCTTTTCTCTTTTCCACTAAGGCCCATGAAGGCCCATATGGCTCCCGGGGGGTTCCGGTAACCTCCCGGTAATCCGGTAAAATCCCGATTTCACCCGGAACACTTCCGATATCCAAATATAGGCTTCCAATATATCAATCTTTATGTCTCGACCATTTCGAGACTCCTCGTCATGTCCGTGATCACATCCGGGACTCCGAACAACCTTCGGTACATCAAAATTCATAAACTCATAATAACTGTCATCGTAACGTTAAGCGTGCGGACCCTATAGTTCGAGAACAATGTAGACATGACCAAGACACTTCTCCGGCCAATAACCAATAGCGGGACCTGGATGCCCACATTGGCTCCTACATATTCTACGAAGATCTTTATCGGTCAGACCGCATAACAACATACGTTGTTCCCTTTGTCATCGGTATGTTACTTGCCCGAGATTCGATCGTCGGTATCCAATACCTAGTTCAATCTCGTTACCGGCAAGTCTCTTTACTCATTCCGTAATACAACATCCCGCAACTAACTCATTAGTTGCAATGCTTGCAAGGCTTTAAGTGATGTGCATTACTGAGAGGGCCCAGAGATACCTCTCCGATAATCGGAGTGACAAATCCTAATCTCGAAATACGCCAACCCAACATCTACCTTTGGAGACACCTGTAGTACTCCTTTATAATCACCCAGTTACGTTGTGACGTTTGGTAGTACCCAAAGTGTTCCTCCGGTAAATGGGAGTTGCATAATCTCATAGTCATAGGAACATGTATAAGTCATGAAGAAAGCAATAGCAACATACTGAACGATCGGGTGCTAAGCTAATGGAATGGGTCATGTCAATCAGATCATTCATCTAATGATGTGATCCCATTAATAAAATAACAACTCTTTGTCCATGGTTAGGAAACATAACCATCTTTGATTAACGAGCTAGTCAAGTAGAGGCATACTAGTGACACTCTGTTTGTCTATGTATTCACACATGTATTATGTTTCCGGTTAATACAATTCTAGCATGAATAATAAATATTTATCATGATATAAGGAAATAAATAATAACTTTATTATTGCCTCCAGGGCATATTTCCTTCACAAACATCCTAGTAGTATCTTTTTTAGGTCAAATGTGTGTACTACAACATGTTCAGTTGTCAGTTGTGAATTAGATACATGATATTTCGACATTTCCCATTTCAAAAATATTGATGAATATTTCTACATGTGTATATTGAACTTAAGAATTTGCATCCGATTTTTATAGACCAAAACACCGTAGTTTAAAAATGCAATAAATAAAATAAAAAATCACATGAAGTTTACTAGGAATACATAGGAAATATGGAGAACAAAAACGTTAACGTTATTTTTTTCAAAAGTAAATTTTTTAGAAAACCATGAAGTTAAAAGAAACAAACGTTTGTAAATCCAGCATCACTGAATAAAGAAGTTCAAAGGAAAAACTAACAAACACAAAACTCAGGTAGAGCAATTAGATATTATATAAAATATAAAAAATCACATTTCGAAAATAAACTAGGATTTTCCCGGCTTCTAAAAAACCCCTAGAATTTCAAATTTAAATAACTAAGGGTTCAATGTTTATTAAATAACTAATATTTTCCTCATTGCTAATGAATACATAAGTAAGTTAGAAAACAGAGCATTTCATAACTTGTAAAACAATGATTTTCTCTGTTTTTTAAAAAAATCTAGAAGTTCAAATTTTAGGACGCAAAAGTTCAATGCTTATTACAAACCAAGAAGGTCAAATTGACAAAACAAAACAGTTTTAAAACGTTCATAAAATACGGGTTTCCTTGTTTCTAAAAAAATCTAGAAGTTTCAATATAAATAATAGAGCGGTTCGATGTTTATTACAAAATCAATAAGGTTAGATAAAATATTTTTCAAAAAGGTTTATAAAAAAGAGAAGTTCAAATGAAAATAACGAAGCGGTCCGATCTTTATTCTGAAACTAGGATTTCCCTGTTACTCAAAGAATAAACCAAGAAGTTCAAAATTAAAAAAAAGGGGCAGTTTAAAAAATATTGAAAAACGGAAACCCCTATTTCTAATAAAAGCAAGAGGTTCAAATTTAATGACGAAGAATTTCGATGCTTATTACAAATCCAAGAAGTTCCAATTAATAAAGATTAGTTCCAAAAAATTATATAAATCAGATTTTCCATGTTTATATACTAAGAAATAGAAAAAGGCTCACTTTGAAAATGTTAACTCTCAAAGTTCAAATTTAATAAATTGGATAGTTCGACAAAATATAGAAAACAAAAAAGAGACATACATATCTTTGTACTAAAAAATCCCATGGAATTTTATTTTTGTCTTTGGAAAATGGATGTTTCTCGTTCCTTAAAAACACCTGAAAGTTCAAATTTAAATAACGAGCGGTATGATATTTATTAAGGAATTAGGATTTTCCCAGTTACTAAAGAATAAATTAAGAAGCTCAAATTAAAAAAATAGAGAAGTTACAAATTTTATAGAGAAAATCGATTTTCACCGTTTCTAGAAAAAACCTAGAGTTTCAAGTTTAAATACCGGAGAAGCTCAATGTTTAAATAGCGGCAAAGTTTCGTGTTTTCAATAGCTTTCCATCGGTATATCATTTGCTCAATTCTGGTAATTGGTTGGGGATTTATGGATAAAAAACAATACATGAAAAATAGAGTGAAGTTCAAAAAGAAGTGCTCCAGAAGTTCAACCTCTCCACGAAGTGCATTTTTGGAGACTCTGTTTTTCCAATGAAGGCATAACGCATGAACTCAGAAGTTCAGGTTGATAACTGCCAGAAGTTCATGTACTACACGGTGTGCATTTTGTATTAAAAAGAATAAAAATGCAAGGCCTAAAGTTTTGTTGCTAGAAGTTCAAGTGCTTGGCCCGAGAAAGTTTAAAAATTCTTGTGAGAGAGGTTGAACAAAAATACGTGACAAAAGTTCAAGCTGAAAACAACGAGAAGTTCGACTACTGCAAGGAATGCATTTCAGGTGAGAACAAAATTATAGACAAATAAAAGCTTAAAAGGTTTGTGGAAAGAAGTTCAAGTGCTCTGTCCGGAGAAGTTCCAAAATTCTTGCGAAAGAGGTTCACCTTGTATTTCCATGATCGATTTTTTCCGTATAAAAATCGAATACAATTGTTTACTCAAAATATAAAAAGGTGAAGTTCAAATCGAAATAACAGAGAAGTTTAGAGTTTATTAAAACCTAGGATTTACCTGTTCAAAAAATGAAAAACACAACGCCCTCTTTTACACTTAAAAAACTCATAAACGAAAAAAATGGTTGCTAGAAGTTCAACTGCTCGGCGAGGAAAAGTTCAAAAAATTTCTTCTGAGAGAGGTTCACCGTGTATTTAGATGTCCAAAATACATAAAAAGTATGTTGTTTTTGTGTTTTAAAATAATTCTCTCAAACCAGAGAGAATTTCAAAGTGATAACAACCGGAAGTTCACGTACTACATGGTGCGTATTTCATATAAGAAAAATACAATAAAGTGAAACAGAGTGAAGTTCAAACAGACATGCCCCAGAAGTTCAACTACTTCCTGCAGTGCGTTTCCATTCACAATGAAGGAAAAAGTCATGATCTCGTCATTTCTCTAATTTACTTCAAAACAACAGGAAATATCATCTGTGTAAGTTCAAGTCCTCGATCGAAGAAAGTTAAAAAAAATATTGTGAGAGAGGTTTGTACAAAAAGAGTATCATTTGTGTAACACTGACGAAATTGATGAGAAAATTACAAAGGAAAATACATCACAGAATGTTCAACGTGAAAAGATAATGAAGTTCAACTACTATAGTGAATGAATTTGAGATGAAAAACTTTTAAAATCGTCGGGAGTATGAAAAAATGACCAACACGTGAAAGTTGTGTGTTTACAATAGCTTTCCATCGGTATATCACTTGCTTAATTCCAGTGAGTGGATGGAGAGTTACGAGCAGTGGATGAAGAGCTACGAGCAAGAAAAGAACGTGAAAAACAGAGTGAAGT
The DNA here is from genome assembly GCA_034509565.1 of Triticum monococcum. Lineage (NCBI taxonomy): Eukaryota > Viridiplantae > Streptophyta > Magnoliopsida > Poales > Poaceae > Triticum > Triticum monococcum. Next base: position 501,255,206 of record CM067841.1, read on the forward strand.
TCAGGTACACGCGCCAAGAAGTTCAGGTTCTTCACGCGGTGCATTTTCGAAGAATCTGTTTCGCGATAAAGGCAGAATGCATCATCCTGCCGTTCTCGAAATTACTTGAAAACGGTTAGGAATCAGAGAAAACCATCAACATGAAAACGTTTCGCATTTTCCGTAGCTTTTCACGGGTATATTATTTGCCCCATTCCGATAAAGTTTGTAGAAATTACGGCAAAAATACGTTTTCAACCATTTTCAAAACTGACATAAAACCATAATGAATTAGGAGAAACAATATATACAAAACATTTTCGCATTTATTCAAGCTTTCCAACGCCATATCATTTGCTGCATTTGGACGTATGGTTAAAAAATTATCTCGAAAATACGAACTCGGTAGAACTTGTACCGTTTTCTAAATTACTTTTAAACCATTCAAAATTAGAAAACACTTTTAACATAAAAAAGTAGCGCATTTTCATAAGCTTTCCAACGCCATATTATTTGCCTTAATTGGATTAGCCGTTTAGAAATGGCGTCAAAAATACGAACTCGGGTGTTCGGTTTGTGAAATTTTATGATTTTCCGAATTACTCTTTAACCGTAGGGAATTAGAGAAAACTTTCACCATGTGGAAGGAGCGGTTTTGCAGAAGCTTTCCAACGCCATATTATTTGTCTCATTCATATAAACGGTTTAAAAATGCGATCGAAAATACGATTCATGGTTTTTGTATGAAGAAAAAACGGTTTTCAAAACTGCTCTTAAACCGCTTACATTTTGCCAAAAATTAAACTTGGGTCATGATACTGATGTCCATAGCTATCCAACGGTATATCGCAAGCCCCATTTGGACACCTTTTAGCTGAAGTTCAACCTAGTACTCGGGGAAGGTCAGGCGCGTTACTCGGGAAGTTCATGTTCTGATCAGAATATTATTCTGATCCCGTGATCAGAATAGTGTTTATGTATATATATATATATATATATATATATATATATATATATATATATATATAGTGTTACTATTCATCACGCAGGGTGCAGAATAAGTTATTCTTCACCCGAGGTAATCTTACCATCATTTCATAATTAAATTACGTTTGGAATTCAAATAGTTATATTTCTATTGATTCACTACGTAAAATTTGACATAAGAAAATAAAATTATAGGTCATAAGACAAGAAAATTTGCAGTTTATGTGTATTTTAGATTATATTTTTACGTTTGTAATTTTACATAACATAAATTATTTTTTACGGTGATTACATATTTTCTTACGGTCTCTTTTTGTGTCAGAAATAAGACAAAACTTACGGAATGTAAAATTACGGTGCATTGATGGTAAAATACAGGGGGGTGAACAATAACTATTCCTCACCCAGGGTGACGAATAGCGCGACCCTATATATAAAAGAGGAATAGAGAATGCGATAATAGTCTAGTGCTATGCATTGTTTATTCAAAAAGGTGCGTAAAGCAGAATGACACATTTAGGGCGATAAGCAAAAACTAGGACTATTTGACATGTCCCCTCCAAGGGCAAGCTAAGGAATGGTATTTAAAGCAGGATTTCACTCGTTGTTAGAGACCACCTGGGAGTTCCATGGTGCGACGTAGCTTTCTGCCTCCTTGGTTGTTGCATCGTGTGTCCGGCAACCGTACTACCGGACAGGGTTTCCAGAGATTAAAGTCTTGAAAGAGAGAAAAATAACAAAGCGGGAAGCCCCTAGTGCGGTTGAGCCGTGTTTTGGGGCATGTCATAGTCGTGCCCCCTCCCCACCTGTGCCCATGGTATTTTCAATGCGTAATTATGTACGCGTGGCACGTATTTCACTGTTTGGCTGGTACTGGGGTGGGGGCCGCATTGCTATGCGAGCTCGGAACATGCCAGGCGATCTTGTTGCCGATTACTCCGGGCGCGCTTGAAGGTGTCCGGGTCTTGAATCGCCGAACTGGTGGATTGCCTTAAGAGGCTGCTTTGCGCTTCTGCTGCGAGGGCCGCAGTGTGCTCCTCCATACGGAGAGAGCGCTCTGTGTTTCCATTGACTGTGATGAACCCCCAAGGTCCTGGCATCTTGAGCTTGAGGTATGCATAATGCGGTACCGCATTGAATCTCGCAAATGTGGTTCACCCGAGCAGTGCATGATAGCCGCCGCGGAACGGGACTATATCGAAGATTAACTCCTCGCTTCGGAAGTTATCCGGGGATCCGAAGACCACTTCCAGTGTGATTGAGCCTGTGCAATTGGCCTCTACACCTGGTATGACGCCTTTGAAGGTCATTTTTGTGGGTTTGATCCTTGAGGGGTCTATACCCATTTTGCGCATTGTGTCCTGATAAAGCAGGTTCATGCTTCTTCCGCCATCCATAAGGACTCGAGTGAGGTGAAATCCGTCGATGATTGGGTCTAGGACCAGTGCGGTGAATCTGCCATGACGGATACTAGTGGGGTGGTCCCTGCGATCAAATGTGATCAGACAAGAGGACCATGGGTTGAACTTTGGGGCGACTGGCTCCAATGCATATACGTCCCATAGCGCACGCTTCCGCTCCCTCTTGGGGATGTGGGTTGCGTATATCATGTTCACGGTCCGCACTTGTGGGGGGAACCTCTTTTGTCCTTTGGTGTTCGGCTGCCGGGGCTCCTCCTCGTCATCGCTATGTGACCCCTTATCTTTGTTTTCGACATTTAACTTGCCGGCCTGCTTGAACACCCAACAATCCCTATTGGTGTGGTTGGCTAGCTTGTCGGGGGTGCCGTGTATTTGACACGAGCGATCGAGTATATGGTCCAAACTGGACGGGCCCGGAGTTCTTCTTTTGAATGGCTTTTTCCGCTGACCGGGTTTAGAGCCTTTGAATCCGGCATTGACTATCGTATCCTCGGTATTGTCGCTGTTAATGCGGCGCTTATGTTTGTTGCGATGTGACCTGCCATTGCCATCCTTGGTATCCGAAGTACCATGGTTCTTTGATATGTTATTGCTGCGAGCCAGCGAGCTGTCTTCTCCCGCGCAAAAGCAGGTCATGAGTGTCATGAGGGCTTCCATAGATTTTAGCTTTTCCTGGCCAAGGTGCCGGGCGAGCCACTCGTCGCGGATGTTGTGCTTAAAGGCTGCTCGGGCCTCTGCGTCCGGACAGTCAATGATTTGATTTTTCTTTGTTAGGAACCGTGTCCAGAATTGCCTGGCCGATTCCTCTGGCTGCTGAATTATGTGGCTCAAGTCATCGGCATCTGGTGGTCACACATAAGTGCCCTAGAAGTTGTGAAGGAATGCAGCTTCCAGATCTTCCCAACAGCTAATGGATTCTGCTGGCAGGCTATTGAGCCAATGCCGAGCTGGTCCTTTGAGCTTGAGTGGGAGGTATTTGATGGCGTGTAGATCATCACCGCGGGCCATGTGGATGTGCAGGAGGAAGTCCTCGATCCATACCGCATGATCTGTTGTGCCGTCGTATGATTCTATATTTACGGGTTTGAAACCCTCTAGGATTTGATGATCCATTCCTTCATCTGTGAAGCATAGGGGGTGTGTGGCGCCTCTGTACCGGGCTATATCGCGACGCAACTCAAGTGAGTCTTGTCCGATGTGTTCGGCCCGGCCAGACTTACTTTTACTATATCCGGCGTGACGGTTATCATCTCTCATAGTGGCGCGCCCTTGCGAACCGTAGATTGATCTTGCGTGTTTTGCTTTGTCCTCCAATACGTCTTGCAGGTCTGGCGTATTTCCCCATGTCTTGACATTTTTATTTGAGTTGCGTCGGGGTGCGGGCTGAACTTTTCGCTGGAATGCCTCTTTGGCGCGGCCACGAGGTGGCCGATCAGCCGCATCATACGCTGGAGATGTAGGTTTTGGTGCTTCCTCCTCCAGTCGGGGTAGCAACCTGCGCTTTGGGTAACTCTTGGAGGGGCGTTCGAGTTTATATTCCTCGGCCGCAAGGACTTTAGTCCATCTGTCAGCTAGCAAATCTTGATCAGCTTGAAGCTGCTGTTGCTTTTTCTTAAGGCTGTTTGCCGTGGCTATAAGCCGGCGCTTGAAGCGCTCTTGTTTGATGGGATCCTCAGGCACGGCGAATTCGTCATCGTCGAGCCTTGCCTCGTCTTCGAAGGGAGGCATGTAATTATCATCCTCCGCCTCTACATCTATCGCTCTCTTGGGAGGGCTAGCTTCTCCATCCTCCTGCCCTAAATCTTGCTGGAGGGGGTTCTTGTCGTCTTCGGCACTGTCCGGAGTGCTATTATCTCCTGTGCCGGTGTCACCGCTTTTGCTTTGGCGAGACTTAGAGTGGCGCCGCTGACGTCGGCGCTTGGGTTGCTTCTTGGAGGGGTCATCCTCTGCTGTCCCATCGCCATTGCCTTCTTTGGGTGTGTCCACCATATATATGTCGTCTGATGAGGTGGATGTCCAGTGCCCTGTGGGCAGTGGTTCTTGTTCGCCTCCTGCATCGTCATCCATGCCGTCGATGTCTTCAGAGTCGAAGTCGAGCATGTCGGTTAAATCATCGACAGTGGCCACTAAGTGGGTGGTGGGTGGGCAGCGAATTTCTTCGTCATCCGCATCCCAATACTTCCGGACATAGTTCGGCCAGGACTCTCCTGACAAGGAGAGAGACCTTAATGAGTTCAGTATGTCGCCGAAGGGCGAGTGCTGAAAGATATCCACGGAGGTAAACTCCATGATCGGCGCCCAGTCAAATTCGATAGGCACGGGCACAGGCGGTTCGGAGTCCGTGGCCGGGGAAGGATCCGGCAGCTTGGCATCACGGCTCTCGTGAAGGGTAAGGTCGATATTCGGCTCGATCGACGCTGAGGATACGGCCTCCATGTCGGGGTCTATCCACCCATCCATGGATAGCGCAACTGGTTCCGAATTGAGGGTCGGAGCGGTTGCTGGCGCGATCTCCTGAACACTGTCCGATGGTAGAGCTAAATCATGCTCATCGTCATCGTCTGGCGCACAAGGCAGGGGCTCGAATCCGTCGAAGATCAAGTCTCCGCGGATATCGGCCGTGTAGTTTAAGCTTCCGAACCTGACCTCGTGGCCAGGGGCGTAACTCTCGATCTGCTCCAGATGGCCAAGCGAGTTGGCCCGCAGTGCGAAGCCGCCGAATACAAAGATCTGTCCGGGAAGAAAAGTCTCACCCTGGACTGCATCGCTATTGATGATTGAAGGAGCCATCAAGCCTAATGATGACGACACAGAGGAACTCTCAATGAAAGCACCAATGTCGGTGTCAAAACCGGCGGATCTCGGGTAGGGGGTCCCGAACTGTGCGTCTAAGGCAGATGGTAACAGGCGGCAGCGGACACGATGTTTTACCCAGGTTCGGGCCCTCTTGATGGAGGTAAAACCTGTTGGGGAACGTTGCAGAAAACAAAAATTTTCCTACTCATTTCACCAAGATCCATCTAGGAGTTCATCTAGCAACGAGTCAAGAGATGCATCTACATACCTTTGTAGATCGCATGCGGAAGCGTTCAACGAACGGGGATGATGTAGTCGAACACGACGTGATCCAAATCACCGATGACCGAGTGCCGAACGGACGGCACCTCCGCGTTCAACACACGTACGGGACGGGAGACGTCTCCTCCTTCTTGATCCAGCAAGGGGGGAGGAGAGGTTGGTGATGATCCAGCAGCACGACGGCGTGGTGGTGGATGCAGGGCGTCACAGTAGCAGGGCCTCGCCTATACTACAAGAGAGAGAGATGTAACAGGGAGAGAGCAATGCACCAAAAGCCGTAGCATCAAGTCCCTCCTCTCCCCACTATATATAGGGGTGCCAAGGGGGGGGCGCCGGCCCTAGGAGATGGATCTCCTAGGGGGGCGGCGGCCAAGGGTGGGGGGCTTGCCCCCCAAGGCAAGGGGGCGCCCCCCCCTTTAGGGTTTCCCCTAACCCTAGGCGCACCGGCCCTTAGGGGGTGGCGCCCCAGCCCACTAAGGGCTGGGTCCCTTCCCACTTCAGCCCATGGGGCCCTCCGGAATAGGTGGCCCCACCCGGTGGACCCCCGGGACCCTTCCGGTGGTCCCGGTACAATACCGGTAACCCCGAAACTTGTCCCGATGGCCGAAACAGCACTTCCTATATATAATTCTTTACCTCCGGACCATTACGGAACTCCTCGTGACGTCCGGGATCTCATCCGGGACTCCGAACAACATTCGGGTTACTGCATATACATAGCTTCACAACCCTAGTGTCACCGAACCTTAAGTGTGTAGACCCTACGGGTTCGGGAGACATGTAGACATGACCGAGACGACTCTCCGGTCAATAACCAACAGCGGGATCTGGATACCCATGTTGGCTCCCACATGCTCCACGATGATCTCATCGGATGAACCACGATGTCGAGGATTCAATCAACCCCGTATGCAATTCCTTTTGTCAATCGATATATTACTTGCCCGAGATTCGATCGTCGGTATCCCAATACCTCGTTCAATCTCGTTACCGGCAAGTCACTTTACTCGTACCGTAATGCATGATCTCGTGACCAGACACTTGGTCACTTTGAGCTCATTATGATGATGCATTACCGAGTGGGCCCAGTGATACCTCTCCGTCATACGGAGTGACAAATCCCAGTCTTGATCCGTGTCAACCCAACAGACACTTTTGGAGATACCCGTAGTCTACCTTTATAGTCACCCAGTTACGTTGTGACGTTTGGTATACCCAAAGCACTCCTACGGTATCCGGGAGTTACACGATCTCATGGTCTAAGGAAAAGATACTTGACATTGCAAAACTCTAGCAAACGAACTATACGATCTTTATGCTATGTTTAGGATTGGGTCTTGTCCATCACATCATTCTCCTAATGATGTGATCTCGTTATCAATGACATCTTATGTCCATAGCCAGGAAACCATGACTATCCGTTGATTAACGAGCTAGTCAACTAGAGGCTTACTAGGGACATGTTGGTGTCTGTTATTCACACATGTATTACGATTTCCGGATAACACAATTATAGCATGAATAAAGACAATTATCATGAACAAGGAAATATAATAATAATGCTTTTATTATTGCCTCTAGGGCATATTTCCAACAGTCTCCCACTTGCACTAGAGTCAATAATCTAGTTACATTGTGATGAATCGAACACCCATGGAATTCTGGTGTTGATCATGTTTTGCCCTAGGGAGAGGTTTAGTCAACGGATCTGCTACATTCAGGTCCGTATGTACTTTACAAATATCTATGTCTCCATCCTAAACATTTTCACGAATGGAGTTGAAGCGACGCTTGATGTGCCTTGTCTTGTGAAACCTGGGCTCCTTGGCAAGTGCAATAGCTCTAGTGTTGTCACAGAAGAGCTTGATCGGCCCCGACGCATTGGGTATGACTCCGAGGTCGGTGATGAACTCCTTCACCCAAATTGCTTCATGTGCTGCCTCCGAGGCTGCCATGTACTCCGCTTCACACGTAGATCCTGCCACGACGCTCTGCTTGCAACTGCACCAGCTTACTGCCCCACCATTCAAAATATACACGTATCCGGTTTGTGACTTTGAGTCATCCAGATCTGTGTCGAAGCTAGCGTCGACGTAACCCTTTACGAAGAGCTCTTCGTCACCTCCATAAACGAGAAACATCTCCTTAGTCCTTTTCAGGTACTTCAGGATATTCTTGACCGCTGTCCAGTGTTCCTTGCCGGGATTACTTTGGTACCTTCCTACCAAACTTACGGCAAGGTTTACATCAGGTCTGGTACACAGCATGGCATACATAATAGAACCTATGGCTGAGGCATAGGGGATGACACTCATCTTTTCTATTTCTTCTGCTGTGGTCGGACTTTGAGCCGAGCTCAATTTCATACCTTGTAACACAGGCAAGAACCCCTTCTTAGATTGATCCATATTGAATTTCTTCAATATCTTATCAAGGTATGTGCTTTGTGAAAGACCTATGAGGCGTCTCGATCTATCCCCATAGATCTTGATGCCTAATATATAAGCAGCTTCTCCAAGGTCCTTCATTGAAAAACTCTTATTCAAGTAGGCCTTAATGTTGTCCAAGAGTTCTATATCATTTCCCATCAAAAGTATGCCATCTACATATAATATGAGAAATGCTACAGAGCTCCCACTCACTTTCTTGTAAACGCAGGCTTCTCCATAAGTCTGCGTAAACCCAAACACTTTGATCATCTCATCAAAGCGAATGTTCCAACTCCGAGATGCTTGCACCAGCCCATAAATCGAGCGTTGGAGCTTGCACACCTTGTCAGCATTCTTAGGATCGACAAAACCTTCCGGCTGCATCATATACAATTCTTCCTTAAGGAAACCATTAAGGAATGCCATTTTGACGTCCATTTGCCATATTTCATAATCGTAAAACACGGCAATTGCTAACATGATTCGGACGGACTTTAGCTTCGCTACCGGTGAGAAAGTCTCATCGTAGTCAACCCCTTGAACTTGTCGATAACCCTTAGCGACAAGCCGAGCTTTATAGATGGTCACATTACCATCCGCGTCTGTCTTCTTCTTAAAGATCCATTTATTTTCTATGGCTCGCCGTTCAACGGGCAAGTCAGTCAAAGTCCATACTTCGTTTTCATACATGGATCCTATCTCGGATTTCATGGCTTCTAGCCATTTGTCGGAATCCGGGCCCGCCATCGCTTCTTCATAGTTCGAAGGTTCACCGTTGTCTAACAACATGATCTCCAAGACAGGGTTGCCGTACCACTCTGGTGCGGAACGTGTCCTTGTGGACCTTCGAAGTTCAGTAGCTACTTGATCAGAAGTTTCATGATCATCATCATTAACTTCCTCTCTAGTCGGTGCAGGCACCTCAGGAACATTTTCTTGAGTTGCGCCATTTTCCGGCTCAAGAGGTAACACTTCATCAAGTTCCACTTTCCTCCAACTTACTTCTTTCGAGAGAAACTCTTTCTCTAGAAAGGATCCATTCTTGGCAACAAAGATCTTGCCTTCGGATCTGAGGTAGAAGGTATACCCAATAGTTTCTTTTGGGTATCCTATGAAGACGCATTTTTCCGACTTGGGTTCGAGCTTTTCAGGTTGAAGTTTCTTGACATAAGCATCGCATCCCCAAACTTTTAGAAACGACAGCTTAGGTTTCTTTCCAAACCATAATTCATATGGTGTCGTCTCAACGGATTTCGACGGAGCCCTATTTAAAGTGAATGCGGCAGTCTCTAAAGCATAGCCCCAAAAAGATAGCGGTAAATCGGTAAGAGACATCATAGATCGCACCATATCTAATAGAGTGCGATTACGACGTTCGGACACACCGTTACGCTGATGTGTTCCAGGCGGCGTGAGTTGTGAAACTATTCCACATTTTCTTAAGTGTGTGCCAAATTCGTGACTCAAGTATTCTCCTCCGGGATCTGATCGTAGAAACTTGATTTTCCTGTCACGTTGATTCTCAACCTCACTCTAAAATTCCTTGAACTTTTCAAAGGTTTTAGACTTGTGTTTCATTAAGTAAATATATCCGTATCTACTCAAATCATCAGTGAGGGTGAGAACATAACGATAGCCACCGCGAGCCTCAACACTCATTGGACCGCACACATCAGTATGTATGATTTCCAATAAGTTGGTTGCTCGCTCCATTGTTCCTGAGAACGGAGTCTTGGTCATTTTACCCATAAGGCATGGTTCACATGTGTCAAATGATTCATAATCAAGAGACTCTAAAAGTCCATCTGCATGGAGCTTCTTCATGCGTTTGACACCTATGTGACCAAGGCGGCAGTGCCACAAGTATGTGGGACTATCATTATCAACCTTGCATCTTTTGGCACTCACATTATGAACATGTGTAGTATTACGTTCGAGATTCATAAAGAATAAACCATTCACCATAGGAGCATGACCATAAAACATATCTCTCATATAAATAGAACAACCATTATTCTCGGATTTAAATGAGTAGCCATCTCGAATTAAACGAGATCCCGATACAATGTTCATGCTCAAAGCTGGTACTAAATAACAATTATTGAGGTTTAAAACTAATCCCGAAGGTAAATGTAGAGGTAGCGTGCCGACGGCGATCACATTGACCTTGGAACCATTCCCGACGCGCATCGTCACCTCGTCCTTTGCCAGTTTCCGCTTATTCCGCAGCCCCTGCTTTGAGTTACAAATGTGAGCAACTGCACCGGTATCAAATACCCAGGAGCTACTACGGACACTAGTAAGGTACACATCAATTACATGTATATCACATATACCTTTTGTTTTGCCGGCCTTCTTGTCTGCTAAGTATTTAGGGCAGTTCCGCTTCCAGTGACCGCTTCCCTTGCAATAAAAGCACTCAGTCTCAGGCTTGGGTCCATTCTTTGGCTTCTTCCTGGCAGCTTGCTTGCCGGGCGCGGCAACTTCCTTGCCGTCCTTCTTGAAGTTCTTTTTACCCTTGCCTTTCTTGAACTTAGTGGTTTTATTGACCATCAACACTTGATGTTCCTTCTTGACTTCTACCTCTGCTGATTTCAGCATTGCAAACAACTCAGGAATGGTCTTTTGCATCCCCTGCATGTTGAAGTTTATCACAAAGCTCTTGTAGCTTGGTGGAAGCGACTGGAGGATTCTGTCAATGACCGAATCATCCGGGAGATTAACTCCCAGCTGAGTCAAGCGGTTATGTAATCCAGACATAGTGAGTATGTGCTCACTGACAGAACTATTTTCCTCCATCTTACAGCCGAAGAACTTGTCGGAGACCTCATATCTCTCGACCCGGGCATGAGCTCGGAAAACCATTTTCAGCTCTTCGAACATCTCATATGCTCCATGTCTCTCAAAACGCTTTTGGAGCCCCGGTTCTAAACTATAAAGCATGCCGCACTGAATGAGGGAGTAGTCGTCAACACGTGTCTGCCAAGCGTTCACAACGTCTTGGTTCTGTGGGACGGGAGCTTCACCTAGCGGTGCTTGTAGGACGTAATCTTTCTTGGCAGCTATGAGGATGATCCTCAGGTTCCGGACCCAGCCGTATAGTTGTTGCCATCGTCTTTCAGCTTGGTTTTCTCTAGGAACGCGTTCAAGTTGAGGACTATGTGGGCCATTTGATCTACAAGACATATTGTAAAATATTTTAGACTAATGTTCATGATAATAAAGTTCATCTAATCAAATTATATAATGAACTCCCACTTAGATTAGACATCCCTCTAGTCATCTAAGTATTACATGATCCGAGTTAACTAGGCCGTGTCCGATCATCACGTGAGACGGACTAGTCAACGTCGGTGAACATCTTCATGTTGATCGTATCTTCTATACGACTCATGCTCGACCTTTCGGTCTTCTGTGTTCCGAGGCCATGTCTGTACATGCTAGGCTCATCAAGTCAACCTAAGTGTTTTGCATGTGTAAATCTGTCTTACACCCGTTGTATGTGAACGTCTGAATAAAACACCCGATCATCACGTGGTGTTTTGAAACAGCGAACTGTCGCAACGGTGCACAGTTAGGGGGAACACTTCTTGAAATTAATATGAGGGATCATCTTATTAACTACCGTCGTTCTAAGTAAACAAGATGCAAAACATGATAAACATCACATGCAATCAAATAATAAACATGACATGATATGGCCAATATCACATAGCTCCTTTGATCTCCATCTTGGGGCTCCATGATCATCTTGTCACCGGCTTGACACCATGATCTCCATCATCATGATCTCCATCATCGTGTCTCCATGAAGTTGCTCGCCAACTATTACTTCTACTACTATGGCTAACGCGTTTAGCAATAAAGTAAAGTAATTTACATGGCGTTTCTCAATGACACGCAGGTCATACAAAAAATAAAGACAACTCCTATGGCTCCTGCCGGTTGTCATACTCATCGACATGCAAGTCGTGATTCCTATTACAATAGCATGAACATCTCATACATCACATATAGATCATTCATCATTCATCACAAATTTGGCCATATCATATCACAAACCACTTGCTGCAAAAACAAGTTAGACATCCTCTAATTGTTGTTGCAAGTTTTACGTGGCTGAATTAGGGTTCTAGCAAGAACGTCTTCTTACCTACGTGAAAGCCACAACGTGATTTGTCAACTTCTATTTACCCTTCATAAGGACCCTGTTCATCGAATCCGCTCCAACTAAAGTAGGAGAGACAGACACCCGCCAGCCACCTTATGCAACTAGTGCATGTTAGTCGGTGGAACCGGTCTCACGTAAGCGTACGTGTAAGGTTGGTCCGGGCCGCTTCATCCCACAATACCGCTGAAGCAAGAAAAGACTAGTAGCGGCAAGAAAGTTGACAAATCCACGCCCACAACAAATTGTGTTCTACTCGCGCAAGAAGAACTGCGCATAGACCTAGCTCATGATGCCACTGTTGGGGAACGTTGCAGAAAACAAAAATTTTCCTACTCGTTTCACCAAGATCCATCTAGGAGTTCATCTAGCAACGAGTCAAGAGATGCATCCACATACCTTTGTAGATCGCGTGCGGAAGCGTTCAACGAATGGGGATGATGTAGTCGAACACGACGTGATCCAAATCACCGATGACCGAGTGCCGAACGGACGGCACCTCCGCATTCAACACACGTACGGGACGGGAGACGTCTCCTCCTTCTTGATCCAGCAAGGGGGGAGGAGAGGTTGGTGATGATCCAGCAGCACAACGGCATGGTGGTGGATGCAGGGCGTCACAGTAGCAGGGCTTCGCCTATACTACAAGAGAGAGAGATGTAACAGGGAGAGAGCGGTGCACCAAAAGCCATAGCATCAAGTCCCTCCTCTCCCCACTATATATAGGGGTGCCAAGGGGGGGGGGCGCCGGCCCAAGGAGATGGATCTCCTAGGGGGGCGGCGGCCAAGGGTGGGGGGCTTGCCCCCCAAGGCAAGGGGGCGCCCCCCTTTTAGAGTTTCCCCTAACCCTAGGCGCATGGGCCCTTAGGGGGTGGCGCCCCAGCCCACTAAGGGCTGGGTCCCTTCCCACTTCAGCCCATGGGCCCCTCCGGAATAGGTGGCCCCACCCGCTGGACCCCTGGGACCCTTCCGGTGGTCCCGGTACAATACCGGTAACCCCGAAACTTGTCCCGATGGCCGAAATAGCACTTCCTATATATAATTCTTTAGCTCCGGACCATTCCGGAACTCCTCGCGACGTCCGGGATCTCATCCGGGACTCCAAACAACATTCGGGTTACTACATATACATATCTTCACAACCCTAGCGTCACCGAACCTTAAGTGTGTAGACCCTACGGGTTCGGGAGACATGTAGACATGACCGAGACGACTCTCCGGTCAATAACCAACAGCGGGATATGGATACCCATGTTGGCTCCCACATGCTCCACGATGATCTCATCGGATGAACCACGATGTCGAGGATTCAATCAACCCCGTATGCAATTCCCTTTGTCAATCGATATATTACTTGCCCGAGATTCGATCATCGGTATCCCAATACCTCGTTCAATCTCGTTACCGGCAAGTCACTTTACTCGTACCGTAATGCATGATCCCGTGACCAGACACTTGGTCACTTTGAGCTCATTATGATCATGCATTACCGAGTGGGCCCAGTGATACCTCTCCGTCATACGGAGTGACAAATCCCAGTCTTGATCCGTGTCAACCCAACAGACACTTTCGGAGATACCCGTAGTCTACCTTTATAGTCACCCAGTTACGTTGTGACGTTTGGTATACCCAAAGCACTCCTACAGTATCCGGGAGTTACACGATCTCATGGTCTAAGGAAAAGATACTTGACATTGCAATACTCTAGCAAACGAACTATACGATCTTTATGCTATGTTTAGGATTGGGTCTTGTCCATCACATCATTCTCCTAATGATGTGATCTCGTTATCAATGACATCTTATGTCCATAGCCAGGAAACCATGACTATCTGTTGATTAACGAGCTAGTCAACTAGAGGCTTACTAGGGACATGTTGGTGTCTGTTATTCACACATGTATTACGATTTCCGGATAACACAATTATAGCATGAATAAAGACAATTATCATGAACAAGGAAATATAATAATAATGCTTTTATTATTGCCTCTAGGGCATATTTCCAACAAAAGCCTACGTCCTGCTTGATTGTTCTTGATAATATGAGTAGTACAAGAGTTGATCTACCACGAGATCGGAGAGGCTAAACCCTAGAAGCTAGCCTATGGTATGATTGTATGTTGTCCTACGGACTAAAACCCTCCGGTTTCTATAGACACCGGAGGGGGCTAGGGTTACACAAGGTCGGTTACAAAGGAGGAGATATACATATCCATATTGCCTAGCTTGCCTTCCACGCCAAGTAGAGTCCCATCCGGACATGGGACAAGTCTTCAATCTTGTGTCTTCATAGTCCAACAGTCCGGCCAAAGGATATAGTTCGGCTATCCGGAGACCCCCTAATCCAGGACTCCCTCACTTGTCATTTGCAAACCGTGCATCTGTTTCCGGTGATCCTTATATCGATTTCGACCGAAATCACCTCATCTTTCCAGCGGCATACTTGGTTTGCCAAGTTGATGTCTTGATCATTCTTTCCCTTTCGGAGCACGCATATGCATTGCATATCCTATCTTACACATCATGCCATGTATTGCATCATGTTGCTTGTGCATTGCACCATGATTGATTGTTCTTCCATTGCTTGTGTTCTTGCTTTTGGTAGAGCCGGGAGACGAGTACGTGAACAAGGAACCTGTTGAGTACGCTAGCAAGGATCAAGCTTTTGACAACTCTGAGTACATTGCAGGAAAGATGACCATACCCTCGATATCACTTCTATCTTTGCTTGCTAGTTGTTCGTTCTATCGCTATGTCGCGCTACCTACCACTTGTTTTTATCATGCCTCCCATATTGCCATGTCAAGCCCCTAACCCACCTTCCTAGCAAACCTTTTTTGGATAAGTTATCGCTTTTGCTCAGCCCCTCTTATAGCATTGTTAGTTGCAGGTGAAGTTGAAGTTTGTTCCATGCTGGAACATGGATATGTTGGGATATCATAATATCTCTTATTTAATTAATGCATATATATATACTTGGTAAAGGACGGAAGGCTCAGCCTTATGCCTGGTGTTTTGTTCCACTCTTGTGCCCTAGTTTCCATCATACCGGTGTTATGTTCCTTGATTTTGCGTTCCTTACGCGGTTGGGGTTATGGGACCCCCTTGACAGTTCGCCTTGAATAAAACTCCTCCAGCAAGGCCCAACCTTGGTTTTACATTTTCCTACCTAAGCCTTTTCCCTTGGGTTCTGCAGACCCGAGGGTCTTCTTTATTTTACCCCCCCGGGGGCCAATGCTCCTCTGGGTGTTGGTCCGAACCGGGGAGCCTGCGGGGCCACCTCGGGGAAACTTGAGGGCTGGTTTTACTCGTAGCTTGACCTATCCGGTGTGCCCTGAGAACGAGATATGTGCAACTCCTATCGGGATTTGTCAGCACAGTCGGGTGGCTTTGCTGGTCTTGTTTTACCATTGTCGAAATGTGTTGTAACCGGGATTCCGAGACTGATCGGGTCTTTTGGGGAGAAGGAATATCCTTCGTTGATCGTGAGAGCTTGTGATGGGCTAAGTTGGGACACCCCTGCAGGGTATAAATTTTCGAGAGCCGTGCCCACAGTTATGTGGTAGATGGGAATTTTTTAATATCCGCTTGTAGAGAACTTGACACTTGACTTAATTAAAATGAACCAACTGCGTGTGTAGCGGTGATGGTCTCTTCTCGGTGGAGTCCGGGAAGTGAACACGGTTTTGGGTTACGTTTGAACGTAAGTAGTTTCAGGATCACTTCTTGATAACTTCTAGCTTCATGACCATTGCATAGCTTCTTATCTTACTCTTATTTGCGTATGTTAGCCACCATATTTGCTTAGCGCTTGTTGCAGCTCCACCTCATTACCTTATCCTACCCATAAGCTTAAATAGTCCTGATCTCACGGGTGTGAGATTGCTGAGTCTTCGTGATTCACGGATACTTCCAAATAGTTGCAGGTGCCGATGATACCAGTGCAAGTGATGCTACCAAACTCAAGTGGGAGTTCAACGAGGACCTCGGTGATGACCCACAAGTATAGGGGATCTATCGTAGTCCTTTCGATAAGTAAGAGTGTCAAACCCAATGAGGAGCAGAAGGAAATGATAAGCGGTTTCCAGCAAGGTATTCTCTGCAAGTACTGAAACAAGTGGTAACAGATAGTTTTGTGATAAGATAATTCGTAATGAGCAACAAGTGACAAAAGTAAATAAGATGCAGCAAGGTGGCCCAATCCTTTTGTAGCAAAGGACAAGCCTGGAAAAACTCTTATATGATGTAAAGCGCTCCCGAGGACACATGGGAATATCCTCAAGCTAGTTTTCATCACGTTCATATGATTCGCGTTCGGTACTTTGATAATTTGGTATGTGGGTGGACCGGTGCTTGGGTGCTGCCCTTACTTGGACAAGCATCCCACTTATGATTAACCTCTATTGCAAGCATCCGCAAATACAACAAAAGTATTAAGGTAAACCTAACCATAGCATGCATATGGATCCAAATCAGCCCCTTACGAAGCAATGCATAAACTAGGGTTTAAGCTTCTGTCACTCTAGCAACCCATCATCTACTTATTACTTCCCAATGCCTTCCTCTAGGCCCAAACAATGGTGAAGTGTCATGTAGTCGATGTTCACATAACACCACTAGAGGAGAGACAACATACATCTCATCAAAATATCGAACGAATACCAAATTCACATGACTACTAATAGCAAGACTTCTCCCATGTCCTCAGGAACAAAAGTAAATACTCATAAAGCATAAACATGTTCATAATAAGAGGGGTATTAATGTGCATATAGGATCTAAACATATGATCTTCCACCAATTAAAGCAACTAGCATCAACTACAAGGAGTAATTAACACTACTAGCAACCTACTAGCACCAATCCCGGACTTGGAGACAAGAATTGGATACAAGAGATAAACTAGGGTTTTGAGATGAGATGGTGCTGATGAAGATGTTGATGGAGATTGCCCTCTCCCGATGAGAGGAGCGTTGGTGATGATGATGGCGATGATTTCCCCCTCCGGGAGGGAAGTTTCCCCGGCAAAACAGCCCCGCCAGAACCCTAGATTGGTTCCGCCAAGGTTCCGCCTCGTGGCGGCGGAGTTTCGTCCAAGAAGATGGCTTATGATTATTTTCCCATCAAAAGAGTCCATATAGCAGAAGATGGTCATTGGAGGGCCACCAGGGGGCCCACGAGGTAGGGGGCGCGCCCAGGGGGTAGGGCGCGCCCCCACCCTCGTGGGCAGGGTGTGCCCCCCTGGTGAAGTTCTTGCGCTCACTGTTTTTTATATATTTGGAAAACATCATCCGTGAAGTTTTAGGACTTTTGGAGCTGTGCAGAATAGGTCTCTAATATTTGCTCCTATTCCAGCTAGAATCCCAAATGTCAGCATCCTCCCTCTTTATGTAAACCTTGTAAAATAAGAGAGAATAGGCATAAGTATTGTGACATAATGTGTAATAACAGCCCATAATGAAATAAATATTGATATAAAAGCATGATGCAAAATGGACGTATCAAGTCCCCCAAGCTTAGACCTCGCTTGTCCTCAAGCGAAAAGCCGAAATCGAAAAATATGTCCACAAGTTTAGAGATGAAGGTGTCGATAAAAATAAAATAAGGACATGAGGGCATCATGATCATTCTTAGAATAGCAACTTATATAATTCTTGTCATATGATTTCTTATGCTAGAGTAATAATTCAATCACAATATCAAGTATGAATCGTAAACTTCATTGAAAACTAACAAACTATAATCTCAGTCATTGAAGCAATTGCAATTTATCATAACATAGGAAAGAGTCAATTTATAAGAGCTTTTCAGCAAGTCCACATACTCAACTATCATATAATCTTTCACAATTGCTGACACTCACGCAATACTTATGGGTATGGAATTTTAATCGGACACAGGGAAAGATAGGGGCTTATAGTTTTGCCTCACAACGTTTTACCTCAAGGGTAATGTCAACAGTAATAGTTCATGAAAACTCACATCCAATTAGCCATATATACCAAGATCTTTCCAACATATTGTGCTTGCCAAAGGATAAAATGTAAAAGGAAGGGTGAAAATCACCATGACTCTTATGCAATGTAGGAGACAAAAGTAAAAGATAGGCCCTTCGCAGAGGGCAGCAGAGGTTGTCATGCGCTTTTATGGTTGGGTGCACAATATCCTAATGCGAAAGAACGCCACTTTATATTGCCACTTGTGATATGGACCTTTATTATGCAGTCTGTCGCTTTTATTACTTCCATATCACACGATCGTATAAAGCTTATTTCTTCCACACCAATCAATCATACATATTTAGAGAGCAATTTTTATTGCTTGCACCGATGACAACTTACTTGATGGATCTTACTCAATCCATAGGTAGGTATGGTGGACTCTCATGGCAAAACTGGTTTAAGGGTGTTTGGAAGCACAAGTAGTATCTCTACTTGGTGCAATGAATTTGGCTAGCATGAGGGGGAAAGGCAAGCTCAACATGTTGGAGGATCCAAGACAATATAATTTATCTCAGATGTAAGAAAACATAACCCATTACATTGTATTCCTTGTCCAATGTCAACTCTTTAGCATGTCATATTTTAATGAGTACTCACAATCATAAAAGATGTCCAAGATAGTATATTTATATGTGAAGACCTCTCTTTCTTTATTACTTCCTATTAATTGCAACGATGACCAAAACTATGTTTGTTAACCCTCAATAACTTTTATTCATCACACTCTTTCTATGTGAGCTCATTACTCTCCATAAGAGTCACATGATCTCTTTGTTTCTTTTCATTTCTTTCTCTTTTCTTTTATTCACTTAGGATCATGGCAAAATAATCAAGCCCTTGACTTAACACTAATCTTTATTATATAGCTCGCGGACTCGATTACATAGAAGGATAATAAAGCAAAACTCACAACTAGATCATACTAAGAACTTTTATTCTACTAGATCAAGGTATTACCAAAAGGATCAAACTAAGAAAAACGGTAAAGATAAAAGTGATGGTGATACGATACTGGGGCACTCCCCCAAGCTTGGTCGTTGCCAAGTGGAGTGCCCATACCAGATACTCAATTCTTCTTTGTTGGAGGAGACGGTGGTGATTTTGTTGATGGCGTAGGCTTGTTGTCCTTCTTCCAAGGCATAGGCTCACCATCATAGAAGGATGACCGAGTCTCCAGGATCCTCAAATATGTAGCCAAACTCATCCTTTTGAATCTATATTCATACTCATAGTTTTGGTTTTGCAGGTCATAGATCTGAGCTTGAAGGTGCTCGATTTTCTCGTGAAGCTTGAAGATGGTCTCCCCGATGTTGTCAGCGTCCAGCTTGTGTTTGTTGGTGAACTCTGCGATCATCATGTAGTTGGAGTTGAGTCCATGCTCCACCATCCCCTAACACTTGAAAACTTGTTGCTCCATTGTTTCGAGCCTCGCCTCCACGCTTCCGTTCCCCTTCGGTCCCTCAGCATCACGGATGTGCAGCAACCCATCACGCATCTCAATGGTTTGAGGGTGTCGTTGCACCTCCGCAAGGTAAGGGTTGATGACCTTCTCGAAGAACTTGTCCTTGGGAGCACTTGGAGACGTCATGATAATCTAGATCTATCAGAAAAACAGCTCGAAACAAAGACAGGAGATTTTTGTGTGATACAGGAGTCAAAACCCCCGGGGGGTTATATAATGAATTTTTACCTACCAAAATACGTGTCCTGTAAGAAAACGGAGTCCGGAGAGCACACGAGGTGCCCACGAGTTAGGGAGGCGCCCAGGGGGGTAGGGAGCGCCCTCCACCCTCGTGGAGCCCTCGTGTCCTTTCCGGACTGCTACTTATTTTTCTATTTTTCTAAATATTCCAAAGCGGAGAAATATTGCCTTAAAAAATGTTCTGGAGTCGGTTTACTTATCGTACCACATACCTATTCCTTTTCGGAGTCTAAAACGTTTCGGAAAGTGTCCCTTATGTATTCCTCCGGGGTTACAGTTTCAATAACATTGGTTTCAACATTTATAGTATTACCTGAGATATAGTGTTTGATTCTTTGACCGTTTTCACCACCTTCGCATTTGTGCGTTCGAAGTTGTTGATTTTTATGGCACCGGAACGGTAGACCTCCTCGATAACATAAGGACCCTCCCATTTAGAGAGAAGTTTTCCTGCAAAAAATCTTAAACGAGAGTTGTATAGCAATACATAATCACCTATGTTAAACTCAAGCTTTTGTATCCTTTTATCATGCCACCTTTTAACTTTTTCTTTAAACAACTTGGCATTTTCGTAGGCCTGGGTTCTCCATTCATCAAGTGAGCTAATATCAAATAACCTCTTATCACCGGCAAGTTTAAAATCATAATTAAGTTCTTTAATAGCCCAATAAGCCTTGTGTTCTAGTTCGAGAGGTAAGTGACATGCTTTTCCATAGACCATTTTATACGGAGACATACCCATAGGATTTTTATATGCAGTTCTATAGATGCATAATGCATCATCTAGTTTCTTGGACCAATTCTTTCTGGACCTATTAACAGTCTTTTGCAAAATTAATTTGAGTTCTCTATTACTCAATTCTACTTGACCACTAGACTGAGTGTGATAAGGAGATGTAATTCTGTGATGAACATCATATTAAGCAAGCATTTTACGGAAAGCACCATGAATAAAATGTGAGCCACCATCAGTCATTAAATATCTAGGGACTCCAAACCTTGGAAAAATAACTTCTTTAATCATTTTAATAGAAGTGTTATGATCAGCACTACTAGTTGGAATAGCTTCTACCCACTTAGTAACGTGATCAACAGTAACTAAAATATGTGTATAACCATTAGTGGAAGGAAAAGGTCCCATATAGTCAAAGCCCCAAACATCAAATGGTTCAATAACAAGTGAATAATTCATAGGCATTTCTTGACGTCTACTAACATTACCAATTCTTTGACATTCATCACAAGATAAGACAAACTTACGGGCATCCTTGAAGAGAGTAGGCCAATAAAAACCAGATTGCAGTACCTTATGTGCAGTTCTATCTCTAGCATGGTGTCCTCCATAAGCTTTGGAGTGACACTTGCGTAGGATCTGTTCCTGTTCATGCTCAGGTACACAACGTCTAATAACACCATCTACTCCTTTATAAAGATGTGGGTCATCCCAAAAGTAATGCCTCAAATCATAAAAGAACTTTTTCTTTTGCTGGTATGTGAAACTAGGTGGTATAAACTTAGCAACAATGTAATTAGCATAATCAGCATACCATGGAGCAGTATGAGAAGTATTTATGACATTTAATTGTTCATCAGGAAAGCTATCATCAATAGGTAGTAGGTCATCAAGCACATTTTCTAACCTAGACAAGTTGTCTGCAACGGGGTTCTCAGCTTCTTTTCTATCAAGAATACGTAAATCAAATTCTTGTAGCAAGAGAACCCATCTAATAAGTCTAGGTTTAGCATCTTTCTTTTCCATAAGATATTTAATAGCAGCATGATCAGTGTGAATAGTTACTTTAGAATCAACAATATAAGGTCTAAACTTGTCACAGGCAAATACAACTGCTAAGAATTCTTGTTTAGTAGTAGCATAATTTCTTTGAGCATTGTCTAGAGTTTTACTAGAATATTGAATAACATTTAGTTTCTTATCAACTCTTTGTCCTAGAACAACACCTACAGCATAATCACTAGCATCGCACATAATTTCAAAGGGCAAATTCCAATCAGGTGGCTGAACAATAGGTGCAGAGATCAATGCTTCCTTAAGTATTTCAAATGCTTCTACACAATCATCATCAAAGACAAATGGTATATCTTTTTGTAATAAATTAGTCAGAGGCCGAGAGATTTTTGAGAAGTCCTTGATGAACCTCCTATAAAAATCGGCATGACCAAGGAAACTTCTTATACCTTTGATGTCTTTGGGACATGGCATCTTTTCAATAGCCTCAACCTTGGCTTTATCAACTTCAATACCTCTTTCAGAAACTTTATGCCGCAAGACAATACCTTCATTAACCATAAAGTGGCACTTTTCCCAATTCAAGACAAGATTAGTTTCTTCACATCTCTGCAAAACTCGATCAAGGTTGCTCAAGCAATCATCAAAAGAAGATCCATTGACGGAAAAGTCGTCCATGAAAACCTCACAAATCTTTTCACAAAAGTTAGAGAATATAGCCATCATGCATCTTTGAAAGGTAGCAGGTGCATTACATAAACCAAAAGGCATACGTCTATAAGAAAAAGTACCAAAAGGGCATGTAAAGTAGTCTTTGATTGATCTTTGGCTGACACAGGTATTTGAGAGAAACCAGAATAACCATCTAGAAAGCAAAAATGTGTATGTTTGGATAATCTTTATAGCATTTGATCGATAAAAGGTAAGGGGTAATGGTCCTTTTTAGTAGCCTTATTTAATTTGCAGAAATCAATTACCATCCTATAACCAGTAATAATTCTTTGAGGAATCAATTCATATTTATCATTAGGAACAACAGTAATACCTCCCTTCTTAGGGACACAATGGACAGGACTTACCCACTTACTATCAGCAATGGGATAAATTATACCTGCCTCAAGGAGCTTTAGTATCTCCTTCCTTACCACTTCTTTCATTTTAGGATTCGGACGGCGTTGATGATCACGAACTGGTTTATGTTGGGGATATTACTACTGGGCGTAAACCAGCCTATCTGGGCCGGGTTAAGTATGTTAAAGCCCGTGAAGGTAGATGAGGGCTTAAAGCCCATGATCGGTTTAAGGCCTGTAGCCGTAAACCGGCGTCGGTATGTAAACTTGTATTGTAAGTTAGGAATAAGTAGAGACCAAACCGAACACGTATATGAACCGGTGTTGGGACTCTGTAAACCGACGGGTGTCACCCATGTATATAAGGGGACGACCCGGCGTCGGTTCAAGGACAACAGACAACAACTTGAGACTTAGGTGAAGCTTGTTTGCTCTCTAGTCATCGAAACCCCATCAATTCCATCACAACTTGACGTAGGCTTTTACCTTCATTGAAGGGGCCGAACTAGTATAAACTCTCTTGCGTCCCTGTGTGCGCTTTAACCCCTTCAAGCTAACCCGTTGCGATGGCTCCACGACTAAGTCCTTTCTCTAGGACATCTGCCGTGACAAAACCACGACAGTTGGCGCCCACCGTGGGGCTATCGCATGATGGTTTCAAGTTCTTGGAGGGCCGCTTTGAAGGACTCGAGGGCTACGCTGTAGGCCAGATGACTAAGAGTCGTCGCGGCAAGCTCTACATCGACGATGCAGGCTGGGGCCCCGAGGCCGGCTCAGTCGAGTACGGGTACCGGGTCCCCTTTGGCGGCATTCACGTTTTCATCGGCAAGATCAGTGAACCGGGCCTTGAGTCGGACATCTGCACCGACCTCGTCGAGACGGCTCAGCGTGCGCGATCCGCCCGGGTTGAACCGGCCATGAAGCGTGCCTTCGTGGGAGTCATCCATCGAGGAAGTTATGAGGATGGATCGGAATCTCGCGGCGAGACCGTCGTTTGTTCCGATGACGAGTCATCAACCGGAGAAACCGAATCTCTATATCAGCTACAAGATGGCCGGATTGGGGGCTGTTCTGATGGCGATAGTATTCCAGACCCCTCTGATCTGCCCAACCGAGTTGGAATATTCATGGCCGGCACACAGGCAGTGCTTCATTCTTCGACCGCTGCACCGATGACCTCCGGTTCAGTAGCAGCGATGGCTGCCGGGGTAGGAGGCTCTGTACGCCCGCCGGCTCTAGTTCTATCAGATCTATTTGATGCATTGGCTGTGCTCTTTGCAGAAGCTAACCCGACGGATCAGGACGCCCATAGTGCAGAGATAGCAAAGGTGAAGGAACAGATCACCCAGGCCAAGGCGGACCTGGCAGCTGAGGATGCCAGGATGACCGCAGAGCGGGCCGCTCTAGACGCACAAGCCTACAGGCTCATGTTGGACCAGAACACGTCGCATGAAGTCATGAAGAGGAAGTACCGATCCCGTTTGCCTTCGGTTTTCGAGGCCAGAGACCTTTTCAACACCCCAGGAGCAGGAACCAGTAATCCGCTGGAGGTAAACCGGGCGGAAGCTCCCGTGATCGGTGCGCCGATTCAGCCCCGTCGGATGGATCTAACTCGCCAAAACACTGTTATACCTCAGGCTGTTTCGACACCTCCGGGTCACTATTCCAACCCGATGGACAATCTCGTTGCCGCTGCTACATGGCTGGAGGCCATTCCAATTGAAGGTGAATCGCCGCAGGCAGTAGAGACGCGACGGGTCAAGGAGCTTCTGAGGACAGCTTTGGTCCAACAGGAAGCATACTCGTACAGCCGCGACCGGATTCACTCGACCCCTCGTCCAAGCCGGAGCTATAGCAGGCATATGGATGAACCAACAGTGTCAAGTAATGAACGGCGTGGAGCACCCCGCGGCAACAACCCGACGGGTGGTGCTGATAACGCTCAGGAAGTGGTGGACTGGGCCCGAGCGCGCAGGGAGGCCGAGTTAGCCGCACAGTATCAGGCTCGGCAGCTTATGCCGGTTCGTCCAACTATCTCGATTGAACCTGGTGTTACTTCTAGTTCTTTGGGGGTGCCTTGCCTTGTCCCCGCTTTACGCAATGTGTGCCTGCCCAAGGATTTCAAGGGCCCGCGCAAGGTACCAAATTACACGGCAGATCAACCCCCAGAGACATGGGTGGAGAGCTATGAGATGGCCATGGAGATGCTTGATGTGGATGATGCGGCATGTGTGAAGTACTTCACCATGATGCTTGAAGGAACGACCCGCACTTGGTTAAAAAGCTTACCGGCCAATTCTATCAGTTCATGGGCCCAATTACGAACCCGGTTTATCAATAATTTCAAGGATACATGTAAGCAGCCCATGTCGATAGTAGACTTGGCTGCCTGTGTCCAGGAGGAAGGAGAATCGACGACTCATTGGGTGCGCCGGGTCTCAAAAGTGTTGCATTCATCAGACCGCATCAACGCTGACACCGCAATCTTAACCCTAGAAGGCAACTATCGGTTTGGGCCCCTAAAGCTGAAGTTGGGACGGATGAAGCGCCATTGCACTGACATGGGGACCCTCATGGCTGCTTTGGTAAAGTATGCTGATTCTGATAGTACCAAGGATCCCGAATCTGATGATGACAAGGCAGGGAAGGGAAAGAGGAACAACAACTCCAAAGGTCAGCAGCATCACTGGGCAGGCAATGGTGGTGGAGGCAAGCGTAAAGCGGATGGTAGCATGGACTTTGTGGCTAATACCAACACGCAGGACAATGGCCAGCGACGCAAGGGTAAACCGAAAAATCGCAGTGGGGCACCCAACCCTAACCCAGACCGCCTAAATTATCTACTAAGCCAGCCCTGTCCAAGACATGGGACGAAGGAGGTGCCAGCAAACCACCTTTGGAAGGATTGCTTCATTATGCAGGAGTTCAAGAATTCTAATGCTTTCCGGTATGATCACGGCTCCGGCGGTGGCTCAGGGTCCGGGCCGGGTTACGGTGGAGGAAATTCCGGTTCAGGATTTAATGGTAATCCTGGCGGACATAATAATCAAAATAATCAGAACAACCAGGGTGGTTACAACCAACAGCAGCAACAGTCAGGTTACCAGAGCAACCCAAAGTAGTTGAATAGTGGGCAGTACCATGTCTTCACCACTAGCTTGGACAAGCGAGACCGGAAGGTTCAGAGGCGGGTGGTCAACTCTGTTGAACCGGCCGTGCCCCGTTATCTATGCTGGTCTGAACAGCCAATCATATGGAGCAGAGAGGATCACCCTCCCCAGGTTGATAATCCAGGTCAGTTGGCTCTGGTGGTGGCACCTCAGGTGGGAGGCTATAAGTTCACCAAGGTGCTCATGGATGGAGGGAGCAGCATTAATATCTTGTACTATGAGACCATCCGTCGTATGGGACTAACAGATAAAAATCTCAAACCGTCCAATACGGTGTTCCATGGTGTGGTGCCTGGCAAGTCAGCATATCTTGTTGGTAAGATAGCTCTGGAAGTGGCCTTTGGAGATGATCATGATTCCAGGTCAGAGATACTGACGTTTGAAGTGGTGAAAATCCAAAGTCCATATCACGCCTTGTTTGGGCGACCGGCCTACGCCAAGTTTATGGAACGGCCCTGTTATGTGTATTTGTAGCTCAAGATGCCGGGTCACAAGGGGACAATAACGGTTCACGGAAGCCGTAAAATCTCTTTGGAGTGCGAGGAAGGAGATGCGGCCTACGCAGAGTCGGTTTGTGCCACCGAGGAGCTGAAGTATTATAAGGACAATGTTGATCCGGCGGACATGACTCCATTAAAGAAGCCAACTACGGAGCATGATCCGGCCCTGAAGTTCAAATCGGCAGCTGAAACTAAGCTTGTTGACTTCGTGCCTGGTGATTCGTCCAAGCAGTTCAGCATCAGTGCCAACTTGGATCCAAAATAGGAAAGCGCGCTCATCGAGTTCATCCGTGAGAATCGGGACATTTTTGCATGGAAACCCTCTGACATGCCAGGTGTACCGAGGCAACTCGCTGAGCACACCCTTAATGTGGATCCTAAATACAAACCGGTGAAACAGTTCCTCCGCAGGTTTAACGAAGAAAGACGCAAGGCGGTTGGAGAAGAGGTAGCCAGGCTCTTAGCAGCTGGCTTTATTGTTGAAGTTTTTCACCCTGAGTGGCTTGCTAATCCGGTGCTAGTCCTTAAGAAAAATGGCACCTGGCGCATGTGTGTGGATTACACAGATCTTAATAAGGCTTGTCTAGAAGATCCTTTTTCCCTCCCCCGTATTCATCAAATTATTGATGCTATGGCGGGTTGCGAGCGTTTAAGTTTTTTGGATGCATATTCTGGCTATCATCAGATCAAAATGGCAGTTAAGGACTAGGAGAAGACGGCATTCATAACTCCCTTTGGAGCCTTCTGCTATGTGTCTATGCCCTTTGGGCTCAAGAGTGCCCAGGCAACTTATCAACGGTGTGTGCAAAATTGTCTTCACAAGCAGATTGGCCGTAATGTACATGCTTACGTGGATGATATTGTGGTCAAATCCAGGGAGGAAGAGACTCTGGTTGACGATTTGAAGGAAACCTTTGATAACCTGAGGACATACAAGATGATGCTTAATCCGGCCAAGTGTGTCTCTGGTGTACCGGCATGCAAGTTATTGGGTTTTCTGGTATCCAACAGGGGAATTGAGGCCAATCCGGAAAAGATCACAGCCATCACCTCCCTGGCTAAACCGAAGTGTATCAATGATGTTCAACGCCTGGCAGGCCGGATTGCCGCGTTGAGCCGGTTTATCAGCCGCCTTGGTGAGAAGGCAATCCCTTTGTATCAGATGTTGAAGAAGACGGATCAGTTCGTCTGGAGTTCCGCTGCTGATGAAGCATTTGAGGACTTAAAGCGGCAATTAGCCAATCCTCCTGTGCTCACCGCTCCCATTGACAAGGAGCCATTACTGCTGTATGTAGCTGCTAATGCTCGTGCGGTCAGCATGGCTATTGTGGTGGAGCGAAAGGAGGCAGGTAAGGAGCATCCGGTTCAACGTCCGGTCTATTATATCAGCGAGGTGCTCATTGAGTCCAAGCAAAGGTATCCACATTGGCAGAAGCTGGTATATGGAGTTTTTATGGCAAGCCGGAAGCTCAAGCAATACTTCCAAGGGCATCCCATTACGGTGGTCAGTTCGGCTCCCTTGGGGGATATCATCCAGAACCGGGAAGCGACTGGTCGGATTGCCAAGTGGGCCATAGAGCTTGGGCCGCACGGTTTGAAGTACGTGCCTCGGACATCGGTTAAGTCTCAAGCACTTGTTGATTTCATCAATGATTGGACGGAACTGCAAGCACCTGAAGAAAAGCCGGGTCACACATATTGGACCATCCATTTTGACGGATCCAGGCAATTGGAAGGCTCGGGGGCTGGAGTCGTATTAGCTTCCCCACGAGGTGATAAGTTTTGTTACGTTCTCCGCTTAATGTTCCCTTGTACTAACAATGCAGCTGAGTATGAAGCCTTGCTCCATGGTCTCCGGATGGCTAAGGAGATGAATCTAAGTCGAGTTAAGTGCTTCGGTGACTCGGACCTCGTGGCTCAGCAAGTATCTGGCACTTGGGACTCCAAGGACCCACTCATGGCAGCATATCATCGTGAGGTGGATATTGTTGCAGGTCACTTTAAAGGCTATCAGGTGGACCATGTGGACCGGCGGAAGAATGAAGCAGCGGACGCTTTAAGCCGGCTGGGCTCTCAGCGCAAACCGGTCCCGCCTAATGTTTTTCTGGATGTGTTGCACAACTCGTCGGTCAAGATCCCTGGTGAAGCGGATTTGGCTATTCCTGATCCGGAGGCTCAATTGGTGGCAGCTCTTCATGTTATTCCGGATTGGACGCTCCCTTACCTGGCGTACAAGAACCGTGGTGAGTTAC
The DNA here is from genome assembly GCA_034509565.1 of Triticum monococcum. NCBI lineage: Eukaryota > Viridiplantae > Streptophyta > Magnoliopsida > Poales > Poaceae > Triticum > Triticum monococcum. The sequence goes on from CM067841.1 coordinate 501,283,713, forward strand.
CAGAGGATGAGATTCTGGCCCGACAGATAATCCGGCGATCCAAGTCCATGACTATTATCAACGGCGAGTAACATCATTGCAGTGTGTCAGGGGCGTTTCAACGCTGTGTGTCTCCTGAAGAAGGCCATGAAATTTTGCGTGAGATCCACGAAGGAGGTTGTGGTCACCACGCCGGTTCAAAACCTTTGGTGGCTAAAGCGTTTCGCCATGGCTTCTATTGGTTAACTGCTCATGCTGATGCGGAGGATCTGGTCAAACGATGTGACGGTTGCCAAAAGTTTTCAAGACATGCTCATGTGCTGGCTCAAGAATTGAGAATGATTCCAATTACTTAGCCGTTTGCGACTTAGGGGCTGGATATGGTTGGGCCTTTTGAAAGGTCCAAAGATAAGAAGACCCACCTCCTGGTGGCGGTTGACAAGTTTACAAAGTGGGTGGAGGCAGAACCTGTTAGCAAGTGTGATGCAGCCACATCGGTTCAGTTCATCAAAAAGGTGATTTTCTGGTTTGGCTTTCCACATAGTATCATCATAGATAATGGTACCAATTTGTCCAAATGTGCCATGAAGGAGTTCTGCAAACGGGAGCACATCCGGCTCGACGTTTCATCGGTGGCACACCCACAGTCCAATGGTCAAGCAGAAAGGGCTAATCAAGAGATCTTGAGAGGCATCAAGCCCCGGCTTATGGTTCCTTTGCAAAGAACACCGGGTTGTTGGGTAGAAGAGTTACCGTCTGTGCTATGGAGCATCAATACTACACCCAACAGATCAACAGGATACACACCATTCTTCATGGTCTATGGAGCGGAGGCGGTTCTCCCTAGTGATATCCGTCATGACTCACCTCGTGTGGCGGCTTATGTTGAAGCAGACAATGAGACAGCACGGCAAGACGCTTTTGACCTGTTGGATGAAGAACGTGACATAGCAGCCGCCCGCTCGGCGATTTACCAACAGGATCTTCGTCATTATCATAGTCGCCGAGTCAGAACCAGAACCTTTCAGGAAGGAGATTTGGTGCTTCGGCTCATCCAAGATCACACTGATATGCATAAGCTATCCCCACCATGGGAGGGACCTTTCGTGGTCAGCAAGAATCTGCACAACGGGTCATATTATCTGATCGATATTCGAGAGCATAAAGACTCACGTACATCAGAGGAGGAGACCAACAGGCTGTGGAACATAGCTCATCTTCGGCCTTACTATACCTGAGCCATTGGCTCTACTTATGTACATATTACGACAATGTATATATTATGATTAAATATAATAAACCGGAACCTCAGCTAAGGCGGGGTATCTGTTCTTTTACATCTAATGTGGTTACACGGAGTTGTTCTAAAGCGGCCTCCGGTTTACCCCTTGAGTTAGCTTTTCAAAAGCATCATGTTATATCACTTGGGGGCTTGGTCGTGTCCGAACCAATGCAATACCTCTTGATAGGCGAGAGCCACCAGATCACTTGGGGACTTGGTCACGTCTGAACCAGTCATGCCTCTTGATCGGCCTAAGGCCACAGAATCACTTGGGGGCTTGGTCGAACCCAAACCATTGCCATGCCACTTGATCGACATAAATGCCACGGTTTCATTTGGGGACCTGGTTGACTTGAACCATAGCTACACTTATCGGGATCTTGGTCGTGTTCGACCATGGTAACGCCATCTGATCAGCTCAAATAAGCCTCTTTTTGCAAATGGTTTTGTCATTGCCTTTGCTTCACCCTTTTCTTTGAAAGATATTTCTTTCTTTTTATTGTGTTTTTAAACCGACAAAGTTTTAAACCGGTTCAAACTGTCAATTGACGGAACACGGTCCATTTTAATCCGGAGAATATTTGCTCGGTTTGATTTTTTGTTAACATCCTATTACGGAGTAACACGGTGTTTATTATAACCTGGCACGGTTTACATGGTAAACCGGCATCATATATATACAGGAGCTGCTATCTCCTCCAACAGTGTGGGTTTATAAAACTCCGCTTCAAGATTGGCCAAGCCAACTTCATGCCCAACAATGGCAGGTATTATGTATCTCAAAGATTTGATCATATGCTTAAATTTCAGATATTTTGATTTTACATATGCAGGCATCATGCTCCGCCTGATGGTACAACCGCGATGGCACTTTAAGATTTCTTATGTTGCATAAAATACTTTGGACAGTTCATCACCCAAAGAAAACACAAGTTGCAGTGGTTATGCACGAAGGCATATTAAGATCAAGAGTATCAGCTAGCCTATTACAAGGCAACACGGTGCCCAAAATAAGATCATTGTTTTTTCAAAGGAGAAGCAGTTTAAACCGGCTTCCGGTTCAAGCTTGGTCAGCAGCCTAGCCTGATGGTTGTGGGTCATCCTGCACCGCTTCAGCTTTAGTTTCTCTACCCAGCGGCTGGAAATCAACAGTTGTCCAGTCGATTCCCATTAATGCTCGAAAGACAGCTTCATCATGAATCAGCAACGATGGTTCAATATCGGGAGCATAAGTATGCTTACGGATTGGAGGGATAAGATTTTCCGCTTCATGAATTGGTGCAGCTACTCGCTTGTTTTGATTGTCATAATGGGCTTGATAGTGAGACAAGTCTGCTTCTTCAACCAATTTACAAGCTAGCGGACGCACCTCCCGGTTTATTGCTCGCAGATCCGCTTCACCAAACTCTGACCCGTCTTCCTTCAAGCTGGGATAGCCCTGAGCCGCTTCCATAGGATCAAAATCTGGCACCCAAGCTTTTGCCTGGATTAAGGCATTTATTGCACCGGTTCGGGCAGCAGATTTCTTCAGCTCTTCAACCCGGGCAGGAAGCACCGACAATTTCTGCAGAGTGTCCTGAATCAAAGTGGGCGCCGGTTTATTGTGGGATGCAGTACAGATGATCCGCTGTGCACCAGTATACAGTTGTTTGATCAACGTATAGGCGGCTTTCAATTTCTTCCGCACATCTGACCCCAAATGACCAATGCGTGTCCTTGAAATATCACAAAGGGTTAGCAAACTGGCAGCTCTATAAGACGGCTGAAGCAATCCAGAAATCAAATCAGCTTACCAAAGATAGCCGTGGTCATGGCATGCACATGCCGCTTTATGCTAGCCAGTTCATCCACCACCAGTTTAAGTGCAGCCTCGGCATCTTCTGCTCGTTTGGTTCAAGCGGATTTTTCAGTGGCCCAATCCGCCCGCTCTTTCTTGAATCTCTCCTTAAGCTATTCCATGGCGCGTAAAGCGCTGGTTAACTCTTCTTTTGCTTTGGAGGTTTCAGCTTGTTGGGACTTCCAATTTTCTTGGAGATCAGCGACTTGGTTCTCTTTAGTCTTCATTTCAGCCTGCATACAGACAGTTATATGATTCAGCAAGCAGTGCAAGAATTGAAGCACCAACCACATAACAAATTATGCACTTCGCGCTTGGGGCTAATGCCTATTTGATCTTCATATTTCACTTGATTATAAAGTCCCAAGCTCAATACAAGTATTCAACTTGGCACTTGGGGCTAATGCCTATTTGATCTTCATATTTCACTTGATTATAAAGTCCCAAGCTCAATACAAGTATTCAACTTGGCACTTGGGGGCTAATGGCTATTTGTTCAAATAAGTTCTGATGCGGCGATATTAATTACTTAAAGTCCCGGTTTAACTACACTAAGTTGAACCGGCCCTTGGGGGCTACATCAGCGAATTTCAAGGCTTTAAGATTTATATTAGTAAGTCCTGGTTTGAAAGAAGATTACAAACCGGTCCTTGGGGGCTAGGCGAGTCAGCAAGCATTGAAGCATACAAGCAGGAAAGAGCATATGGAAGTTACATCATATTTATCTTTCATCATGTTAACCAGACCGGCTTCATAGTCATGACTGGTATACAGCCGGTTCAGATAGCCGGAATGGATATCTTGGGCGTTCAGAGAAGCGTAAGTCGCCAGATCAACATTCCACTTGCCCTTGCCAAAGGCAGCAAATTCTTCCTTGGCAGTATGTTTAGACAAAGCGACAGGATTGCTTGGCTCTGTATGGCCAATGCCAGTAATAACAACTTCATCATCCTTGGCGTCGCTGGTTTGCACGGGGGCCGTTGGCGTATCAGTAGGCTTTGATGGATTGGTGGATTTCTCAATCCGGATGGGGCTTGTGGGCTGGTTGACAGGACTTGAGGTATCAATAGGCCTCTCTTCAGCAATGGGATTGTCATCCCGCTGCGGGGATCATTGGGTATATCTTCAGGAATAGCCGCTTCAAGATCTGGTATTGTGCCCGGTTTAGGGACAACATCTTCTTCAGCCGCTTTATCTAGGCGAGCCTTCTTGCTTGGCTTAGGCTTGGCCCTGAAAGGAGTAACAAAGGTCAGTACAGTATATGCTACAAAGTAATACACCAAAAGCATTATGATAAGTATGGCTTACCCAAGCACCGTTTTGAGCGGCGGCAGCTGGGTAGCTGATGACTCGCCAGAAGATGAATGGGAAGTGACCTGATAATCAGAGTCAGACGGATTAAGAGGTTGACAAAGACATCCCATTTTAGGACAAGCACTGACAGGCAAATTAGAGACCTCTGAATGGCGTTTCCGAACCGGACTATTCGGTAAACCGGCGGAGGTAACTACCTGGCCACTATGCCGGGTTGTGCGGCAAGCTTCGTGCTGTTGGGTCTTCATAAGAAATTTGGGATCCAAGTAAGCAAGAGGATGAGAAAATTTAACCTTCCGGTTTGCCTGATGGTTTTTTAGTGAAGGCAAAGGATCTGAATTGGAGGAAAGAATAATTACCTCTGCAACATCAGCATGACTGGCTTCGGCATCATCCTGACAAATATCATCATCAATAAGGCGCATGAAAAATAAGCCAAGTGAATCAAGCTCTACCTCAAGCTCCGGGTTACCCACATCGTCATCAGCGGCCGGATCAGAGGATGTAGTGGTTCTTTTCCTGCAGGTAGTCTTCTTCACAGCTTTAGTCTTTTGCCGGGTTGATCGTTCTGGTGTATCTGCTTTTTCTGGCTTCTCCTGTGGAAGTTTCTTGCTCCAAAACGGATCATTACCCTGTTTAAACAGACGTTGGTGTTAAACAATGACCAGATATACCAATAGCCGGTTCAATAAAAAGAAAGATCAAACTCTTGCAGCTGGCGGTTTGTTGGTGGCACAGAAGGGAAGCAGGCCGGTTTGAGCACAGACGTATTCCGGTTCATTCAACATTTTATTCACAGCCTCTGTGATTTCTTCATCGGTAAGCTGGATGTTAGCATGCCGCAGTGGGTCATCAACACTGCCAGTATACTCGCACATCAAACCGGAGCGCTGACTAAGGGGCAGTATGATCCACGATATCCAACAGCGAGCAAGATCAACTCCTATTAAACCATTGGCCATGAAGGCTCTGAGCTTGGACAGTTGAGGAGCGTATTTTCTTCTCTCCTTGGCAGTCAACCTTTGCGGAAAGGGGTGTGTATTGCTAAGATGCTCCGGACGAAAGCCAGGCAAAGGATTTTCACCAGCAGGGGAGGTGTCTTTGCAATAGAACCATGTTTGATTCCACTCTTTGGGGTGGCTGTGCAGTTTGGCGTGAGGATAGGTGACCTCCTTCCTTTTCTGAATCGCCACACCACCCAATTCTGTGTTGGAACCGTCAGTAAACTCAGTGCGGCGGTTTAGATGGAAGCAGTCTCTGAACAGTTCAACGGTGGGCTCCTCTTGAAAGAACGCCTCACAAAGTACTTGGAAATGACACATGTTGGTGACAGAGTTGAGGCCAATGAGTTGAAAATTGGCCAAAACGTCCCGGTAAAATTTAGAACCAGGCAGCTTAAAGCCCCGGGCTAAGTGATCTACGAAAACGACTACCTCTCCTTCTTGAGGTGTGGGAGGGCATTCTTCGCCACGGACCCTCCAATGGATGGTATTTTTGCTGCCTAAAGCGCCGATCAGGACTAAGTTGTTCAATTCAGCCTCTGTGACGCGAGAAGGAACCCAGTTGCACTCATATACTTGCTTGTCCATGATGAAATCTACAAAATAGGTGATTCCGGTTCAAGAATGCATTGATTAAAGTACACTGGCATGTCCAATATTCAAACCGGAGACAGCTCTATCTAAACCGGAGTTTTATGGAGCAATAGCGTGTGGCGGTTCAACAAGGGGACTAATGGTATATACCGGTTTGGCAATTTTTCTACAAAGTTAAACCGCCGGATCTAAGCATTGAAACAGTTGAGATTGCAGATAGATAAGTGTACAGAAACAGATTTCACAAGATTTCTCTACAGCGATAGATCTGAAGCAAGTTCAGAAAAGAAGGAAAATATTCAAAAGCTCAAAACAGAACAATATTGAATCAATGGGCGGAAATATATGTGAGATCTATGGTTTTAGGCATGAAACTAAAGGCGGATACTAAAAGTTATCACTACACAGAGAAGAGGTTCACAGATGTATCCAGGAGCTAGCATATGAACAAGGAGCATGCGATGAACACTAGAGAGCATGGAAACCCTAGAACAGATCTATAATGAAAAAGATAGAAGACTTACCGGATCTGAGGAAGACGCGGAAGGTCGCCGCGGTGCTCTGGTACGCTCAGGGTGATGCAGCGGCCAAGGTTGGTGCAGTAGTTGAAGGCGGCGGCGGAGCTCTGAAGCTGGGCGACACGAGGAAGACGAAGCAGAAGGGCACGAAGGGAAAAAAAGAAATGACCCTTTGGTCCTATTTATAAAGAAAGGGATATGTGTCAGGCACGAGAATCAACGGGCCGCGAATTTGGAAACGGAGCTGTCACCTCGATTAGCGCAGATCTATTAAACAAGAAGGTATCATGGATAGTTTCTTTATGACAGATGACGTCACTCCGGTTTACAACAATCAGAGAAGATGACATCACGGAAGTTCACCAAACTACAAGAAGATGTTGAAGATGAATTTTTTGCTAAAGGATTGACATGAACCTGTTCAAATCAATCTGGGGCCTAATGTTGGGGATATTACTACTGGGCGTAAACTGGCCTATCTGGGTCGGGTTAACTTCATCAGTAGTTAAGTATGTTAAAGCCCATGAAGGTAGATGAGGGCTTAAAGCCCATGATCGGTTTAAGGCTTGTAGCCGTAAACCGGCGCCGGTATGTAAACTTGTATTGTAAGTTAGGAATAAGTAGAGACCAAACCGAACACGTATATGAACCGGTGTTGGGACTCTGTAAACCGACGGGCGTCACCCATGTATATAAGGGGACGACCCGGCGGCGGTTCAAGGACAACAGACAACAACTCGAGACTTAGGCGAAGCTTGTTTGCTCCCTAGTCATCGAAACCCCATCAATTCCATCACAACTAGACGTAGGCTTTTACCTTCATTGAAGGGGCCGAACTAGTATAAACTCTCTTGCGTCCCTGTGTCCGCTTTAACCCCTTCAAGCTAACCCGTTGCGATGGCTCCATGACTAAGTCCTTTCTCTAGGACATCTGCCGTGACAAAACCACGACAGTTTAGCATCTTCTTCCAAATTAATTTTTTGTTGACATAGAGTGGGACTAATGCCCTTAAGATCATCAAGAGTATACCCAATAGCAGCACAGTGCTTCTTCAGAGTTTTCAATAATCTCTCTTCTTCATGTTCTAAAAGGTTAGCACTAATAATAATAGGGTATATCCTTTTCTCATCAAGATAAACATATTCAAGAGTATCAGGTAACGGTTTAAGCTCAAACACGGGATCACCCTTGGGGGGAGGAGGATCTCCTAGGATTTCATCAGGTACATTGTTTTTCAGAATAGGTTCCTGTTTAAAGAATACTTCATCTAATTCCCTTCTTTCATTCATAAACATATCATTTTCATGGTCTAGCAAATATTGTTCTAAAGGATCACTAGGAGGTATGGCAATAGAAGCAAGACCAATAATTTCATCCTTACTATGTAATTCTTCTTCACGGTGTTGTCTACTAAATTTAGAAAAATTAAATTCATGAGTCATATCATCTAAACCGACAGTAACAACATCCCTTTTGCAATCTATGGTAGCATTAACAGTATTTAAGAAGGGTCTACCAAATATAATGGGACAAAAACTATCTTGTGGGGAACCAAGAACAAGAAAATTAGTAGGATATTTAGTTTTCCCACACAACACTTCAACATCTCTAACAATTCCCATAGGTGAAATAGTATCTCTATTAGCAAGTTTAATTGTAACATCAATATCTTCCATCTCAGCAGGTGCAATATCACGCATAACTCCTTGGTATAAAGAATAAGGTATTGCACTAGAACTAGCACCCATATCACATAAGACATGATAACAATGATCTCCTATTTTAACAGAAATAACAGGCATGCCTACCATAGGTCTAGGCTTATCTGTATCACATGGGTTTAGCAATTCTAGCAGTTTCATTACAGAAATAAATAACATGCCCATCTATATTATCAGACAAGAGATCTTTAACAATAGCAATATTAGGTTCAACTTTAACTTGCTCAGGAGGTGTATATGTTTTAATATTGGTTTTATGAACCACAGTTGAAGCTTTAGCATGATCCTTTATCCTAACAGGGAAAGGTGGTTTCTCAACATAAGAAGTAGGAACAATAGGATCATTATAAGTAATAGTCTTTTCTTCAACTTTAATAGGTGCAGCTACTTTTACTTCTATGGGAGGATGATATTTAAACCACTTCTCCTTGGGGAGATCAACATAAGCAGCAAAAGATTCATAGAAAGAAGCTACTATCTCAAAGTCAAGTCCATATTTAGAGCTAAATTTACGAAAAATATCGGTATCCATCAAAGATTTAACACAATCAAAACTAGGTATCATACCTGACTCCTTACCATTGTCGAGGTCCCAATCTTCGGAGTTGCGTTTAATTCTTTCCAATAAATCCTATTTGAATTCAATAGTCTTCATCATAAAAGAGCCAGCACAAGAAGTATCAAGCATGGTGCGATTGTAAACAGAAATCCGAGCATAAATTTTTTGAATAATCATTTCTCTTGAGAGCTCGTGATTGGGGCATGAATATAACATTGATTTAAGCCTCCCCGAAGCTTGAGCAATGCTTTCTCCTTCGCAGGGCCAAAAATTATATATATAATTGCGATCACGATGAACAAGATGCATAGGATAATACTTTTGATGAAATTCCAATTTCAATCGTTTGTAGTTCCAAGACTCCATATCATCACATAGCCTATACCATGTCGATGCATCTCCCCTCAAAGCTAAAGGGAAGACCTTCTTCTTAACAACATCTCCGGGTACACATGCAAGCTTAAATAATCCACAAACTTCATCCACATATATTAGATGCTCATCAGGATGTTTTGTTCCATCTCCTAAAAAAGGGTTAGCTAGCAGATTTTCTACCATACCCAAAGGAATTTCAAAGCAAGCATTTTCATTTTTAGTAGGTTCGGTAGGTTGAGGAGCAACTCTTTGCTCTACTGGTCGGGGTGAAGATACCCCGAACAAGCCCCTCAGAGGATTACTTTCCGTAGTAACTAGTGACAGTAAATTTCAGCACACTATATAAATTTTTCCTTACCAAATTCCACCTACCAAAGGTGTTTCACTCCCTGGCAACGGCGCCAGAAAAGAGTCTTGATGACCCACAAGTATAGGGGATCTATCGTAGTCCTTTCGATAAGTAAGAGGGTTGAACCCAACGAGGAGCAGAAGGAAATGATAAACGGTTTCCAGCAAGGTATTCTCTGCAAGTACTGAAACAAGTGGTAACAGATAGTTTTGTGATAAGATAATTTGTAATGAGCAACAAGTGACAAAAGTAAATAAGATGCAGCAAGGTGGCCCAATCCTTTTGTAGCAAAGGACAAGCCTATACAAACTCATATATGATGTAAAGCGCTCCCGAGGACACATGGGAATATCGTCAAGCTATTTTTCATCACGTTCATATGATTCACATTCGGTACTTTGATAATTTGGTATGTGGGTGGACCGGTGCTTGGGTGCTACCCTTACTTGGACAAGCATCCCACTTATGATTAACCTCTATTGCAAAAATCCGCAAATACAACAAAAGTATTAAGGTAAACCTAACCATAGCATGAAACATATGGATCCAAATCAGCCCCTTACGAAGCAACGCATAAACTAGGGTTTAAGATTCTATCACTCTAGCAACCCATCATCTACTTATTACTTCCCAATGCCTTCCTCTAGGCCCAAACAATGGTGAAGTGTCATGTAGTCGACGTTCACATAACACCACTAGAGGAGAGACAACATACATCTCATCAAAATATCGAACAAATACCAAATTCACATGACTACTAATAGCAAGGCTTCTCCCATGTCTGTTGGCGTTCTGGGAACGAGGGTCCCTAGACTTGCCTGCCTGCGGCCTGCGGCGTGGCTCAAAGGTGGGCCTAGCACGGCCCATCTTCACCAACACAAACCCAAGACCTTCGCGAGGGGCCAAGCCTCGCGGGGCGGATGACGCGGAGCTTCCTCAGGCACGGCCTCATCAGGCTGGCTCACGAGGAGGCGGAGAGATCAAGGCGGGGTACCTCACGAGGTGCCCGTGACGCAAGCCATGACGACTCAGGACGCCAGGCGGGTGCCAGCCCGCGTAGTGTCCACCTTTCCTCTTTGGTTCAAAGGGGGCAACCGCAGCCGCGGAGTACCGAGGCATCAGGCAAAGGTTGCCATTTCGGCGCAACAAGACCAAGACCAGGAGGACTACGAGATGGAGGTCACCGTGGAGCCCGAGACGGCGTCATCACCAGAGCTTTGCGCAGGCGAAGACTACTTTTGTCAGGATAGCTGATACTAGCTGTCCCCCTTCGAATTAGCCCGCCATTGTTGGCTCCCTTCCCGCTCGATATTTGGGAAGAGGACCAGGGCCTCTATAAATAGGACCAGCCACCCACAGAGCAAAGGGGGGTGAAAAAGGGGTTCGAAGGAAGAGGCTCTTTAGAGAGGGTTTCGATCAGAAAGAGAGAGAGAGATAGAGAGAGAGAGAGAGAGAGAGAGAGAGAGAGAGAGAGAAAGGTGACTGAACTCCTTCTAGCAGTTCATCGCCCTAGCCAAGAACAGACCCTCGCGAGGCTGTTCTTCCTTGTATTGTTCATCATAATCAACCCAAGAGGCAATCCACCACACCACACACTGGAGTAGGGTATTACACCACAACGGTGGCCCGAACCAGTATAAACCCTGTGGCTCTTGTGTTGTTCTTTCGATAGTTTAGATCCTAGCAAGGCGGAGGGGTGCAGGCAGGTAGGAGGCGAAATCTCCGTGCGCACCCCAGTGTTTGAAACTCAAGGGTCTGCCAGAACCCGAAATCTGACATTTGGCGCGCCAGGTAGGGGTGCGCCGGAATTCATCTTCCACCACCCCGTTCTCCTTCGACCATCACGCCCATGTCTGACTCTCGTCGGGCCTGCGCCGAGCGCCGCGTCGCGCTCGCTTCCCGCGTCACCCAGACGGCCCCTGTCGGCGGGCATCCTCGTCGTTCCCCGTCGCCTGCCATCAACACCGCCACCGGCCTGGTGGGGGACGAGCAGCAAGCATCGTCCCAGCATCCATCCGTGCGGCAAGACGGCCGCACCGCAACTCCCTCGCTCACCCCAGCTGGATCTTCGTCCCACGCGCTCCGCGCGCCCATGGAGGCTCGGGCTGCACTCATCGCAGCAAACGAGCTCCTACGCTACCGTCCCGTCGACGACGTCTATGAAGAATGGCTCGACTGCGTCGCCGAGCTCGTCCGCGCCGCAGGGGGCTCTCCTGCGCCGTCCGTTCCGTTGCACCGCACCCCGCCCCGCGCGGGGGACGAGGCTCTGGCGGCGCCCCGGCCGCCTGCTTCTCAAGAAGGCGCGATGGCTCCAAGGCGCGTGGCCCCTGGGCGGAATCCGCTCCGTCAGGTGCCAGCGTGGCAAGAACAGAGCTGCCAAGAAGTCCCTTGCCCGCTAGAAGCTGCCCGGGCACTCCCTGCTCCAGTGCATCACGACCATGCTCCTGCTCCCGTGCGTCAAGTCCCCGCGCTGCTCTCAGCTGCAGCGCGTGGGGACATGCAAGACCAAGCTCTCCATCACCCAAGGCTTCCCGTGGCCACAGCAGGCTGCCGCGCCTTCACCACCGAACTACGCAGCGTCGCGTGGCCCGCAAGTAAAAGCCAGACCTGCGTCCTCGCTACGACGGCACGGCCGATCCTACGGAGTTCCTCCAGCTCTACGAGCTGGGCATCGAAGCTGCCAATGGAGATGAGAAGGTCATGGCGAACTAGTTTCCCATGGCGCTCAAGGACGGGGCCCGCACCTAGCTCCTGAACCTGGCTCCAGGCACGATCTCCTCCTGGGAAGAGATGCACACCCGCTTCATCGCCGACTTCAAAGGCACTCGCGACCGGCCTCCCGCCGTGAGCGACATGCGCCGCATCAAGCAACAACCCGGGAGACCCTGCAGAAGTACATCCAGCGCTTCAACAACGCGCGCCTCAAGATTCCCAAGGTGACTGAGGAGGCCATCATCTCTGCCTTCTCCGACGGCATGCGCGACGTCAAGATGAAGGAGGAGCTGGCGATGCATGAAGACCTGTGCACTTCCTTGGAGCTGTTCAACTTGGCAAACAAGTGCGCCGGGGCTGAGGAAGGGCATCTCTCCCTCCTCGAGCTGCCTGCCGCAGACCCAGAAGAGAAGAAGCTCAAGGCCAAGGATGTGAAGCGCAAGGGGGCTGCCGTGCTCGCGGCAGAACCAGACACCAAGCGGGGCAGGGATCAGCCTGAACCTTCCAAGGGCAGCCGGTACTGTGTGTACCACGACCTCCACACCCACAACACCAACGAATGTCAAGAGCTCCGAGCCGTGCGAGAAGGAAGGATCGGCCATCGCCCTGACCACGGTGACCGGGGCTACGGTCGAGGAGGAGGAAGGAACGCAGGACGCTGGGAAGACCATGGCCCGCGCCAAGGCTGGCACGATCAACCTCGCGAGGATCGCTGGAAAGACCCGCCTCGCGAGGGAGACTAGAGGGATCAGCCTTGCGAGGATCGCCCGCAAGGCAACGCAGGCCTCCCACCGCTGCCGCCGCAGCCAAGGAGGAACGAGGACCGCCACCAGGACGAGGGGGCTGGGGGCTTCCAGGAGCCGCGCGCAATCGCCTGCATCCTGGGCGGGGCTCAAGCCCCAGCCTCTCAACGCATCTTCAAGCAGTTCACCCGCGAAGTGAACGTAGTCCTCCCCAGGCTCAAAGCCATGCGCCCTCTCAGGTGGTCGGCGTGCGCCATCACGTTCAGCTCAGCAGATCAACTCAAGTGTGCGGCTACAGCCGGAGTCCTCCCGATGCTTTGCTCCCCAATCATCAGCAACATAGTGGTCACCAAGACCCTCATCGATGGCGGGGCAGGGCTCAACGTCCTGTCCGTGGAAACATTCAACAATCTCCAAGTACCCTACAGCCAACTCCAGCCAACCAAGCCTTTCTCCGGTATCACCGACGGCTCCACGGTCCCGATCGGGCAGGTCCGCCTCCCTGTCACCTTCGGGGCACGCGACAACTACCGCACCGAGCTCATCGACTTCGACGTCGCTCACATTTGCCTGCCGTACAATGCCATCCTTGGGTACCCAGCGCTGGCCAAGTTCATGACCGTAACTCACCACGGCTACAACGTCCTCAAGATGCCAGGAAGCGGCGGAGTCATCACGGTGCCCTGCAAAGAGAAGGACGCGGTTTGTTCCCTGGAACGAGCCTTTTAGGCCGCGTCACTGGAAGACCCGGATCGTGGAAGCAGGAGGCTTCTCGAGACCGCCCCTAAGAAGAAGAAGACATCGTCCGGCCCGACCACTCAGGAGGCAGTCCCCTCTGGGCCCGCGCCTGCCTAGGGGGAACCTCCTTCCATCGCATAGGAAAGCGGGCCCGGTGCCCTCCTTAGGCAGGGCTTGGGGGCTCTCCCCTGGAGGGCCACCGACCTGGCTAGGGTCACGAGGGAGGCGCTTGGGCACCACATGGAGGCGTGTTTCGAAGCACGTTTCCCTCAAGAAGGAGTAATGCAAGGAGATCCAGACCCTCAGGAGTTCGTCAGCAAGGCCATTCAGGAGCTACAGGAGTCAAGAGTCATGAAAGGCGGCCGCCGCCTATCAGCAGTGGCTCCCCATCCAGGAAAGGATGGTGGGCTGTGCGTCTGCATCGACATACCAGGGCTCAATCAAGTCGCCTCCCTGGAGCGCCTCTGGCCCTCGCGAGTGGGGCGCTGCGGAGGCCCACCCCACAGCTATGTTCGCATGCCTTACGGCTTGCCGAGCGCGGCTGACACGTACCAGCGCCTCATGAGGGGCATCACGGAGGCACGAGAGGCCAGGCGTTCCGCAGCCCTGGCAGGGATGGAGATGGCCCGCGAGGAGCCGCCAGCGCCTCAAGAGCCTCCCGAGGCCCCTGGGCCTGGGGGCTCATGAGGATCGGCTTCCGCAGCCCACCGAGTCTACTACACCAACACCCCTTCGTCTTCAGCGTCATCAGGTGACATCTTTCAAGTTTCACTTCCAGGTGGGAGCGCCCCCAGGGCTGCATTATTCCCAGGCCGCGTGGGTCCGTCCCTGCGGCGTGCATCCCTTTTATTTCGCGCTGTTAGCTTACCTTGTTGGGGGCGCCACTCAGGCTGCATCATCCCCAAGCCGCTCGGGCCAGGCCCAGCGGCACGTATCCCATTTGCGTTTATTTTCGGTTACTCATTAGAACCACCATGCTTGATTATTTGATGCCGGTCCACGGCACCTCTTCTCCTCCATGCCGACCACTTGCATGTTAAAGGGGGGTACCTGAGCATCGCGACTCAGGGCTCTTACCGGCTCTCCAGCCCTCACCCTCTGGCCTTGACCACGGCATCGCGACCTGGCATACTAGCGACGACTGAGACCAGCTCGAGGGCCGGGACCCGAGGATGTAGAGTGCAGGCATCTAACCAAATTTGCAGGGACACATCACAAGATAAGGCCCAGTGCCAGGCGCAGCCCGCCTAGAGGTAGGGCCCCGTGAGTCCCGCGCTGGCTCACGGGTGCCTAGATACACCTCGCCAGGCCCTACCGTGCCAGCCACATGTCAGGGCGGGTCTGTACACGCCCCGGGGGCTCCTCCCGGAGGGTGGCCCCCTCCCACGTACCAGTGGAAGCACCATGCTCCGCGCTGGCTGACGACACTGCCGAGGAGCAGCTATGCCCGTACACATACGGAAGCACTATGCTTCGCGCTGGTGATAAACAACTGAGGGTGGCCCCCTGTGACACTCCAAAATTTTATTTTTTTGGTTTTTAGCAAAAACCTTGCTGGTTTTTCTTTTGTTAAATGAGGCCATTTAAAATTATTCAGAAAAACCATCCTCTTAAGATTTTTCTTTTTTTTGGCAAGGATTGTATTTTCTGTTTCCTTCTTCAAACTTTGGTGTTTGATCATTTAAAACTTCTTCTCTGTTGGTTCCCTTCTCAAATTATTTTGGGAGTTTAATCTTTTTTCTTTTAAAAAGAAAACTCTATGAGAATTGGGGATTTTCATATCTTGAAAACCACCCATGACTTTGTATTTTCGCCCATGTGGTAAAACCCCTCCAAAACCTCCCCTCCTCCTTGTAATCAACCTAAGTTCTCTGTCCCAACTAATCCAAACAAGTTTTGGATTTTATTCTAATTATTTCATCTCTCAAATCTTTTCTGACTTTATTTTGAGCCTAAGTCATTTACAAAGCAAGTACCCTATAGCATTTGGATTTGGACATCAAACCAACTCTCCTGGATAGTCCTTTGTACCCACAACCCAGAACCATCTTGATCCACTCATATTCTTTACAAATATTTCAACTTCCACTCCCTACAAGTTTGGACCAGATTTGCCAAATTTGGTGAAATTCATATCTACACTTCTCCAAAAATTTCACCAAAAATCAGGCAGCCTACTGGAGCAATGAGAAGCCACTCCACCAAAAACCAGCTCAAGGAAAAATCCCTACATGCCTAGATCATTCTGTCGAACACCTTGCATGCACTGTTTCTGTTCATCTTCAGTTAAGTTCAGAGTTTCAGTGTCGATCCTCGTCAGAAATTCAGTCACATGCTCACAGTGCCCTTGGCGCGTTGCTCGCCGCCTGGCCTGCTTGTCCGAAGCTTCACACGCGCACTTGGCGCCTTCCTGGCGTCGGTGGCGCCCTGGCCCGCCTGCGCCGGCGTGTCTTGCGGCGGCCGAACCACCGTAGCGGCCGACAGGGAGCAGAACGGCGGCTCAACACCGTTCGGCGCCGCCGAATCCTCCTGGTAGCTCCGCGTGGCCATCTCGTTGCCAGCGCACGCATGCAGCACCACTTCCGTGGCGCGGCACGCATAGAGCATGCTCTCTGCCGCCGACGGGCCCACGCCGCCCCGTTCCGTCGAACTCCCCCTAAGCAAATAAATCCCGACGTGGTTAGCACCTAAACGGAACCAGGGAACGCCCACGACGAAGCTCAACCTCAAAACCCTCCCGTGCAACCACGGCACCGTCGTAATCACCTCGCTGGACTTATCCGTTCGCGGCAACCGACTCGGGTCGGCTATATATAGCACCCCCGAGCCTGCTCTCGCCCCCGCACAACTCCACCATCTCACTAGACCCTGCCTGGCCACTGGAGGAGCCTCGAGGGGCCCTTCTAGCCCGACTCCGGCCGCCCCGTTCCGCCTCGGCCTACACCTCGATTCGCTCCAGTGAGGCCGTCTCCGGCGCCCCAACTTCGTCAGCAACCCTCTTGAGCAAACAAGAGTCTAACCCCCCACTACAATTTGATCTTCACAGCTCTCTCCGACGAGGTCCACAATCACCCGAATCGCCGTCCACCAAAGCCAGCGTCGCCGCCGGCGTGGTACTCGCAGGCGACCACCACCACCACCCACAGACGCGGAATGGCGCCCTGAACACGGAGGTACTCTCCGATCTCCCTGCCTCGCCGTGGATCGCTGCCGGCGACCACCGCGGC
This sequence comes from Triticum monococcum, assembly GCA_034509565.1. Lineage (NCBI taxonomy): Eukaryota > Viridiplantae > Streptophyta > Magnoliopsida > Poales > Poaceae > Triticum > Triticum monococcum. The sequence goes on from CM067841.1 coordinate 501,300,663, forward strand.
TCTCGGGCACCGACGAGCTTCGTCCCCCGTTTGAAAATTCAAACCTGACGGGTGGGACCCCGCCCGTCAGCCTCTCAGTTCTTTTTAAACGAACTGTTTTCTGAAGGCGTCTTCTGCCAAAGTACGTCACCCCTATGGGCCGGCATATTTTCAATCGAAGCATTTTCTGTTTTTATAAGCTAGCCCCTGGAAACTTTCTGTTTCATTACAGATGGGTCCCTGGACTAAAACCTTTATAACTTTTAAACAGAAAAGTATTTTTGATTGATTCCTTTTCTGTCCTCTTTAGAATTTTGTCTAATTTTTTATCAGACTTATTTGAAAAATATTTGGAATACTTTTGTGAACCTCTCGGTATTTATGTTAGCACGTGTGTTTTCTTTATATCATAGATACCGAAGGAGGTGACGGAGCCGCGAACTTCACCGAGCTAGGCTCCGACTACTCTGAACCAGGCAAGCATGTTTGAACTTTTGATATGATGATTGTTTTGGCATGTTTGCATTAAGTAGTTTCATGGCATGTTGACGAGCATACCGACGAATGTCATGTTACATGCAACGTTGAAGCAAGTGAGTATCGAGAATCCATAAGTATGAATAGACATGTGTTGGCATGAGGATGGGTAAGATGGTAGTGTTGTAGCATGCCAGTCTTATGCCAGACTATATGACTTCAGTGTCAAACCGTATCGGTCCAGTTCCTCCCATTTCCTTCCCTGTACTACCACATGTTTTCCGCAAGGAATATGGCTTAGTAAGTTGCAAACCGCTTTCCTGGTACACACCAAAAGGAGAGACCGTGATGATGGTTCCATGGCCCTGGATTAAAGCCAGTCATCCGGTCAGGGGGCATGGGTGTTTCCGGTTGGGACCGAGAGGGGGGCACCCCTTAGAGCGCGCGTATATAAATTTGATCCCATGCTATTTGAGATTGTGATCTCCCCGACTCAAAAGTTTTTCTTGGACGATGTCTAGGGTGAGTCCTGGCATCGAGAGGTAGGATGGGTGTGTACTGGTTAGCCGTGTTTTCTTCCGAAATACCGTAAACGGAACTAGTCCTTCGTGACTACAGAAATCCGTTGGCTGTGGGAAAAAAATTTGTACAAACTCTGCAGAGTCATACATTCCTTCGAATCATCTATTCCATGTCCAAATTCGTATTATCTTGTCCTGACAGTGTCAGTTTGATGACAGAGACTCCGGTGAATCACAAGAGTGCTAAGTCCGGCTAAATGTTTAATTCTGTGGATGGACTAACCCGTTTATTATCATGAGTTGAGTATTTATTATGAGCATTAATTCCTTGTGAATGAAAGCCCTTTTTGTGATGTCGCTCAGACGTCCGACTGTGGCATTGTTTTTATTTACTTTCAATAAAAGCCCTTTCCGTGATGTCGCTTAGACGTCCGACTGTGGCATTGTTTTTATTTTACTTTCAATAAAAGCCCTTTCTGCGATGTCGCTCAGACGTCCGACTGTTGAATTGTTTTTATTTCACTTTCAATAAAAGCCCTTTCTGTGATGTTGCTCAGACATCCGACTGCGGCATTTCTTTTTATGCCCTTTATGTGGTGTCGCTAAGATGCCCGACTGCGGCATTTCTTTTTAAGCCCTTTATGTGGTGTCGCTAAGACGCCCGACTGCGGCACTTCTTTTTAAGCCCTTTATGTGGTGTCGCTAAGACGCCCGACTGTGGCATTTCTCTTTAAGCCCTTTATGTGGTGTCGCTAAGACGCCCGACTGCGGGATTTCTTTTTAAGCCCTTTATGTGGTGTCGCTAAGACGCCCGATTGCGGCATTTCTTTTTAGCCCTTTATGTGGTGTCGCTTAGACGCCCGACTGTGGCATGATCTTTATTTATTTGTTCACCCTTCGAGGCGTCGCTTCAGACACCCGATCGGTTTTCCATTTATTATTGTTGGGATTTCAGGCGGACTACCGCTGATTCCCTTGTTACTTACCTTGCTTGCTAAATTTTGAATGTGCATTGGTAAATTAATCATGACACATTCATGCATGCATTTGTTATATCTTACATCCGAACTGTGTTGCGAGTACTTTCAAAGTACTCACTGGCTTGTTGATTTGGCCAGATGCTGACGAAGGTGATCTCATGGATGAAGAGTTCGATAGCGAGTCCGACGCCTAGAGGAATCCCAGTCAGTCTCGTGCGACCCTGGATTTGGTCACTGTATTATATCCGCTTCCGCCATCCGAATAAAATTCATCGAGCCTCACCTCGACGCTCGATGAGATGCCAGTTTGAGAGTCATGTTATCGCACTCCCCACTGTGTTATTCCACCATCACTTTATCCTCGAGTCAGTAGTATGCCACCCCACCATTGTGTTATATCCGCCATTATGTATAATTATTGGTGTGCTTGTAATAATTTGTTGAGCACCCTTAGCTCAACCCTGTAATATATTTGTTTTTCTTTGCTACTGGCTTATTGTATCAAGAACTTGTCTACCAGTGAGGATGGATTTCTCTCATACTGGACTTAAGAGATTGGTTTCTCAATAAATATTTTTATTGGAAAACCGGTCGTGACACCCCCGGGCCGCATCAACCTTAGGGAGCCCAGAGCTCAGTGTCTAGCCCCATCGTAACGCCTCCCCTCGGGAGTGCCGCGCAAGGGGGCTGGGCACGGGGGCTGCGCCTGGGTCACGCCCAGACGCACACCACCCAGTCAGCCCCCCCCCCCCCGCCCCGGGCCTGGTTCGTCGCGCGTCTCTCCACGAGCGGAGCCAAGGTATGAAGGCTGTTTGAGCGTCAAGGAAGACTCCTGAGCATCGCAACCCAGGAGCCTAACTGGTCACGTAGCCCCTCACTCCTTGGTCCTGTCCTGGTTTCCGGTCGGGACTAATGCTGGGTGAGGTATGCGCTGGGCCGGGCTCTGCAGACGTAGAATGGTGGATCCACCCACATCATACCTCCCTACTTGTTGTTCGTGTGCCAAGGGGGACTCCTGAGCATCGCGACTCAGGAGCCTAACTTGTCACGTGGCCCCTCACTCCTTGGCCCCGTCCTGGTTTCCGGTCGGGACCAACGCTGGGTGAGGCATGCGCGGGCCGGGCTCTGCCGGCGTAGAACATAAGCAAGTAGAAAGGAAAAGCGCAAATTTCAAAGGAATTCAAAAGAAAATATTACAGTCCACACTGTTATCCCAATACCAAACGCAAGTTTAAACGCCTCCCTGAGGCATGATACATGTGCAGGAATTAAAAGCAGGACAGGAGCCACGACGGAGTCACTTGTCAGCGGGGGAGCAGCGCGGAGTGGGTTCGCATCATGGAGCAGCAGGGTCGGCAGCGCCTTGCTCCGGCTTGGTGCTGAAGGCCCGGAACTTCCCCAGCAGAGCCTCTGCGCGACCCTTTGCCTCGGCAGTGGCAGCGGCACACTCGCCGCTCACTGGCTCCAGCAGGCTGTCGAGGTCGACACCGGGATCGCGAAGGTATATGTGGGTGAGGACCCGCGTTAGTGCTGCAGAAGACAGGGCACGCGCCTCGGCCTCGGCCGTGGGGCCAAGGCCAAGGGCGACATCTTCAAGAGCGTGAACCAGGAAGGGAAGCAGCTTGGCGGGGCCATCCTCGGCTCCAGCCAGCGGGCTCTCCAGGCCGTTGTCATAAAGTGTCCTCAGCGAGGAGCGAGCCTTCGCCTCCAACTCCGTGAAGGCCACGCGGTCGTCGGCAAGAACCAGGGCCTTATCGTCCAGCTCGGCCTTCCTCGCCCCCAACTCCTGCTCCAGCGCGCCTAGGCGGTCGCGGCACTTCCTGAGCTTGGCCTCCTGGCCCTCGACAGCCTCCTCGCGAGCCTTCACGCCTTCTTCCTGCTCTTGGCGAAGGCGGACCTCTTTCGCGAGCTAATCCCGCAGGCCTTGCAGCTCGTCCTCCAGCGCCTTGCATCGACCACGGATGTCGAGCACCTCCCCCAGGGCTGCATCACGGGCAGCCTTCGCCTCAAGGACGGCCTGCTTTTCCTCATCACAAGCCGTCAAGGCCTGGACCAGCGCCGCCCGAATCGAAGCATCGGAGCGAACCCATCCAGTAGCCAGCTCCAAGCGCCCGGCCACCAAGCGAGGGTCGGCGCCAAGAAGATCCTACCGCAGTCGGTCCAGCTCAGCAACAGCACGATCCAGAACGGCAGAAGGAGTCAGAGAGACGGCAGCCGGTGGAGTAGGAGGAGAAGGCGGCAGCGCGGCCACAGCATCCTGAGGCGGAGTCTGCCGCGCCCCGACAGCTATAGTGGCGGCGACAGGCAAGGACACCTCGGGAGCCACTTGGGCCGCGGGGGCTGAGCTCGCCCTAGCCGGCTCGGCCAGGCCTCGCGAGGACGACCGGGTAGGAGAAGCCTGTGCGTCGCGGTCACCCTCCTTCGCGGGCAGAGGCGCCGCCACGGATGGAACCTCAGGCGCCCCCTTTGACTTCTTTGCTGCGGGCGCTAGCCTATCCAAGAGATGCGGACGTCAAGCCTCAGAAGCAGAGCAAGAAATAAAGACAAGAATCAAACACTTACGGGTCGACGCCAGTGAGCTCAAGCGGCCTCCGGCCAAATTTGAAGCATGAAAGCTGGCTGGAAGGGTCAACCTCGGGAAGCTTGGAAGCGGAAGGTGCGTCTGCGGTCCGCCTCGGGGACAGGGCAGACCCGCGGGAGATCAGCCCGGTCCTGTCCTTCTTCGGGATCGGGTGCGAGCTCCCGCCATCCTGCTCATCGTCATCCTCGTCGTCATCCTTGTCGTCATCGCTTAGAGAAAGGCGGAGAACACGGGACCTGCGCCAGGGGAGGGGAGCCCTCGACTCCCCGTCGGTCACCTCGGAGTCAGGCCCTTCCTCCTCTTCGCTGGAGTCGTCGGAGGGCACGTCCACCGGTCCCTCAGGAGCTTCTAGGGGCACGGGCCCATCCCCGTTGAAGAAGGGCATGGACTTCACTACCCGCTCCTAGTCGTTGCGGAGGAACAAGGGCGTAGGAGCGCCCTCCAACCTTGCCACATCGCCCCCGACCAGAGATTGGAGGACCGCAGCCAGATCTCCATCGGCCAAGGCCGTGGGGCTCGGGCGGGGCCTCCACATTGGAAGTGAGTACTGCCGAAGCGGAGCCAGCTGGTGCTCCAGGAACTCCCTCAGCAACGACGCGCCGGTCAGCTTCGCCGCCGCCATGTTGGCCGGCCTCAGATCCGCGTCCATCTTCTCCAACACCATCTTCGCGCGGGGATCCGCAAGCTCCGCTCGACCCCAATCGCTGGAGCTCGTGGGCTGCTCCGTGGGCAAGATCAGCCGAGGGTGGATGCGCCCAGCATCCACCAAGATCCACTTGCTCCTGAAGCCCTCAATCCTTTTCCCAGGGTTCGAGATGGCGATGGCGCCACCGTATGCGATGAAGCTCGCGCACGCGGAAGCAGGACCGCGAGAGGTCCAGAGGTAGAAGTAGTGGCGCAGCAAGGCCACTGAGGGCTGCACCCCAACGTGGGCCTCACAATAATAAGCAAAGATTGCCAGGAGAAGGACGGAGTTGGGATGGAGATGCAGAGCCTGTAGCTTGTAATGGCGGAGGACAGAGAAGAAGAACTCGGAGAAGGGAGGCACCAGGCCAGCGGCAATGGCACTTACGAAGAACGGATAGAAGGTGCTCCCCTGACCCTCGGGGGTGGAGGAGCCGGCCTTGAACACCTTCGCCCCATCGATGCCCTGCGTCATCGCCATCCGGCGCAACCGGGCAAGGCTCGCCTCCGACACGTTCGGCGAGTCCAGGGCAGACGAGTACCAAGCTACGGCCGGGGGCTGACGAGGCGCCATGGCTTCCTAGGTCGCACGGTCAGAGCAGATCTGGAAATTTCGGAGGAAGGAAGGAGAGGCGCAAGAAAGGGGATCTGAGCAGCAACCGTGGAAAGCAAGAAGCAAGGCTTAGGCGGATGCCACTCCTTTATCAACTCGCACGGTTGCTAAGGCGCCCACGTCCAGTCAACCGCCACGCGACTCCCAAGGCTGCAAGCTGTTAGGACCCGCGGCGCTTGGCTCTTGCCCTTCCGCCTCCCAGCACGGCCAAGTCCGGGTGCGCCTTGGGCCCGGGGGCTACTGTCGGTGTTCTAGGAACGGGGGTCGCCAGACTTGCCTGCCTGTGGCCTGCGGCGTGGCTCAAAGGGGGGGCCCAGCACGGCCCATCTTCACCAACACAAACCCAAGACCCTCGCGAGGGGCCAAGCCTCGCGGGGCGGACAACGCGGAGCTTCCTCAGGCACGGCCTCATCAGGCTGGCTCACGAGGAGGCGGAGAGATCAAGGCGGGGTACCTCACGAGGTGCCCGTGACGCAAGCCATGATGACTCAGGGCGCCAGGCGGGTGCCAGCCCGCGCAGTGTCCACCTTTCCTCTTTGGTGCAAAGGGGGCAAGCGCAGCCATGGAGTACCGAGGCATCAGGCAAAGGTTGCCATTTCGGTGCAACAAAACCAAGACCGGGAGGACTACGAGACGGAGGGCACCGTGGAGCCCGAGACGGCGTCATCACCGGAGCTTTGCGCAGGCGAAGACTACTTTTGTCAGGATAGCTGATACTAGCTATCCCCCTTCAAATTATCCCGCCATTGTTGGCTCCCTTCCCGCTCGATATTTGGGAAGAGGAACAGGGCCTCTATAAATAGGACCAGCCACCCATAGAGCAAGGGGGTGAAAAAGGGGTTCGAAGGAAGAGGCTCTTTAGAGAGGGTTTCGATCAGAAAGAGAGAGAGAGAGAGAAAGAGAGAGAGAGAGAGAGAGAGAGAGAGAGAAAGGTGACTGAACTCCTTCTAGCAGTTCATCGCCCCAGCCAAGAACAGACCCTCGCGAGGCTGTTCTTCCTTGTATTGTTCATCATCATCAGCCCAAGAGGCAATCCACCACACCACACACTGGAGTAGGGTATTACACCACAACGGTGGCCCGAACCAGTATAAACCCTGCGTCTCTTATGTTGTTCTTTCGATAGTTTAGATCCTAGCAAGGCGGAGGGGTGCAGGCAGGTAGGAGGTGAAATCTCCGCGCGCACCCCAGTGTTTGAACCTCAAGGGTCTGCCGGAACCCAAAATCCGACAATGTCCTCAGGAACAAAAGTAACTACTCACAAAGCATAAACATGTTCATAATCAGAGGGGTATTAATGTGCATATAGGATCTGAACATATGATCTTCCACCAATTAAACCAACTAGCATCAACTACAAGGAGTGATTAACACTACTAGCAACCTACTAGCACCAATCCCGGACTTGGAGACAAGAATTGGATACAAGAGATAAACTAGGGTTTTGAGATGAGATGGTGTTGATGAAGATGTTGATGGAGATTGCCCTCTCCCGATGAGAGGAGCATTGGTGATGATGATGGCAATGATTTCCCCCTCCGAGAGGGAAGTTTCGCTGGCAGAACAGCCCCGCCAGAACCCTAGATTGGTTCCGCCAAGGTTCCGCCTCGTGGCTGCGGAGTTTCGTCCGAGAAGATGGCTTATGATTATTTTCCCATCGAAAGAGTCCAGATAGCAGAAGACGGTCACCGGAGGGCCACCAGGGGGCCCACGAGATAGGGGGCGCACCCAGGGGGTAGGGCGCGCCCCCACCCTCGTGGGCAGGGTGTGGCCCCCCTGGTGAATTTCTTGCGCTCAATGTTTTTTATATATTTGGAAAACATCATCCGTGAAGTTTCGAGACTTTTGGAGCTGTGCAGAATAGGTCTCTAATATTTTCTCCTTTTCCAGCCAGAATCCCAGCTGCCAGCATCCTCCCTCTTTATGTAAACCTTGTAAAATAAGAGAGAATAGGCATAAGTATTGTGACATAATGTGTAATAACAGCCCATAATGCAATAAATATTGATATAAAAGCATGATGCAAAATGAACGTATCACTTGGTCATTACTATGTGTCGTTTCCTGATGATCAGTAGTGGATCCCAGTTGGGACGATCGGGGATCTAGCATTTGGGGTTTATCTTCCTTTTCTTTTGGATTTGACCGTCGATGGTCTATGAGTGGATTGGGATGATGTATGAATTATTGTTGTGTTGTGTGACGTGGCGAGTGTAAGCCAACTCTATTTATCCCTGTCTTATTCATTACATGGGATGTTTGTGAAGATTACCCTCTTGCGACAAAACCACCATGCAATTATGCCTCTAAGTCGTGCCTCGACACGTGGGAGATATAGCCGCATCATGGGCGTTACAAGTTGGTAATCAGAGCCATCCCCGACTTAGGAGCCCCTGCATGATCGAATCGCTGACGTTGTCGAGTCTAGAACAAAAATGTTTTGAGTCTTAGGATTATATATATCGGAGAGTAGGATTCTTTTTACTCGTCAGTCCCTTCGTCGCTCTGGTGAGGCCTACTGACATAGATGTTTTGACTTTCCTCTCTTCACATTTCGTGAAAAAAAAATTAGGATCATGCGGGTATCTTGGAATCGTTCCGATATTCTTGTGATGAGAACATTGTTCTTGGTGCCTCCTGACATTCAGGGGTTGTGGCAGTGTCTCGGGGAGTTGAGATCCGAGGTGTTGTCGTCACAATTTTATCATTGCAGTTCTGGAATACCTGAGTTCGCCGACATCGAAAATTTCTTTTATGCAGTTGTTGGTGAGATAACCTCGACGCCACCCAGTACTGGGGCGGGAGTTCGGGAGTATTGCCATAACTCATATAACAGATGCTTTTTGAAGGTTGAGGTACACGATTTCTGAAGGTTTCTTGTTTATGTGTTGACGGATGGATACAGCTGGATGTAGGGATTGTTAGTTTGGGTGAGATATTATGCTTCCCATGTATCCCCAACACCATATTGCATAACTAGAAAGTTTCGGGAGTTTATAGGTGGGAATTCAAGTAGCTCTAGTATTTCTTCCCGCAGATATTTGGTTTGTGATTGGGTAATCCTTACCACTTATTTGTTCCTATTCGTACCTTGTTGTTTCATTCATCAACTTTTATCTAAGTGGCTTCTCAACTTAATGAACGTGTGATGTTAACTTTGGAATTCATTCGTTCATCCTTGTTCGAATGTTTATTGTGAACACTATATATTGCAATTTCTATCCATTGATTCATCTTGTCTATCTATCTATCTATCTATCTATCAAGATTCTAACGGATGTCACCCTCTTCAGGATGGCTCCTCCAACACGTCAGAATCCGCCACCACCTCCACCTCCGGAGGCATGGCAAGCTGTCATGGCAGCCACCAACGCCAACACCCAGATGCTTTTGCAACTCTTGCAAGAGCGCAACCAAGGTCAAGGCAACGAAGGAAATCAAGGACAAGGGAATTTCAACAATCAGCCTCAGTTTGCTGCCCACAACCAGTTCCTTGCAAACTAGCTGAAGTCTTTCAGCAACTGTGTCGAGGCCATAGATGCCGATGATTGGCTCATGGACATCTGCAAGCATATTTAATGTAGCAATGTCAGTCCTGAGGACTTTTTCAAGTTTGCTTCGTTTCAACTCAAGGACCAAGCTGCTGATTGGTATCAACAATACAAAGATTCCAGAGGAGGTCGTGTGATTACCTGGGATGATTTCTGCCGAGACTTCAAAGCTCATCATATTCCAACAAGTGTTGCTAAGAGCAAGCGTGAGGAGTTCCACAATCTCAAGCAAGGAAGCATGTCCGTGTATCAATACAATATCTAGTTTCAGAAACTTGCTCGCTTCGCTAAACAAGACGTTCCTGATGAAAAGAGCATGATCTATCAATTCAGAGGTGGCCTCAGAGAAGATCTTCAGTTAACTCTCGTGCTTCTTGAGCCGACTGAGTTTGATCAATTCTATAACATGGCCCTCAAGCAAGAAGGTGCTCATCTCAAGTGTGAGGCTTCTAAGAAGAGAATCAGGGATGCAGTTCAATCTTCTTCTTCCTCACAAGTGGCAGCTAAGCAACAGAAGTTCTGGCTTCCTCCTCCTCCGTTTCGTCAGCCCTACCAGCAGAAGAACAAAGGTGGCCATGGATCTTCCCACCCACGCAACCCAGGCTATCAGAACAAGTCTCAGACTCAAGCTCCAAGTTCAAGTGCTACTTATCATCGTATGCTCTTAGAGGTCACTTGCAACAAGTGTCAGCAGAAAGGTCACTATGCAAACAAGTGCTTCAAACAAAGGCGCCTTCCGCCTCCTCCTCCTCCTGTGAGATCTTCTAGCGATGCAATGGTCAAGCATAATACCAAGCATGTTAAGGTGAACATGATGAAAGCAGCTCAGGCATAGGATTCTTCAGATGTGATCATGGGTAACCTTTCAGTAAACTCCTTTCCTGCAAAAGTATTGTTTGATACTGGTGCATCGCATTGTTTCATGTCAAGACCGTTTTTTGCCAAGCATGAATTCAATTCTTCACATGTGGGTAAACCCATGGGTATCGTTTCTCTTGGTAAACGGTTGAGTTCTAGTTTGGTGGTTCCAGAGGTTTCTATCAAGTTGGGCAACAATAAATTTCTGTCCTCCCCAATGGTTCTTGGTGACTCTGATATTGATCTAATTCTCGGGATGGACTGGCTTTCTAAGCACAAGGCTCAGCTTGATTGTGCTGTCAGAGAGATTGAATTGACACACTCTTTTGAGGATGTGATCATCTATGCCGCTTGGGATGAAACCATTCGACTATTCTCTCTCAATGAGAAGGGCGAGTTGGATGCCATCTCTCAGATTCCAGTAGTTTGTGAGTACCAAGATGTCTTTCCAGAAGTGCTTCCGGGAATGCCTCCACACCAGCCAGTTGACTTTGTTATCGATCTTGAGCCTGGTACGGAACCAGTTTGCAAGCGTCCATACAAGCTTGGACCAAAGGAGCTAAAGGAATTGAAGAAACAGCTCGATGAACAAGAGCGTCTGGGTCTGATCAGACCGAGTTCATCTCCGTGGGGTTGTGGTGCTCTTTTTGTCCAGAAGAAGGATGGCACGGACCAACTTTGTGTCGACTACCATCCATTAAACAAGAAGACAATAATGAACAAGTATCCACTTCCCAACATCAATGAGCTATTCGAGAAACTTAAAGGTGCTAAAGTATTCCCCACGATTGACCTCCGCATGGGTTATCATCAGATTCGCATTCGTGAACAAGATATTCCCGAGACAACATTCAGAACAAGAGCTATGGTTCTTATGAATATACCGTCATGTCTTTCGGCCTTATTAATGCTCCTCCAATGTTCTCTCACATGATGAACTTCATCTTCAACCCCTACACTAACAAATTCGTCCTGGTGTATCTTGATGATATCTTGGTCTTCTCCAAAAATAAGAAGGATCATGCCAAGCATTTGAGATTGGTGCTCGACAAGCTCAGAGAGAATCAATTCTATGCGAAGTTTTAAAATGTGAGTTTTCGCTTGATGAAGTTCTTTATCTTGGTCATATCAACTCCACCAAGGGCATTGCTGTTAAAACCGAGAAGGTGTCTGCAATTGTGAATTGGGAGCCTCCTCAGAATGTCAAGCAGCTTCGCAGTTTTCTTGGTCTTGCGAGCTATTGCCGAAGATTCATTAAGAATTTCTCAAACATTGCAAATCTTATTTGCATCCTCCTCCAGAAGCATGTCAAGTATGTCTGGACACCTGAGTGTGATGTTGCTTTCAACCCTCTCAAAGAGAAACTCGTCACAGCTCCTGTCTTAACTCCTCCTAACGAATCCAAGCCGTTCGAAGTTTTCTGTGATGCCTCTTTGCAAGGCCTTGGCGTTGTGTTAATGCAAGATAAGAAAGTTGTGTCTTATACCTCTCATCAGTTGAAGCCCAACGAAAGGAACTACCCCACTCACGATCTTGAGTTGGCGGCAGTTGTCCATGCATTAATAATGCAGAGACATCTCTTGTTGGGAAGGCAAGTGGACATTTTCACAGATCACAAGAGCCTCAAGTACATCTTCACTCAACCCAACCTCAACCTCAGGCAAACTCGTTGGGTCAAAATGATTCAAGAGTACAATCCGAGTATTGAATATACTCCAGGAAAGGCCAATGTGATTGCAGATGCTTTGAGCAGGAAGGCATATTGCAACAGCTTAATCCTCAAGCCATTCCAAATGGATATTTGTGAAGCTTTCTGCAAACTCAACCTCCAAGTTGTTCCTTGATGTATACTACACAACCTTCTTCTTGTAGAGGTTGTTGGGCCTCCAAGTGCAGAGGTTTGTAGGACAGTAGCAAATTTCCATCAAGTGGATGACCTAAGGTTTATCAATCCATGGGAGGCGTAGGATGAAGATGGTCTCTCTCAAACAACCCGAAAACCAAATAACAAAGAGTCTCTTGTGTCCCCAACACACCCAATACAATGGTAAATTGTATAGGTGCACTAGTTCGGCGAAGAGATGGTGATACAAGTGCAATATGGATGGTAGATATGGGTATTTGTAATCTGAAAATATAAAAACAGCAAGGTAGCAAGCGACAAAAGTGAGCACAAACGGTATTGCAATATGATGAAACAAGGCCTAGGGTTCATACTTTCACTAGTGCAAGTTCTCTCAACAGTAATAACATAATTGGATCATATAACTATCCCTCAACATGCAACAAAGAGTCACTCCAAAGTCACTAATAGCGGAGAACAAACGAAGAGATTATTGTAGGGTACGAAACCACCTCAAAGTTATTCTTTCTGATCGATCTATTCAGTAGTTCGTACTAGAATAACACCTTAAGACACAAATCAACCAAAACCCTTATGCCACCTAGATACTCCAATGTCACCTCAAGTATCCGTGGGTATGATTATACAATATGCATCACACAATCTCATATTCATCTATTCAATCAACACAAAGAACTTCAAAGAGTGCCCCAAAGTTTCTACCGGAGAGTCAAGACGAAAATGTGTGCCAACCCCTATGCATAAGTTCACGAGGTCACGGAACTCGCAAGTTGATCACCAAAACATACATCAAGTGGATCACGTGATGTCCCATTGTCACCACAGGTAAGCACATGCAAGACATACATCAAGTGTTCTCAAATCCTTAAAGACTCAATCCGATAAGATAACTTCAAAGGGAAAACTCAATCCATTACAAGAGAGTAGAGGGGGAGAAACATCATAAGATCCAACTATAATAGCAAAGCTCGCAATACATCAAGATCGTATCACCTCAAGAACACGAGAGAGAGAGAGAGAGAGATCAAACACATAGCTACTGGTACATACCCTCAACCCCGAGGGTGAACTACTCCCTCCTCGACATGGAGAGCGCCGGGATGATGAAGATGGCCACCGGTGAGGGATCCCCCCCTCCGGCAGGGTGCCGGAACAGGGTCCCGATTGGTTTTTGGTGGCTACAAAGGCTTGCGGCGGCGGAACTCCCAATCTATTCTATTCCCCAATGTTTTTAGGGTATATAGACATATATAGGCAGAAGAAGTCAGTCAGGGGAGCCACGAGGGGCCCATGAGGGTGGGGGCGCGCCAGGGGGTAGGGCGCGCCTCCCTGCCTCGTGGCTTCCTCGAAGCTTCCCTGACGTCTACTCCAAGTCTCGTGGATTGCTTCCATTCCAAAAATAACTCTCCCGAAGGTTTCATTTCGTTTGGACTCCATTTGATATTCCTTTTCTTCGAAACAATGAAATAGGCAAGAAAACAGCAATTTGGGCTGGGCCTCCGGTTAATAGGTTAGTCCCAAAAATAATATAAAAGTGTTTAGTAAAGCCCATAAACATACAAAACAGATAATATAATAGCATGAATACTTCTTAAATTATAGATACATTGGAGACATATCAGCATCCCCAAGCTTAATTCCTGCTCGTCCTCGAGTAGGTAAATGATAAAAGAAAGAATTTATGAAGTGTGAATGCTAGCAGGTGCACAAGTTTGATCAATGGTAATTTCAGTCACCTTTTCTAGGATCATTATATATCATAACAGTAGCTCAACTCATAGGACTTCTCATGATCAAGTAACAAGTTATTCACATGTTAAAGTATAGATCATAAACTTTCTGGAAAACTAACAAACCGTGTTATTAGTCATCAAACAGTTACAATTCATCTTATTTTCAGGAAGGGTCTATGTTAGAGCTTTGATTCAGCCAACTTCACATACTCAACTATCATTTAGTCTTTCACAATTGCTAACACTCACGTGATATTTATGGGTTCCAAGTTTTAATCAGACACAGAGAAAGATAGGGGCTTATAGATTCGCCTCCCAACCTTTTACCTCAAGGGTAATGTCAACAATAATAGTTCATGATGCCTTACATCCAATTGGATATATATATAAACACTATTCTGATCATGGGATCAGAATAATATTCTGATCACAACATGAACTTCCCGAGTAACGCGCCTGACCTTCCCCGAGTACTAGGTTGAACTTCAGCTAAAAGGTGTCCAAATGGGGCTTGCGATATACCGTTGGATAGCTATGGACATCAGTATCATGACCCAAGTTAAATTTTTGGCAAAATGTAAGCGGTTTAAGAGCAATTTTGAAAACCGTTTTTTCTTCATATAAAAAACGTGAATCGTATTTTCGATCGCATTTTTAAACCGTTTATCGGAATGAGGAAAATAATATGGCGTTGGAAAGCTGCTACAAAACCGCTCCTTCCACATGTTGAAAGTTTTCTCTAATTCCCTACGGTTAAAGAGTAATTCGGAAAATCGTAAAATTTCACAAACTGAACACCCGAGTTCGTATTTTCGACGCCATTTCTAAACGGCTAATCCAATTGAGGCAAATAATATGGCGTTGGAAAGCTTATGAAAATGCGCTACTTTTTAGTGTTAAAAGTTTTTTCTAATTTTGAATGGTTTAAAGGTAATTTAAAAAATGGTACAAGTTCCACCGAGTTCGTATTTTCAAGCTAATTTTTTAACCGTACGTCCAAATGCAGCAAATGATATGGCGTTGGAAAGCTTGAAGAAATGCAAAACTTTTTTGTATATATTGTTTCTCCTAATTCATTACGATTTTATGTCAGTTTTGAAAATGGTTAAAAACGTATTTTTGCCGTAATTTCTACAAACTTTATCGGAATGGGGCAAATAATATACCGCTGATAAGCTACGGAAAATGCGAAACTTTTTCATGTTGGTGGTTTTCTCTGAATCCTGACCGTTTTCAAGTAATTTTGAAAATGGCTAGATCATTCGTTCTGCCTTTATCGCGAAACAGATTCTTCGAAAATGCACCGTGTGAAGAACCTGAACTTCTCGGCGCGTGTACCTAAACTTCACTCTGTTTATCACGTGATTTTTTTGCTCGTAGCTTGAGCAAGTGATATACCGATGGAAAACTATTGTAAACACGCAACATTCCCGTGTTGATCGTTTTTTCATACTCGCGACAATTTGAAAAGTTTTTCATTTGAAATTTAGTCACTATAGTAGTTGAACTTCCTACTGTTTTCACGTTGAACTTCTATGACGTATTTTTGTTTTTAATTTTCCCATCCATTTTCATCAGTGTTACACAAATGATATTTATTTTGTACAAACCTCTCTCACAATATTTTTTTTAATTTTCTCCGACGGAGGACTTGAACTTACACAAATGATATTCCTGTCGTTTTGAAGTAAATTAGAGAAATGACGAGATCATGATTTCTGACTTCATTGCGAATGGAAACGCATTGCGTGAAGTAGTTGAACTTCTCGGACATGTCTGTTTGAACCTCACTCTGTTTTTGACGTGCTGCTTTTTGCACTACGTGAAGTAGTTGAACTTCCGAGGCATGTTTGTTTGAACTTCACTCTGTTTCACTTTAATTTTTTTATTTTTATATGAAATACACACCATGTACTACGTGAACTTCTAGTTATTATCACTTTGAAGTTCTCTCTAGTTTGAGATAATTATTTTAAAACACAAAGAACAACATTTTTTTCTATTTTTGGACATCTAAATACACGGTGAACCTCTCTCAAAAGAATTTTTTGAACTTTCCCTTGCCGAGCACTTGAACTTCTAGCAACCATTTTTTCGTTTATGAGTTGTTTTTAAAAGTGCAAAAAATGGCGTTGTGTTTTTTATTTTTTGAACAGGTAAATCCTATGTTTTAATAAACTCCGAACTTCTCTGTTATTTCAATTTGAACTTCCCCTTTTTATATTTTTGAGTAAAGAATTGTATTGGATTTTTGTATGGAAAAAAATCAAACATGGAAATACAAGGTGAACCTCTCTCGCAAGAATTTTTGAACTTCTCCGGACAGAGCACTTGAACTTCTTCCAACAAACCTTTTAAGCTTTCATTTTTTTTGTACTTCTTATTCTCACCTGAAATGCATTCCTTGCAGTGCTTGAACTTCTCGTTGTTTTCATTATGAACTTCTGTCACATTTTTGTGTATACATCGAATTACACGCAATTGAAGGTCGGACGTCAGTTTTTGCCATTTTTAACACATGTAATTGGAGGTCGGACGTCCCGCGATATAATTTCTGAACCATGCACGAAGGAGCACGTGCACTTCTTGCAACAAACCTTTTAAGCTTTTTGTGTTCTATTCTTATATTATTATCTGAAACGCATCACGTGTAGTAGTTGAACTTCCCGTTGTTTCCACCTTGAACTTTTATCACATATTTTTGTTCAACCTCTCTCATAAGAATTTTTTAACTTTCTCGGGCCGAGTACTTGAACTTTTAGCAAAAAATTTGGACTTTTCCTTTTTATTCATTTTTTCACTTATGAAACACACACCATGTACGTGAACTTCTGGTTGTTATCACTTTTGACTTGCTCTCTACTTAAAACACTCATCAAAATTGAGCATGTAAATCCTAGGTTTTTATAATCTCTGAACTTCTCTGTTTTTTTAATTTAAACTTCTTAGTTTTATTCTTTGAAAATAAAAAATGATTTTTATGTAAACATCGTACATTTTTTTAAATTGAACATCGTACTTTAATTTTGCATAAAAACTAGAAAATTTGATTTTTTTTGTATACATCGAACTACTCATTTTTTTTAAATTTGAAATGCCAAAAACAAGGCTCTAGTTTAGCATCGAAATTTTTCAAATTTTATAGACATCAAACTACTCTCTTTTTCATTTTTTGAACCTCTGTGTGTTTCTAGAAATTGGAAAATTTGAAGTTTTATTAGTAAATGTCAAACTTCTTTGTTATTTGTAACCAATCTTTTTTGGTGTATTCGTTAGAAACGATAAAAACTCGAGTTTTTGTACTAAATATCGAACTACTCCATTTTTTGAAATCGAACTTTTTGGCTGATTATTTAATAACGAGGAAAATCTGGGTTCCTGATATACATTGAATGTAGCGACCAGACCTCAAACAGTCTGATCTCTGTGCTCCGGTGTCATCCCTGGATCAGTAATGCTGACACCACACAGTACTCGAAGGATTTATAGCAGAGTAGCAATCACACACTTATTACATCGAGTGTCTCAAAAGAGAACTTATTACAATAAATATGGCTTAAGGCCATCTAATAACGATAATAGCGGAAGGCTTGGAAGATAAGTGAGTCCATCAACTCCAACGGCATCACTGAGTATAGAACCACGACCTAAAAACTCCTTAATCGTCGTCTGAAAAGTCTGCAACATTAACGTTGCAGCCCGAAAATGGGTCAGCACATGGAATATGCTGGCAATGTAACACATAGAGAGTAATGGAATGAAACAGCTATACTATATGCATATTTGGCTGGTGGAAAGCTCTATGGTTACAGTTTTGCGTAAAGCCAATTTTTCCCTACTTCAAAGGAATAATTTTATTTAACTATCATGGTAGTTGCTAAACATTGAGAATGGTTGACAGCATTCTCAATCCCAATTAAGCATCATCATTAAACATAACCCAACAAAATTAAATTAGAGTAACATGTTGAGATTCACATGATAATCCAGGTACTAGATACTCAAGGTGTCCATAACCGGGGACACGACTAATCATGATTAGTTTATTACACTCTACAGAGGTTTGCGCACTTTTCCCCACAAGACTTGATCGCCTCCGTTTGGTTTCTCGCACTACATGGTGTTTGAGAAGACGGATGACCGAGACATAGTCTTTCAGAAGTTCTAGCACCTTACGATCGGGTAGACCGTACCACCTACATCCCCTACATCTGCTAGTCTACCACTGTAAGAGTTCGCATGACTTAGTCAACTATGCTAGAGCCCATAATAGCTTGTGGCTGCACACGGAAGTTTCTAGCATGAATAATCTCATCATCCCTTTGAGCCTGGGTGGCGGTCCAAAAGAAAACAGGCAAGTCCTGGAATACCCAGGTGCATCAATCCACCCAGATATGTGTTTAAGTTGCCACCTTAGATAAACCATTAATTAACAATACTCACATCTATCATGGATATCACTCACCCAATCCACGTCTACTAGCATAGCATGGCATAATAAGCAAACGTAGAAGTAACTCCCAAAGGTTTGATAATAAACTGGTAATAGGTACTACCTCAAGTACTTCCCATCCCACAATTTAATTAGATCCTAATCATGCAATGTGTGAGGATTGATCTAATGCAATAAAACTGGGTAGTAGAAAACGTATGATCAAAGTGTTACTTGCCTTGCTGATGATCCGCGAAACCTAACGATTCGAAGTAACAGGCGGCGCACTCCGGGTATTCTATCGCAGACAAACAAACAAGCATACAATAAGTACTCAACTAATGCACAGGTAAAAGTCAAATAAGAGATCTAACCAGAAGTTTCAACTTAAGAACTCCGGTTGGCACAAAGAATCAAATCGAACGAAGCAACGAAAGTCAAACGGCGAAAGAAAACAACTTCGTTCTAATAATCTGGATCTAAGTCAAATTTTATAGTAGGAAAAACTTATTTAAGTTGGTTAAACGGATAAAGGGTTTCGAGACGAAACTCTAGGCGCTTGAATCGCCTGATTCTGATAAACGAGCGAAAAGTTATACTAAAACGAAAATCGGATCAGGAATCGTGATCAGAAAAATCGCGGATTTAATCCGAGAAAAAGAAAAACGACGAACGCTCGCTAAATTAAATAAACCAGAAAAACCGATCTATTTTAAAAAACCGAATCTAAAAAACCGAGGAAAAACCGATCGGCTTTTTTTTAAACGATGGCACGGAAGTCGAGGCTGCGGCGAACCTCGGCGGCGGGCGGCGGCGGGTGGCGGCGGCTAGGGCGGGGCTGGGGCTGGCTAGGGTTTCCCCCGGGTCTGGGCCTCGGCTTATAAGGGCCCCCTTCGGGTCGGAGTCCTAGTCGGACACGGCCCGTAGGTCGGTTCATTTTTTTTAATTATTCCGCTCGGAAGAAAAATAAAAATAAATACTAAACGGACTCCAAAAATTCCAAAATAAATTTTCACAGGCTTCTAAAATCAAGCCGCACAAGGTGAACATTTATTTGGGGCCTAAACGCAATTTTGAAAAACACACTTTTTTCCTAAATTCAAATAAAATAACGAAAAACTCTGAAATAAAATCTTATTTGATTTTATTATTAAATCCTCAATATTTCTTTATTTTGGGAAAGTCATTTTATTCCCTCTCTCATATTTTTGTAGTAGAAATAATTGATGATAAAATAAATAAAATCAAATGATCCTATTCTCAAAATTTGAGAAAACTCAAATATGAAAATAACGAAATCCCCAACTCTCTCCGTGGTTCCTTGAGTTGCGTAGAATTTTCTAGGATCAACCAAAATGCCAAATAAAATATGATATGCATTGATGATCTAATGTATAACATTCCAAATTGAAAATTTGGGATGTTACAAACCTACCCCCCTTAAGATGAATCTCGCCCTCGAGATTCGGGTTGGCTAGAAAATAGGTGAGGATGGTCCTTGAGCAAATCTTCCTCTCGCTCCCAGGTGGCTTCATCCTCTGTGTGGTGGCTCCACTGAACTTTGCAAAACTTGATAACCTTGCTGCGAGTGACTCGACTGGCAAACTCGAGGATCTTAATTGGTTTCTCCTCGTAGGTCAAATCGTTATCCAACTGAATAGTTTCCAAAGGCATTGTGTCTCTCAACGGTATGTCAGCTATCTCCGCGTGACATTTCTTCAACTGGGAAACGAGGAACACATCATGAACTCCTGACAATCCTTCGGGCAATTCCAACTTGTAGGCTACTTCTCCCATACGCTCCAAAACTCGATATGGTCCTACAAATCGTGGCGCTAACTTCCCTTTTATTCCGAAACGCTTTGTTCCTCGAAGTGGAGATACTCGAAGATAAGCTCTATCTCCAACTTCGTAAACTGTCTCCTTGCGTTTAGAATCTGCATAACTCTTCTGTCTGGACTGGGCTACCTTGAGCCTATCGCGAATCAACTTCACCTTCTGTTCAGACTCTTTAATCAAATCAGGTCCAAACAACTGGCGGTCTCCAACTTCGTCCCATGACAACGGTGTCCTGCACCTCCTTCCGTACAAAGCTTCGAAAGGGGCTATCTTTAAACTGGTTTCGTAATTGTTGTTGTAAGAGAACTCGGCATATGGCAAATTGTCGTCCCAACTAGATCCATAATCTAGCGCACAAGCTCTTAGCATATCCTCCAAGATCTGATTGACTCTCTCGGTCTGTCCATCTGTCTGTGGATGAAAAGTTGTGCTGAACTCTAGCCTGGTACCCAAAGTTTCGTGCAACTGCTTCCGGAACTTTGAGGTAAACTGGGTTCCTCTATCCGATACGATACTCCTTGGAACTCCTTGCAAACATACGATCCTGGTCATGTATATCTTTGCCAACTTAGCACTGGTGTAAGCACTGGTGTAAGTGGTCTTTACTGGGATGAAATGAGCTACTTTCGTCAATCGATCGACTACAACCCAAATGAGTCATAGCCTGAACGAGTCCTGGGCAATCCCGTGATAAAATCCATGCCTAGCTTATCCCACTTCCATTCGGGTATCGGCAATGGTTGTAACAATCCCGCTGGCTTCTGATGCTCTGCCTTTACTCTCTGACATACATCACAAACTGCTACATACTCCGCAATATCCTTCTTCATTCCGGTCCACCAGAAAATATCCTTCAAATCCAAATACATCTTGGTATTTCCTGGGTGAATCGAATATGGTGAATCATGTGCCTCTTGCAGTATCAACTTCCTGATCTCTGGGTCATTGGGCACATAAACACGGTCTTCAAACCATAGGGTATCGTGCTCATCCTCATGAAATCCTTTAGATTTTCCTTTGCTCAGTTTCTCCTTTATAGCGGCAATCTCTTTGTCAGTTTTCTGAGCTTCCCTCATTCTATCCATCAAAGTTGACTAAATCTCCAATGCTGCTGCATAGCCTCTTGGAACTATTTCCACGCATAGTTCATGAAGATTTTCTGCTAACTCCTTGGGTATTTCTCCCGTCATTAACATATTGACATGGCTCTTACGGCTTAATGCGTCAGCGACTACATTAGCCTTTCCGGGGTGATAATGCAATTTCATATCATAATCCTTGATGAGCTCCAACCATCTCCTTTGTCTGAGATTCAACTCCTTCTGCGTGAAAATGTACTTCAAACTCTTATGATCTGTGTACACCTCACAATGATTTCCAATGAGGAAATGTCTCCATGTTTTCAATGCATGCACTACGGCTGCTAACTCCAAATCATGCATAGCATAATTCAACTCATGAGGCTTCAATTGTCTTGAGGCATATGAAACAACTCTCCCTTCCTGCATAAGCACTGCTCCAAGTCCTCGACGTGAAGCATCGCAATACACCTCATAATCCTTGGTCTGGTCTGGCAAAATCAACACTGGTCAGGTAACCAAACATTTCTTCAACTCTTGGAAACTAGCCTCACATTCCTCCGTCCATATGAACTTGGTATCTTTCTTCAACAACTCTGTCATAAGCTTCGCAATCTTTGAGAAATTGTCAATAAATCTCTGGTAGTATCCTGCGAGTCCAAGAAAACTCCGGATCTCTCCAATTGTTGTTGGGGCTTCCCACTTGGTCACGGTATCAACTTTAGTGGGATCAACTGCTATACCTTCTCCAGATATAAGGTGTCCGAGGAATCCTACTTCCTTCAACCAAAACTCACATTTGCTGAACTTGCATATAATTGATGTTCTCTGAGCTTTCTAAGTACCAAACACAAATGCTCCTTATGCTCCTCTTAATTCTTCGAATAAACCAGGATATCATCAATGAACACTACGACGAACTTATCCAAGAACTCCATAAACACTTTGTTCATCATGTTCATAAAATAGGAAGGTGCGTTAGTCAGACCAAATGACATAACGGTATACTCATACAGCCCATACCTGGTGGTAAAAGATGTCTTAGGAATATCCTGTTCTCAAATCTTCAACTGATGGTATCCTGATCGCAGATCGATCTTGGAAAATACCTTAGCTCCTTGCAATCGATCAAACAGATCATTGATCATTGGTAGTGGGTACTTGTTCTTGATCGTAACTTCATTTAATCCTCGATAATCAACAACCATCCTTAATGATCCACCCTTCTTTTCCACTAGTAGTACTGGCGATCCCCAAGGCGAAGAACTTGGGCAGATATATCCTTTATCCAGTAATTCCTTAATTTGCTTCTTAATTTCCACCAAATCCTTTGCTGGCAGCCTATATGGTCTCTTTGATATTTTCCCTGTGCCTGGCAATAGCTCAATCAAGAACTCAATATCTCTATCCGGTGGCATGCCGGGCAACTCTTCTGGAAATAAATCAGGGAAATCCCTTACCACTAGTACTTCCTCCTGCACAACTCCTGTTAGGCAATTTACTTGAGTCCTCTTTGGCACATGCCGTGATACATACTTGATCCTTCTCCCTTCTGGTGTGGTAAGCAAAATTGACTTACTAGCACATTCAATATTCCCTTCATACTTTGATAACCAATCCATGCCTAATATCACATCCAATCCTTGAGATTCCAATACTATTAGGTCTGAGGGAAAAACATAGTTACCAATCCTTAATGGTAACCGATCACACCATAGACTAGCCACATACTCTGCTCCAGGCGAGGTTACTAACATGGGTGACCTAAGGGCTTGGGTTGGTAGGTTATACTTATCCACAAATTCCCGTGAGATGTATGAATGCGATGCACCAGTATCAAAAAGAACGAGTGCAGTAAATGACTTAACCAAAAACTTACCTATTACTGCATCAGGCTGAGCTTCAACCTCCTCCACGCTAACGTGGTTCACCTGTCCCCTGTTGAAAGGGTTCGGCTTCTTCCCAGAACTTCCATTGCCATTTTGGCCTTCAGGACATTCATTGGCATAATGTCCGGTCTTCCGACACTTAAAACAAGTGACTTGGCTCAGGTCCTTCTTGGCTGGGGTTGAGGGGTTGGTGCGATTCTGGCCGTTGCTTCCTCCATTGCCATTACCATTCTTGGTGCCATTGTGGTTGTGCGAGCTACCTCCTCCATGAGTATGCTGAAAATGTCCTCCCGGTCTAGGGGTAAAACGTGGCTTCTACTGAGCTCCTGAAGTGTACTTTCCTTGTCCATACTTCCTATTGCGATTCTCAATTTGTTGTTGCTTCCCTTCAATCATAAGAGCATGATCTACCAACTCCTGATAGTTGTTGAAGGTTGCTACCATCAACTGCATGCTCAACTCATCATTCAGTCCTTCCAAAAACTTCTCCTGCCTGGTTGCATCCGTAGCAACGTCATCTGGGGCATAACGTGCTAACTTACTAAACTCCTCCACATATTGGCCAACTGTCTGTCCTCCTTAGCGCAAGTTGCGAAACTCACGCTTCTTCATGGCCATAGCTCCTGCTGAAACATGGGCAGTACGGAAAGCCTGCTGAAACTGGTCCCATGTGACAGTGTCTACAGGGAAAGTGGCTGTGAAATTCTCCCACCATGATGATGCGGGCCCTTCAAGCTGATGTGCGGCAACTTAACTTTCTCCGCATCTGTGCATCCTGCTGTGGTCGACTCCCTAGTTGTCTTGCGGAGCCAATCATCTGCTACTATCGGCTCGATGCTACTAGAAAACACCGGCGGATTCAGCCTAAGAAAACGGGCTAAGTGGTCAACAGGTGGTGGTGGTGGTGGTGGTGGGTTGTTGTTGTTATTGTTGCCCTGATTCTGATTCTGGACTAGCAACTGCATCAATTTGTTCTGCTGGTGGATCAACTGGGTGAGCTCCGGTGGAAAGGCAAATCCGGGGTCACGTCTCAGAGGCATCTGAGGGTTTAGAAAAGATGAGATGTAAGAATAGAGGGGGGGTCTAAAGAGAAAACACTACCCATGTGCACATGAGGCAAAAGCAAACAATTCACTTCATTCAATCAAACAAGGGCATACAATCGATCTAACTATCGCAAAAGTGCTCGGACTACTATATTTACATGGTGGACTACTACTACTGATGAGGTGGTCTACTAGAAATATTCTTCGGTTGCAGACTCCATGATATCTGCTCCAGCTTCATCAACATAATCATCATCGCTACTATCTGGTTCCGAGTTGGTGCCGTCGATGATGATGTAGTCTTCCGGGCTAATCTCCTGGGGTTCTTCGTCTTCGTCTACTGGCATAGGGCCTCCCATAAATATTCCAATCTTCTTGATCAGGTCGTCATTCTTCTCCACCAATACTTCAATTTCCTTTTCATAATCTTCACGTGTAGCCTTGAGATCTTCCTCCAGTTCCTTGATTCTAGTCTTAGCCTTCCTCAGGTCTATCATGTCGGCGCACATCTGATTCTCCTGTCGTCGAATGTGCTGGTTTAACTCCTGGATCAAAGCTGCGATTGATCTATCCTTCCTGGTGCTGATCATGTCCCAGTGTTCATCTCGGCGCCCACAAATCTGGTAGATAGTATCCTTGAGATCATTGCGGTAGACTTCTCCAATGCGTCCCATGGCGATGTGAGCTGCCATGCTCTTTCCTAGACTCCAAGTTGTTGCATCAAAAGAAAACTCTATGGGCTCAGTGACTGGCATGGACGTCCTTCCTGGAACTTGAACTTGAATCATCCAGCGCTCTTCTTCGGGTAAAGCGGCATTGTAGGTTCCTGTGAAGCTTGGTACTCCTATGTTCAGATATCTAGTGACTTCCTTCAAGTGACGTCCAAAGGGTGTATCTTCATCCGGTTGCGTGAACTTGTTCCTTGCATCCGCCATCCTAAAGAGAGTAGAAAATATGAGAAGTCAGAACAGAAGAGAGTGATCTAGGTCTTTAGCTTAGTGGTCGTGTCCTACAGTCAGCGTGTGCTCTGATACCATCTCTGTAGCGACCAGACCTCAAACAGTCTGATATCTGTGCTCCGGTGTCATCCCTGGATCAGTAATGCTGACACCACACAATACTCGGAGGATTTATAGCAGAGTAGAAATCACACATTTATTACATCGAGTGTCTCAAAAGAGAACTTATTACAATAAATATGGCTTAAGGCCATCTAATAACGATAACAGCGGAAGGCTTGGAAGATAAGTGAGTCCATCAACTCCAACGGCATCACTGAGTATAGAACAACGACCTAAAAACTCCTTAATCGTCGTCTGAAAAGTCTGCAACATTAATGTTGCAGCCCGACAACGGGTCAGCACATGGAATATGCTGGCAATGTAACACATAGAGAGTAATGGAATGAAACAGCTATACTATATGCATATTTGGCTGGTGGAAAGCTCTATGGTTACAGTTTTGCGTAAAGCCAATTTTTCCCTACTTCAAAGGAATAATTTTATTTAACTATCATGGTAGTTCTTAAACATTGAGAATGGTTGACAGCATTCTCAATCCCAATTAAGCATCATCATTAAACATAACCCAACAAAATTAATTTAGAGTAACATGTTGAGATTCACATGATAATCCAGGTACTAGATACTCAAGATGTCCATAACCGGGGACACGACTAATCATGATTAGTTTATTACACTCTGCAAAGGTTTGCGCACTTTTCCCCACAAGACTCGATCGCCTCCGTTTGGTTTATCGCACTACATGGTGTTTGAGAAGGCGGATGACCGAGACATAGTCTTTCAGAAGTGCTAGCACCTTACGATCGGGTAGACCGTACCACCTACATCCCCTACATCTGCTAGTCTACCACTGTAAGAGTTCGCACGACTTAGTCAACTATGCTAGAGCCCATAATAGCTTGTGGCTGCACACGGAAGTTTCTAGCATGAATAATCTCATGATCCCTTTGAGCCTGGGTGGCGGTCCAAAAGAAAACAGGCAAGTCCTGGAATACCCAGGTGCCTCAATCCACCCAGATGTGTGTTTAAGTTGCCACCTTAGATAAACCATTAATTAACAATACTCACATCTGTCATGGATATCACTCACCCAATCCACGTCTACTAGCATAGCATGGCATAATAAGCAAACGTAGAAGTAACTCCCAAAGGTTTGATAATAAACTGGTAATAGGTACTACCTCAACTACTTCCCATCCCACAATTTAATTAGATCCTAATCATGCAATGTGTGAGGATTGATCTAATGCAATAAAACTGGGTAGTAGAAAAGGTATGATCAAAGTGTTACTTGCCTTGCTGATGATCCGCGAAACCTAACGATTCAAAGTAATAGGCGGCGCACTCCGGGTATTCTATCGCAGACAAACAAACAAGCATACAATAAGTACTCAACTAATGCACAGGTAAAAGTCAAATAAGAGATCTAACTAGAAGGTTCAACTTAAGAACTCCGGTTGGCAAAAAGAATCAAATCGAACGAAGCAACGAAAGTCAAACGGCGAAAGAAAACAACTTCGTTCTAGTAATCTGGATCTAAGTCAAATTTTACAGTAGCAAAAACTTATTTAAGTTGGTTAAACGGATAAAGGGTTTCAAGATGAAACTCTAGGCGCTTGAATCGCCTGATTCCGATAAACGAAAATAAACCGAATCAGTAAAATCGGATCAGGAATCGCGATCAGTAAAATCGCGGATTTAATCCGAGAAAAAGAAAAACGACGAACGCTCGCTAAATTAAATAAACCGGAAAAACCGATCTATGTAAAAAAACCGAATCTAAAAAAACCGACGAAAACCGACAAAAAACCGATCGTTTTTTTAAACGACGACACAGAAGTCGAGGCGGCGGCGAACCTCGGCGGCGGCGGCAGCGGGTGGCGGCGGCTAGGGCGGGGCTGGGGCTGGCTAGGGTTTCCCCCGGGGCTGGGCCTCAGCTTATAAAGGCCCCCTTCGGGCCGGAGTCCTAGTCGGACATGGCCCGTAGGTTGGTTGATTTTTTAAAATTATTCTGATCGGAAGAAAAATAAAAAGAAATACTAAACGGACTCCAAAAATTCCGAAATAAATTTGCACGGGCTTCTAAAATCAAGCCGCACAAGGTGAACATTTTTTGGGACCTAAATGCAATTTTGAAAAACGCACTTTTTTCCTAAATTCAAATAAAATAACAAAAAATAGCGAAATAAAATCTTATTTGATTTTATTATTAAATCCTCAATATTTCTTTATTTTGGGAAAGTCATTTTATTCCCTCTCTCATATTTTTGTAGTAGAAATAAATGATGATAAAATAAATAAAATCAAATGATCCTATTCTCAAAATTTGAGAAAACTCAAATATGAAAATAACGAAATCCCCAACTCTCTCTGTGGGTCCTTGAGTTGCGTAGTATTTTCTAGGATCAACCAAAATGCAAAATAAAATATGATATGCATTGATGATCTAATGTATAACATTCCAAATTGAAAATTTGGGATGTTACATTGAACTATTCTATTTTTTTAAAATTGAACTTCTTGAATTTTTTTTTAATTTGCACTTCTTGCTGTTATTCATTTCTAACAGAAAAAAATCCTACTCCCTCTGTCCCATAATATAAGAGCGTTTTGACACTACACTAGTATAAAAAACGCTCTTATATTATGGGACAGAGGGAGTAGTTACTAGGAACTTGTACAGAATGTTGAGAATCCTAAACAAAGTGTAGTCGTAGTAGCTAGGAACTTATACAAAATGCCGAGAAATAACTTTTTACTCTCTCAACACAGAATCCATTGTGGCAGCTGGGCAGCAGCGCAGAGCCCACATATTATACTTCAACGTAGTATAACACTAGTTCAACAATTACCAAACACCTGGTTGACATCAAATTTACACAACTGAACCAGGTTAGGAGCTTTTCAAGGGGTGATAATGTGAACAGCCTGTCCTATGTATTGTGGTATACAGTAGCATCAAAAGGTTACTAGCCATAGCATGAACACCTGCAGAAAAAACATAGAAGTTCAGAGGCTATTCTATACCCTGTTAGTAGTAGCAAAAATTCACAGACCAAATAGACACAAGAAAAAAAGGCCTCATCGAGAAAAAATAAGCTAACTTCTAGCCTGTATCTAATGGCCAAGGTCGTGGCAATTCCAGGGTTGCTTGTCGCAGCGGCGGATGGGGCGGCGGCGTGTGGGGGCTGCCACGAAGAAAAAGTATTGATGTTAGCAAAGAAAGATAGGATAAATTAAGGTATGCCATTTAGGAAAATAAATGAAAGTTTGCTCTGCATGGTTGCTCCAACAAAATAAATTTCTTCATTTCTGGTACCTACTTTTTGTATTGCAGGTTGAATTTTCAGTAATGTACGCAATCATCCAAGAAACAAAGCAGTACCTCAATTCTCTGTAGCTCAAGTTCCACAAATCACTAGTCCATGTATTTCTAGTGCAAGTGTGTTTCGACTGAGCCATCAAAAAATCTTTTTTTAACCTGAAAGTTGTGAGGGAAATAAGGCAAACGTTGTATATGAATTAAAAAACATAACTGGATTACTACTGGCTAGTGACCGAGCATATGCCCATGAAGAATTAACTGCTGATCAAACAGCCACTTGCTCTGGTTTCACTCCTCTAATAGCAAGTACGCAATATTCCAAGATGAAAATAGACTGAAGAATAAGACATCAGTTCTAACTAACAAGAAGCAATTCACCTGCTCCTTCTATAGTTGTATCCATGAGCGGATGTTTTAACTGCTCTGTCGATGATACTCTGGTTTAACTGCTCCATATTTCTTTTTTAACAACATATCAAATGAACAGCTAATCAAAATTAGAAAGGGACTCTTTTTTATGCAGACCCAATTGTTTATTTAACATAATATAAGACGAAGAACAGAGAAGCATTCATACCAACATTACTAAATTGCAAACAATATTGTAGAAACAAACATTAGAGCTACCTATCGACAGTCCAAGTACACACCTAATGAAGAAATCGATTCCAAGATCCAAGTGTTGTAGCAGCCTATGGCAAAGCTAGCAACTAACAACAACTTAACCCAGCAAAAGGGCACAACACAGAGCAACCGTAGTAGTGTAGCGGATTTAGAATGATCAGATTTACATGGTCTTCATCTAGCAGCAGATTTACACAGAGGAGTAGCAACAATTCAGACGTTCAAGTAAGAGATGATGGGAAGGTCGACCAGACAAGCCAGAGAAGGTCACCTGTGATGGATGCTGAGGCAGGGGTTGCAGAGGCGATAGCGAGAGTCCTCCGCCGAGGGGTGCGAGCAGCTGGAGGAAGAGGAAGCCGCCACTGGCTGCGTGGGAGAAGGCCCGAGGTGGTGTAGGCTCTTGGCGACGCCAGAGGTGAGGAGCGGCGCCGGCGGTGGGGTGGGTGGCTCCGGGATGGTTTGTTGGAGGGAGAAGGGAGGAGGTGTCCAGGTGAGCCGCGGTGAGCTGCTCCTAGTGCCGGCGCCCCTTGTTCTGCTCCTCCCGGTGGTGGTGCCTCTGCCCTGTGTTCCTCCATCCTGGGGGGAGCTCGGGCAAGACCGGATCCGCGCACAGAGGGGGACATCCCGGTGGTGGTGGGCGGCGGCGTGGCGGCACGCGTCGCTGGGGCTTTTGGTTGCGGGAGAGAGAGGGGTGGCGGTTGAGGCGATGACCTCGGCGTTCCTTAACACGGCGTCGAAGCTTGTCAAGGATCCAGGGGAGGGGATGGCGCGGGGATGCATGGAGCCAGGAAAGGGGGCGCTCGCGTCGCCAGGGCGGAGGACATCGCCGGGATCCGGTCAGATTCGACCGGAAGTTCAGGGCGCGGCTCTCCGGGGGCCGGGGCTTTCGCAGGATGCAGGCGGCGGTGCAGGTTGGGAGGGGCAGCGCCGGGGGGATGCAGGCAGCGGTGAAGTTTGGGAGGGGCGGCGCCGGGCGCGGTGAAGGTTGGGACTGGCGGCGCCGGTGACGGTGAAGGTTGGGAGGGGCAACGCCAGCGGGGGTGGGTTGGTCGGGCCGCACCGCGCGTGGTAGTGGGGGAGAGGGCGACAGGTGGGTGCGGGTAGTGGGGCGAGAGGACGCGGGGTGGTGGGAAGTTCGGGAAGGTCTCCGCGGGCCTTATAGGGCCGATCGTGATCCAAATAACTATTCATCACCCAGGGTTCAGAATAAGTTATTCTTCACCCGAGGTAATCTTACGATCATTTCATAATTGAATTACGTTTCAAATTCAAAAAGTTACATTCCTATTGATTCACTACGTAAAATTTGACATAAAAAAATAAAAATAAATGTCATAAGACAAGAAAATTTGCAGTTTATGTGTATTTTAGACTATGTTTTTACGTTTGTAATTTTACATAACATAAAATATTTTTTACGGCAATTATATATTTTTTTACGGTTCCATTTTGCGTCGGAAATAAGACAAAACTTATGGAACGTAAAATTACGATGCATTGATGGTAAAATAGAGGGGGGTGAAGAATAACTATTCCTCACCCAGGATGACGAATAGTCAATCCCTATATATATATATATATATATATATATATATATATATATATATATATATATATATATATATATATATATATATATATATCAGGATCTTTCCAACACAGTGTGATTGCCAAAGGATAAAATGTAAAAAGAAAAGGTGAAGAGCACAATGACTCTTGCATAAGGTATAAGACAAGAATAAAAGATAGACCCTTCGCAGTGGGAAGCAGAGGTTGTCATGCGCTTTTATAGTTGGATGCACAAAATCTTAATGCGAAAGAATGTCACTTTATATTGCCACTTGTGATAGGGACCTTTATTATGCAGTCCGTCGCTTTTATTGCTTCCACATCACAAGATCGTATAAAGCTTATTTTCTCCACACTAATAGATCATACATATTTGGAGAGCAATTTTTATTGCATGCACCGATAACAACTTACTTGAAGGATCTTACTCAATCCATAGGTAGGTATGGTGGACTCTCTTGGCAATACTGGTTTAAGGGATGTTTGGAAGCATAATTAGTATCTCTACTTGGTGCAAAGAATTGGCTAGCATGAGGGAGAAAGGCAAGCTCAGCATGTTGAATGATCCATGACAATATACTTTATTTGAGATATAAGAAAACATAACCCATTACGTTGTCTTCCTTGTCCAACATCAACCTTTTAACATGTCATATTTTAATGAGTGCTCACAATTACAAAATATGTCCACGATAGTATATTTATATGAGAAATCTCTCTTTCCTCAATATTCTTTCATGAATTGTTCAAGTGACCAATACAATGTTTGCTAACCTTCAATAAATTTACCACCTCTACTTCTTATATGTGAAGTCATTACACCCCATGGGATAAGCATATGAAACATACATAATTTCAGATTTATTATATTCAATTCATTCAACCATTTACTCATAGGATATATGTGAAGCACGTGAATGAATAACAAACTACTCCGAAAGATATAAGTGAAGATCAATGAGTAGTTAAATAATTATTTAGCTATGTGAAGACTCTCTCATTTAATAATTTCAGATCTTGATACTTTATTCAAACAGAAAGAAAAACAAAATAAAATAACATCTAAGAATAGCAAACATCATGTGAAGAAGCAAAAACTTAGGATCAATCGATACTAGCCGATAGTTGTTGAAGAAAAAAGGTGGGATGCCAACCGGGGCATCCCCGAGCTTATACGCTTGAGACTTCTTGAAATATTATATTTGGATGCCTTGGGCATCCCCAAGCTTGAGCTTTTGTGTCTCCTTAATTCCTCTCATATCACGGTCTCCCTAAATCTGAAAAGCTTCATCCACACAAAACTCAACAAGGACTCGTGAGATAAGTTAGTATAAACATGCAAAAACCTTATCATACTCTTCTGTAGCAAATCAATAAAATTATTAATAAACATTGCATACTAAATTCCTCCACATATTTAATAGTCATATCCTCAAATAGAATCATTAAGCAAGCAAACATATGCAAACAATGCAAACATAACAGCAATCTGCCTAAACAGGACAGTCTGTGAAGAATGCAGCAAGATCCATACTTACCTAGCTCCAAAAATTATCAAAGAAAATTCCTGCTGTAGTAAATTTATCAGAGCTTATTATTCAAAAGGTTTCAACATTTTATCACATTCTGACTTTTCTAGGGAATTTTTGCAACAGTGGTAAACTTTCTGTTTTCAAACAGCAACATGTAGACTTGTAAAATAGGCATAGTAAAGGCCATCAATGCCACTTTTATTGAAATAAAAGATGCAAAACATTTGTATAAATAACAGCAAGCAAATACTAACAAAATAAATTGACGCTCCCAAGAAAAACACATATCATGTGGTGGATAAAAATATAGCTACAAGTAAAGTTACCGATGAACGAAGACGAAAGAGGGGATGCCTTCCGGGGCATCCCCAAACTTAGGCTCTTGGTTGTCCTTGAATATTACCTTGGGGTGCCTTGGGCATCCCCAAGCTTAGGCTCTTGCCACTTCTTATTCCATAGTCTATCGAATCTTTACCCAAAACTTGAAAACTTCACAACATAAAACTTAACATAAAACTCGTGAGCTCCGTTAGTAAAAGAAAACAAACCGCCACTTCAAGGTACTGTAATGAACTCATTATTTATTTATATTGGTGTTAAACCTACTGTATTCAAACTCATCTATGGTTCATACCCTCCGATACTACTCATAGATTCATCAAAATAAGCAAACACATAGAAAACAGAATCTGTCAAAAACAGAACAGTCTGTAGTAATCTGGATCAAACCTATACTTCTGGAACCCCAAAAATTCTCAACTAAATTGGTGTAACTTAGGAATTTGTCTATTAATCATCTGCAAAAAGAATCAACTTAATCGCACTCTCCAGTAAAAACTGGCAGCTAATCTCGTGAGCACTAAAGTTTCTGTTTTTTACAGCAAGATAGCAAAGACTTCACCCAAGTCTTCCCAAAGGTTCTACTTGGCACAAACACTAATTAAAACATAAAACCACATCTAAACATAGGCTAGATGAATTATTTATTACTAAACAGGAACAAGAATAAAATCGGGTAGCCTCCCAACAAGCGCTATCGTTTAACGCCCCTAGGTAGGCATGATAATTTCAATGATGCTCACATAAAAGATAATAATTGTAACATAAAGAGAGCATCATGAAGAATATGACTAGCACATTTAAGTCTAACCAACTTCCTATGCATAGGTGTTTTGTGAGCAAACAACTTGTGGGAACAAGAATCAACTTGCATAGGAAGATAAAACAAGGATAACTTTAAAACTTTAAGCACATAGAGAGGAAACTTGATATTATTGCAATTCCTATAAGCATATATTCCTCCCTCGTAATAAATTTCAGTAGCATCATGAATGAATTCAACAATATAACCATCACATAAAGCATTCTTTTCATGATCTACAAGCATAGAAATTTTATTACTCTCCACACAAGCAAAATTCTTCTCATCCGGAATAGTGGGAGTATCATAAGAGACGCGGATACTATAAATTGTTTCCACATTAAAAGAGTAATTTTCAGGAAAAGGGTAATCATAATCGTGAAAAGTTTTAATATAATCATCACTACTTTTTATAGCATACGTATCATCACAATAATTATCATAAGTAGCAACTTTGTTCTCATCGTAATCGATTGAAACATCTTCCAAGATAGTGGAATCATTACTAAATAAAGTCATGACCTCTCCAAATCCTCTTTCATAATTGTCAAAATAAGATTCAACATCCTCCAAAATAGTGGGATCATTACTTCCTAAAGTTCACACTTTTCCAAACCCACTTTCATCAATATAACCATCATACATAGGAGGCATGCTATCATCATAATAAATTTGCTCATCAAAACTTGGGAGAGTAAAAATATCATCTTCATCAAACGTAGGAACTCCAAGCTTGGGACAAACATTAATTGCAGCAAATAAATTCTCAAACATGTCATTCTCATCAAGCATAGCATCCCCAAGCTTGGGCCTTTTCATATCATAAGCATAATCACTCTCATCATTAATAGTATGGATAGCACCAATAGTATAACAATTATCATCATCACAATGAGTAATAGGAGCAACATCATTTGGGAGGGATACATTTTTACCTTTGATTCTCCATCTTTTCTTTTTGTTCTTCACATCATGTGTCGGTTTAATCCTCTTTTCGGAGCTCCTTATTAATGAGATTGGTTGAATAGGAGGCTCCTCCTTGTTACCTGATTCATCATAAGAAATAATAGGAGAATATTGGGAAGTCTCTTCCCTTTCATTATTATTCTCTTCATCTTCTATTTGTTTTCTTGTCTTTATGTAATTGACAATATAAGGATTTTCAATGCAATTCACCACACAATACATAAAAATTTCTTCTAGATGAAAATCAAAAACTTTATCAAGGACAAATTCTGGAAGACCTTAGTTATACGTTTCATTTCTTCGTAACCCAAAAGCAAACCAAGTTCATTATGATATGCAAGGGAAATCAAGTCATCACAATTCTTGGACACGATTCGATCAGGAAACAATTTGCATTGGAGACTTAAATGACCACGTTCATTGCAAAGTTCACAAGTACGGCTAAGAAAGTTTAAATTTTTAGCACAAACATCTAGCCTTTCTTGCAACCACTTAGTTTCCAAATACTTATGCCTCTTGCAAAATCTATCTTCCCTATTTGGTGTGTACTTGCAAACTCCATGCACTCCACAAAAATTGACATGCTTATAAGAGACATTTTCATTATGACTAGTGCAATAATCATTAGTACTATGGATATTCAAGGAGTTCATACTAACAACATTGCAATCATGCCCATCATTTAAAGATTTAGTGCCAAACATTTTATAGACTTCTTCTTCTAGCACTTGAGCACAATTTTCCTTTCCATCATTCTCACGAAAAATATTAAAAAGATGAAGCGTATGAGGCAAACTCAATTCCATTTTTTTGTAATTTTCTTTTATAAACTAAACTAGTGATAAAACAAGAAACTAAAAGATTCGATTGCAAGATCTAAAGATATACCTTCAAGCACTCACCTCCCCGGCAACGGCGCCAGAAAAGAGCTTGATGTCTACTACACAGCCTTCTTCTTGTAGACGTTGTTGGGCCTCCAAGTGCAGAGGTTTGTAGGACAGTAGCAGATTTCCCTCAAGTGGATGACCTAAGGTTTATCAATCCGTGGGAGGCGTAGGATGAAGATGGTCTCTCTCAAATAACCCTGCAACCAAATAACAAAGAGTCTCTTGTGTCCCCAACACACCCAATACAATGGTAAATTGTATAGGTGCACTAGTTCGGCGAAGAGATGGTGATACAAGTGCAATATGGATGGTAGATATGGGTATTTGTAATCTGAAAATATAAAAACAGCAAGGTAGCAAGCGACAAAAGTGAGCACAACCGGTATTGCAATGTGTTGAAACAAGGCCTAGGTTTCATACTTTCACTAGTGCAAGTTCTCTCAACAATAATAACATAATTGGATCATATAACTATCCCTCAACATGCAAGAAAGAGTCACTCCAAAGTCACTAATAGCGGAGAACAAATGAAGATATTATTGTAGGGTACAAAACCACCTCAAAGTTATTCTTTCTGATCGATCTATTCAAGAGTTCGTACTAGAATAACACCTTAAGACACAAATCAACCAAAACCCTAATGTCACCTAGATACTCCAATGTCACCTCAAGTATCCATGGGTATGATTATATCATATGCATCACACAATCTCATATTCATCTATTTAACCAACACTAAGAACTTCAAAGAGTGCCCCAAAGTTTCTACCAGAGAGTCAAGATGAAAACGTGTGCCAACCCCTATGCATAAGTTCACGAGGTCACGGAACTCGCAAGTTGATCACCAAAACATACATCAAGTGGATCACGTGATATCCCATTGTCACCACAGATAAGCACATGCAAGACATACATCAAGTGTTCTCAAATCCTTGAAGACTCAATCCGATAAGATAACTTCAAAGGGAAAACTCAATCCATTACAAGAGAGTAGAGGGGGAGAAACATCATAAGATCCAATTATAATAGCAAACCTCATGATACATCAAGATCATATCACCTCTAGAACACGAGAGAGAGAGAGAGAGAGAGAGAGATCAAACACATAGCTACTGGTACATACCCTCAGCCCCGAGGGTGAACTACTCCCTCCTCGTCATGGAGAGCGCCGAGCTAATGAAGATGGCCACCGGTGAGGGATCCCCCTCTGGCTGGGTGCCGGAACAGGGTCCTGATTGGTTTTTGGTGGCTACAGAGGCTTGCGGCGGCGGAACTCCCGATCTATTTTGTTCCCCGATGTTTTTAGGGTATATGGACATATATAGGCGAAAGAAGTCGGTCAGGGGAGCCACGAGGGGCCCACGAGGGTGGGGGCGCGCCAAGGGGGGTAGGGCGTGCCCCCTGCCTCGTGGCTTCCTCGAAGCTTCCCTGACGTCTACTCCAAGTCTCCTGGATTGCTTCCGTTCCAAAAATAACTCTCTCGAAGGTTTCATTCCGTTTGGACTCCGTTTGATATTCCTTTTATTCGAAACACTGAAATAGGCAAGAAAACAACAATTTGGGCTAGGCCTCCGGTTAATAGGTTAGTCCGAAAAATAATATAAAAGTGTTTAGTAAAGCCCATAAACATCCAAAATAGATAATATAATAGCATGAATACTTCATAAATTATAGATACGTTGGAGATGTATCATTCCTCAAGGTTTTCTTGACAACCTTCAAGTCACTCCAACTTTGGGAAACCAAATTCATGAGGCACAACGCTTTGATACCATGGTGATAAAGGTGAAACATGGTATTGCCAAGATCCAACCCAAATACAAGTGCTATCGCATTGATGACAAAGACACTTTATTCTTCGAGGACCGGATTGTGGTTCCTAAAGGTGATCTAAGGAAGGTCATAATGAACGAAGCGCACAATTCTCTTCTATCCATTCATCCTGGCAGTTCGAAGATGTACCATGACTTCAAGCAATCGTATTGGTGGACTCGAATGAAGCGAGAGATTGCTCAATTCGTGAATGAATGTGATGTTTGCCGAAGGGTGAAAGCAGAACACCAACGACCAACTGGTCTCGTCCAACCTCTTGCTATTCCAAAATGGAAGTTTGACCAGATTGAAATGGACTTCATGACTGGCTTTCCTAAGTCCAAGCGTGGGAATGAGGCTATCTTCGTTGTCATTGACAAGCTTACAAAACTGGTTCATTTCCTTCCAATCAAAGAGTTTATCATGGCATCTCAGTTGGCGGAGCTATACACCTCCAGAATTGTCTCCTTGCATGGTATTCCACAATTGATCTCTTTAGACCGCGGAAGTATTTTCACTTCTAAGTTCTGGGACTCCTTCCAGAAGGCCATGGGCACCAACATTCACTTCAGCATAGCTTTCCATCCTCAAACAAGTGGCCAAGTCGAGCGAGTAAATCAAATTCTCGAAGATATACTCAGGGCTTGTGTCATCTCTTTCGGTATGAAGTGGGAAGATTGTCTTCCATATGCCAATTTCTCCTACAACAACCGCTTCTAAGCGAGTTTGGGCAAGGCCCCATTCGAAATTCTTTATGGCAGAAAGTGTCGTACTCCTCTCAATTGGTCAGAGACTGGTGAACGCCAACTTCTTGGCAACGACTTGATCACAGAAGCTGAGGAAATGTGTAAAGTCATCCGTGAAAATCTCAAATCCGCGCAAACGCGGAAGAAGAGTTACTATGATAGCAAGCACCGTGACTTGGCTTTCGAGATCGGAGACCATGTCTACCTCCGCGTCTCTCCAATGAAAGGCACTCGCCGCTTTGGTGACAAAGGGAAGCTTGCCCCTAGATACGTGGGTCCTTTCAAGATCATTGGCAAAAGAGGCAATCTCGCCTATCAACTTGAGCTTCCGTCCAACTTCGCAAACGTGCATGATGAGTTTCACGTGTCACAGCTTCGCAAGTGCTTCAAGACTCCTGAGCGCACTACCAACTTCGAAGAGATCGATCTCCAAGAAGATGTGTCTTATCATGAGCATCCCGTTGCTATACTTGAAGAAACCGAGCGCAAGACTCGCAACAAGTCAAACAAATTCCTGAAAGTCAAGTGGTCACACCATTCCGACCGAGAAGCCACCTGGGAACGCGAGGATCTCCTCCGTTCTGAATATCCGGAGTTCTTTCAGTCCTAGATCTCGGGATGAGATCCTCATGTAGTGGTGGAGTGTTGTAACACCCCGGATGTAACTTTCCATATTTTTAACTCCGACTCTTGCCATTTTTGGCTATGTGATGTGATATTCCTTTTGTGGTGGGGTTTTGTCTTCGTTTTGTATTTTGTTCGTGTTATGCATTTCATATCATGTCATCATGTGCATCTCTTTTGCATACGTGCTTGTCTCATGCATCTGGTCATTTTCCCCGTT
Source organism: Triticum monococcum (assembly GCA_034509565.1). NCBI lineage: Eukaryota > Viridiplantae > Streptophyta > Magnoliopsida > Poales > Poaceae > Triticum > Triticum monococcum. The sequence goes on from CM067841.1 coordinate 501,339,257, forward strand.
GTCCGTTTCACAATCCGACACTCCCACATGCACCCGGCTCACCCCTCTTGTCTCTTTTCCTGAGCGGGAGAAAAACATTCTCGAAATTGGCCGAGATTTGTCAAGTGGCCTTGGTACATCACCGGTTGACCGCCTGTCAAATTTTGTTCCATTTGGAGGTCGTTTGATGCCCCAACGGTTAACCGGTAACTGCAAAAGCCTCTTTGGTGTTGTAGCCCAACACCCCTCCAAACAGCCCAATAACCCATCTAAACCCCCTCCATGCTCTCTGTCATTGGATCACGATCGTGTGGGCGAAAACCGCACCTCATTTGGACTCTCCTACCTCCTCCTACCTATAACAAGGCTTCTCTCCCCCCCCCCCGAAATTTCAGCAAAAACCCTAGCTCCACCCCTCTCCGCCGCCGGACGTGTCCGCCGTGGCCAGACAAGCCCGCACCGCCGCTCCTAGCCATCCAGTGGCTGCCACGCGGCCCCGCTACCACCTCCCGTGCCGCCGGCCCGCTGTGGCCCGGATCCGGCCCCCCTGTGCCTGAAGCGTCGCCGCGCCGCTGCCTACGCCTTGCGCCGCCTCCCGCGCGCCGCCCGCTCCTCCGCTCCGCGCTGCCGCCTTGCTCCTCCTGCGCCGCCACCGCCCGCTCCTCCCGCCGCCGCGCCGCGCCTCCGCCCACCGACGCTGGACCCCGCTGTCGGTGTTCTGGGAACGGGGGTCCCCAGACTTGCCTGCCTGCGGCCTGCGGCGTGGCTCAAAGGAGGCCCAGCACAGCCCATCTTCATCAACACAAGACTCAAGACCCTCGCGAGGGGCCAAGCCTCGTGAGGTGGATGACATGGAGCTTCCTCAGGCACGGCCTCGTCAGGCTGGCTCGCGAGGAGGCGGAGAGATCAAGGCGGGGTACCTCGCGAGGTGCCCGTGACGCAAGCCGTGACGACTCAGGGCGCCAGGCGGGTGCCTGCGCGCGCAGCGTCCTTCTTTCCTCTTTGGTGCAAAGGGGGCAAGCGCAGCCGCGGAGTACCGAGGCATCAGGCAAAGGTTTCCATTTCAGTGCAACGAGACCGAGACTAGGAGGACTACGAGGCGGAGGTCACCGTGGAGCCCAAGACGGCGCCATCACCAGAGCTTTGCGCAGGCGAAGACTGCTTTTGTCAGGATAGTTGATACTTGTTGTCCCCCTTCAAATTAGCCCGCCGTTGTTGGCTCCCTTCCCGCTCAATATTTGGGAAGAGGACCAGGGCCTCTATAAATAGGACCAGCCGCCCACGTAGCAATGGGGTCGGTTCGGTTCGGTTCGTTTGTTCGGTTGGCTAGTAAGAGTAAGGGAGAGAAAGAGAGAGAGAAAGAGAAGGGTGGCTGAACCCCTCCTAGCAGTTCATCACCCCAGCCAGGAACAGACCCTCGTGAGGCTGTTCTTCCTTGTATTGTTCATCATCATCAGCCCCAGCAGGCAATCCACCAACCACACATTGGAGTAGGGTATTACACCACAACGGTGGCCCGAACCAGTATAAATCTTGTGTCCCTTGTGCAGTTCTTTTAGTAGTTTAGATCTTTGCGAGGCGAGGGAGGTAGAAGGCGTAATCTCCGCGCACACCCCAGTGTTCGAACCTTAAGGGTCTGCCGGAACCCGAAATGCGACATTTGGCGTGCCAGGTATGGGTGCGCCGGAATTCGTCGTCCACCGCTCCGTTCTCCTCCGACCGTCGCATCCATGTCCGACACTCGTCGGGCCCGCGCCAAGCGCCGGGCCGCCATCGCTTCTCGCGTCACCCAGACGGCGCCTGTCGGCGGGCCTCCTTGCCGTTCCCCATCGCCCGCCGTCAACGCCGCCACCGGCCCGGCGGGGGGCGAGCAGCAAGCGTCATCCCAGCATCCATCCGTGCGGCAAGACGGCCGCACCGCTACTCCATCGCTCGCACCAGCTGGTTCTTCATCCCGCGCGCTCCGCGCACCCACGGAGGCTCGAGCTGCGCTCCTCGCGGCAAACGAGCTCCTGCGCTACCGTCCCGTTGACGACGTCTACGAGGAGTGGCTCGACCGCGTCGCCGAGCTTGTCCGCGCCACAGGGGGCTCTCCCTCGCCGTCCGTTCCTCTGCGCCACACCCCGCCCCGCGCGGGCAACGAAGCTCCGGAGGCGTACCAGCCGCCTCCGCTCCAAGAAGATGCTATGGCTCCAAGGCGCGTGGCCCCTGGGCGGAACCCGCTTCGTCAGGTGCCAGCGCAGCAAGAACGGAGCTGCCAAGAGCTCCCACGCCCGCAAGGGGCTGCCCGGGCGCTCCCTGCTCTGGCACGCCGCGACCCTGCTCCAATTCCAGCACGCCAAGACTCCGCGCTGCTCCTGGCTGCAGCGCGTGGGGACCCTCAAGACCAAGCTCTCCACCAGGCTGCCGTGCCTACACCACCGAGCTGCGTAGCGTCGCGTGGCCTGGCAAGTTCAAGCCAGACTTGCCTCCTCGTTACGATGGCACGACTGACCCTGCAGAATTCCTCCAGCTCTATGAGCTATGCATCGAGGCTGCCAGCGGGGACGAAAAGGTCATGGCGAACTGGTTCCCCATGGCGCTCAAGGAAGGAGCTCGCACCTGGCTCCTGAATCTGGCTCCAGGCACGATCTCTTCCTGGGACCAGATGTGCACCCGCTTCATCGCCAACTTCCAAGGTACTCGCGGCCGGCCGCCCGCCGTGAGCGACATGCGCCGCATCAAGCAACAACCTGGAGAGACCCTGCAAAAGTACATCCAGCGCTTCAACAGCGTGTGCCTCAAGATCCCCAAGGTGTCCGAGGAGGCCATCATCTCGGCCTTCTCCGACGGCGTGCGTGACATCAAGATGAAGGAGGAGCTGGCGATGCATGAAGACCTGTGCACCTCCCTGGAGCTGTTCAACTTGGCGACCAAGTGCGCCAGGGCTGAGGAGGGACGCCTCTCCCTCCTCGAGCTGCCTGCCACAGAACCAGAGGAGAAGAAGCCCAAGGCCAAGGACGTGAAGCGCAAGGGGGCTGCCGTGCTCGCAGCAGAACCAGACACCAAGCGAGGCAAAGATCTGCCTAAGTCCTCCTGGGGTAGCTGGTGCTGTGTGTACCACGACCTCCACACCCACAACACCAACGAATGCCAAGAACTCTATGCCGTGCGAGAAGGAAGGATCGGCCGTCGTCCCGACCGCGCCGATCGGGGCTACGTCCGAGGAGGAGGAAGAAACACGGGACGCTGGGAAGACCGTGGCCCGCGCCAAGGGTGGTGCGATCAGCCTCGCGAGGATCGCTGGCGAGACCTGCCTCGCGAGGGGGACTGGAGGGATCAGCCTCGTGAGGATCGCCCACAAGGAACGCAGGCCTCCCTCGACTGCCGCCCCAGCCAAGGAGGAACGAGGACCGCCATCAAGACGAGGGGGCTGGGGGCTTCCAGGAGCCACGCGCAATCGCCTGCATCCTGGGCGGAGCTCAAGCCCCAGCCTCCCAACGCATCTTCAAGAAATTTGCCCGCGAGGTGAACGCGGCCCTCCCCAGGCTCGAAGCAACACGCCCTCTCAAGTGGTCGGCGTGCGCCATCACATTCAGCTCAGCGGATCAACTCAAGTGCGCAGCCACGGCTGGCGTCCTCCCGATGCTCTGCTCCCCAGTCATTAGCAATGTACTGGTCACCAAGACCCTCATCGATGGTGGGGCAGGGCTCAACGTCCTGTCCGTGGAAACGTTCAACAATCTCCAAGTGCCCTACGACCAGCTTCAGCCAACCAAGCCCTTCTCCGGAATCACCGACGGCTCCACGGTCCCGATTGGGCAGGTCCACCTCCCTGTCACCTTCGGAGCACGCGACAACTACCGCACCGAGCTCATCGACTTCGACGTCGCCCACATCCGCCTGCCATACAACGCCATCCTCAGGTACCCAGCGCTGGCCAAGTTCATGGCCGTGACTCACCATGGCTACAACGTCCTCAAGATGCCAGGGAGTGGCGGAGTCATCATGGTGCCCTGTGAAGAGAGGGATGCAGTGTGTTCCCTGGACTGAGCCTTTCAGGCCGCGTCACTAGAAGACCCAGATCGCGGAAGTAGGAGGCTTCCCGAGATCACCCCCAAGAAGAAGAAGACATCGTCCGGACCGGCCCCTCGGGAGGCAGGCCCCTCAGGGCCCGCGTCTGCCCAGGGGGAGCCTCCTTCCATCACATAGGAAAGCTCGCGCGGCGCCCTCCTCAGGCAGGGCTCGGGGGCTCTCCCCTGGAGGGCCACCGACCTGGCCAGGGTCACGAGGGAGGCGCTTGGGCACCACGTGGAGGCGTGTTTCGAAGCACGTTTCCCTCAAGAAGGAGCAAGGCAAGGAAGGTCAGACCCGCAGGAGTTCGTCGACAAGGCCATTCAAGAACTACAGGAATCAAGGATCATGAGAGGTTGCCACCATCTACCGGCTGTGGCTCCCCATCCAGGCGAGGATGGTGGGTTGCGCGTCTGCGTCGATGTACCAGGGCTCAACCAAGTCGCTACCATGGGGCGCTTCTGGCCCTCGCGAGTGGGGCGCTGCAGGGGTCCGCCCCACAGCTACATTCACATGCCTTACGGCCTGCCGAGCGTGGTTGCTACGTGCCAGCGCCTCATGAGGGGCATCATGGAGGCTCAGGAAGACAGGCGTTCTGCAGCCCTGGCGGAGATGGAGGTGATTCGCAAAGAGCTACCGGTGCCTCCGGAGCCTCCCGAGGCCCCCGAGCCTGGGGGCTCGTGAGGATAGGCTTCCGCAGCCTGCCGAGCCTGCTGCACCAACACCCCTTCGCCCTCGACACCCTTAGGTGACATCTTACAAGTTTCATTTCTAGCTGGGAGCGCCCTCCCAACGCTGCATCGTCCCCAGGGCGCGTGGGTCCGTCCCTGCGGCATGTATCCCTTTTACTTTCATGTCGTTAGCTTGCTTTGTTGGGGGCGCCCCTCGGGCTGCATCATCCCCAAGTCGCTCGGGCCAGGCCCAGCGGTATGTATCTCCCTTGCGTTTATTTCCGGCTATGCATTCGCCCGTCATGCTTGATTACTTGATGCCTGCCCATGGCACCTCTTCTTCTCCATGTCGACCGCTTGCACGTTAAAGGGGGGGTACCTGAGGATCGCGACTCAGGGCTCTTACTGGCTCTCCAGCCCTCACCCTCTGGCTATGTCCACGGCATCGCGACCTGGCATACCAGCGACGACTGAGACAAGCTCGACGGCTGGGACCCGAGGACGTAGAGTACCGGCATCTAACCAAATTTTGCAGGGACACATCTCAAGATACGGCCCAGTGCCGGGCACAACCCGCCCAGAGGTAGGGCCTCGTGAGTCCCGCGCTGGCTCACGGGTGCCCAGATACACCTCACCTAGCTCTACCGTGCCGGCCACGTGTCAGGGCGGGGATGTACACGCCCCGGGGGCTCCTCCCGGAGGGGAGCCCCCTCCCACGTACCAGTGGAAGCACCATGCTCTGCGCTGGCTGATGACACTGCCGAGGTGCGGCTATGCCCGTACACATGCGGAAGCGCTATGCTCCGCGCTAGTGATAAACAACTGAGGGTGGCCCCCGGGCCGCATCAAGCTCAGGGAGCCCAGAGCTCAGTGTCTAGCCTCATCGCAACGCCTCCCCTCGGGAGCGCCGCGCGAGGGGGCCGGGCACGGGGGCTGCACCTGGGTCACACCCGGACGTACGCCACCCAGCCAGGCCCCTCGGGCCTGGTTCGTCACGCGCCTCTCCCAGAGCGGAGCCAAGGTATGAAGGCCATTTGAGCATCAAGGGGGACCCCTGAGCATCGCGACCCAGGGGCCTAACTGGCCTCGTAGCCCCTCACTCCTTAGTTCCGAAAGGCTATGCTGGGTGAGGCACGCGCGGGGCCGGGCTCTGCAGACGTAGAACAGTGGTCCTACTCGCATCCCACCTAATCACTTGTTGTTTGCGCGTCAAGGGGGACTCCTGAGCATCACGACTCAGGAGCCTAACTGGTCCCGTAGCCCCTCACTCCTTAGTTCCGAAAGGCTATGCTGGGTGAGGTACGCGCGGGGCCGGGCTTTGCAGACATAGAACGAAAGATCCACCTACATCACACCTCCCTACTTGTTGTTCGTGCGCCAAGGGGGACTCCTGAGCATCGCGACTCAGGAGCCTAACTGGCTCCGTAGCCCCTCACTCCTTTGGTCCCGTCCTGGTTTCCGGTCGGGGCTAATGCTGGGGAGGTACGCGCGGGGCCGGGCTCTGCCGGCGTAGAACACAAGCAAGTAGGGAAGGAAAGCATAAAATTCAAGGAACTTAAAAAGAAAATATTACAGTCCATACTGTTGTCTCAATACCAAACGCAAGTTTAAATGCCTCCCCGAGCCATGATGCATGATGCAGGAATTAAAAGCAGGGCAGGAGCAGTAGCGGAGTGACTTGGCGGCGGTGGAGAAGCGCGGGTGGCCCCGCCTCATGGAGCAGCAGAACCGGAAGCATCCTGCTTCAACTTGGTACTAAAGGCCCGGCACTTCCCCAGCAGAGCCTCCGCATGACCCTTCACGGCCTCGGCAGCGGCAGCAGCACCCTCGCCGCTTACTGGCTCCAGCAGGCTATCGAGGTCGGCGCTGGGGTCGCGAAGGTAGATGTGGGTGAAGACCCGCGTCAGCGCAGCAGAAGACAAGACACGCGCCTCGGCCTCGGCCGTGGGGCCAAGGCCGAGGGTGACATCCTCAAGAGCACGAACTAGGAAGGGAAGCAGCTTGGCGGGGCCGTCCTCAGCACCGGCCAACAGGCTCTCCAGGCCACTAGCATAGAGCATCTTCAGCGAAGCACGAGCCTTCTTCTCCATGTCTGGGAAGGCCACGCGATCCTCGGTAAGAACCTTGGCCTTGCTGTCCAGCTCGGCCTTCGTCGCCTCCAGCTCCTTCCCCAGCGCACCTAGGCGGTCGCGGCGCTTCTTGAGCTTGGCCTCCCGGTCTTCAATGGCCGCCTCGCGAGCCTTCATGCCTCCCTCTTGCTCCTGGCGAAGACGAACCTCCTTCGCGAGCTGGTCCCGCAGGCCTTGCAGCTCGTCCTCCAGCGCCTTGCAATGATTGCGGACTACGACCACCTCCCCCTAGGCTGCGTCCCGAGCAGCCTTCATCTCAAGGATGGCCTACCTATCCTCGTCGCAGGCCGTTGAGGCTTGAACCAGCGCCGCCCGGATCGAGGCGTCGGAGCGAATCCATCCCGAAGCCAGCTCCAAGCGCCCGGCCACCAGGCGAGGGTCGGCACCAAGAAGATCCTGCCGCAGCCGGTCCAGCCCAGCAACAGCACGCTCCAGAACGGCCGGAGGAGTTGGAGAAACAACAGCCAGTGGAATGGGGGAAGAAGGCGGCGATGGCAAGACCACAACGCCCTGAGGTGGAGCCTGCTGCACCCCAGCGGCTGTGGTGGCGGCAGTGGGCAAAGGCACCACCGAAGTCACTTGGGCCACGGGGGCTGAGCTTGCCCCAACCAGCTCGGCCTGGCCTCGTGAGGATGACCGGGCAGGAGAAGCCCGCGCGCCACGATCACCCTCCTCCGCAGGCGGAGGTGCTGCCGCGGATGGAGCCTCAGGAGCCCCTTTCGGCTTCTTCGCCACGGGCTCCAGGCTATTCAAGAGATGCGAACGTCAAGCCTCGGCAGCGGAACAAGAAATAAAGACAAGGGTCAAGCACTTACGGGTCATCGCCGGAGAGCTCAGGCAGCCTCCGGCCAAACTTGAAGCCTGATAGCCGGCTGGAAGGGTCAACCTCGGAAGCAGAAGGCGCGTCTGCAGACTGCCTCGGGGCAGGGGCAGGCCCGCGGGAGATCAGCCCGGTCCTGTCCTTCTTCGGGATCGGGGGCAAGCTCCCGCCGACCTGCTCGTCTTCATCCTCGTCATCATCGCTCGAAGAAAGGCGGAGACTGCGGGGCCTACACCGGGGGAGGGGAGCCCTCGATTCTCCGTCGGTCGCCTCAGAGTCGGGCCCCTTTCCCCGCTCCTCTTTGTCCTCCTCCTTGCTGGAGTCGCCAAAGGGCACGTCCACCAGTCCCTCAGAGGCCGCCACTGGCACGAGCCCGTCCCCGTTAAAAATGGGCATGGACTTCACCACCTGCTCCCAGTCGTCATGAAGGAACAAGGGCTTGGGAGCGCCCTCCAACCTTGCCACCTCGCCCCCTACCAGAGATTGGAGGACTGCGGCCAGATCTTCATCGCTCAGGGCCGCGGGGCTCGGGTGAGGCCTCCACATCGAAGGTGAGTACCGCCGGAGTGGAGCCAGCTGGTGCTCCAAGAACTCCTTCAGCAGCAATGCCCCGGTAAACTTCACCGCCACCGAGCTAGCCAGCCTCAGGTCCGCGTCCATCTTCTCCAACACTAGTTTCGCGCGGGGGTCCGTGAGCTCCGCTCGGCCCCAATCGGCGGAGCTCGTGGTCGGCTCCTTGGGCAAGATCAGCCTAGGATGGACGCGCCCGGCATCTACCAAGACCCACTTGCTCCGGAAGCCCTCAATCCTCTTGCCGGGATTCGAGATGGCAATGGTGCCACCAAACGCGACAAAGCCCGTGCACGCGGAAGGAGAACCGCAAGTGACCCGGAGGGAGAAGTAGTGGCACAGCAAGGCCACTGAAGGCTGCACCCCTACGTGGGCCTCGCATTAGTAAGCGAAGATCGCCAGAAGAAGAACGGAGTTGGGGTGGAGATGCAGAGCTTGCAAGTTGTAATGGCGGAGGACAAAGAAGAAGAACTCGGAGAAGGGAGGCACCAGGCCCGCAGCAATGGAGCTTACAAAGAGAGGATAAAAGGTGCTCCCTCGGCCCTCAGGGGTGGCGGAGCCGGCCTTGAACACCTTCGTCCCGTTTATGCCCTGCGCCGCTGCCATCTGGCGCAGCCGGGCAAGGCCAGCCTTGGACACATTTGGCAAATCCAAAGCAGGAGAGTACCAAGCTTCGGCCGGAGGCTGGCGAGGCGCCATGGCTTCCTAGGTCACGCAGCCGGAGTAGATCTGGAAGTTTGGAGGAAGAAAGGGGAGGCGCAAGAAAGGGGATCTGAGCAGCAACCGGAGAAAGAAAAAGGCAAAGTCTGGGCAGATGCCGCTCCTTTATCAACCTGCGCGGTTGCTGAGGCACTGGTGTCCAATCAACCGCCACGCGGTGCCCAAGGCCGCAGGCTGTTAGGGCCCGCGACGCTTCGCCCTTGCCCCTTCGCCTCTCGGCACGGCTAAGTCCGGGCATGCCTTGGGCCCGGGGGCTACTGTCGGCGTTTTGGGAACGGGGGTCCCCAGACTTGCCTGCCTGCGGCCTGTGGCGTGGCTCAAAGGAGGCCCAGCACGGCCCATCTTCATCAACACAAGACTCAAGACCCTCGCGAGGGGCCAAGCCTCGCAAGGCGGACGACATGGAGCTTCCTCAGGCATGGCCTCGTCTGGCTGGCTTGCGAGGAGGCGGAGCGATCAAGGCGGGGTACCTCGCGAGGTGCCCGTGATGCAAGCCGTGACGACTCAGGGCGCCAGGCGGGTGCCAGCGCGTGCAGCGTCCTTCTTTCCTCTTTGGTGCAAAGGGGGCAAGCGCAGCCGCGGAGTACCGAGGCATCAGGCAAAGGTTGCCATTTCAGTGCAACAAGACCGAGACCAGGAGGACTACAAGGCGGAGGTCACCGTGGAGCCCAAGACAGCGCCATCACCAGAGCTTTGCGCAGGCGAAGACTGCTTTTGTCAGGATAGTTGATACTTGCTGTCCCCCTTCAAATTAGCCCGCCGTTGTTGGCTCCCTTCCCGCTCAATATTTGGGAAGAGGACCAGGGCCTCTATAAATAGGATCAGCCGCCCACGTAGCAAGGGGGTCGGTTCGGTTCGGTTCGGGTCGGTTCGGTTCGATTCGTTCGTTCGGTTGGCTAGTAAGAGTAAGGGAGAGAAAGAGAGAGAGAAAGAGAAGGGTGGCTGAACTCCTCCTAGCAGTTCATCACCCCAGCTAGGAACAGACCCGGCGAGGCTGTTCTTCCTTGTATTGTTCATCATCATCAGCCCCAGGAGGTAATCCACCAACCACACACTGGAGTAGGGTATTACACCACAACTGTGGCCCGAACCAGTATAAATCTTGTGTCCCTTGTGCAGTTCTTTTAGTAGTTTAGATCTTTGCAAGGCGGGGAGGTAGAAGGCGCAATCTCCGCGCGCACCCCAGTGTTCGAACCTTAAGGGTCTGCCGGAACCCGAAATCTGACACCCGCCGCCTCTTCCTCGTCGCCGGGACGCGCCCCTTCAACTCCGGCCACCTTTGTGCCAACTCCGGCGACCCGATCCGGCCGCCTCAGTTCTCGTGCGCGCTAACACTAGATCTGTTTCGGAGGGTGAGAATTCCACGAAGTCCCGAAGCTCCCTAATATTTCTAAGCCATGTTCATCATGCTACATCTCAGTGTCCGTAGCTCTGAATCATGCATATGATATGTTGAAATGTTCGGCTCATGATGCTATTCATGTTAGTTGTATTTGCATGCATGTTACTGTCCATCTTGATGTCATTATCCTCGTTACAAGAGTGTTATATGATGTTAACTGCTGGTTCTTAACAGAACATGGAGATTTGTCATTTTTGTTGCATTTTGTGTGTGCATCCTATGAGCATGATGTCTACATGTGTTTTGAATTACATCATGCCATCTTTACAGAGGTGAAAGTCTTGTATTTTTAGGAGCTATGTGGTGACTAGAACAAGCATGCAAAGTAGGCTCCATGATGTTATTGTTTTCAGGCACTTAGGTTTTTGCCAAGTCCTTTTCCTGATGTTATTTCGATGCCGTGTAAACTTGTTGCTACCATGAGATACATGCTTAGTTTGAGGTAGTTCAGTAAGGATGTTTTGAACATGTGGTTATGATCTATCCATTCATGCCTCTGGTTGCAATTATGGAGTAACCTAGCATGTCTTTTACTTGCTCTAAGTTTGCTAAATATTGTTCCTGGCAGATTGTTAACATGTTAATCAATATTTCCATCTGTTTTGCTAGTGATCCATGCATCCTATGAACTTGCTCTTGCCATGTTTAGCTTCATGAACATGTCTTCTTACTGTTGGTATGCTTGCGTTGTCATGTAATGCTTTGTGGTGAGTGGCATGAGCTTGAAAAGTTGTTATCATGAATCTATTTATGCCATGCTCTATTTTTCTTCTAAGTCCGAAACTGTTAATATAACTTGCCATGTTTGCATGGGTGCCATCATATCTTCTGTGCATTTTTGGCTCATGATAAGTAAGGGAGCTTTGTTCTATGTGTTTAGTAATAGCATGTCATGCCTTTGTTTGCCATGATAAGCTCCTATAGCATGTTTTTTGCTTGCTCTAAACATTGCTTCCTGATGTTGTTTTGCTATGTTTAGTATTTTCTCTAAGTCTGTGAAGCTGATATCTTTTGCACTTTTTCCATGCTTGTTTGAACCTGTTCCAGTGTGATTTAGCCATAGCTCAGTGTTCATGTTTTTTCAAGCATCCCTTGCACATCACTGCCATATGATTTGTTGCTATGTTCGAGTGCAGCAGCTTAGTTTTTTGTTGCATTCTCAGTGCTATCATGCTATTAATCGCAGATTTGCATCATCCTTGTATTGCTTGTCATTTGCAAACCGTGCGTCCGTTTCCGGTGATCCTTATATCGATTTCGACCGAAATCACCTCATCTTTCCAGCGGCATACTTGGTTTGCCAAGTTGATGCCTTGATCATTCTTTCCCTTCCGGAGCACGCATATGCATTGCATATCATATCTTGCACATCATGCCATGTATTGCATCAAGTTGCTTGTGCATTGCACCGTGATTAATTGTTGTTCCATTGCTTGTGTTCTTGATTTGGGTAGATATGGGAGATGAGTACGTGAATGAAGAACCTATTGAGTACGCTAATGAGGATCAAGCTTTCGACAACTCTGAGTACATTGCAGGCAAGATGACCACACCCTCGATATCACTTCTATCTTTGCTTGCTAGTTGTTCGTTCTATCGCTATGTCATGCTACCTACCACTTGTTTTTATCATGCCTCCCATGTTGCCATGTCAAGCCTCTAACCCACCTTCCTAGCAAACCGTTGTTTGGCTAAGTTATTGTTTTTTCTCAGCCCCTCTTATAGCGTTGTTAGTTGCAGGTGAAGTTGAAGTTTGTTCCATGTTGGAACATGGATATGTTGGGATATCACAATATCTCTTATTTAATTAATGCATCTATATACTTGGTAAATGGTGGAAGGCTCGTCCTTATGCCTGGTGTTTTCTTCCTTGATTTTGCGTTCCTTATGAGGTTGGGGTTATGGGACCCCCTTGACAGTTCGCCTTGAATAAAACTCCTCCAGCAAGGCCCAACCTTGGTTTTACATTTGCCTACCTAAGCCTTTTCCCTTGGGTTCTGTAGACCTGAGGGTCCTCTTTATTTTAATCCCCCATGGCCAGTGCTCCTCTGGGTGTTGGTCCGAACCGGGCAGCCTGCGGGGCCACCTCGGGGAAACTTGAGGTCTGGTTTTACTCGTAGCTTGACCTATCTGATGTGCCCTGAGAACGAGATATGTGAAGCTCCTATCGGGATTTGTCGGCATAGTCGGGTGGCTTTGCTGGTCTTGTTTTACCATTGTCGAAATGTCTTGTTACCGGGATTCCGAGACTGATCGGGTCTTTCCTTGAGAAGGAATATCCTTCATTGATCGTGAGAGCTTGTGATGGGCTAAGTTGGGACACCCCTGCAGGGTATAAACTTTCGAGAGCCGTGCCTGCGGTTATGTGGCAGATGGAAATTTGTTAATATCCGGTTGTAGAGAACTTGACACTTGACTTAATTAAAATGAATCAACTGCGTGTGTAGCCGTGATGGTCTCTTTTCGGCGGAGTCCGGGAAGTGAACATGGTTTTGGGTTATGTTTGAACGTAAGTAGTTTCAGGATCACTTCTTGATCACTTCTAGCTTCACGACCGTTGCGTAGCTTCTCATCTTACTCTTATTTGCGTATGTTAGCCACCATATTTGCTTAGCGCTTGATGTAGCTTCACCTCATTACCTTATCCTAGCCATAAGCTTAAATAGTCTTGATCTCGCGGGTGTGAGATTGCTGAGTCCTCGTGACTCACGGATACTTCCAAACAGTTGCAGGTGCTGATGATACTAGTGCAGGTGATGCTCCCAAACTCAAGTGGGAGTTCGACGAGGACCTTGGTCGTTACTATGTGTCATTTCCTGATGATCAGTAGTGGATCCCAGTTGAGACAACCGGGGAGCTGGCATTTGGGTTTATCTTCCTTTTCTTTTGGATTTGACCGTAGACGGTCTATGAGTGAATTGGGATGATGTATTAATTATTTATGTATTGTGTGACGTGGCGAGTGTAAGCCAACTCTATTTATCCCCGTCTTATTCATTCCATGGGATGTTTGTGAATTTTACCCCTCTTGCGACAAAACCACCATGCGGTTATGCCTCTAGATCATGCCTCGACACTTGGGAGATATAGCCGCATCGTGGGTGTTACAGGACTGATGAAATAGAATTTGTTCCAAAGATTGTCCACGCAACTGAAATAGAAGTTACTACACCAGTTGTAGAAACTCTAGTTAAGGCTGTAACTGAACCGCGTAGATCATGAAGGGTTATTGAACCTCTTGAGTGGTTTCACAATGAAATATTCATCTTAGAGGAAGATGAACCTGCGCATGACAAGGAAGCGATGGCGGCGCCCAGCTCAAAAGAATGGGTCAAAGCCGTGCAATCTGAAATGGAGTTCATGTACGAGAATCAAGTTTGGCACTTGGTTGGATCCTCCATAGGGTGTAAAACCCATACAATGTAAATGGATTTTCGAGAGAAAAACAGACGTGAATGGTAATCCAACCATCTACAAAGCAAGGGTAGTTATGAAGGGGTTTTCGCAAATCGAGGGAGTTGATTATGACAAAACTTTCTCTCCAGTAGCAATGCTAAAGTCCGTGTGGATTATGATGGCTATATCTTCATATTTCGATTATGAGATATGGCAAATGGATGTCAAAACTACTTTCCTAAATGGAAATCTGAAAGATGATGTATACATAATACAACCAGAAGGTTTTTCCAATATAAAGGATGCCAAAAAAGTGTGCAAACTTCAAAGGTCAATCTATGGTTTGAAGCAAGCATCAAGGAGCTCGAATCAACATTTTGATGAAGTGTTAAAAGAGTTTGGCTTCATTAAAAATGTTGAAGAAGCTTGTGTATACAAGAAGTTTAGTGGAAGCTCTGTAACATTTCTAATATTATATGTAGAATATGGTTGATTGGGAATGATACTAAGTATCTTGGCACAATAAAAGACTATTTAAAGAGTGTGTTTTCAATGAAGGACTTAGGTGAAGCTGCATATATATTAGGCATAAAGACCTGTAATACATTGACAAGATTTGTTGGAAAGAAGTTAAGAATATTCTGAAGTACCTCAGAAGAACAAAGGATATGCTCCTTGTTTATGGAGGGGAAGAAGAACTCGTTGTAATGACTATACATCTCAATCAGGTTATGTTTTTACACTTAATGGTGGTGTGGTTGTTTTGAAGAGTTTCGAACAAAATACTGTTTCGGATTCTATGATAGAAGCAGGGTATATTGTGGCTTCAGAAGCTTCAAAGGAGGTGTTCTTGATCAACAAGTTTCTTGGAGAAATTGGTGTTGTCCCAAGTCTGATGAATCCAATGGCTCTCTATTGTGATAATAGTGGTGAGTGGTGACGTTGCCCAAGCAAAGGAACCAAGATCACACATGAATACCAGACACATTGAACGCGAGTATTACATTGTCCGAAAATATGTTGAGAAGGGCTATGTGAAGATTCTCAAGATTCACATGGATTTAAATGTACCAAACCCATTAATGAAGGCTCTACACGAGCAAAACATGAGCAACACTAGATAGCCATAGGTGTTAAAGAGACTACATAAAGTAGATTATTGACTCTAGTGCAAGTGGGAGACTGTTGGAAATATGCCCTAGAGGCAATAATATTTGTATTATTATATTTCCATGTTCATAATTATGAGTTTATATTCTATGCTATAACTGCTATGATCCTGGAATATGCGATTTAGTGGAAAACTCATATGCACGTGTGGAATGATAAATGGTGAAATAAAGCGTTCCTAGTCTCGCCTCTAAGACTAGCTCAAGTGTTGTCAGTGATCAAGTTTTTCAGATCTTAGGATATCGTTAAATGGAATGATTATTCTAAAACAAGACTGAGATTATGATGTTAGAAGAACGATCAAATTGAATTGGCCCAATCTTGTTTGTTATGAATTTAGTTAATATCGTCTACATTCAATTGTAATAACACGGAGTGTTAACATGTGATATTGCTCCTTAGACCATGAGAGTATCATGGTCACTTCTGACCATACGTTGGGCTTTGGGGTTGCTCAAATGTCACCTGTAACACGATGATCATAACGACAACTTACAGGTTCATCGGAAAGTTTCACAAGTGATCGGATAGCTCAAGAGTTGGATTTGCTGCTCCGACGATGAAGGAATATTCTTAGGGCGCTCTCGGGGTCACATCATCAATCATCGTCTAGCTAGACATAGGTTACTTTGTCACCGGGATGCCGGAACACAATAACGAGAAAAGAAGAACAAAACCGGTAACGAGGATTTCGGTATAATGAGCATGGTGATGACTCAGGAGGGTACCGATGCATTCCGGGTTTTGTGAAATATCGTGAAGAATAGGGAACATCGCATGATAACCAAAGGTTCAATCGAATATCATTCATGTACTCACAGGGACCAATATGGGCGTCAACGGTCCCGCTGTCGGTCATTGAATGAACGGTTACGTCCATGTCTGTGAGTTACCGAACCTATGGAGTCACAAGCTTAAGGAAATCATGATCTACTGAGTGTTAGAAGGACGGCAGTCATGAGAATATATTTGTGGAATTATTTCATGAATATTCAGAATAGTTTCGAGAGGATCCGGAAGCGTTTCGGGGTCACTAGAAGGGTTTCGGTGAGTATCGGGTAATACCCGGTATTACCCGATAAATTATATATAGGTAGAAAAAGTTTTTGGAGATGTTAATATATATATATATATACACACACACACACACACACACACATAAACACTATTCTGATCACGGGATCAGAATAATATTCTGATAACAACCTGAACTGCCTGAGTAACGCGCCTGGACTTCCTTCTGTACGAACACGACCTTCGGGCTATCTTCGCAACCGTGGCTTCCCCCGTGAATTATTCTTATTAGTCATGTTTTATATGATGTTAGTGTAATTTAGAAACAATTTTAGCAACTAAATACTGATTTTAAATAAGAATATCGGTCGTTGGCAGATTTTGCTCTCGGGTCATGATGAAATTCCGTTTTTCGCATTTTTACTGCATGAGTTGTTCAACCTGAACTTCTCCCAGTGCTAGGTTGAACTTCCGCCAACATTGCCCAAATGGGGCTTGCGATATACCGTTGGAAAGCTATGGACACCACTATCATGACCCAAGTTAAATTTTTGGCAAAATGTAAGCGGTATAAGAGCAGTTTTGAAAACCGTTTTTTCTTCATACAAAAAACGTGAATTGTATTTTCGATCGCATTTCTAAACCGTTTATCAGAATGAGGAAAATAATATGGAGTTGGAAAACTGCTGCAAAAACACTCCTTCCACATGTTGAAAGTTTTCTCGAACTCCTTATGGTTAAAGAGTAATTTAGAAAATCGTAAAATTTCACAAACTGAACAGCCGAGTTCGTATTTTCGATGTCATTTCTAAACGGCTAATCCAATTGAGGCAAATGATATGGCAATGGAAACCTTATGAAAATGCGCTACTTTCTCTTGTTGAAAGTTTTTTCTAATTTTGAACGGTTTAAAAGTAATTTAGAAAACGGTACAAGTTCTACGGAGTTCGTATTTTCGAGCTAATTTTTTAACCTTACGTCCGAATGCAGCAAATGATATGGCGTTGGAATGCTTGAGGAAATGTGAAACTTTTTGGTATATATTAATTCTCCTAATTCCTTACTGTTTTATGTCAATTTTGAAAATGGCTAAAAAATGTATTTTCGCCGTAATTTTTACAACTTTTATCACAATGGGGCAAATTATATACCGTTGAAAAGCTACGAAAAATGTGAAACTTTTTCATCTTGATGGTTTTCTGTGATTCCTAGACATTTTCAAGTAATTTCGAAAACGGCAGGATCATTCGTTCTGCCTTTATCGCGAAACAGTTTCTTCGAAAATGCACCGCGTGAAGAACTTGAACTTCTTGGCATGTTTACTTGAACTTCACTGTGCTTTGCACGTGCTTTTTTTGCTCGTAGATCTGTATCCACTCACGGGAACACTCACCGGAATTGAGCAAGTGATATACTGGTGGAAAACTGCTATAAACACGCAACTTTCTCGTGTTGATCGTTTTTTCAAACTCACGACAATTTTAAAAGTTTTTCCTCTAAAATTCATTCACTGTAGTAGTTGAACTTCCTGCTGTTTTCACGTTGAACTTCTGTCACGTATTTTTGTTTGTAATTTTCTCATCCATTCGTTAGTGTTACACAAATGATATTTCTTTTGTACAAATCACTTTCACAATAAAAATTTTAACTTTCTCCAATGGAGCACTTGAACTTATAACAATAAAACTTTTATAATTTGCTTTTTTATTCTTTTTTAAATACAAAATGCACACCGTGTAGTACGTGAACTTCTGGTAGTTATCAATCTAAACTTCTCTCGATTACATGAAAATATCTGAGTTTTTTTATGAATTTTTAATCTGATTTTCTTAATCCTTTTTATGCATTTTTGAAGCGCTCTATTTTTAAAAGTTGAACTTCTTGCTTTTTTGAACTTCTTGGTTCCATTCTTTAATAACGAGAAAAATCTGAGTTTTCTATAATCATCAAACTTCTCCATCTTTTTAATATGGACTTCCTGGTTTTATTTCTTAATCTTTTTTACGAAATTTTGAAGTGCTCTATTATTAAAAGTTGAAATTCTTGCTATTTAATTTTTGAACTTCTTGTTTTCATTCTTTAATAATGAGGAAAAACTAAGTTTTCTATAATCATGGTACTTCTCCATCTTTTTAATATGGACTTCCTGGTTTTATTTCTTAATCTTTTTATGAAATTTTGAAGCACTCTATTATTAAAAGTTGAACTTCTTTGTTATTTAATTTTTTTACTTCTTGTTTCCATTCTTTAATAATGACGAAAACCTTGCCTTTTTATTCATTTTTCTCATATTAAACACACAACATGTAGTACATGATCTTTTTCCGTTTTTATATTTTGAATTTTTATTTTCTTTTTGAAATCAAATTGCTCCCAAATAATAACCGAACTTCTTTGTGGATTAAGAGAATTAATTTGTTTTATGCTTTTCTCATATTAAACCTTGCCACACTTGATATCTTTCGTCTTTTTTGGTCTTCCCATTAATCTTCAATTCAAAGATCTAATAGAAGGCTGACCTCAACAAAATCACCATGCTAGTTTGCCAGAATAAGCAACATCGCATTCTAGGTGAGCCTTTTTCCTTGAAATTGCGAGTAAAAACCACAGAAAGCAAGCCATGGAGCTCAACTATTGGAACAAAAAGAAAAGGCAAGCAAGGTACATAAGTCCACAAGGCAGAGCCAACATCTTTACACACATATTAGTTCATAAACAATATTTGGGCCAAATATATGCATGTCTGTTAGACTGCAAGTTCACGAGAAATTAAGGTCCCAGCATGTGCAATCATCTGATGGAAGGTGAACAGAAAAGAGTGTAACCCATATCAGGATCTTTATTTTTGTTTTTGTATTGAACATTCCAATATGATGTGAGGAACTATTTAAGACCACGATAAATAACGTCTCAAATTGTAAAAGGGCCGTTAAAAGGGACGTAACAGACGATACCTCACGACAAATAAGTATAGAAAATAAAGACCAAAATTTTCACTGTTGACCCACTTTTTAACTCATATGCTACAAGGACAGCAGAACCTAGAACATGCTAGACAAGGGGTAATACTCAGAATGCTGCACCCAGGATTTTAACCACAACCAATACAATGTAACTTTGCACAGCAAGACACAAAAAACACGGGTGGAGAGAAACGTCAGCTCGATGTCATTCGAAATCCTTCAACTCCGGGATCTGTGTGAGCACTCAACGAGCCTAGTTACAGATACCCATTAGCTTTGCACAACTTTGCATCTTCTGCCGTCTTGCTCTCCAAGTTCCTTCCAATTCATGTACCTGAGCATAAGAAGGGCATTTATTAAGGCTACTAACGAAATATAACTTATCATGAATGAAGAACAAGCACAAGACACTGAAGGATCACTATAATCTTTTACCAAGGTACTGTTATCTAAGTCATGATAGATTTTTGAGTTTATTATTGTAGGATCGAAAGTATGTCTAGAGGGGGGGGGTGATTAGACTACTTGACCAAATAAAAACTTAACCTTTTCCCAATTTTAGTTCTTGGCAGATTTTAGCTATTTTAGGACAAGTCAAGCAATCATCACACAATTCAAGCAAGCATGCAAAGAGTATATTGGCAGCGGAAAGTAAAGCATGCAACTTGCAAGAATGTAAAGGGAAGGGTTTGGAGAATTCAAACGCAATTGGAGACACGGATGTTTTTCCCGTGGTTCGGATAGGTGGTGCTATCCTACATCCACGTTGATGGAGACTTCAACCCACGAAGGGTAACGGTTGCGCGAGTCCACGAAGGGCTCCACCCACGAAGGGTCCACGAAGTAGCAACCTTGTCTATCCCACCATGGCCATCGCCCATGAAGGACTTGCCTCACTAGCGGTAGATCTTCACGAAGTAGGCGATCTCCTTGCCCTTACAAACTCCTTGGTTCAACTCCACAATCTTGTCGGAGGCTCCCAAGTGACACCTAGCCAATCTAGGAGATACCACTCTCCAAGAAGTAACAAATGGTGTGTTGATGATGAACTCCTTGCTCTTGTGCTTCAAATGATAGTCTCCCCAACACTCAACTCTCTCTCATAGGATTTGGATCTAGTGGATAAAAGGTTTGAGTGGAAAGCAACTTGGGGAAGGCTAGAGATCAAGATTCATATGCTAGGAATGGAATATCTTGGTCTCAACACATGAGTAGGTGGTTCTCTCTCAGAACATATGAGTTGGAATTGTGTATGTGTTCTG
This sequence comes from Triticum monococcum, assembly GCA_034509565.1. Classification (NCBI taxonomy): domain Eukaryota; kingdom Viridiplantae; phylum Streptophyta; class Magnoliopsida; order Poales; family Poaceae; genus Triticum; species Triticum monococcum. Next base: position 501,359,406 of record CM067841.1, read on the forward strand.
ATGGCTCTCTCCATGAATGAAGAGGAGGTGGAGGGGTATATTTAGCCTCCACACAAAATCCAACCGTTACACACAGTTTTCCAATCTCGGTGGGACCGAATCAACAAACTCGGTCGGACCGAAAAGGTAAACCTAGTGACCGTTAGAGATTTTCGGTGGGACTGACATGCAACTCGGTAGGACCGATTCTGTTAGGGTTTGGGCATAACGTAATCTCGGTGAGACCGATTACACAAACTCGGTGAGACCGATTTTGGTAATTAGCTAACCAGAGAGTTGGTCAGGTAAACTCGGTGGGACCGATTTGCTCTTTCGGTGAGACCGAAAAGTTACAAAAGGGAAACATAGAGTTTACATTGCAATCTCGGTGGGACCGATTCGCTCTTTCGGTGAGACCGAAAAGTTACAAAAGGGAAACAGAGAGTTTGCAATCCCATCTCGGTGAGACCGAGATCCCTATCGGTAGGACCGAATTGCTAGGGTTTGGCAGTGGCTTATGACAAGTGAAACTCGGTGGCGCCGGATAGAAAGAATCGGTATGACCGAGTTTGGCTTAGGGTTTAGGTCATTTGTGGATACGAGAAAGTGGTTGAGGATTTTGGAGCATACCACTAAGCACATGAAGCAAGAGGCTCATTAAAGCAACACCTCATCCCTCCTTGATAGTATTGGCTTTTCCTAAAGACTCAATGTGATTTTGGATCACTAAAATATAAAATGAAGAGTCTTGAGATTTTGAGCTTGAGCCAATCCTTTGTCCTTAGCATTTTGAGGGTTCCACTTTCACATCCATGCCATGCCAATCATTGAGCTTTCCTGAAATAATCATCTTGGAATAGTATTAGCTCAATGAGCTATATGTTGTTATGAATTACCAAAACCACCTAGGGATAGTTGCACTTTCAATTATCCACATTTTCGTGCATATCAAACAACAGTAAATATAGAGAATGCATCATGGATAGGTTGCAGATGAATTCTCAAGATGAAATCAGCCAACGATCCTAGTTAACTGAGTGGTATGTTACTACTTATCAGCTCCAGAGCTATCTATTCTTAAAATAAATAAGAGTACAGAAAAGGTGCCTCCTAGATTTTCACATGTAGCAGGGAGCAGTTTCTTGAAAATAGTACAAAGAAGAACTCCAAGTACCTCTCATATAAGCTCACAGGAAAACACACATAAAACAAAACACATGAAATTTGGGAAATCCTTTTGATGTAAACAACATGACTATTCCCCACTAATATAAAAATGTAGGGTACGATTTTGTGTACATGGATATTGCATTTTGTAATGAAGTTAAATGAGTGGTGTGTTCTCGGTTCATAGGTAATAATGTCCAAATGCTACAGCTATATAGCACATGTCAAGCTCATCAAACTTCTAAGATATTCTCTGCCAAATAAATGACTACTAGGTCTAGGACATAAGGAACAACGTATGATTTGACATGGACCCCGGCATCTTATAAATGCAGCACAATCAAATTTATTCAGGTACCATATCACGACACTCCCAGCACATGGCTCATTGATATCTTACAAGTAGGTCGGAGCTAAGCATTTGATTTAAGAAATCAGTTCTTTGCATAAAACTCATTACATGTATGAGACTGAGATTTAGCATGATATGATGCTACAAGCGAAGGGACATAGAGATAGATTGGTGCATGAGGTGGCTACTCGTCATAGCGTTTGCTGAAGACGCATCAGCCCAATCTTCAGATGCGTGCACCGCTGCCCGCACAAGTTCCAGCACGAAGGAGCACGGACGGACACAGGTGGGGCACTTGGACTACTGAAGCAGCAGCCAGAGCAATGTCCTATGGAGGGCCGCGACCGTAGTTGGACAGCAACGTGCAAGGGACGCGGTGTCGGATGCGCGTGGGATGGCCGGCTGCGGCGAGTGGGATTTGGCCGAGGGCTCGCGCTGCAGGTAGCCTGGCCACGCGCACGCATGGTGGAGCGACGGTGGCACCATGGGCAGGTCACGCGGGCGCCATGGGAAGGTCGCGGGGGCGCCCTGGGGTAGGTCGTGGGGGCGGTTGACGGCAGATGGAGGCCACCTCCGCGGTTGAAGCAGGGGAGGAAGGCCGGCGACGATCTGAGTCGACGGGGCACGGCGGCGGGGTGGTCCGGGAAGGAGGCCACGACGCCCGAGCGACCGTGGAAGACGGAGGTTGGGGTGACGGCACCGGTTGCCAGTGGATCCAGGAGTCGGCGGGGCCGGTGAAGCTGGGGCGTGGTGGTGCGCGTGGCGGGGGCGGTGGCTACACCGCCGGGTGGAGGTGGTGGCCGCTGCATCGGCTCGGCTTCCTGGTGGGGGCGGCAACGCGGGAGGTGGCCGGGGCCAGGCGATGGCGCGGGAAGTGGTCGGGGCCCGGCGGTGGCGCGGGGCGGGGAGGGAGGCGGCGGTGGCGCGATGCAGTTCAGGGGAGGGGCCAGACGGGATCGGGGGAGCTTAGGTTAGGGGCGGGTGGGGTAGTTTTTATTTTTTTTCACTGGCGGGGGATCTCAGGAACACCGTGCGCCTTCTATATATAGAGTTGACGTAATCTAAATAGTTATTCTAATCTCAGGATTAGAATAGTGTTGTCCTATATATCCTACCACGTAGGGATAGTTATCCCACTTGTCTTATATACTATCATATGGTACCATATATACTACTTTACTATTATAAATATGTCATACACTATATTTAAGATATTTTAAAGCAAGTTACATTAAAAAATTGCATTCGAGCCCATGGTTTTTGTTATATTTGTGAAATACGTACATATTTGTACGTAAAAAGAGCATGCTCAAAATGTGGTGCATACTACCTAAAAATTAGTATATATACTACCTAAATTTCGTTATACACTATATACTACACGTACATACTCTCGGTTTTGATAGATACTATATACAAAATACAAAACGTAAGTGGTGATAGGAAAAATTTGTCATATATATGCATATAATGGTCTAGAAGTATTTAGAATATTTTATATTTAATTTAAATATCAACAGGCCAAAATGACCCAAGTTGTAAAGTGCCTTCTTCCATAAGGAAGGAGGCCGAATTGGGAGAGGGAGGAGGAGTCATCCTCCTCCTCCCTTGGCCGACGCACCAAGGAGGGACTTCCTCTTTGGTGGCAACGCTCCCTCTCCCCTCCAACCTATATATACATGAGGATTTGTGCTCTTTTGGATATACAAGTTTTGAAGCCTCCTCTAGTTTTTCTAGTTCTAATTTTAGTTGGCCCTAATTGACTAATTAGAGCTAGGCTAATCCGCTTGTCCTCATAATTAGAAGCCCTACGTGATTTTAATCTCCTCCCTCTAACTCTTCGGCGATGAATAGCTCTGGACGATGAAGCGTTATCGGAACGTGAAGGCTGCAAGCTTGCAACCAAGTAGAGAGGTCATGCTTTCGGTCTTCAGTTCGAGGGATCATTCGTGGGTGGTACGAGGGACTCCAAGTATGATCTACGCCGACATGTTCTTCTTCCACTGCAACTCGGTGATGGTAACAATCGTGATTCCAACCCGTTATGCATCTTCGTATTGATATTGGGTGATCGTAGATGCAATTTTTTTTCTACTACATTTCCTTTGGGCCTCGCTGAGTGAAAATTCTTGAATCGACCATTTTCGCTCGAGTCTATTTGACTGCATCCACTCAGCCATACCCGAGTGATGCAAGCGAGTGCAGGTAGGTGGGTGTGGTGGTGCGAGGCCGGTACACACGTGTTCCTAGGTTTGCACGTTTTGTGTTCTAGTCACCTTATTTATCACCTAACCCCTTCTAATATATACAATGGTGCTTCAATTCAAAATAAGCTCTACACTCAAAAGATGCTCATCAACATTGTGATTCCATTCAGGCCATCAGTTCATAGTTGCGTTGACCGTACATCTTCAATTGTGTGTTCATGTTTGGAGTTTTTTAGATGAATTTTGGCAAATTCTTCGCGCGCAGTCAACTATTTGAAATTTCCTTTGATCACTAACTTCATCTACCTATTCCACACGACTTCCGTGTTGTACATTTTCTGTATTGGTGGTCATAAACGAGTATATGTACATCTCTACTAGACTGTACAGAAGCATCACTTACACTCTTTCATCTTCTTCATCTACTCTCTTCTAATCTACATAATGGTGCTTCGATTCGAGATAAACTGTACATGAAAAGATGCACATCAATGTTGTGATCCCATTCAAGCGATCGGTTCCTAGTTTCGTTAATTGTAAATGTTCATTGTGTGCTCATGTTTGGAGCTTTTTTAAACGAAATTGAGGTCGACTATTAAATTTTTTGTGATCAGTAGTTTTATCTCATTGTTTCACATGATTTTCGTGTTGTACGTTTTCTGTTTCGACACTGGCAGATGAGTAGATGTATATCTTCCTAACGTCTGTGTGTTGTACATGTTAATTTAGACGAAATTTAGCAAATTCATCGCACATGCTCAACCGTTTGAAATTTTCTTTGACCATTAGCTTCGTCTCATTGTTCCATAGAACTTTTGTGATGTATGTTTTTTTTACGGAGTGTGATGTATGTTTTTTGTTTTGACTTGCGTAGATGAATATATCTATACCTATCTACTCTATTTAAACCTCTGTTCATGTGTGGTTGTTAACTTAATCGTGTTTTTTTATAGTATTCACTCGGCCAGGCTCAATCGAGCCACAGATGCAAAGAGCCCAAAGATAATGCAAAGAGCCAGACATACCATTGGAGTTTTATATCGATTTAAAGTCAGATGTGGTGCCTTGTGTATTATGAGAAAAATGAAGTGAAAGCTTTGTTTTTTGCGATCAAGAAAAATGATAGCTAAGAGCATCTCCAACGGCGACTCGCAAACCGCCCGCATCCGTCCGGATCACGTTGTCCGGACCACGGAAGCCATACAATGCGATCCTGTATCGGTTCGCGGCGCGGTCCGGAGGTGTTTTCTCCCGCAAACCGGAGACAAACGTGGGAAAGCGGTTTGCAGGAGTCTGAAGAAGTGAAACGTAGATCTCTACCCCTTGGCCCACCTAAAAGGAAGGCGGAGCTCGCGCCTTTGAAGGATCTCCCATTGTTTTCGCGCCAAAATCCCCCATTCTCTTCTTCCATCCCCCGATGCTCTTCGCCCAATTCCCATTCTTTTGTCCCATCCTCTCGTTCCTTTCATCGCCGACACATAAAAATGTTGGAGAACCTGTCGGAGATGGAGCCGGCGGAGGTAACGGAGAATCCGAGCATCACGCTCGCCCGGAATATCAGCTCAGCTACGTGGCAAACTCACCGCGTCAAGGCGAAGGCCGCAAATGAGGAGAAGCTCAAGAAGCGGTTGGCCGCCAATGGGCCTGGTGGTGGAGTTGGGCATGAAGGTCGTGGTGGACGAGGCGGTCTTGGCGGTAAAGGAGGACCACCAGATGGGTGCACCCACAGTACAGACGATGCCGCGGCCGGAGCCTTACAAGTCTCTGTACTACAATGCCGCCAAGCAGCTCGGAACCCCTACCGATACGGTGCCTTACATCATCAATGTTAATGTGGCACCGCTCAATATTCTTCTTCGCAGCTCGTTCGGGCATGGACGGCAGGCGAGGAGCAGATGGGTGCCCACACGCTCTTCGTTGCAATGCCTAGAGAGGGGGAGCCGACGTACAATGACCCGCATAGGGAGATGCTCGACATCATCCATGATGGAGGCGAGGGAGGATGAGGAGTTATGAGGACGGATGGGAAGAAGTGGGAGGTGGAGAGGGCGAAGCGGGAAGGTGCAGGTGCCAAGTTGACGAAGAGGTTTAAGAACATCTTGGTAAAGAAGGAGGAGCATGCATGAAGCGGTTGGACATCAAGAAGGAAAAGAAGGCCGAGAGGTTCAAACTGTTGATGAAGGCGACGGACAAGAAACTCAAACTCAAAGAGAGAAGGACCATGATCGAAAATAGAAAGGCATCTGAGGGAGTCCTGGATTAGGGGGTGTTCGGGTAGCCGGACTATACCTTCAGCCGGACTCCTGGACTATGAAGATACAAGATTGAAGACTTCGTCCTGTGTCTGGATGGGACTTTCCTTGGCGTGGAAGGCAAGCTTGGCGATGCGGATATTCAAGATCTCCTACCATTGTAACCGACTCTATGTAACCCTAACCCTATCCGGTGTCTATATAAACCGGAGGGTTTTAGTCCGTAGGACAACTTCATCAACTCCATAGACAACAATCATACCATAGGCTAGCTTCTAGGGTTTAGCCTCCTCGATCTCGTGTTAGATCCACTCTTGTACTACCCATATCATCAATATTAATCAAGAAGGACGTAGGGTTTTACCTCCATCAAGAGGGCCCGTACCTGGGTAAAACATCATGTTCCCTGCCTCCTGTTACCATCCGGCCTAGACGCATAGTTCGGGACCCCCTACCCGAGATCCGCCGGTTTTGACACCGACATTGGTGCTTTCATTGAGAGTTCCTCTGTGTCATCGCCGCTAGGTCCGATGGCTCCTTTGATCATCAACAACGATGCGGTCCAGGGTGAGACTTTTCTCCCCGGACAGATCTTCGTCTTCGGCGGCTTCGCTCTGCGGGCTAATTCTCTTGGCCACTTCGAGCAGATCGAAAGCTACGCCCCTGGCCATCAAGTCAGGTTTGGAAGCTTAAACTACATGGCTAACATCCGCGGAGACTTGATCTTCGACGGGTTCGAGCCACGGCCAAGCGCGCCGCACTATCTCGAGGGGCATGATCTAGCTCTGCCTCCGGGTAGTGTCCTGGAGGCCGCACACGCATCGGTTCTGACCTCTAACTCGGAACCTATTGCGCCAATTGAGGACGAGCGGTTGGACACCACCTCAAGGGCTGCAATCTTAAAGGCGATCGAGCCGAGCGCTAGCCCCACACTCTGCATGATCCGTGACTCCGAGGATCCGGACTCCTCCCCGGACTCCGAACCCCCCGCGCCCCTGCCAATCGAATCCGATTGGGCGCCGATAGTGGAGTTCACCACCGCAGACATCTTTCAGCACTCGCCTTTTGGCGTCATCCTGAATTCTCTTAAGTCTCTCTCTTTATCAGGAGAGCCCTGGCCGGATTACGGTCAACGAGGATGGGATGCGGACGATGAAGAAATTCAAAACCCACCGACCACCCACTTTGTAGCCACTATCGATGATTTAACCGACATGCTTGACTTCGGCTCCGAAGACATCGACGGTATGGACGACGATGTAGGAGACGAACAGGAACCAGCACCTGTAGGGCGCTGGAAGGCCACCTCGTCATATGACATATATATGGTGGATACTCCAAAAGATGGAGATGGCGATGGAACAGTGGGGGAGGACACCCCCAAGAAACAGCCAAAGCGCCGGCATCAGCGGCGCCGCTCTAAATCCCGCCAAAGCAAAAAACGGTGATTCCGGCATGGGAGATAATACTACCCCGGACAGCGCCGAAGAACAGCCAGCTCAGCAAGATTCGGCACAGGAAGATGGAGAAGCCAACCCTCATGAGAGAGCGGCAGACCAAGAGGTTGAGGATGATAACTATATGCCTCCCTCCGAAGACGAGGCAAGCCTCGATGACGACGAATTCGTCATACCATCAGACCCCGCCGAACAAGAGCGCTTTTAGCCACGGCAAGCAGCCTCAAGAAAAAGCAGCAGCAGCTTAGAGCTGCCCAAGATTTGCTAGCTGACAGATGGACTGAAGTCCTTGCGGCCGAAGAGTATGAACTCGAACGCCCCTCCAAGAGTTACCCAAAGCGCAGGCCGCTACCCCGATCAGAGGAGGAAGCACCAACATCACCAGCGCATGACATGGCAGACCGGCCACCTCGCGGCCGCGACAGAGAGGTCTCTCGACCCTCCACCCAAGCCATGCCCCGACGCCACTCAACTAAGGCACGAGAAAATGCGCCAGACCTGCGAGACGTACTGGAGGACAAGGCAAGACAAACAAGATCGATCTACGGATCGTGCAGGCGCCCTACGGCACGTGACGATGATCTTCACTCCAGATACGACAAATTCGGCTAGGCCGAACACAATAGACATAGCTCTTCTGAGCTACGTCGTGATATAACCCAGTACAGAGGCGCCGCACACCCGCTATGCTTCACGAATGAAGTAATGGAGCATAAAATCCCAGAGGGTTTCAAACCCGTAAACATCGAATCATACGATGGCACCACAGACCCCGGGGGTATGGATTGAGGATTATCTCCTTCACATCCACATGGCGCGCGGCGATGATCTACACGCCATCAAGTACCTCCCGCTCAAACTTAAAGGACCAGCCCGGCATTGGCTTAACAGCTTGCCAGCAGACTCAATCAGTTCTTGGGAGGACCTGGAAGCCGCATTCCTCGACAACTTCTAGGGCACTTATGTGCGACCGCCAGATGCCGATGACTTAAGCCACATAATTCAGCAGCCAGAAGAATCAGCCAGACAATTCTGGACACGGTTCCTAACAAAGAAAAACCAGATAGTCGACTATCCGGACGCAGAGGCCCTAGCAGCCTTCAAGCATAACATCTGCGACAAGTGGCTTGCCCGGCACCTGGGACAGGAAAAGCCGAAATCCATGGCAGCCCTCACGACACTCATGACCCGCTTTTGCGCGGGTGAAGACAGCTGGCTAGCTCGCAGTAACAACTTATCAAAGAACCCTGGTAATTCGGATACCAAGGACAAAAGTGGCAGGACACATCGGAACAAACAAAAACGCCGCATTAACAGCGACAACAATGAAGACACGGCAGTCAATGCCGGATTCAGAGGCTATAAATCCGGTCAGCAGAAAAAGCCATTTAAAAAGAATACTCAGGGCCCGTCCAGTTTGGACCGAATACTCGATCGCTTGTGCCAGATACATGGCACCCCCAAAAAGCCAGCCAATCACACTAACAGGGATTGTTGGGTGTTCAAGCAGGCAGGCAAGTTAAGAGCCGAAAACAAAGACAAGGGGCTGCACAGCGACGACGAGGAGCCCAAGCCGCCGAACAACAATGGACAGAAGGGCTTTCCCCCACAAGTGCGGACGGTGAACATGATATACGCAACCCACATTCCCAAGGGGGAGCGGAAGCGTGCTCTACGGGACGTATACACGATGGAGCCAGTCGCCCCAAAGTTCAACCCATGGTCCTCCTGCCCGATCACTTTTGATCAGAGGGACCATCCCACTAGCATCCGTCATGGCGGCTTCGCCGCAATGGTTCTTGACCCAATCATCGACGGATTTCACCTCACAAGAGTCGTCATGGACGGCGGCAGTAGCATGAACCTGCTTTATCAGGACACAGTGCGGAAAATGGGCATAGACCCCTCAAGGATCAAACCCACAAGAACGACATTTAAAGGCGTCATACCAGGTGTAGAAGCCAACTGTACAGGCTCAGTAACACTTGACGTGGTCTTCGGATCCCCGGATAATTTCCGAAGCGAAGAGTTAATCTTCGATATAGTCCCGTTTCGCAGTGGCTATCACGCCCTGCTCGGACGAATCGCATTCGCAAAATTCAATGCGGTGCCGCACTACGCATATCTCAAACTCAAGATGCCAGGCCCTCGAGGAGTAATCACGGTCAACGGAAACACCGAACGCTCCCTCCGTATGAAGGAGCATACGGCGGCTCTCGCAGCGGAGGTACAAAGTAGCCTTCTTCGGCAATTCTCTAGTCCGGCCATTAAAAAGCCAGACACTGCCAAGCGCGCCCGGAGTAACCTACAGCAGGACCGCCTGGCACACTCCAAGCAAGCGTAGCAATGCAGCCCCAACCCCAGCTTTCGCGGCCTAGCGAAACTAGTACCTCGTGTACATAACTACGCCCTTGAAATACCATGGGCACAGGGGAAGGGGCAAAATAACGGCATGCCCAAAATACGGCTTAAAACGTACCAAGGGCTGCCGGATTCTTTTTTTAATTTTTTCTTACTTTCAGGACTCCATACTTCGGACGACCTATTCGGCAATTAGATTGCCGCACAAACGATGCAAGATCCAGGAAGGCAGACAAGCCATGCCGCATTATGGAACTCCCAGGTGGTCTCTGTTACGAGCGATATACCTACTTTATATATAATTCCGCGGCCAGCCCCTAGTCAGGACATACTGAATAGTCCAATATGTTTTGCTTACCGCACCATCTGTATCGTTCGGCTTTGATAAATAGCCTCTCCATAAACAATGCCTAGCTTTTTGTCTATTTTTTGCATTACTATTTATATTTATATGTTCATTAATGACATGTTGCACCCGTACATTGTGGTACGGCAAGTACGCCAGGGGCTTCAGTACCCTTTAATATGGTGTGAGAAATCCGTACACTTTCACAAGTGCGGCACCCCGAACATATAGCACTATATGCATCGGCTCCGAATCATGATTTGGGTCAATAGTTGGGTTTGCCCGGCTCCTATGTTTTGGTGCCTTATGTTCCGCTATATCGGCTAAGGTAGCACTAGGAGAACCACTGCGATTGTGCCCCGGTTGAGCTGGGTTAAGCACCTCAGTGGAGAAAGCTAAAACTGACTATCATGATGAGGCGAGAGACCGGTCGCTGTTCGAGAGGTTTTGAGTCCCTAAAGGCTTATGCTGCTTCGAGCGAGGAGCTGGATAACCCCAGCCAAGGCATGGATAGCGCCCCGAACTCGGTCTTACGAACTAGGGGCTTCGCCAAAATTTAAAATTATAAAGTTCTATGGCTAAGTGAGAGTGTTCAAGCATTATAGTCCGATTGCCTGGTTCGTCGTGCTGAGCGCCTCCCTCGAAGGACCCAACCATGGGAAAAAGAGCGCCCAGGTTTATCACTGAACACCCCAGCACTAGTGGCATGGGGGCAGAAACCGACAACTGGCCATCTCTCAATTTTTGATAAACGGCCGCACAGAAAATAATATTTTAAATTCAATAAGCATTGCTTAGCGCATATGAACAAGTTTTCAGCGCACAGGATAAACGCGAGCGAATTCATTCAAAAAATACATCCTTGGTGCACTCATCTGCCACAAGGCGGGCACCTGCAAGAACATCCTTATAGTAGTTCTCCGGCTTGCGATGCTCCTTCCCCGGCGGCGGCCCGTCCGTCACAAGCTTCTCACCGTCCAGCTTACCCCAGTGCACCTTTACATGGGCAAGGGCCCTACGGGCACCTTCGATGTAGGCGGAGCGCTTGATGACCTCGAGCCTTGGACAGGCCTCCACCAGCCGCCGCACCAGCCCGAAGTAGCTCCCAGGCAAGGCCTCTCCGGGCCACAGCCGAACTATGAAGCCCTTCATGGCCTGTTCGGCCACCTTGTGGAGTTCGACCAGCTGTTTCAGCTGGTCGCTCAAGGGCACAGGGTGTCCGGCCTCAGCATACTGAGACCAGAATACCTTCTCTGTCGAGCTGCCCTCTTCAGCTCGGTAGAATGCGGCGGCATCGGACGCGCTGCGGGGAAGATCTGCGAAGGCCCCTGGAGAACTCCGGATTCGGGTAAGTAACTAGTAGTTTACTTTTATGTTTCTGCTTTGCATAAAGAATGCCTTACCCGCTGCTATCTTCTTCATATCCTCCAACTCTCGGAGAGCCTTTTGGGCCTCGGCCTTGGCAGACTTGGCAGTCTCAAGGGCCGTCGCGAGCTCGGACGCTTGGGTCTTTGACTCAAACTCCAAACTCTCATGTTTCTTCATGAGATCCTGAAGCTCTTGTTGCACCTCGCCGCCCTAAGACCCAAGTTTCTCTCGCTCGGTGCGCTCCGCGGCCGTTTTCTTTTCGGCCTCGGACAACGCCTGCTTGAGGGTCGCCACCTCAGTCGTGGCCCTACAATAAGCAGTACAATCCTGTTATTTTTTGCAATCACGCCTCTCCATAGGCACCTTTTTATAAGGTATTTCTTACCTTCTTTCTCCTCGAGCTGCTGCTTGGCACGGCCGAGCTCTTGCTCGGACCGCTCGAGTCCCTGTTTTAGGGTATCCACCTCCGCAGTCAGTGCGGCGGTGGCTAGCAGCAAAGCCTGCATACGCATATTGACTTCTTTATTATTAGACTCCTACGAAATTTCATAGATCCTCCATTCGGCTTTTCTTTCCGAACGCCAAACAGAGCATCAGGGGCTACTGTCTATGCGGTAATATTTTTACATATTTTTACTTACCTCGAAGCCTGTTAGGAGGCCAGCGCAAGCTTCATTCAGCCCGCTCTTGGCGGACTGAACCTTCCAGATCACCGTACTCATAATAGTACGGTGCTCCTCATCGATGGAGGCGCCTTCAAGCACCTCCAGCAGATTGTCCGGCGCCTCCGGTTGGATGGAGGCTGCCGGCTCAGAAGGCTTGCTCCTCTTGGAAGGAGTTCGCCTGCCGCGGTCCGGAATTGTTGAAGATTCTGGCAGGGTGTCCGGCTTAAGGCCGGACTTGGAGCCCTGGGGGGTCTTGTCCCCTTCACTCCTGGGGTCCGGGAGGTCGCCTTGCGGCTCCTCCAGGACCACCTCCTCCTGCCCCGGAGCTCGTTGCGACGCCACTTCGGCGTCATCCGCAGTGCGGGGGGAGACAGCGGGCGAAACAGAGTTCACGTCCGATGAATCCAGGGAGCCGCTCGACGACTCGTTGAATGCGGCCCGGGGCGGGCTGCATGATTATATTCGACATTAGGGGAAGCTGTGCAACAAAATAAGTATCATGAGTTACTCTGGTATCTGAACACTTACGATTTTGCCGGACGCTTGGCCCTATCCGGCCACTCCTCTTTGCCCTCTTCGGCGTCAGGGGCGTAGTCCGGTGGAGGGGTCTTCCTTTTCCTAGACCCCTCTAAAAGCACAAGTGCTCCCTAGGTGGTTTTGATAATTGATGACAACATATCTCTTGTTGGACTAAAGTTTTCATCTAGTATGTTTCAGATAAGTTCAACAATGGAGTGGCATGGACTAAAGGGTGTGGGAAGGTCTCCAAGATACTAAGGACAAAGGATTGGCTAAAGCTTGACGTTCAAGACTCTTCATTTTACATTTTAGTGATCCAAGATCACATTGAGTCCATAGGAAAAGCCAATACTATCAAGGAGGGATGAGGTGTTGCTTAATGAGCCTCTTTCTCAAGTTCTTAATGATATGCTCCAAAATCCTCAGCTACTTTCCCATATCCACAAATGACCTAAACCCTAAGCCAAACTCGGTCATACCGATTCTATCTATCCGGCGCCACCGAGTTTCACTTGTCATTTGCCACTGCCAAACCCTAGCAATTCGGTCCTACCGATAAGGATCTCGGTCTCACCGATATGGGATTGTAAACTCTCTGTTTCCCTTTCGTAACTTTTCGGACTCACCGAAAGAGCGAATTGGTCCCACCGAGATTGCAATGTAAACTCTGTGTTTCCTTCTTGTAACTTTTCGGTCTCACCGAAAGAGCGAGTCGGTCCCACCGAGTTTGCCTGACCAACTCTCTGGTTAGCTTATTGCCAAACTCAGTCTCACCGAGTTTGTGCAATCGGTCTCACCGAGATTACGTTATGCCCAAACCCTAACCGAATCGGTCCTACCGAGTTGCATGTCAGTCCCACCGAAATTCCTAACGGTCACTAGGTTTACTATTTCGGTCCGACCGAGTTTTCTGATTCGGTCCCACCGAGATTGGTAAATTGTGTGTAACGGTTGGATTTTGTGTGGAGGCTATAAATACCCCTCCACCTCCTCTTCACTCGTGGAGAGAGCTATCAGACTAAGCCTACACTTCCAGCATCCTATTTCTGAGAGAGAACTACCTACTCATGTGTTGAGGCCAAGATATTCCATTCCTATCATATGAATCTTGATCTCTAGCCTTCCCCAAGTTGCTTTCCACTCAAATCTTCTTTCCACCAGATCCAAATCCTATAGAGAGTTGAGTGTTGGGGAGACTATCATTTGAAGCACAAGAGCAAGGAGTTCATCATCAACACACCATTTGTTACTTCTTGGAGAGTGGTGTCTCCTAGATTGGCTAGGTGTCACTTGGGAGCCTCCGACAAGATTGCGGAGTTGAACCAAGGAGTTTGTAAGGCCAAGGAGATCGCCTACTTCGTGAAGATCTACCGCTAGTGAGGCAAGTCCTTCGTGGGCGATGGCCATGGTGGGATAGACAAGGTTGCTTCTTCGTGGACCCTTCGTGGGTGGATCCCTTTGTGGACTCGCGCAACCGTTACCCTTCGTGGGTGGAGCCCTCCATGGACTCGCGCAACCGTTGCCCTTCGTGGGTTGAAGTCTCCATCAATGTGGATGTAGGATAGCACCACCTATCCGAACCACGGGAAAAACATCCGTGTCTCCGATTGCGTTTGAATTCTCCAAACCCTTCCCTTTACATTCTTGCAAGTTGCATGCTTTACTTTCCGCTGCCTATATACACTTTGCATACTTGCTTGATATGTATTGTGAGTGTTGAAATTATGCTTAAACTCCACTCAAACCGAAAAGCTTAAAAATTGCAACTTTGGCATGAAGTGTCTAATCACCCCCCTCTAGACACATCTACTTCAAGGTCCTACAAGTGGTATCAGAGCTTTGGTCTCCATTGCCTTGGTTTAATCACCATTGGAGGAAGATGGATGTGTCTACTTTAGGAGTCTTAGACATAGAGTGCCTATTCTCGATAGAGAATATTTTCATGAGTGGAAGAATGAGATGCTTGTAATCTTCAACCAATATCATTTGAACAATTATATTGCTAGCCCTTGTGCACCTCACATTGATCCTTTGCATCCTACCTTAGATGAAGACATTGACATGATTCGCAATCTTAGAACTATTGAGCTCATCATTAGAGGATTGCCCAAAAATTTGATTGCTAGTTTGCCTACTCTAAATTGTGCCCATACTATATGGAAATTTCTTGAGGAACGATTTCCCGATCATTCCTTGAAAAATTTGGATGAAATTCTCCATAAATCTATTGCCTTGAGTAAAATGAACTTTAGTGATCCTAGTTTTGGTGATTGTCTATTTGAGCTTACCAATCTCAAGCATGCTAAAGGAGATGCTGGTATCATTAGTGATATTATATTTGAAGCTATAAGAATTCATAAAAGTGACCACTTTGATGATCATTTATCTAATGAATTACCCTCTCTAGGAAATGATGAGTCACAAGATCATGGTGAACATGGATACTATGATGATGATGATGATGATAGTGACTTCAATCTTGATGATGCAATGAGACACTTTGGTCTTACGGCAAATCTTCGGGGATATGAATCAGGAGGAAAGGAATGGGTTCTTGATAGTGGATGTACTGATCATATGACTGGAGATGAAGAGATGTTTCATGAGCTTGCTGAAAATGACGGCCCTCGAAAATATGTCACCTTTGGTGATAATTCAAAGGGTAAAGTAGTTGGCCTTGGTAAGGTGGCCATCTCACATGATAGTTCCATTCAAAATGTCATGCTCGTTGAATCTCTCGGCTACAACTTACTTTCAGTATCTAGACTTGCTGATTTAGGTTTAAATGTCCTATTTACTGAGGTAGATTGCCAAGTGTTTCGTCGAGATAATCATAAAATGGTCTTTACCGGTATGCGTAGAGGTGATCTGTACATTGTTGATTTCACTAAAAAGGCACAACCTAAAACTTGCTTTATTGCTAAATCCTCAAAAGGTTGGTTGTGGCATAGACGACTAGGTCACGTTGGCATGAGAAACCTTGACAAGCTTATTAAGGGAAATCATATCCTTGGAGTTAACGATGTCATATTTGATAAGGATAGACTTTGCAGTGCTTGTCAAGCAGGTCAACAAGTTGGAGGAAGGCATCCCGTGAAGAACATCATGACCACAAGGAGGCCACTCGAGCTACTTCATATGGATCTTTTTGGTCCCAACGCCTACAAGAGTCTCGGTGGAAATTCTTTTGGTCTAGTTATAGTTGATGATTTTTCAAGATTTACGTGGGTGTTCTTTCTTAATGACAAGTCGCAGGTCCAGAAGATCTTCAAAAACTTCGCTAGGAAGGCCCAAAATTAGTTTGACGTGAAGATCAAGAAGGTTTGAAGTGACAACGGAACGGAGTTCAAGAACGCAAATGTGGATACCTTTCTTGACGAGGAAGGGATTTCACACGAGTTCTCGGCTACGTGCACACCTCAACAAAATGGAGTTGTTGAGAGGAAGAACCGGACGCTCATCGAAATGGCAAGAACAATGCTTGATGAATACAAGACGCCGACGCACTTTTGGGCAGAAGCGGTTGAGACAGCTTGTCACGCAACAAATCGCTTGTATCTTCACAAGCTACTCGGCAAGACAGCATACGAGCTCCTCACCGGTAACAAACCCCAAGTTGGATACTTTCGAGTATTTGGCTCAAAGTGCTACATTCTTGATAAGCATCGTCGTTCAAAGTTTGCTCCTAAATCTCATGAAGGTTTTCTACTTGGTTATGGCTCAAACTCTCACACTTACCGTGTCTACAACAATTTCACCCGAAAGGTTGAAGAGACGGTAGATGTGAAGTTTGATGAATCTAATGGCTCGCAAGTAGAGAAATTGCCAATTGATGTAGGAGACAAAGACCCTTCAGAAGCAATCCAAGACTTGTCCATAGGCAAAGTTCGTCCAACGGAGGTGAAGGAGAGTACTTCATCCGTCCAAGTGGAGGCTTCTACTTCACAACAAGGTGAACCAAGAATTGATACAGAAGCATCCACAAGTGGGACACACCAAGATGAAGAAGACAAGGAAATGCATCAAGACGAACATCAACAACCTCCTTCTCCACCACGACAAGAGAATGACAACGTCAACAATGAAGAAGGCCAAGAAGAAGAACAAGATGAAGAAAATTTTCAACGAAGACCCAAGCAAAAGTTCTCACGAGTTCGAGCAAGAATCGCCAAAGATCATCCCGTCGAGAAAATCTTCAATGATATACAAACCGGGAGAATCACTCGCTCAAAAACTCGTTTAGCTAACTTTTGTGAAAACTATTCATTCATCTCTAGCATTGAACCTATGAAGGTTGAAGAAGCATTGGAAGATCCGGATTGGATAAACGCTATGCATGAAGAGCTACACAACTTTGAGAGAAACCAAGTTTGGACATTGGTTGAGAAGCCCGACAACAACCACAACATCATTGGTACCAAATGGGTGTTTCGGAACAAGCAGGATGAAGATGGACAAGTGGTTCACAACAAAGCACGTCTCGTCGCCCAAGGATACACACAAGTCGAAGGTATGGACTATGGTGAGACATATGCTCCCGTTGCTAGACTTGAGTCCATTCGCATCTTACTTGCCTATGCCAATCACCATAACATCACCTTGTACCAAATGGACATTAAAAGTGCTTTTCTAAAAGGTGAAATAGAGGAGGAAGTTTATGTCAAACAACCTCCCGGCTTTGTCAATCCTAAGAAACCTAATCATGTTTACAAACTTCACAAAGCTCTTTATGGTCTTAAACAAGCTCCTAGAGCATGGTATAAATGCTTGACCAAGTTCCTTATTGCAAGTGGTTTCGAAATTGGTAAAATTGATTCTACTCTTTTTACTAAAAGGGTTAATGGAGAACTATTTGTATGCCAAATTTATGTTGATGATATCATATTTGGTTCAACTAACCCTCTCTTTAGTGAAAAGTTTGGAAAGCTGATGTCAGAGAAGTTTGAGATGTCTATGATGAATGAACTCAAATTCTTTCTCGGTTTGCAAATCAAGCAAACTAAGGAAGGTACATTTGTCTCTCAAACAAAGTACACCAAGGACCTATTCAAGAAGTTCAATATGCAAGAATGCAAAGGTATGTCTACACCCATGCCTACTAGTGGACATAATGATTTGACCAAAGATGGTGAACCAGTTGATCAAAAGGTTTATCGCTCTATGATTGGTTCATTGTTATACCTATGTGCTTCACGTCCCGATATTATGCTAAGTGTGTGCATGTGTGCAAGATATCAAGCTGCTCCTAAGGAATGTCATCTTAAGGCTGTGAAAAGGATAGTGAGATACTTAATTCATACACCAAACTTTGGCATTTGGTATCCTAAAAGGTCTTCTTTTGATCTTGTTGGCTATTCCAACTCGGATTATGCCGGAGACAAGGTTGATAGAAAGTCAACTTCGGGTACTTGTCAATTTCTTGGTAGATCTCTTGTGTCTTGGTCTTCTAAGAAACAAAACTCCATATCCTTATCCACCGCCGAAGTGGAATACATTGCCGCTGGTTCATGTTGTGCTCAATTACTTTGGATGACCCAAACTCTTAAAGATTATGGAATCTATGTTAAACATGTTTCCACTGCTTTGTGACAATGAAAGTGCTATTAAAATTGGTCATAATCCTGTACAACATTCTCGAACTAAGCATATTGAAGTTCATCATCATTTCATTCGAGATCATGTTGCTAAGGGTGACATAAATCTTAAGCATGTTCGCACTGATAAGCAATTAGTGGATATATTCACTAAACCACTTGATGAGAAAGTGTTTTGCGGGTTGAGAGGAGAATTGAACATCATTGATGCTTCGAACTTGGAGTAGGAACTCCATTGGATACATGCAAGACATGAGCTTATGACTAATCCATGATATATCTCTTATGATGACTATCTTATGTCTTGGATATATTTGTACCTTGCATGTTGTCTAACCCATGTAGGTGCTTGGTTGAATCTAATTCCATGAGATTGCGACTCACTCACATCTTGAGCAATCTCTACATCACCAAGTCTCTACACGATGGTGGTTGAAGACAAGGACGCACAAAATCATTCAAACATATCCTTTGACAAATTCTATGTTGAGCTTCATGAATGTCATTTTTGGATACACAAGTGCTTTTCCTTGCAAGAACTAATCCATGTAGGTAGGTGAACTCACACTCCAAGTGGTGCTCCCAACTCTTGAGGAGCTACATCAACCTTGAGCACCCACACAAGTTCAACTACATGAGCAAGAACCACACCACCACCCAAGGTATGTTATTCCATCTTAGAGAAGCTTTACTCCAAGACATGAAGTCAAAGCAACTCAACAAGATATGAATGCATCAAGATGCTTAAACGAAAAATGGTAACCCCATTTTGAGCTTAAACGATGAGTATGACCTATGATCAAGTGTTTTCACTTGACTCCTAAGTCAATATACTCTAACATAGGTGACTATGTCACCGCCCAACTCTAGATGAAGTTCTCTTGTGTTCCTTCTTTGTGTTATTGCATTTGTCTCATGCTTGTTTATTTGTTCCCTTATTTTAAAAAAAACTTCATCTAGATCTTTCAGTCTCTTCTCTTTTCCTTTTGTTTTTGTTCTGCATTTTCTGCATTTAATTCATTGCAAATCTTTGTGAGCTCCTACATGTCTAGTGAGCTGAGGTGACAAGTGTTTTTCTCTGTGTAAACTCGGTTTCACCGACTTGCAATTTTTGGTCCAACCGAATCTTTTCGGTACCACCGAAATATGCCACTCGGTGCCACCGACTTTGTAGTCAGAAAAACAGTTTGCCACTTGTTCTACATTTCTTCTCATCCAGCTCCACTCAATGAATCTTGTCCTCTACAAGCATCACAATTTTATTCTTTGCTTTATGCTGAGTCTCAAGGACCAACCCTATTCGACGGATTCCAGAAAAACCTTCTCGGAAATTGATGTCAAAGGGGGAGAGAGAGATCACATCAAAGCCTATCTTCGGGGAGAGAGAGAGATCACATCAAAGCACTAAAGGGGGAGAGAAAGTCTCAAGGATCCCAGACGTCCCAGATAATGTATTAAGGGGGAGAAAGAGATCTCTAGGGGGAGAGACAATACTCAAGGATCCCAGATGCTTGATGTTCAAGAGGAGAGATGTCACATGTCTTTTTAGGGGGAAAGACATATTCATTTGTATCTTTCAGCTCCGATTTTCTGTTCCCTATCTTCTCCCAATATCCCATGAAAGATTTAGGGGGAGCAAGACACCCATGGGAAAGAAATCAGTCAAATTCATTGCATATGTTTATTCTTGGGGACATGTTGAATTCAATGTAGTACCTAGTACTTACTCTCTACATGTCATCCCAGTCTTGGTATTCTTGTGGTTTCTTTTGTTTGCTCTGGTTAGTGGGTGTACCTATGTTATCTAACCTTGTTTGTGCAGGTTCATTCCATCCTAAGCCAACTTAAGACTACAAGGTAAGTGTATGCATCAAAATCATGAGTATGAGGAATTCTTGCTTATGTACATACTGTTTGCAAGGACTCATGAGCATGAAGGTATTTTCCTTAATAATCTTTTGCTCTGATGCATATGGCCAAGATACATGTAACACATTGCCTACTCTGTCATGATTATGCTCTCACATGCTTCTATATTTTATATTCACATGATTGCATACATGTAGGGGGAGCCTATGTTTGTTACATGTCCTTCCAAAGCTTTACTTACTATTCTTTGTATCTTTATCTAAAGCTTTGATGTATGTTGCCATCAATTACCAAAAAGGGGGAGATTGAAAGCACAAGTGCTCCCTAGGTGGTTTTGATAATTGATGACAACATATCTCTTGTTGGACTAACGTTTTCATCTAGTATGTTTCAGATAAGTTCAACAATGGAGTGGCATGGACTAAAGGGTGTGGGAAGGTCTCCAAGATACTAAGGACAAAGGATTGGCTAAAGCTTGAAGTTCAAGACTCTTCATTTTACATTTTAGTGATCCAAGATCACATTGAGTCCATAGGAAAAGCCAATACTATCAAGGAGGGATGAGGTGTTGCTTAATGAGCCTCTTGCTCAAGTGCTTAATGATATGCTCCAAAATCCTCAGCTACTTTCCCATATCCACAAATGACCTAAACCCTAAGCCAAACTCGGTCATACCGATTCTATCTATCCGGCGCCACTGAGTTTCACTTGTCATTTGCCACTGCCAAACCCTAGCAATTCGGTCCTACCGATAAGGATCTCGGTCTCACCGAGATGGGATTGCAAACTCTCTGTTTCCCTTTCGTAACTTTTTGGTCTCACCGAAAGAGCGAATTGGTCCCACCGAGATTGCAATGTAAACTCTGTGTTTCCTTCTTGTAACTTTTCGGTCTCACCGAAAGAGCGAGTCGGTCCCACCGAGTTTGCCTGACCAACTCTCTGGTCAGCTTATTGCCAAACTCGGTCTCACCGAGTTTGTGCAATCGGTCTCACCGAGATTACGTTATGCCCAAACCCTAACCGAATCGGTCCTACCGAGTTGCATGTCAGTCCCACCGAAATTCCTAACGGTCACTAGGTTTACTATTTCGGTCCGACCGAGTTTTCTGATTCGGTCCCACCGAGATTGGTAAATTGTGTGTAACGGTTGGATTTTGTGTGAAGGCTATAAATACCCCTCCACCTCCTCTTCACTCGTGGAGAGAGCTATCAGACTAAGCCTACACTTCCAGCATCCTATTTCTGAGAGAGAACTACCTACTCATGTGTTGAGGCCAAGATATTCCATTCCTATCATATGAATCTTGATCTCTAGCCTTCCCCAAGTTGCTTTGCACTCAAATCTTCTTTCCACCAGATCCAAATCCTATGAGAGAGAGTTGAGTGTTGGGGAGACTATCATTTGAAGCACAAGAGCAAGGAGTTCATCATCAACACACCATTTGTTACTTCTTGGAGAGTGGTGTCTCCTAGATTGGCTAGGTGTCACTTGGGAGCCTCCGACAAGATTGTGGAGTTGAACCAAGGAGTTTGTAAGGGCAAGGAGATCGCCTACTTTGTGAAGATCTACCGCTAGTGAGGCAAGTCCTTCGTGGGCGATGGCCATGGTGGGATAGACAAGGTTGCTTCTTCGTGGACCCTTCGTGGGTGGTTGCTTCTTCGTGGACCCTTCGTGGGTGGAGCCCTTCGTGGACTCGCGCAACCGTTACCCTTCGTGGGTGGAGCCCTCCGTGGGCTCGCGCAACCGTTACCCTTCGTGGGTTGAAGTCTCCATCAACGTGGATGTAGGATAGCACCACCTATCCGAACCACGGGAAAAACATCCGTGTCTCCGATTGCGTTTGAATTCTCCAAACCCTTCCCTTTACATTCTTGCAAGTTGCATGCTTTACTTTCCGCTGCCTATATACACTTTGCATACTTGCTTGATATGTATTATGAGTGTTGAAATTATGCTTAAACTCCACTCAAACCGAAAAGCTTAAAAATTGCAACTTTGGCATGAAGTGTCTAATCACCCCCCTCTGGACACATCTACTTCAAGGTCCTACACCCTCGGCCTCCCCCGTTTGGGCGGCCTTCCTCTTCTCTCCTCCCTCCACTGGAGAGGGAGAGTCTTCTTCTTCCTCCTCCTCGTTCTCGTGGGAGGAGGGCGCCTCGGACTCGTCAGATGACGAGTCCGACACCACCATGTTACGGGCACTCTTTCGAGTCCCCGTGGTCTTCTTCTTCTTGACCTTCTTCTCCGGCACCACATAAGGCGCCGGGGCCAGCAGCTTCACCAATAAAGCTGGGGTTGGATCTTTGGGCGGCGGAGCCGGACAGTTAATCGGCTCGGCTATCACCCACCAAGCCTGTCAGAGGAAAGGGAGTTCAGATCCCGCATAGTGTCAAACTATGAAAAAAAGGCTTAACATCCTGTGAAGGGTGTAGATGGCATACCTTGCTAGCGTGACGCTGCGAGCTATATCCACGGTCCTCGGAAGCGGATGCGGGAGCCTCGGCGCCCTTGAATAGCACCTTCCAGGCGTCTTCATACGTCGTGTTGAAGAGCCTGTTGAGGGTTTGGTGCTGTGCCGGGTCGAACTCCCACAGATTAAAATCCCGTTGTTGGCACGGGAGGATCCGGCGGACGAGCATAACCTGGATTATATTAACAAGCCGGACTGGCTTGTTCACCAGGGACTGGATGCATGTTTGCAATCCGGTCACCTCTTTTTCATCACCCCACGACAGGCCCGTCTCTTTCCAGGACATAAGCCGCGTGGGGGGTCCGGATCGGAACTCAGGGGCTGCGGTCCATTCCGGATCGCGTGGCTCGTTGATATAAAACCACCCGGCTTGCCATCCCTTTAGGGTCTCCACAAAAGAGCCCTCGAACCATAGGACGTTGGCCATCTTGCCCGCCATAGCGCCTCCGCACTCTGCCTGGCTGCCGCGCACCACCTTGGGCTTGACGTTGAAGGTCTTGAGCCAGAGGCCGAAATGGGGGCGGACGCGGAGAAAGGCCTCGCACACGACGATAAACGCCGAGATGTTGAGGATGAAGTTTGGAGCCAGATCGTGGAAGTCCAGGTCGTAGAAGAACATGAGCCCCCGGACAAATGGATGGAGTGGAAAACCTAGTCCGCGGAGGAAGTGGGGGAGAAACACGACCCTCTCATGGGGCCTTGGGGTGGGGATAAGCTGCCCCTCTTCGGGAAGCCGGTGCGCGATGTCCTTGGACAGGTATCCGGCCTTCCTTAGCTTTTTTACTTTACCCTCCGTAACGGAGGAGACCATCCATTTGCCTCCCGCTCCGGACATTGCTGGAGAAGGTTGAGGTGGGATGTGCGGGCTTGGGCGCTGGAGCTCGGGTGCGCGAGAGATGGATAGGCAAGGGAGGAAGAAGGCGTAGGTAAAAAGGGTGGATCCTTATCCCCTTATATAGGCGGATGCGGTTATGCGTCCCCACCTACCTAATAAAACTCGCTTGCCTCCCGAGCGCCGTGATAAATGGCGCGGTTGGGTTACCCACGTCCGTATTGATGAGAATCCCGTAAAAAGGGTACACGGTCTCTGCTTTGACAAGACGTGCCAAGGAAACCGCCTCGCAAAACATGCTGAGGAGGAAAAGTAAAAACGATTCGAGTAAAGGGCTTGGTTGTGGTGTGATGGCGCACTGCAGAATACGTCAGCAGATTTGATTTGTGTCAATATTATTCTCTCTATGGCAATATGTGGAAGCTTATTTTACAGAGCCGGACACTACTCTTGGTGTTTACAATCTTCTATGAAGGACTTGGAGGAGGAACCCGCCTTGCAATGCCGAAGACAATTTGCGCGCCGGACTCGTCGTCATTGAAGCCTGGTTCAGGGGCTACTGAGGGAGTCCTGGATTAGGGGGTGTTCGGGTAGCCGGACTATACCTTCAGCCGGACTCCTAGACTATCAAGATACAAGATTGAAGACTTCGTCCCGTATTCGGATGGGACTTTCCTTGGCGTGGAAGGCAAGCTTGGCGATGCGGATATTCAAGATCTCCTATCATTGTAACCGACTCTATGTAACCCTAACCCTATCCGGTGTCTATATAAACCGGAGGTTTTAGTCCGTGGGACAACTTCATCAACTCCATAGACAACAATCATACCATAGGCTAGCTTCTAGGGTTTAGCCTCCTCGATCTCGTGGTAGATCCACTCTTGTACTACCCATATCATCAATATTAATCAAGCAGGACGTAGGGTTTTACCTCCATCAAGAGGGCCCGAACCTAGGTAAAACATCGTGTTTCCTGCCTCCTGTTACCATCCGGCCTAGACACACAGTTCGGGACCCCCTATCCGCGATCCGCCGGTTTGGACACCAACAGCATCGCTCAAGGAAAAGAAGGTGAAGATCGCCGCCAATGCGGAGAAGGCCAAGATGTTGACCTGGAAGGTGGGCTCTTTGGATGTCGACGCAAGAACCATCGAGCAATCCGTCCGCTATCATATGTTGCAGCGGCAGAAAGATTAGTAGTTGGCGGCGGTGGACTGCGAGGACACGGCGGAGGCGTACGCGGACGAGGAGGTGGAGGCTGCTTATGCGGTGGCGACAACACCACCTTGATCGGGGAGCAGACGACTGGGATTGTCGGTCCAGCAGGGCAGAAATGCACGGACTGCCAGACTAATATTCTTTTGGATTCGGGCATGTAAAAACTAAGCACATTTGCCTTTTTTTGTTGTGATCAGACATGCGATCTGGCGTTGGTGTGATCCGGTGCGCTGTGTGGATAGAAATATGTTTGAATTTGAATTTACTGACATATATATACTTCCTTCGTCTCATAATATAAAAATATTTTCTACACTAGTGTGGCGTCGAGACAGAGAGAGTACAAAATAGCGTTGGATGATGGTCTCCCACGTCCGTATCCATGGACAGATGTGGAAGGAAATTTGTGGGTGTGAAAACGATCTAACTCAGCACTAACACTTGACAAATCCTAGTTTCGACAAAATTGCTGGATAAATCCTTGACGAACCAAATGTACTCTATGACGGTCGCACGTGATTAAGTAATGCTCTGATTTCTCTACATGGATCGTGTTAGCAGTTAACAAAACTGTCAATTCAATCAAAAACAAAAAAGCAAAATGATTTCTCCACTCCTACTACCGCGCGCCGTCCTCTTCAATGGCACGACGAGGCGATGCTCCGGCTGTCGGACGGCACGAACGCCAGCGCGACCAGGACGGCCATTAGCCCCACGGGGACCAGCAGCAGCAGCGACGGCGGAGGTGGGAGCGGCGGCAGGACCAGCGGCAGGAACACCAGCAGCGCGGTCAGGCAGAGGAACAGCGCGGCCAGCTCCGCCGTGAAGTACCCCGCTGTCGCGGCGGGCGCCCTCTGCCCTTGCGGCGCCGCCCGTTTCCCCTCCCCGCAGCGCGCCCGCCCTCCTCCGCGGCCGGCCATGGAACCGCTCCTCCTCGCCCTCCTCTCCGTCCACATTCGGTCGCCGCGGACCGTCCCAATTCCAAGCGGAGAGCAACGAGTATGTCCGCCACCGCTTGATTGTATCAGCAGCAGACAACTTGTACGTGGTACATATAGGGACTAACCAGAAGGGCTTGCTACTTGTTGCAATGGATTGTGATCGAAGATAGCTCTGAATTCGGACGGCACGATGGCCAAGGACAGATACTGGTGGTGTGGGCGTGGGTGCGCGAGTGCGGGGTCGATCGGGCTGCCCCGGATGCGCCACTGTACCCGTCGGCCAATTGGCCTGTGTTGGGGGGCAGACCCAGAAGATTTGGAGGCCCGGGTGCAATGTATCGGGCGCCTTTGGCACCTAGGGTCAGCTGGTCACCTTTGATGGCTGCTTTCCCCCCCGGTGATGCAAGCAGACGAGACAGCCTCACATGGCCGCCGCCGATTCAGTCTTGTTAAGGTTATACAGGTTCTTCCCCCCTGCCGAGAGAGAATCCCGTCCGTCCAACAATCTCGTCTCGTGGTCTCTTTACTTATCGGGTGGGGTGCTAGCTAGATAGATAGCGTAGCTAATGGGGTGTAATTATGCCCTGTTGACAGTCTCCAGTAAGGATGATTTGAAGTTATTTAGTACTAGTAATTAGTTTCCGGTAATGGCCTCGATGTACTGGCTGGATTGATAGCCGGTCGTTGCAAGATCTCAAGCGAGATGTGCAGTATCTCTTCACCGATACTCCCTCCCGTTGGGCCTTGCAGGGACATGGCAAGATCAAGATAAAGATAATCAGACCGGAAGCCATGGATTTTGTGCATGCACCGGATATTTCTGGCCGATTAAACAAGGCGACCGTGCTGTACTCCCAGAATCGTATCAGCGTATCAGCATGCAGCTGGGTTCAGAGAGCAGCGGCTTTTCTTATGGTAAAGCGAGCGAGCGCAAGTTGTCTGGGGCTGGATTTGGAGCATATTGGACGGGATTGCATGCGAATTATGTAGATGGCTTGCTTGCTTCCGTGTGCGCGCGCTTGTGTTTTGTGCGATGCTGAAAGTGTTGACGGAGCAACCGGGATGTGAATGGTTACTGTAGGATTTATGCATCAGCACTAGCGGAGCACTAAGGAAAAGCTGGGCGGGCCAAGTTAAAGGAGTGCCAACAAAAATTCAAATTCTGAACCATATATTACTATGTCGGCATAGTCAGTTTCAGGTACATTTGTTCTCATTCATTACAAAATCAGCGGATGAATAGATATTTAAAAAAGGTGTGGCTAGATCTCAATCAACTAAGATATAAAAAGTCTCAGTCAAGCGACATTACATGCAAGAGAGAAAAAGAAAATCAGAAAAAAAATTACACGGATCTCAATGTAAGATCTCCCGGATATAGCATCGACTGAGACTTGCCAAAGTCGCAGTCATCTGAGACTTAGCAAGAATGATACATAACGGTCCTCGACCCGCTATATATATAAAGCAACGATTATACAACAAGTGCTACAACTCGACACCACATCACACACACCCAAAACAAAATATAACGGTGCAAAAAAATGACAACGCCACCTAAATCACACACGAAGAGATGAAGACACGCCCGATAAACCGAGGACTCCAAGACCACACCTTCAAGAAGGTCACGACACCGGAGTGTTGCCGCCGCCTGATCCAAACGATCAAGGTCTTCACCCGGAGCCACCCAAAGGACGGAGAGAAGTCGCGACGATATCTTCAGGAAGGATACGCCGCCCACAAGCACCGCCGTCATCGGCCTGGCCACAACCAGGCATGGGAATGACCCCTCGCAAGAAATTTCTGCCTCCGAAATGTGGTGCGACCAAACGCTCCCGCCACACCACCCACATAGAACGTCGAGCACCGGTCCCTGTGCCGCCCTCGCGACCATGACAACCAGCCCGCACCTGAGCCGCGGTCTTCGCCACGAGCACTGTGATGTCTACTACGCAACCTTCTTCTTGTAGACTCGTGTTGGGCCTCCAAATGCAGAGTTTTGTAGGACAGTAGCAAATTTTCCTCAAGTGGATGACCTAAGATTTATCAATCCGTGGGAGGCATAGGATGAAGATGGTCTCTCTCAGACAACCCTGCAGCCAAATAACAAAGAGTCTCTTGTGTCCCCAACACACCCAATACAATGATAAATTGTATAGGTGCACTAGTTCGGCGAAGAGATTGTGATACAAGTGCAATATGGATGGTAGATATAGGTTTTTATAATTTGAAAATATAAAAACAGTAAGGTAACAAATGGTAAAAGTGAGCAAAAACGGTATTGCAATGCTTCGAAACAAGACCTAGGGTTCATACTTTCACTAGTGCAAATTCTCTCAACAATGATAACATAATTAGATCATGTAAGAACCCCTCAACATGCAACAAAGAGTCACTCCAAAGTCACTAATAGCGAAGAACAAACGAAAAGATCGTTGTAGGATACGAAACCACCTCAAAGTTATTCTTTCTGATCGATTTATTGGGCTATTCCTATACGTGTCACAAAACAGCCCCAGAGTTCGTACTAAAATAACATCTTAAGACACACATCAACCAAAACCCTAATGTCACCTATATACTCCAATGTCACCACAAGTATCCGTGGGTTTGATTATACGATATGCATCACACAATCTTAGATTCATCTATTCAAATCAACACGAAGAACTTCAAAGAGTGCCCCAAAGTTTCTACCGGAGAATCAAGACGAAAATGTGTGCCAACCCCTATGCATAAGTTCACAAGGTCACATAACCCGCAAGTTGATCACCAAAACATACATCAAGTAGATCACGTGAATATCCCATTGTCACCACAAATAAACACATGCAAGACATACATCAAGTGTTCTCAAATCCTTAAAGACTCAATCCGATAAGATAACTTCAAAGGGAAAACTTAATCCATTACAAGAAAGTAGAGGGGGAGAAACATCATAAGATCCAACTATAATAGCAAAGCTCGCGGTACATCAAGATCGTGCCAAATCAAGAACACGAGAGAGAGAGAGAGAGAGAGAGAGAGAGAGAGATCAAACATATAGCTACTGGTACATACCCTTAGCCCCGAGGGTGAACTACTCTCTCCTCGTCATGGAGAGCGCCGAGATGATGAAGATGGCCACCGATGATGATTTCCCCCTCCGGCAGGGTGCCGAAATAGGGTCATGATTGGTTTTTGGTGGCTACAGAGTCTTCAGCGGCGGAACTCCCGATCTCGGTTCTGTTCTGGAGGTTTGGGGATATATAAGAGGTGTTGGCATCAAGAACAAGCCAGGGAGTCCACGAGGGGCCCATAAGGTCGGAGGGCGCGCCCTAGGGGGGTGGGGGCACCCTCCACCCTTGTGGAGGCCTCGGGACTCCTCTGGTGCATCTCCGGTACTCCATGGGGTTCTTTTGGCCCAAAAACAATCGTCGTAAAGTTTCAAGTCAATTGGACTCCGTTTGATATCCCTTTCCTGCGAAACTCAAAAATAAGGAAAAAACAAAAACCAGCACTGGGCTCTAGATTAATAGGTTAGTCCCAAAAAATTATATAAAATAGCATATAAATGCATATAAAAACATTCAAGATTGATAATATAATAGCATGGAACAATCAAAAAATAATAGATACGTTGGAGACATATCAAGCATCCCCAAGCTTAATTCCTGCTCGTCCTCTAGTAGGTAAATGATAAAAACAGAATTTTTGATGTGGAATGCTACCTAACATATTTATCCATGTAGTTTTTCTTTATTGTGGCATGAATATTCAGATCCATAAGATTCAAAACAAAAGTTACTATTGACATAAAAACAATAATACTTCAAGCATACTAACAAGGCAATTATGTCTTCTCAAAATAACATGGCCAAAGAAAGCTTATCCCTACAAAATCATATAGTCTGGCTATGCTTCATCTTCATCACACAAAATATTCAAATCATGAACAACCCCGATGAAAAGCTAAGCAATAGTTTCATACTTTTGATATTCTCAAACTTTTTCAACTTTCACGCAATACATGAGCATGAGCCATGGACATAGCACTATAGGTGGAATAGAAGGTGGTTGTGGAGAAGACAAAAAGAAGGAGATAGTCTCACATCAACTAGGCGTATCTGAAGGAAATATGCTCTAGAGGCAATAATAAAGTTGTTATATATATTTCCTTATATCGTGATAAATGTTTATTATTCATGCTAGAATTGTATTAACCGAAAACTTAGTACATATGTGAATACATAGACAAACAGAGTGACACTAGTATGCCTCTACTTGACTAGCTCGTTAATCAAAGATGGTTAAGTTTCCTAGCCATAGACATGAGTTGTCATTTGATGAATAGGATCACATCATTAGAGAATGATGTGATTGACTTGACCCATCCGTTAGCTTAGCACTATGATCGTTTAGTTTATTGTTATTGCTTTCTCCACAACTTATACATGTTCCTATAACTATGAGATTATACAACTCCCAAATACCGAAGTAACACTTAGTGTGCTATCAAACATCACAATGTAACTGGGTGATTATAAAGATGCTCTACAGGTGTCTCCGATGGTATTTGTTGAGTTGGCATAGATCGAGATTAGGATTTGTCACTCCGATTGTCGGAGAGATGTCTTTGGGCCCTCTCGGTAATGCACATCACTATAAGCTTTGCAAGCAATGTGACTAATGAGTTAGTTGCGGGATGTTGCATTACGAAACGAGTAAAGAGACTTGCAGGTAACGAGATTGAACTAGGTATGATGATACCAACGATCGAATCTCGGGCAAGTAACATACCGATGACAAGGGAACAAACGTATGTTGTTATGCGGTTTGACCGATAAAGATCTTCGTAGAATATGTAGGAACCAATATCAGCATCCAGGTTCCGCTATTGGTTATTGACCGGAGAAGAGTCTCAGTCATGTCTACATAGTTCTCGAACCCATAGGGTCCGCACGCTTAATGTTCGATGATGATATGTATTATGAGTTATGTGATTTGATGTACCGAAGATAGTTCGGAGTCTCGGATGTGATCACGGACATGACGAGGAGTCTCGAAATGGACGAGACATAAAGATTGATATATTGGAAGGCTATGTTTGGACACCAGAAAGGTTTCGAATAGGTTCGGGCATTTTCCGGAGTACCGAGGGGTTACTGGAACCCCCCGGGGAGTTAATGGGCCTTAATGGGCCATGGTGGGAGAGAGGAGGAGGCGGCCAGATGGGAGGTGCGCGGCCCCCAAGCCCAATCCGAATTGGGAAGGGGGGCGCCCCCCTTTCCTTCTCTCCCTCTCCCTCTTCCTTCTTCTCCTACTCCAAATAGGGAAGGGGGAACCTACTCCTACTAGGAATAGGAATCCCCCCTTGGGGCGCGCCATAGGAGGCCGGCCCTCCCCTCCTCCACTCCCTTATATATAGAGGAGGGGGCACCCCATAGACACACAAGTTGATCTCTTAGCCGTGTGCGGTGCCCCCCTCCACAGATTTCCACCTCGGTCATATTGTCGTAGTGCTTAGGCGAAGCCCTGCATTGGTAACTTCATCATCACCGTCACCACGCCGTCATGCTGATGAAACTCAACCTCTTCCTCAACTAGATCAAGATCTCGAGGGACGTCATCGAGATGAACGTGTGTTGAACGCAGAGGTGCTATACGTTCGGTGCTTGGATCGGTTGGATCGTGAAGATGTTGGACTACACCAACCGCGTTACATGCTTCCGCTTTCGGTCTACGAGGGTACGTGGACACACTCTCTCGTCTCGTTGCTATGCATCTCCTAGATAGATCTTGCGTGATCGTAGGTAAAAAATTTGAAATACTGTGTTCCCCAACAGTGACATCCGAGCTAGGTCTATGCGTAGATATTATATGCACGAGTAGAAAACAAAGGAGTTGTGGGCGTGGGTATATACATATTGCTTGTCGTCACTAGTTGTTTCTTGATTTGGCGGTATTGTTGGATGAAGCGGCCCGAACGGACATTACATGACCGCATTCATGAGACTGATTCTACCAACGTGCTTTGCACACAAGTGGCTGGTGGGTGTCAGTTTCTCCAACTTTAGTTGAATCGGATTCAATGAATAGGGTTCTTTCTGAAGATCGAAAAGCAATCACTATACCGCGTTGTGGTTTTTGATGTGTAGGTAAGAACAATTCTTGCTAAGCCCGTAGCAGCCACGTAAAACTTGCAACAACAAAGTAGAGGACGTCTAACTTGTTTTTGCAGGGCATGTTATGATGTGATATGGTGAAGACGTGATTATATAAATCGTTGTATGAGATGATCATGTTTTGTAACACAGTTATCGGCAACTGGCAGGAGCCATATGGTTGTCGCTTTATTGTATGAAATGCAATCGCCATATAATTGCTTTACTTTATCACTAAGCGGTAGCGATAGTCATAGAAGCAATAGTTGGCGAGACAACAACGATGCCACGATGGAGATCAATGTGTCAAGCCGGTAACGATGGTGATCATGACGGTGCTAATCAGGTGTAATATAGCAGGGTTTTTGCGCGCAAACTACGGATGTGTCGTGTTCTCCACAGGGACTAGGCGACGGTGACTATGCTCGGCTAAAGCTAGGCTAGACAATTTAAGTGACAAATATAGAGAAAATAAACCTAAAGTATCTAAGATCGTTTCGGAAAATCGACGACAAAGTAAATGAAAATAAGCAAAGGGAGATTCAGATTATATTCTCTGTCTTTTTGGTATATTCATAAAACTTGAGAAACTAAAATACTAACACAAGCTAACATCAATGACAACAGAAGTAAAAGGACATGAATGTAACATGACAAGGACACATATATAACTATCAAACATGAACAGATGGAAGAAGCAAGGTTGTAGGACAGAATATATGTATCATATCAAAGACACACACATCTGTATATCACACGTACTGCTAACAAAAATACTACACAATGTAACAAGGTTCTTAAGCAAGAAATGGACAGGGGATATATATAGCTAATTATCAAGCATACAAACTAAGTGACACATGCCACGGTTCAGCTCACAGATCACCAATGTAACACTACAAACACAAGTCTGAAACTGAACACATACACTATAGAAAACAAGTACCAAACTGAGCAAATAACAGGTTTCAAGTACTCTACAAATCTGAACCTTACAAAGTCTTAAACATCTCGCAATACTACAGAAATTTAGAGAGAGAGAAAGAGATAAGGCAGCAGCTGGAGGTTGAGGGAGAAGAAGTGAGGCAGGGGAAGGAGCAGCAGCAGGCAAGGAGGAAGAAGCAGCAGGGGGCGTTGGGAGAAGGAGGAGAGGTTCAGAGAAGAGCTTCGGCAAGGAAGAGCAGCAGGGGGCGGGGAGAAGAAGAGCAGCAGCAGCGTTAGGGGAAGCAGGGTAGGAGGAGCAGAGAGATGAGCAGCGGCAGGGGCGTGAGAGAAGCAGCGAGGTAGGGGAAGGAGCAGTAGCAGATCGGTGCAAGAAGAAGGAGAAGCAGCAAGCAGCGGAAGGAAGGAGAAGGAGCAGTGAGGGAGATGAGGTGCTGATCGCGCGGGGGATGTGTGGCGCTAGAGATGTGAGTGCTGTGGTGATGGTGGTGTCTTGTGGGGCTGATGGATGGGAGGAGCACCACCACGCCGGCCTGACCGTGGCGGCGGACGAAGGTGGAGAAGGAGAGGTGAGGGAAAGACAGAGGTGTAGCCAGGCCCAATTGGATCCCTCCAGCGCCTAGGGATTTTGTTCCCCTCCTCTCATCTGCACTTTGTGATTTGGCCATCTTACTTCTCTTCTTTCTTCGCAAGAAGATCCTCCTACTTCTTTAGCTTGCCCCTGGTAACTTCTTTTCTTCTGGCACAAGTCCATTCTTCCACCTCCTCTTCATTCTCTTAGCCACTAGTCTGGATCTTGAAGTTTATAGTGCCTTTGCGCACTTTTCTGCAAAAGAAACACAATGACTAGTAAATGATTCATTATATGATTTTCATGCAAATATTCAACTAAACTTAGGAAGAATAGATGGGCATAACCCAATGAATGGTATAATTGTATGCCAAAATTATATATATGAAATGTGCATATCAGGTGCTTTGGAGATGGAGATCAAAGGCACAAGATGATGATGGCCATATCATATCACTTATATTGATTGCATGTGATGTTTATCCTTTATGCATCTTACTTTGCTTAATACGACGGTAGCATTATAAGATGATCTCTCACTAAATTTCAAGGTATAAGTGTTCTCCCTGAGTATGCACCTTTGCTATAATTTGTCGTGCTGAGACACCACGTGATGATCGGGTGTGATAAGCTCTATGTTCACATACAACGGGTGCAAGCCAGTTTTGCACAAGCGGAATACTCGGGTTAAACTTGACGAGCCTAGCATATGCAGGTATGGCCTTGGAACACTGAGACCGAAAGGTCGAGCGTGAATCACATAGTAGATATGATCAAAATAGTGATGTTCACCATTGAAAACTACTCCATCTCACGTGATGATCGGACATGGTTTAGTTGATATGGATCACGTGATCACTAGATAATTAGAGGGATGTCTATCTAACTGGGAGTTCTTAAGTAATATGATTAATTGAACTTTAATGTATCATGAACTTAGTACCTGATAGTATTTTTTGCATATCTATGTTGTTGTAGATAAATGGCATGTGTTGTTGTTCCGTTGAATTTTAATGCGTTCCTAGAGAAAGCTAAGTTGAATGATGATGGTAGCAATGCTACCTCTTGAGCACTAGTTGGATTTCCTTGAAGAGGAAAGGATGATGCAGCAAAGTAGCATAAGTATTTCCCTCAGTTTTTGAGAACCAAGGTATCAATCCAGTAGGAGGCTGCGCGCGAGTCCCTCGTACATGCACAAAACAAATAAATCCTCGCAACCAATGCGATAAGGGGTTGTCAATCCCTTCACGGTCACTTACGAGAGTGAGATCTGATAGATATGATAAGATAATATTTTTGTTATTTTTATGATAAAGATGCAAAGTAAAATAAAAGCAAAGTAAAAAATTAAAGGAAATAACTAAGTATTGGAAGAT
Source organism: Triticum monococcum (assembly GCA_034509565.1). Taxonomy (NCBI): domain Eukaryota; kingdom Viridiplantae; phylum Streptophyta; class Magnoliopsida; order Poales; family Poaceae; genus Triticum; species Triticum monococcum. The sequence continues at coordinate 501,394,039 of CM067841.1, forward strand.
AAATATGATGAAGATAGACCCGGGGGCCATAGGTTTCACTAGTGGCTTCTCTCAAGAGCATAAGTATTTTACGGTGGGTGAACGAATTACTGTTGAGCAATTGACAGAATTGAGCATAGTTATGAGAATATCTAGGTATGAGCATGTATATAGGCATCACGTCCAAGACAAGTAGACTGACTCCTGCCTGCATCTACTACTATTACTCCACTCATCACCGCTATCCAGCATGCATCTAGAGTATTAAGTTCATGAAAACAGAGTAACGCCTTAAGCAAGATGACATGATGTAGAGGGATAAAATCATGCAATATGATGAAAACCCCATCTTGTTATCCTCGATGGCAACAATACAATACGTGCCTTGCTGCCCCTACTGTCACTGGGAAAGGACACCGCAAGATTGAACCCAAAGCTAAGCACTTCTCCCATTGCAAGAAAGATCAATCTAGTAGGCCAAACCGAACTGATAATTCGAAGAGACTTGCAAAGATAACCAATCATACATAAAAGAATTCAGAGAAAATTCAAATATTGTTCATAGATAATCTTGATCATAAACCCACAATTCATCGGTCTCAACAAACACACCGCAAAAGAAGATTACATCGAATAGATCTCCACAAGAGAGGGGGAGAACATTGTAATGAGATCCAAAAAGAGAGAAGAAGCCATCTAGCTAATAACTATGGACCCGAAGGTCTGAGGTAAACTACTCACACTTCATCGGAGAGGCTATGGTGTTGATGTAGAAGCCCTCCGTGATGGATGCCCCCTCCGGCGAAGCTCCGGAACAGGCCCCAAGATGGGATCTCATGGATACAGAAGGTTGCGGTGGTGGAATTAGGTTTTTGGCTCCGTCTCTGGTCGTATGGGGGTACGTAGGAATATATAGGAGGAAGGAGTACGTCGGTGGAGCAATAGGGGGCCCACGAGGGTGGAGGGCGCGCCTGGGGGGGGGGGGTAGGCGCGCCCCTACCTCGTGGCCTCCCTATTGGTTGCTTAACGTAGGGTCCAACTCTCCTGGGTCTTGTTCGTTCCAAAAGTCACGTTCCCGAAGGTTTCATTCCGTTTGGACTCCATTTGATATTCCTTTTCTTCGAAACCCTAAAATAGGCAAAAACAACAATTCTGGGCCGGGCCTCCGGTTAATAGGTTAGTCCCAAAAATAATATAAAAGTGGATAATAAAGCCCAATAATGTCCAAAACATTACATAATATAGCATGGAGTAATAAAAAATTATAGATAAGTTGGAGACGTATCAAGCATCCCCAAGCTTAATTCCTGCTCGTCCTCGAGTAGGTAAATGATAAAAAGATAATTTTTTATGTGAAGTGCTACTTGGCATAATTTTAATGTAATTCTTCTTAATTGTGGTATGAATATTCAGATCCAAAAGATTCAAGATAAAAGTTTAATATTGACATAAAAATAATAATACTTCAAGCATACTAACAAAGCAATCATATCTTCTCAAAATAACATGGCCAAAGAAAGTTATCCCTACAAAATCATATAGTCTGGCTATGCTCTATCTTCACCACACAAAGTATTTAAATCATGCACAACCCCGATGACAAGCCAAGCAATTGTTTCATACTTTTGACATTCTCAAACTTCTTCAATCTTCATGCAATACATGAGCGTGAGCCATGGATATAGCACTATATGTGGAATAGAATGGTGGTTGTGGAGAAGACAAAAAAGGGAGAAGATAGTCTCACATCAACTAGGCATATCAACGGGCTATGGAGATGCCCATCAATAGATATCAATGTGAGTGAGTAGGGATTGCCATGCAACGGATGCACTAGAGCTATAAGTATATGAAAGCTCAACAAAAGAAACTAAGTGGGTGTGCATCCAACTTGCTTTCTCATGAAGACCTAGGGCATTTTGAGGAAGCCCATCGTTGGAATATACAAGCCAAGTTCTATAATGAAAAATTCCCACTAGTATATGAAAGTGACGAAATGAGAGACTCCCTATCATGAATATCATGGTGCTACTTTGAAGCACAAGTGTGGTAAAGGATAGTAACATTGTCCCTTCTCGCTTTTTCTCTCATTTTTTTTATTTGGGCCTTTTCTCTCTTTTTCTATGGCCTCTTTTCTTTCCCCTTTTTTTATTTTTCATCCGGAGTCTCATCCCAACTTGTGGGGGAATCATAGTCTCCATCATCCTTTCCTCACTGGGACAATGCTCTAATAATGATGATCATCACACTTTTATTTTCTTACAACTCAACAATTACAACTCGATACTTAGAACAAAATATGACTCTATATGAATGCCTCCGGTGGTGTACCGGGATATGCAATGAATCAAGAGTGACATGTATGAAAGAATTATGAATGGTGGCTTTGCCACAAATACAATGTCAACTACATGATCATGCTAAGCAATATGACAATGATGGAGTGTGTCATAATAAACGGAACGGCGGAAAGTTGCATGGCAATATATCTCGGAATGGCTATGGAAATGCCATAATAGGTAGGTATGGTGGCTGTTTTGAGGAAGGTATATGGTGGGTGTATGATACCGACGAAAGGTGCGCCGTATTAGAGAGGCTAGCAATGGTGGAAGGAAGAAAAGTGCGTATAATCCGTGGACTCAACATTAGTCATAAAGAACTCATATACTTATTGCAAAAACCTACAAGTTATCTAAGCAAAGTATTACACACATGCTCCTAGGGGGATAGATTGGTAGGAAAAGGCCATCGCTCGTCCCCGACCGCCACTCATAAGGAAGACAATCAAAAAATAAATCATGCTCCGACTTCATCACATAACGGTTCACCATACGTGCATGCTACGGGAATCACAAAATTTAACATAAGTATTTCTCAAATTCACAACTACTCAACTAGCGCAACTTTAATATCACCATCTTGATATCTCAAAACAATTATCAAGCATCAAACTTCTCATAGCATTCAACACACTCATAAGAAAGGTTTTACTATTCTTGAATACCAAGCGTATTAGGATTATTTAAGCAAATTACCATGCTATTTAAGACTCTCCAAATAATCTAAGTGAAGCATGAGAGATCAATAGTTTCTATAAAACAATTCCACCACCGTGCTCTAAAAAATATAAGTGAAGTACTAGAGCAAAACTATATAACTCAAATGATATAAGCGAAGCACATAGAGTATTCTAACAAATTCCAAATCATGTATGGCTCTCTCAAAAGGTGTGTACAGCAAGGATGGTTGTGGTAAACTAAAAATCAAAGACTCAAATCATACAAGATGCTCCAAAGCAAAACACATATCATGTGGTGAATAAAAATATAGCTCCAAGTAAAGTTACCAATAGAAGTAGACGAAAGAGGGGATGCCTTCCGGGGCATCCCCAAGCTTTGGCTTTTAGGTGTCCTTAGATTATCTTGGGGGTGCCATGGGCATCCCGAAGCTTAGGCTCTTGCCACTCTTTGTTCCATAATCCATCAAATCTTTATCCAAAACTTGAAAACATCACAACACAAAACTTAAAGTTGAAAATATCGTGAGCTCCGTTAGCGAAAGAAAACAAAATACCACTTCAAGGTACTGTAATGAACTCATTCTTTATTTATATTGGTGTTAAACCTACTGTATTCCAACTTATCTATGGTTTATAAACTATTTTACTAGCCATAGATTCATCAAAATAAGCAAACAACTCATGAAAAACAGAATAGTCTGTAGTAATCTGTAGCTAGCGCAAGATCTGGAACCCCAAAAATTCTAAAATAAATTGCTGGAAGTGAGGAATTTATCTATTAATCATCTTCAAAAATAATTAACTAAATATCACTTTCCAAATAAAAATCGCAGCAGTTCTCGTGAGCGCTAAAGTTTCTGTTTTTTACAGCAAGATAACAAGACTTTCCCCAAGTCTTCCCAACGGTTCTACTTGGCACAAACACTAATTAAAGAAAAAAAACACAACCAAAACAGAGGCTAGGTAAATTATTTATTACTAAACAGGAGCAAAAATCAAGTAATAAAAATAAAATTTGGTTGCCTCCCAACAAGCGCTATCGTTTAACACCCCTAGCTAGGCATAAAAAGCAAGGATAGATCTAGGTATTGCCATCTTTGGTAGGCAATCCATAAGTGGCTCTCATAATAGATTCATAAGGTAATTTAATTTTCTTTCTAGGAAAGTGTTCCATGCCTTTCCTTAACGGAAATTGGAATCTAATATTTCCTTCCTTCATATCAATAATTGCACCAATCGTTCTAAAGAAAGGTCTATCAAGAATAATAGGACATGAAGGATTGCAATCTATGTCAAGACCAATAATATCTACGGGCACATAATTCCTATTTGTGACAATAAGAACATCATTGATTCTTCCCATTGGTTTCTTAATAGTGGAATCCGCGAGGTGCAAGTTTAAAGAGCAATCATCAAAATCACGGAAACCTAACAAATCACACAAAGTCTTTGGAATCGTGGAAACACTAGCACCCAAATCACATAAAGCATATAACTCATGATCTTGAATCTTAATTTTAATAGTTGGTTCCCACTCATCATAAAGTTTTCTAGGGATAGAAACTTCCAACTCAAGTTTTTCTTCATAAGATTGCATCAAGGCATCAATGATATGTTTAGTAAACGCTTTATTTTGACTATAAGCATGAGGAGAATTTAGCACGGATTGCAACAAGGAAATACAATCAATCAAAGAGCAATTTTCGTAATTAAATTCCTTGAAATCCAAAATAGTGGGTTTAGCAACATCTAGGGTTTTAATTTCTTCAATCCCACTTTCATCAAATTTAGCATCAAGATCTAAAAACTCCGAATTTTTGGAACGCCTTCTAGGTAAAGGTGGATCATATTCAGTCCCATCATTATCAAGATTCATATTGCAAAACAAAGATTTAATAGGGGACACATCAATAACTTTTAGATCTTCATCTTTATTTTCATAGGAACTAGAAGAACACGCTCTTATAAAGGCATCTTTCTTAGCGCTCATCCTAGCGGTTCTTTCTTTGCACTCATCAATGGAAATTCTCATGGCTTTGAGAGACTCATTGATATCATGCTTAGGACGAATAGATCTAAGATTTAAAGAATCAACATCAAGAGAAATTCTATCAACGTTCCTAGCCAAATCATCAACTTTAAGCAATTTCTCTTCAAGCAAAGCATTGAAATTCTTTTGCGAATTCATAAATTCCTTTACCCTATTCTCAAATTCAGAGGGCATCTTATTAAAATTTCCATAAGAGTTGTTGTAGGAATTTCCATAATTATTAGAGGGGTTACTAGGATAAGGCCTAGGGTTAAAGTTTCCTCTATACGCGTTGTTGCCAAAATTATTCCTACCAACAAAATTCACATCCATAGATTCATTATTGTTATCAATCAAAGTAGACAAGGGCATATCATTAGGATCAGAAGAAACATTCTTACTAGAAAATAATTTCATAAGTTCATCCATCTTTCCACTCAAAACATTAATTTCTTCTATCGCATGCACCTTTTTATTAGTAGATCTTTCAGTATGCCATTGATAATAATTAACCATAATATTATCTAGGAGTTTAGTAGCTTCTCCTAAAGTGATTTCCATAAAAGTGCCTCCCGCGGCCGAATCTAAAAGAATTCTAGAAGCAAAATTCAATCCGGCATAAACATTTTGTATAATCATCCACAAATTCAAACCATGAGTAGGACAATTACGTATCATTAATTTCATCCTCTCCCAATCTTGTGCAACATGTTCATGATCGAGTTTCTTGAAATTCATAATATCGTTTCTAAGGGAGATGATCTTAGCGGGAGGAAGATACTTAGAGATAAAAGCATCTTTGCACTTGTTCCAAGAATCAATACTATTTTTAGGCAAAGACGAAAACCAAGCTTTAGCACGATCTCTAAGCGAAAACGGAAATAGCTTCAACTTAACAATATCGTTGTCCACATCTTTCTTCTTTTGCATATCACACAAATCAACGAAGCTATTTAGATGGGTAGCGGCATCTTCACTAGGAAGGCCAGAAAACGGATCTTTCATGACAAGATTCAGCCAAGCGGCATTAATTTCATAAGATTCGGCATCGGTAAGAGGAGCAATCGGAGTGCTAATGAAATCATTGTTGTTGGTATTGGTAAAGTCAAACAATTTAGTGTTATCTTGAGCCATCGTGAGAAGCAAGCAATCCAACGCACAAGCAAACAAGAAGCAAGCGGGCAAAAAGAGGCAAATAGAGAAAGAGAGGGAGGATAGAGAGAGAGGGCGAATAAAACAGCAAGGGTGAAGTGGGGGAGAGGAAAACGAGAGGAAAATGGCAAATAATGTAATGCGGGAGATAAGGGTTGTGATGGGTACTTGGTATGTTGACTTTTGCATAGACTCCCCGACAACGGCGCCAGAAATGGCTCGTTGTTGGGAGTCAAATCTTGACTTGCCCGAACCTTCCCGACAACGGTGCCAGAAACCTTCTTGCTACCTCTTGAGCACTGTGTTGGATTTCCTTGAAGAGGAAAGGATGATGCAGCAAAGTAGCGTAAGTATTTCGCTCAGTTTTTGAGAACCAAGGTATCAATCCAGTAGGAGGTTGCGCGCGAGTCCCTCGTACCTACACAAAACAAATAACTCCTCGCAACCAATGCGACAAGGGGTTGTCAATCCCTTCATGGTCACTTACGAGAGTGAGATCTGATAGATATGATAAGATAATATTTTTGGTATTTTTATGATAAAGATGCAAAGTAAAATAAAAACAAAGTAAAAAGCAAAGGAATAACTAAGTATTGGAAGATAAATATGATGAAGATACACCCAGGGGCCATAGGTTTCACTAGTGGCTTCTCTCAAGAGCATACGTATTTTACGGTGGGTGAACGAATTACTGTTGAGCAATTGACAGAATTGAGCATAGTTATGAGAATATCTAGGTATGATCATGTATATAGCCATCACGTCCAAGACAAGTAGACCGAGTCCTGCCTGCATCTACTACTATTACTCCACTCATCAACCGCTATCCAGCATGCATCTAGAGTATTAAGTTCATGAAAATAGAGTCACGCCTTAAGCAAGATGACATGATGTAGAGGGATAAACTCATGCAATATGATGAAAACCCCATCTTGTTATCCTCGATGGCAACAATACAATACGTGCCTTGCTGCCCCTACTGTCACTGGGAAAGGACACCGCAAGATTGAACCCAAAGCTAAGCACTTCTCCCATTGCAAGAAAGATCAATCTAGTAGGCCAAACCAAACAGATAATTCAAAGAGACTTGCAAAGATAACAAATCATACATAAAAGAATTCAGAGAAGATTCAAATATTGTTCATAGATAATCTTGATCATAAACCCACAATTCATCGGTCTCAACAAACACACCGCAAAAAGAAGATTACATCGAATAGATCTGCACAAGAGAGGGGGAGAACATTGTATTGAGATCCAAAAAGAGAGAAGAAGCCATCTAGCTAATAACTATGGACCCGAAGGTCTGAGGTAAACTACTCACACTTCATCGGAGAGGCTATGGTGTTGATGTTGAAGCCCTCCGTGATGGATGCCCCCTCCGGTGGAGCTCCAGAATAGGCCCCAAGATGGGATCTCGTGGATACAAAAGGTTGCGGCGGTGGAATTAGGTTTTTGGCTCTGTCTCTGATCGTTTGGGGGTACGTAGGTATATATAGGAGGAAGGAGTACGTCGGTGGAGCAACAGGGGGCCCATGAGGGTGGAGGGCGCGCTTGGGGGTAGGCGCCCCCCCTACCTCGTGGCCTCCCTGATGGTTGCTTAACGTAGGGTCCAAGTCTCCTGGGTCTTGTTCGTTCCAAAAATCACGTTCCAAAGGTTTCATTCCATTTGGACTCCGTTTGATATTCCTTTTCTTTGAAACCCTAAAATAGGCAAAAACAACAATTCTGGGTTGGGCCTCCGGTTAATAGGTTAGTCCCAAAAATAATATAAAAGTGGATAATAAAGCCCAATAATGTCCAAAACAGTAGATAATATAGCATCGAGTAATCAAAAATTATAGATACGTTGGAGACGTATCAAGCAACTACACGGACTGGGTCCGTAACTTGAGGATTATCCTCATTGTTGCACATAAGAATTACATCCTGGAAGCACCTCTAGGTGCCAAACCCACTGCAGGAGCAACTTCAGATGTTATGAACACCTGGCAGAGCAAAGCTGATGACTACTTGATAGTTCAGTGTGCCATGCTTTACGGCTTAGAACCGAGACTTCAACGATGTTTTGAACGTCATGGAGCATATGAGATGTTCCAGGAGTTGAAGTTAATATTTCAAGCAATTGCCCGGATTGAGAGATATGAAGTCTCTAATAAGTTCTATAGCTGCAAAATGGAGGAGAATAGTTCTTTCAGTGAACACATACTCAGAATGTCTGGGTACCACAATCACTTGACTCGGCTGGGAGTTAATCTTCCGGTTGATAGTGTCATTGACAGAGTTCTTCAATCACTGCCACCAAGCTACAAAAGCTTCGTGATGAACTATAATATGCAAGGGATGGATAAGACAATTTTCGAGCTCTTCGCAATGCTAAAGGCTACAGAGGTAGAAATCAAGAAGGAGCATCAAGTGTTGATGGTCAACAAGACCACCAGTTTCAAGATGAAGGGCAAAGGGAAGAAGGGAAACTTCAAGAAGAACGGCAAGCAAGTTGCTGCTCAAGTGAAGAAGCCCAAGTCCGGACCTAAGCCTGTGACTGAGTGCTTCTACTGTAAAGGGACTGGTCACTGGAAGCGGAACTGCCCCAAGTATTTGGCGGATAAGAAGGATGGGAAAGTGAAAGGTACATTTGATATGCATGTTATTGATGTGTACCTTACTAATGCTCGCAGTAGCGCCTGGGTATTTGATACTGGTTTTGTTGCTAATATTTGCAACTCGAAACATGAGCTACAGATTAAGCGAAGATTGGCTAAGGACGAGGTGACGATGCGCGTGGGAAATGGTTCCAAAGTCGATGTGCTCGCCGTCGGCACGCTACCTCTACATCTACCTTTGGGATTAGTTTTAGACCTGAATAATTGTTATTTGGTGCAAGCGTTAAGCATGAACATTATATCTAGATCTTGTTTGATGCAAGATGGTTATTCATTTAAATAGGAGAATGATGGTTGTTCTATTTATATGAGCAATATCTTTTATGGTCCTGCGCCCTTGATGAGTGGTCTATTTTACTAAATCTTGATAGTAGTGATACACATATTCATAGTATTGAAGCCAAAAGATATAAGTTTAATAATGATAGTGCAACTTATTTGTGGCACTACCGTTTAGATCATATTGGTGTAAAGCGCATGAAGAAACTCCATGCTGATGGGCTTTTGGAACCACTTGATTATGAATCACTTGATGCTTTAGAACCATGCCTCATGGGCAAGATGACTAAGACTCCGTTCTCCGAAACAATGGAACGAGCAACAGACTTATTGGAAATAATACATACTGATGTATGCGGTCCGATGAGTGTTGATGCTTGTGGCGGGTATCGTTATTTACTGACCTTCACAGATGATTTAAGCAGATATGGGTATATCTACTTGATGAAACATAAGTCTGAAACATTTGAAAAGTTCAAAGAATTTCAGAGTGAAGTGGAAAATCATCATAACAAGAAAACTAAGTTTCTACTATCTGATCGTGGAGGTGAATATTTGAGTTATGAGTTTGGTCTTCATTTGAAACAATGCAGAATAGTTTCGCAACTCACGCCACCTGGAACACCATAGCGTAATGGTGTGTTTGAACATCGTAACCACACTTTATTAGATATGGTGCGATCTATGATGTCTCTTACTGATTTACCGCTATCATTTTGGGGTTATGCTTTAGAGACGGATGCATTCACGTTAAATAGGACACCATCGATATCCGTTGAGACGACACCATATGAACTGTGGTTTCGCAAGAAACCCAAGTTGTCATTTCTTAAAGTTTGGGGCTGCGATGCTTATGTGAAAAAGCATCAAGCTGATAAGCTCAAACCCAAATCGAAGAAATGTGTCTTCATAGGATACCCAAAGGAGACTGTTGGGTACACCTCTATCACAAATCCGAAGGCAAGATATTCGTTGCTAAGAATGGATCCTTTCTAGAGAAGGAGTTTCTCTCGAAAGAAGTGAGTGGGAGGAAATTAGAACTTGATGAGGTAACTGTACCTGCTCCCTTATTGGAAAGTAGTTCATCACAGAAATCAGTTCCGGTGATTCCTACACCAATTAGTAAGGAAGCTAATGATGATGATCATGAAACTTCTGATCAAGTTACTACCGAACCTCATAGGTCAACCCGAGTAAGATCCGCACCAAAGTGGTACGGTAATCCTGTTCTGGAGGTCATGTTACTCGACCATGACGAACCTATGAACTACGATGAAGCAATGATGAGCCCAGATTCCGCAAAATGGCTTGAGGCCATGAAATCTGAGATGGGATCCATGCATGAGAACAAAGTGTGGACTTTGGTTGACTTTCCCGATGATCGGCAAGCCATAGATAATAAATGGATCTTCAAGAAGAAGACTGACGCTGATGATAATGTTACTGTCTACAAAGCTCGACTTATTGTGAAAGGTTTTCGACAAGTTCAAGGAGTTGACTATGATGAGACGTTCTCACCCGTAGCGATGCTTAAGTCCGTCCGAATCATGTGAGCAATTGCCGCATTTTATGATTATGTAATTTGGCAAATGGATGTCAAAACTGCATTCCTTAATGGATATCTTAAAGAAGAGTTGTATATGATGCAACCAGAAGGTTTTGTCGATCCAAAAGGTGCTAACAAAGTGTGTCAGCTCCAGCGATCCATTTATGGACTAGTGCAAGCATCCCAGAGTTGGAATATATGCTTTGATAGTGTGATCAAAGCATATGGTTTTGTACAGACTTCTGGAGAAGCCTGTATTTACAAGAAAGTGAGTGGGAGCTCTGTAGCATTTCTGATATTATATGTGGATGACATATTTTTGATTGGAAATGATACTGAATTTCTGAATAGCATAAAAGGATACTTGAATAAGAATTTTTCAATGAAAGACCTCGGTGAAGCTGCTTATATATTGGGCATCAAGATCTATAGAGATAGATCAAGACGCTTAATTGGATTTTCACAAAGCACATACCTTGATAAAGTTTTGAAGAAGTTCGAAATGGATCAAGCAAAGAAAGGGTTCTTGCCTGTGTTACAAGGTGTGAAGTTGAGTCAGACTCAATGCCCAACCACTACAGAAGATAGAGAGAAAAATGAAAGTCATTCCCTATGCTTCAGCCATAGGTTCTATCATGTATGCAATGCTGTGTACCAGACCTGATGTGTGCCTTGCTATTAGTTTAGCAGGGAGGTACCAAATTAATCCAGGAGTGGATCACTGGACATCGGTACAGAATATCCTGAAATACCTGAAAAGGACTAAGGATATGTTTCTCGTTTATGGAGGTGACAAAGAGTTCGTCGTGAATGGTTATGTTGATGCGAGCTTTGACACAGATCCGAATGACTCTAAGTCACAAACCGGATACGTATTTTTATTGAATGGTGGAGCTATCAGTTGGTGCAGTTCTAAGCAAAGCGTCGTGGCGGGATCTACGTGTGAAGCGGAATACATAGCTGCTTCGGAAGCAGCAAATGAAGGAGTTCATATACGATCTACGTGTCATACCTAGTGCATCAGGTCCAATGAAAATCTTTTGTGACAATACTGGTGCAATTGCCTTAGCAAAGGAATCCAGATTTCACAAGAGAACCAAGCACATCAAGAGACGTTTCAATTCCATCCGTGATCAAGTCAAGGAGGGAGACATAGAGATTTGCAAGATACATACGGATATGAATGTTGCAGACCCATTGACTAAGCCTCTCTCACGAGCAAAACACGATCAGCACCAAGACTCCATGGGTGTTAGAATCATTACAATGTAATCTAGATTATTTAACTCTATTGCAAGTGGGAGACTGAAGGAAACATGCCCTAGAGGCAATAATAAAGTTATTATTTATATTTCCTTATATCATGATAAATGTTTATTATTCATGCTAGAATTCACTACAAAAAAGACACTTCCGTGATGATACGTGTTTGTCACAGTAGGTCACGTTTTCTATCATGCATGTACATCCATGGCAATTTTATGATAGAATCAAGATTGTCATACCTATGTTGCCGTAGAAGTGTTCCATGACATTACCAAAATTATCATCACAGAAGTGTCCATTTCCATGACAACAAATCGCGCGTCATAGAAGTGCTTTCGTAAAGGGTGACCGACACGTGGCATCCACCGTAACGGAATGTCGTTAAGCTATCGGGTCCGGTTTTTGATCCGATAACCCGTTAACAGCCCGGACCAATGGGGATTTTCCAAGTGTAAAATACTCATTGGCCGGAGGAAACACGTGTCTGCTCACTGTTGGGACAGATGTCATCCACTCATTGGAGAGGAGGCGTCTATGATAAGTCGACATGTGGCACGACCCAACAGAGGCCCATTCTAGTGAAAAGGCCGACCCAGCTAAAGGCCCACCATGTTTTTTCAGGCACTAGTGGGCTGGCCCGTTAACAGCCTGCCATGTTTTGGGCCAAATTGAGGCCCATACCAGATCAGGCCCGTTCACAGGCTACCGTGTTTTGGGCCAAATTACGGCCCATATGGATTAGGCCCATTAATAGGTCACTGTTCTTTTGGGCCCATTCTAAGATAGGTTTGTATTTCAGCCTATTAAATGCTTGTTTACCAGTTCGGCCCGATAATAGTTTTGGCCTGTGAGCGGCTCGTGGTGCATCTGGGACGTTGTCGGCCCGGTTTAACTTTAGGTCATTTAACGGCCCATGCAGACACTGGGCTATTACTTGTCTGACGTAACTTTAGGCCTCTTAACAGCCCGTAGTCTTCGTGGATAAATTTCAGCCCAACTGGCCTACCGGCCTGTTAATGGCCCATGTAACAGTTGGGCCTAATTACAGCCCGCGTTGAATACGGCCTACTTACAACCCATTGGCTAATGGCCCATGGCACTTTTAGGCCTATGGCCCGCGTAGATACCGGCCTGTTTAAAGCCCAGAATTTTATTGGGCCAAACAGGCCCGAGACATATTTTGGCCTGTTAACTGCTCGTCCTATTTGGGCCAAACATGGGCATTAGGCAGTTTCGGCCTGTATTGGCTCATGAATTTTTTGGCTCAATGCTAGCCCAATCTAGGTTTTAGCCTGTTAAAAGCCCATTGTATTCTCTGGCCCAGCTGGCCAGAACTTTACTCGGCCTGTTAAAGGCGGGAAACAACCTTAAGGTTTAGACCTGCTAATGGCCCAAGATGATTATAGGCCCACGTTTTGGCCCATATGAGCAACGGGTGATACGTCTCCAACGTATCTATAATTTTTGATTGCTCCATGCTATATTATCTACTGTTTTAGACATTATTGGGCTTTATTATCCACTTTTATATTATTTTTGGGACTAACCTATTAACCGGAGGCCCAGCCCGGAATTGTTGTTTTTTTGCCTGTTTTAGGGTTTCGAAGAAAAGGAATATCAAACGGAGTCCAAACGGAATGAACCTTCGGGAACGTGATTTTCTCACCGAATACAACTCAGGAGACTTGGACCCTACGTCAAGCCAATTAACAGGAGGCCACGAGGTAGGGGGCGCGCCTGCCCCCCCCCCCCCCGCATGCGCGCCCTCCACCCTCGTGGGCCCCCTGTTGCTCCACCGACGTACTTCTTCCTCCTATATATATCCACGTACCCCCAAACAATCAGATACGGAGCCAAAAACCTAATTCCACCGCCGCAACTTTCTGTATCCACGAGATCCCATCTTGGGGCCTGTTCCGAAGCTCCGCCGGAGGGGGCATCGATCACGGAGGGCTTCTAGATCATCATCCAAGCCCCTACGATGAAGTGTGAGTAGTTTACTTCAGACCTACGGGTCCATAGTTAGTAGCTAGATGGCTTCTTCTCTCCTTTTGGATCTCAATACAATGTTCTCCCCCTCTCTCGTGGAGATCTATTCGATGTAATCTTCTTTTTGCGGTGTGTTCATTGAGACTGATGAATTGTGGGTTTATGATCAAGTCTATCTATGAATAATATTTGAATCTTCTCTGAATTCTTTTATGTATGATTGGTTATCTTTGCAAGTCTCTTCGAATTATCAGTTTGGTTTGGCCTACTAGATTGGTTGTTCTTGCCATGGGAGAGGTGCTTAGCATTGGGTTCGATCTTGCGGTGTCCTTTCCCAGTGACAGAAGGGGCAGCAAGGCACGTATTGTATCGTTGCCATTGAGGATAACAAGATGGTGTTTTTATCATATTGCATGAAACTATCCCTCTACATCATGTCATCTTGCTTAAGGCGTTACTCTGTTTTTAACTTAATACTCTAGATGCATGCTGGATAGCGGTCGATGAGTGGAGTAATAGTAGTAGATGCAGGCAGGAGTCATTCTACTTGTCTCGGACGTGATGCCTATATACATGATCATACCTATATATTCTCATAACTATGCTCAATTCTGTCAATTGCTCAACAGTAATTTGTTCACCCACCATAGAATACTTATGCTCTTGAGAGAAGCCACTAGTGAAACCTATGGCCCCCGGGTCTCTTTCTCATCATATCAATCTCCATCACTTTATTATTGCTTTGCTTTTTTACTTTTCACTTTGCATCTCTATACCAAAAATACCAAAAAATATTATTTATCATCTCTATCAGATCTCACTTTCGTAAGTGACCGTGAAGGGATTGACAACCCCTAAGCGCGTTGGTTGCGTTGAGCTATTGTTTTTGTGTAGGTACGAGGGACTCACGCGTAGCCTCCTACTAGATTGATACCTTGGTTCTCAAAAACTGAGGGAAATACTTACGCTACTTTGCTGCATCATCCTCTCCTCTTCGGGGAAATCCAACGCAGTGCTCAAGAGGTAGCAAGAAGAATTTCTGGCGCCGTTGCTAGGGAGTCTGTACAAAAGTCAGCATACCAAGTACCCATCACAATCCCTATCTCCCGCATTACATTATTTTCCATTTGCCTCTCGTTTTCCTCTCCCCCCAATTCACCCTTGCCATTTTATTCGCCCTCTCTCTCTATCCTCCCTCTCTTTCTCTATTTGCCTCTTTTTGCTCGCTTGCCTTTTTGTTTGCTTGTGTGTTAGTTTGCTTGTGTGTTAGTTTGCTTGTTTGTCGTGATGGCTCAAGATAATACTAAATTGTGTGACTTCACCAATACCAACAACAATGATTTCCTTAGCACTCCGATTGCTCCTCTTACCGATGCTGAATCTTGTGAAATTAATACTGCTTTGCTAAATCTTGTCATGAAAGATCTGTTCTCCGGCCTTCCTAGTGAAGATGCCGCTACCCATCTTAATAGCTTTGTTGATTTGTGTGACATGCAAAAGAAGAAAGATATCGATAATGATATTGTTAAATTGAAGCTATTTCCTTTTTCTCTTAGAGATCGTGCTAAAGCTTGGTTTTCGTCTTTGCCTAAAAATAGTATTGATTCATGGAACAAGTGCAAAGATGCTTTTATCTCTAAGTATTTTCCTCCCGCTAAGATCATCTCTCTTAGAAATGATATTATGAATTTTAAGCAACTTGATCATGAACATGTTGCACAAGCTTGGGAGAGAATGAAATTAATGATACGTAATTGCCCTACTCATGGTTTAAATTTGTGGATGATTATACAAATTTTTTATGCCGGATTGAATTTTGCTTCTAGAAATCTTTTAGATTCGGCCGCGGGAGGCACTTTTATGGAAATCACTTTAGGAGAAGCTACTAAACTCCTAGATAATATTATGGTTAATTATTCTCAATGGCGTACTGAAAGATCTAGTAAAAAGGTGCATGCGATAGAAGAAATTAATGTTTTGAGTGGAAAGATGGATGAACTTATGAAATTATTTGCTAATAAGAGTGTTTCTTCTGATCCTAATGATGTGCCCTTGTCTACTTTGATTGAGAATAATAATGAATCTATGGATGTGAATTTTGTTGGTAGGAACAATTTTGGTAACAACGCGTATAGAGGAAATTTCAACCCTAGGCCTTATTCTAGTAATCCCTCTAATAATTATGGTAATTCCTACAACAATTCTTATGGAAATTATAATAAGATGCCCTCTGGTTTTGAATCTAATATTAAATAATTTATTACTTCGCAAAAGAATTGTAATGCTTTGATTGAAGAAAAATTGCTTAAGATTGATGATTTGGCTAGGAACGTTGATAGCATTGCTCTTGATGTTGATTCTTTGAAACTTAGATCTATTCCACCTAAGCATGATATCAATGAGTCTCTCAAAGCCATGAGAATTTCCATTGACGAGTGCAAAGAAAGAACCGCTAGGATGCGTGCTAAGAAATATGCCTTTATAAAAACGTTTTCTTCTAGTTCCTATGAAAATAATGATGAAGATCTAAAAATTATTGATGTGTCCCCTATTAAATCTTTGTTTTGCATTATGAATCTTGATAATGATGGGACTGGATATGATCCACCTTTACCTAGAAGGTGTTCCAAGAATTATGAATCTTTTGATCCTGATGCTAAATTTGATAAAAGTGGGATTGAAGAAATTAAAACCCTAGATGTTGCTAAACCCACTATTATGGACTTCAAGGAATTTAACTATGAAAATTGCTCTTTCATTGATTGTATTTCCTTGTTGCAATCTGTGTTAAATTCTCCTCACGCTTATAGTCAAAATAAAGCGTTTACTAAACATATCGTTGATGCCTTGATGCAATCTTATGAAGAAAAACTTGAGTTGATAGTTTCTATCCCTAGAAAACTTTATGATGAGCGGGAACCAACTATTAAAATTAAAATTAAATATCATGAGTTTTATCCTTTGTGTGATTTGGGTGCTAGTGTCTCTACTATTCCCAAAACTTTGTGTGGTTTGCTAGATTTCCGTAATTTTGATGATTGCTCTCTAAACTTGCGTCTTGCGGATTCCACTATTAAGAAACCTATGGGAAGAATTAGTGATGTTCTTATTGTTGCAAATAGGAATTATGTGCCTGTAGATTTTATCATTCTTGATATAGATTGCAATCCTTCTTGCCTTATTATCCTCGGTAGACCTTTCCTTAGAACAGTTGGTGCAATTATTGATATGAAGGAACGGAATATTAGATTCCAATTTCCATTAAAGGGCATGGAACACTTCCCTAGAAAGAAAATAAAATTACCATATGAATCTATCATGATATCCACTTATGGATTGCCTACCAAAGATGGCAATACCTAGATCTATTCTTGCTTGTTATGCCTAGCTTGGGGCGTTAAACGATAGCGCTTGTTGGGAGGCAACCCAATTTCATTTTTATTCCTTGCTTTTTGCTCCTGTTTAGTAATAAATAAATTATTTAGCCTCTGTGGGTTGTGTTTTTTGTGTTTAATTAGTGTTTGTGCCAAGTAGAACCGTTGGGAAGACTTGGGGAAAGTCTTGCTGAACTTGCTGCAAAAAACAGAAACTTTAGCGCTCACGAGAACTACTGTCATTTTTATTTGGAGAGCGATATTTAGTTAATTATTTTTGCAGATGATTAATACATAAATTCCTCACGTCCAGCAATTTATTTTAGAATTTTTGGGGTTTCAGATCTTGCGCTAGCTACAGATTACTACAGACTATTCTGTTTTTGACAGATTCTGTTTTTGGTGTGTTGTTTGCTTATTTTGATGAATCTATGTCTAATAAAATAGTTTATAAACCATAGATAAGTTGGAATACAGTATGGATAACACCCATATAAATAAATAATGAGTTCATTACAGTACCTTGAAGTGGTCTTTTGTTTTCTTTCGCTAACGGAGCTCACGATATTTTCTACTTTAAGTTTTGTGTTGTGATGTTTTCAAGTTTTGGGTAAAGATTTGATGGATTATGGAACAAGGAGTGGCAAGAGCCTAAGCTTCGGGATGCCCATGGCACCCCCAAGATAATCTAAGGACACCTAAAATCCAAAGCTTGGGGATGCCCCGGAAGGCATCCCCTCTTTCGTCTACTTCTATCGGTAACTTTACTTGGAGCTATATTTTTATTCACCACATGATATGTGTTTTGCTTGGAGCGTCTTGTATGATTTGAGTCTTTGCTTATTAGTCTACCACAATCATCCTTGCTGTACACAACTTTTAAGAGAGCCATACATAATTTAGAATTTGATAAGAATACTCTATGTGCTTCACTTATATCTTTTGAGTTATATAATTTTGCTCTAGTGCTTCACTTATATCTTTTAGAGCACTGTAGCGACCCGACCTCAGATGGTCAAGTGTTTGTGCTTCAGTGTCGTCCCTGGATCGGTAATGCTGACACACACAGTACTCGAAGGATTTATAACAAAGTAGCAATCACACACTTATTACATCGAATGTCTCAAGAGAGAACTTATTACAATAATATGGCTTAAGGCCATCTCATATGATAACAGCTGAAGCCTTGGAAGATAAAGTGAGTCCATCAACTCCAAAGGCATGGCTGAGCTGCACGACAACGACCTAACGAACCTTACTCCTCGTCTGAAAAGTCTGCAACATAATACGTTGCAGCCCGAAAACGGGTCAACGCATGGAATATGCTGGCAATATAACACAGTAGAGCAAGAACAGAATAATGCTATCACTACATTCATATATGGCTGGTGGAAAGCTCTATGGTTATAGTTTTGCGAAAAGCCAATTTTTCCCTACAACAAAGGAATAGATTTTAATTTAACTATCATGGTAGTTGAAACATCATTGAGAAGGTTCCTCCAGCTCAATCCCAATTAAAGTTATTAATAACCCAACAATATTAATTAAACATGATGAGATACATGTGATAACCCAAGTACTAGATACTCAAGAATTGTCCATAACCGGGGACACGACTAACCATGATTAGATTGTAAACTCTTTAGAGGTTTGCGCACTTTTCCCCACAAGACTCGATCGCCTCCGTTGGTTTTCTCGCACTACAGGGTGTTTGAGAAACGGATGACCGAGACACAGTCTTTCAGAAACATTAACTCTCTACTCCGGACAGACCATACCAAACCTACATCCCACTACCTGTTGATCTGCTTCTTCAAGAGCTTCACGTAACCTACTCAACTATGCTAGAGCCCATAATAGCTTGTGGCTGCACACAGAAGTTTCTAGCATGAATCATCTCGGTTCCCTTTGAGCCTGGGTGGCGGTCCATAGGAAGATCACACGGGTACTCCGGGATTTCTAAAAATACAGGAAATACTGGGTACTCCAGGTGCCTCAATCCAACCAGATGTTAATTTAAGTTGCCACCTTAAGTTGAACCATTAATTAAAAGCTCACATCTGTCATGGATTTCACTCAAACCCAAACCACGTCTACGAGCATAGCATAGCATAGTAATATAAGCAAGCGTAGAAGTAACTCCCAAGGGTTTGAATATAACAGGGCAATAGGTTCTACCTCATCAACTACTTCCCAACCCACAAGTTAATGACATCCTAATCATGCAATGTTTGAGGATTGGAACTAATGCATAAAAACTGGGTGATAAAGGGGTATGATCAAAGTGTTACTTGCCTTGCTGACGATCCGCTAATCCTAGAGACTCACAGAAACACGCTCCGCACTCCGGGAATTCTATCGCAAGAAAACAATAGCATACATAAGTAACAAGCAACGATGCACAAGCAAAACTCAAATAAAAGAGGATGTCCAGAAAGTTCAAATTAAGAAATCCGATACGCAAAAAGAATCAAATCAAACGGAGCAACGAAACTCAAACGGTGAAAGAAAGAAGCTTCGTTTACTAATCTGAAACTAGGTCATATTTTAGAGTAGAAAAATATTGTTTGAGTTGGTTAAACGGAAAGAGGGTTTCGAGACGAAACTCCAGGCGCTTGAATCGCCTGATTCCGACTAACGAGCAAAAAGAAAAATAGAAACTAAGATCGGATCTGAAATCGCAATCAGAGAAAATCGCGGAATAAATCTGATAAAAGAAAACTGACGAACAGACTAACGAATGAGCGTTCGTTAGCTATATCTAACGGGTGAAAAACCGTTCATTAAAACGAACGTTCGGACGAACGTCCGCTAACTAGAAGAACTGAGAAAAACCGGCAAAACCGAAAAAAACGGATCTTGGGTTTCTAAAAAAATGGATGTAGGGTTTCTAAAAAACGGCGGCGGAGTCCGGCGGCTACCTACGGCGAGGCGAGGTGCGGGCGGCGAGGCAGCAGCAAGCAGCGGCGGCGGCGCTCGGCGGCTAGGCGGCGCGGCGCGGGGCTTGGCGCGGCGCGGGCGGCGGTGGTTGCGGTGGGGTGTTGGGGTGGCGGGGCGGCGGTATATAAGGGCGGGGACAGCGGCGGCTTGGAGTAGGGGCCAAGGCGAGGCGAGGCGGAGTCCAACTCGGACTCCGGTCCGAGCGGCGGCGACGCGCGCGCGCAGGAGGTGGCGGAGCCCAACTCGGACTCCGGTCCGAGTGGCGGCGGCGGCGCGCGCGCAGGAGGCGGCGGAGCCCAACTCGGACTCCGGTCCGAGTGGCGGCGGCGGCGGCGCGCGCGCAGGAGGCGGCGGCTGGGCCGGCCTGGCTCGGCTGGGCCTTTGGCCCAGTCGGGCGCGGGAACTCTTTTTAAAAAAAAACTCCGCCAACAAAAAAAATCCTAGAAATATAAATAAAAATCTAAAAATGTCAAAACAAATTTTCACCGTCTAAATAAAATATTTAGAACAAGATGAACATGTTCTTGACCCTAAAATGCAATTTTGAAAACATGCAATTTTTCTAATGCAAATAAATCCGAATAAAAACAACAAAAAACAAGTTAATGATTTTAATATTTTTCCTCCAATATTTCATTTATTTTGGAGAAGTCATATTATCTCCTCTCTTTAATTTTTAATGTGAAATATTTTTTGGAGAGAAATAATTAAAATCAAATCCTCGTTTCATTATTTGATAAAAGAATCAAATATGAAAACCGGGAAATCCCCAACTCTCTCCGAAGGTCCTTGAGTTGCTTAGGATTTTCGAGGATTACGGAACGGAAAAGCAATAAAACATGATATGCAATGATGATCTAATGTATAACATTCCAAATTGAAAATTTGGGATGTTACAAACCTATCCCCCTTAGGAGGAATCTCGCCCTCGAGATTCGGGCTGGCTAGAAAATAGGTGTGGGTGGTCTTTGCGAAGATCATCCTCTCGTTCCCAGGTGGCTTCATCCTCGGTATGGTGGCTCCACTGAACTTTGCAAAACTTGATAACCTTACTGCGGGTGACTCTGCTGGCAAACTCAAGAATCTTAACTGGTTTCTCCTCATAAGTCAAATCATTGTCCAACTGAATCGCCTCTATGGGTACTGTATCTCTTAGCGGTATATCTGCCATCTCAGCTTGACACTTCTTCACTTGTGAAACGTGAAACACGTCATGAACTCCTGACAATCCCTCGGGTAACTCCAACTTGTAGGCAACTTCTCCCATCCATTCCAAAATACGATACGGTCCTACAAATCTCGGGGCTAACTTTCTCTTAACTCCAAAACGTTTCACTCCTCGCAAGGGTGATACTCGCAGATATGCTCGGTCTCCAACTTCATAGGTTACCTCCTTGCGTTTTGAGTCTGCATAACTCTTCTGCCTGGACTGAGCAATATTCAGTCTGTCACGAATCAATTTAACCTTCTCCTCAGACTCCTTGATCAAGTCTGGTCCAAACAACTGTCGGTCTCCTACCTCGTCCCACATCAACGGTGTTCTACAGCTTCGTCCATACAGGGCTTCAAATGGTGCCATCTTCAAACTGGCTTGATAGCTATTGTTGTATGAAAGCTCTGCGTATGGCAAATTTTCATCCCAACTAGATCCATAATCTAGCGCACAGGCTCTCAACATGTCCTCCAAAATTTGGTTGACTCTGTCTGTTTGTCCATCCGTCTGCGGGTGAAATGCTGTACTAAACTCCAATCTCGTTCCCAAAGTCTGGTGCAACTGGTGCCAAAACTTTGAGGTAAACTGTGTTCCTCGATATGATACGATGGTCCTCGGAACTCCATGCAAACATACTATCTTGGACATATATATCTTGGCCAACTTTGCACTTGTATAGGTGGTTTTCACTGGGATGAAGTGAGCTACTTTGGTCAAGCGATCAACTACTACCCATATGGAATCATATCCCGCTTTGGTCCTGGGCAATCCGGTGATAAAGTCCATACCCAGTTTATCCCACTTCCATTCGGGTATCGGCATAGGCTGTAACAGTCCTGCTGGCTTCTGATGCTCTGCCTTCACGCGCTGACATACATCACATACAGCTACATACTCGGCAATATCCTTCTTCATACCGGTCCACCAGAAACGTTCCTTCAAATCCAAATACATCTTGCTATTTCCGGGGTGTATCGAGTATGGTGAGTCATGGGCCTCTTGAAGTACTAACTTCCTGATCTCCTGGTTATTGGGCACATAGGTTCGGTCCTCAAACCATAGGGTATCATGCTCATCTTCATGAAAACCTTTGGCCTTTCCTTTGCTCATCTTCTCCTTTATCTCGGCAATCTCCTTGTCCTCCTTCTAAGCTTCCTGAATCTTGTCCAGCAATGTCGACTGGACCTCCATTGCTGCAATGGATCCTCTAGGAACAATGTCCAATCGAAGTTCCATGACATTCTCTGCTAAATCCTTCGGCAATCCCTTACTTTCAAGGATATTAGCATAACTCTTCCGGCTCAAAGCATCTGCTACGACATTGGCCTTTCCTGGATGATAGTGTAGCTTCATGTCATAATCCTTTATAAGCTCCAACCATCTCCTCTGTCTAAGGTTTAGTTCCTTTTGGGTGAAAATGTACTTCAAACTCTTGTGGTCCGTGTACACATCACAACGGTTTCCAATAAGGTAATGTCTCCAGGTCTTCAATGCATGCACTACGGCTGCTAACTCCAAATCATGCGTGGCATAGTTCAACTCATGAGGTTTTAGTTGTTGTGAGGCATACGAAACAACGCTCCCGTCCTGCATAAGCACACATCCAAGTCCTAAGCGTGAGGCATCACAGTACACTTGGAACTCCTTATGTATATCTGGCAGTGTTAGCACTGGCGCTGTAGTCAAACGTTTCTTCAACTCCTGGAAACTTGCCTCGCAATCTTCTGTCCATTTAAACTTAGTATCCTTCTTCAACAGTTCAGTCATTGGCTTTGCAATCTTGGAAAAATTCTCGATGAATCTCCGGTAGTATCCTGCGAGTCCAAGAAAACTGCGGATCTCGCTAACCGAAGTGGGTGCCAACCATTCAGTGACTGACTGAATTTTGCTGGGGTCTACTGCTATACCTTCTCCCAATATTACATGTCCAAGGAACCCGACTTCCTTCAACCAAAATTCGCATTTGCTAAACTTAGCATACAACTGGTGTTCCGTGAGTTTCTCGAGAACTAAGAGCAAATGCTCCTTGTGCTCCTCCTCGTTCTTCGAGTATACCATAATATCATCAATAAACACCACAACAAACTTGTCCAAATACTCCATGAACACCTTGTTCATCATGCTCATGAAATAGGCAGGGGCGTTAGTCAGTCCAAATGACATGACCGTGTACTCGTATAATCCATATCGTGTTGTGAATGCTGTCTTCGGTATATCCTTCTCTCGTATCTTCAACTGATGATACCCCGATCGCAAATCGATCTTCGAAAACACTTTAGCTCCTTGCAACCGATCAAACAGATCGTTGATCATCGGCAGTGGGTACTTGTTCTTAATCGTCACTTCATTTAATGCTCGATAATCAACAACCATCCTCAGGGATTTATCCTTCTTCTCAACCAAAAGTACTGGGGCTCCCCAAGGTGATGAACTTCTTCGGATGTATCCTTTCTCCAATAACTCCTTGATATGTTTCTTAACTTCTTCTAGATCATTTGCGGGCATCCGATAGGGTCTCTTGGATATTGGTCCTGTACCTGGCAACAACTCTATCAAAAACTCAATGTATCTATCCGGTGGCATGCCTGGTAACTCCTCTGGAAAAACATCCGAGTAATCCTTCACTACAGGCAATTCTGTCACACCCTCGATGCGACTATATCTCCCACGTGTCGAGGCACGACTTAGAGGCATAATCGCATTGAAGGCATATGTCGCAAGTGAGGTAATCTTCACACAACCCATGTAATATAATAAGGAAAAGGAAACATAGTTGGCTTACACTCGCCACTTCACACAATTACATGAATAAAGCATTACAACATCCAAATACACTCAGGGCCCGACTACGGAGCCAAAATAAAAGAAGAACCCCAAATGTGAAAAAGGTCCCCGATCGACCCCAACTGGGCTCCACTACTGATCGACTAGCACGAAACAACATAAAGGACAAGATCTTCATCGAGCTCCTCCTGAGCTTGGTTGTGTCATCTGCACGGTCTCATCGGCACCTGCAAACTGGTTTTGGAAGTATCTGTGAGCCACGGGGACTCAGCACTCTCGCACCCTCGCGATCAAGACTATTTAAGCTTATGGGTAAGGTAAAGGTATGAGGTGGAGCTGCAGCAAGCGACTAGCATATATGGTGGCTAACCTATTCGCAAACGAGAGTGAGAAGAGAGGGCAAATCACGGTCGATAAAAGTATGATCAAGAAGTGATCCTGGACTACCTACGTCAAGCATAACTCCAACAACCGTGTTCACTCCCCGGACTCCGCCGGAAACAGACCATGACGGTTACACACGCTGTTGATTCATTTTAATTAAGGTCAACTTTAGGTTTTCTACAACCGGATGTTAACAAATTCCCATCTGCCCATAACCGCGGGCACAGCTTTCGAAAGATCAAATCCCTGGAGGGTGTCCCAACTTAGCCCATGACAAGATCTCACGATCAACGAAGGAATAGACCTCCACCCGAGACGTTCCGATCAGACTCGGTATCCCAGTACAACAAGACATTTCGACAGGGTAAAACTAAACCAGCAACACCGCCCGATGCGCCGACATCCTGATGGGAGCTGCACATATCTCGTTCTCAGGGCAACACCGGATAAGCAGTCCGTACAACTAAAACCAGCCCTCAAGTTTCCCCGAGGTGGCGCTGCAAGGGGCTCTAGTTTGGACCAACGCTTAGAAAAGCACTGGCCCGGGGGGGTTAAAATAAAGATGACCCTCGGGATGCGCGACTCCCAAGGGAAAAAGGCTAGGTGGCGAATGGTAAAACCAATGTTGGGCATTGCTGGCAAAGCTTTACTTAAGGCGAACTGTCAAGGGGTTCCCATTATAGCCCAACCGCGTAAGGGACGCAAAATCCAGGAACATAACACCGATATGAAGGAAACTAGGGCGGCAAGAGTGGAACAAAACACCAGGCATAAGGCCGAGCCTTCCACCCTTTACCAAGTATATAGATGCATTAATTAAATAAGATATATGGTGATATCCCAACAAGAAAACAATGTTCCAACAAGGAACGATCTCCATGTTCCAACAAGGAACAAAACTTCAATCTTCACCTGCAACTAACAACGCTATAAGAGGGGCTGAGCAAAGCGGTAACATAGCCAATCAACGGTTTGCTAGGACAATGGTGGGTTAGAGGCTGAACATGGCAATTGGGAGGCTGACAAGCAAGTGGTAGGCATCATAGCATTGGCATAGCAAAAGAGCGAGCAATCTAGCATAGCAAAGATAGTAGTGATTTCGAGGGCATGATCATCTTTCCTGAAATCCTGCAAGGAAGAAGAACGAGTCCATGAAGAAGACAAACGGACGTAGATGAACGGGTCCTCACAAACTCGACATTACCGGAATCAACCCGAAGAAGCAATCACCGGAAAAGAAGCACACAGCATAGTAAACAACCAACACATCAACATGGCATGATGCACAAACGAGTATGATGCATGTCCGGTTTAAAGAGGCATGGCATGGCATGGCAACGTGCACAAACAACACTACAAGTTAAGTGGAGCTCAATATGCAACGAGGTGCATATTGACGGAACACCACGTCAGTTATTTAGTTCTCTCCCGTTTATGTACCCAACAATATTAAATGTTGATTAACATGGCAAGAGGGTGAAGCAAAAGAAAACTATCTAATCTAGGCAAGTTTAAATGAGGCCGGAAGCAACGAACAACAATTACGGGAAATCCTCAGGTGCAAATATTATGTTTGGTCCTGATCTGTCCTAAACACAATTTTAGAGTTGTTTAACATGCAAAGTAAGGTCACCATGATAAACTAGGCAAAATTCTACCCCATTTACATATAAAGATTATTAAAATCGGAGCTACGGTTATTTAGATAAGAATTAAAGCATTTTAACATGGCATTTAAGCAAATTTAACCAAACATCAATTTAAACAATTTTAATTGTTGTTATCATGATGCGGATGACATGAACAGTTTATGCAAGTTTTAAGAAAATGTTAACAAGAGCATATTATGAAGCATTTGTCATCATGGCGGAAACGAAAGGGGTGCCACGACAACGAATCCGAAAGTGATGCCACGGCAACATATCGGTTCCGGTAACTCGATTGAGATCCCGGTGCAAACGGAAGTGCGGCGGGAGTGTGACAAGCGATAGAAGGTGGGGTGATCCCGGATACCGGGTTCCCACAAGATGGTGGCAAGGCAAAAGAGGGGCAACGAGCACTGAACAACTCCGACACGGAGCAAACACGAGCATTTCATACATCACACATGCATTCGTTCACGGCGGTCGTCTTAGGGTTATACCTTTGAAGCGTGCGTTTCGAGGTGGTTCAAAAATGTCGAGGGAAGTAGTCGTTCACGGGTTATAGTGGAAGTAGTCGTTCTCGCGACGGTAGTGGACGTACTGGTACATGTTTCGTAGTCGTACACATTCCGTAGATGTTCGAGGTCACGGCGAGGAACTTGACGTCCACGGAGTCCTCGAGGGTCGACGGTAGTCGTACACTTGACGGTCTTCGGCGACGATAGTGGTACATCTTGTAGTGGAACTTGGGCATAGTGGTACACGTTTTCGAAGATGTCCGGGGTCGTCGGTAGATGTACTTGTCGCATCGCCGGGCGTAAACGTGCATGTGAGTCTTGTCGAGTCCGTTGGGGGTACTTTGCGTTTTGAGGGGCGACGGTAGTGGAACTTGGCGAAAATCCGAGACGATCTTGATGAACCGTAGTGTTATTGGGCGAGATCGCAGCCACGGTAGTCTTTGGACTTGGTTCTCTCGCACATGCTCCACGGGTCCTGGGGAGACTCGGCGATGGCCATGGCAAGGAGGCGGCTGCAGCAGCAAGGCAACGAACGGGATGGCAGGCGCGAGAAGCGACGGGTCGGCGAGGCAACCGGCGACAGGGAGAGCTCGGCCGGATCCGAACAAGGAGGCAGGCCGGCGGCAGGGCAAAGGTGGCGGCTTGGCGAGAGACTTGGCGCATGGGGGCTCCGAAGTGAGGAAGCTCCACGGCGTCCATGGCGGTGAGGCAAAACGGCGGAGGAGGCGGCGGTGCACGGCAGTGGCTTGGCGATAGGGTCGCCGGGCGGCGCGCGAGACCACAGCGAGGCCGCGAGAGGGAGGGACGGCGCTAGGCAGCAAGGAGGAGGTCGGGTCTGGTGATGCGGCACGAGGAAGGAGAGGCCGGCAGGGGCGCGGCAAACCAGGGAGGCCGGTGGGCTGGCGAGGAGGCTCCGGCCTGGTTCCCATCTCCGGCGAGGGCGGAGCGCGGGGCAGAGGAGATGGGGTCGGGCCCCCTGGTGAGAGCGAGAGGGGGAGGTGGCCATGGTGCGCGGAGGAGAAGCCGGAGGGAGGCCATGGCAGTGAGGAGGGGCGCGCGGGATCGGGCATGTGCGGAGACGGCGCGAGAGGAGGGAGATGGGGATCGTGAGAGGAGGATGGGATCGGGCAGCGTGTGGGAGCAAGAGGGAGAGGGAGATCGATCCTCTCTCTCTGGCGGCGCTAGGAGGAGACGAGGGAGACAGGGAGCGACCGGGAGGACTGCGACTGGGCCTTGAGCCGGCTAGGTCAGGCCGCAGGTGGGCCTAGGGTTAGGAACGGGGGAGATGGGCCTTGGGCCGGCCGGCCTGAGACTGCAGCTGGGCTGGCTCCTCTCTCCTCCCTTCTTAATTCTTCTCTTTACAAAAACAGAGAACAATAAGAGAAAGGAAAAGAGAAAAGAGAATGTTAGAGGAAGAATTTGAGCACGAGAATAAATTTCCTGGACTCGCATAAATGCGCATGTCCCAAGAAAAAATGGAGTGGGCATTTTTGCAAGAATTAAATTCAAATTCATTTGAATTTAATTAAAAAGGTTTGAACAAGGACTAGGATTTAGAAGAGTCCAAAAATGTTGAGAAATTAGGTGGAGCTCCGGAAAATGATGAAAGGACATGTGACAAAGTTAGAGGCCAAGAGAAGAAATAATAAAAGGCATTGGGATTTTGCAAGTGTGTTCCGGTTAATTCCAAAAGAATGGAATACTTATTATAGCTCCCTAATATTGGGAGGATATATTATAAAGAGAAGTCATCCTTCCCTCTATTTAAATGGATCGAAGATCCATACGAATTATTTAGTTGAGATGCAAAAGATTATGACATGATGACATGATGCAATGCACATGATGACGTAACATGATGCAACACGCAAGCACATGACAACGCAACAACATCGAATAACTGGAGGACACCTGGCACATCGGTCTCGGGGCGTTACAACACTCCACCACTACGAGAGGATCTCGTCCCGAGATCTAGAATGGCACCGGAGGGAAAATGGAAGAGAAAGAGAAGAGGTAAAAATAAGTTGCTTCTTTGACAAATGAGTGAAACCACGAACCTTGAAAAGGTTGAGCCATTTCGAGAAAAGAATACAATGGGGATGAACAAAGTTGAAAACACACCGATAGAAAAGAGGAAGAAAGAACATTGCGAAAACCGTGAGGTTGAAGGGCAAGATATATATATAGAAGAACACTCCGGTTAAGGAAGGGGATCAAGAAAAAAACCAAAATCGGGCAGCACTCTGGTTGGAAAGAAAAAGAATTGAATAAGGTCTCGATAAGATGAGAAGATATTTGATGAAATCACAACACACTGCCACCGGAACTATTTAATGAATGGAACAAGGGGTAAGAAAGATCTCAGACAGCTGTCCGGTTGAAAAGAGATGCAAAGTTTGATAAGGCGAAGAAAACTTGAGCCAGAAGGCACACCTCCGGTTAAATGGATAAGCACGAAAAGAACATGCTCTTGGCAAGAGCAAGAAGAAGGTTTGAAGAAAGCAGCAACACAATGCCTCCGGGAAAAAGAAATAGAAGATAGATACTTGAATAAAAGAATGTTGAAGAAAATGCCAACTTCTGCCACAAAAGAGTTTGAAAAGGCATCTTAAGGAGAAGTGTCGAACGGAGTTGTTGGAAAACCACCAACGAAAAGAATAGGTTGATATGGTCTCATGGCATACATCTCAAATTATGAGGTGACAACCTGCCACTCGCGGGAAGAAGAATTGGATTGATAAGAACAAGGAGACAAGAAACTTATTTCACCGGGAGGATAAATGAAAAACTTGGATCATATATAAGCACCATAATAACAACCATCCTTAGGGAAGGCTTTAGGTGAAATATAACCCAAGACAATACCAACGAATAGGTTGACGGATTTAAAAATATCCCAATCTTGACAGCATGTGAATCATGAAAACATGAACTCAAATTATCAAGAATGACACAATACCACCTCCAATGATACGGAAGAAAGAATAATTGCACTCCGGATTACAATATGAAGAAAGCTTGAGCTTCTTAAAAGAATCTCGATGAAAACTTTGAGAAGGAATTAAATCCTTGATGAATCGTCCTGTAGAACATCCATGAAGAACTCCGGTAATAAAAGAATGATCCAAAATAATTGAATGATGAAAAGAATAAGATTGAAGCCTCGCAATGATTTAAATAGAGAACTCCGTGATAATATAGTTGAAAGAGGTTGGAACTCCGGAAAAAAGGAAGATGAACAATTGGAAACAAGAATTTGATGAACCTCCGGAATAGGAAATTAGACAGTTGGATGAAGCAAGAATAAGAATTACGTTATGTTTAACCTTCACCAATTCAAATTGATGACAACCAATGTAATTGGCATACCACTTATTCTCGTAGAAAATATTAAGAGAGATATAACATCAGACTTGGGAAGGTATTGAACGAACCACCGGAAGGGTTGAAACAATGCATAAATTGATATGATAAGAAAGAAGAAGAAATCTTGAACAAACCACCGTAAGAATTGCAAATGAACGAAGAAAAGATAAAGGGACAACGGGAAAAAATTAGCAAATGGACGAAGATGCTTGAGAGAATTTAGATGGAGTTGAATATAATAGATCATGGACCGATTAGAGATCACTTGAACGCTACACCGGTATGATTTGGAGTATGAGAGCTGAAAGCTGGAATGAATAAGTCTTCTTAAATGATGGGCTCCGGATAATCAAACTGAAAAAGTCTCCTGAATTACTCCGGATGGTTGAAAAGAATATCTCACAATCGCAAATAATTATGAGAGGATGGCAACAAGATAGAATCACGAATCTTGAAAGAATGGAGCAAGATTAAAGAGAGACTCTTCTTCGGTCTTCAAAAGATGAGAATGGCAACAAGAAGCACCACCAAGAATTATTTAGACACTCCGAAAGAATCAAAACGAAGAGGTGGAGTCAACGATGGAAAGAATTCGACAGATCTTGGAGAAAACATTTGACTGATGATAAATCATTCTTACGTCAAACTTCGAAAATAATTTTGATAGCTCTGGAAAATAAGAAGAGTCAGGTAAGATCCTGGGAAAAGACCTGTGGGTTAGGGCCCACTCAAAAGGAACACCGTTGAAATGATTTAAAAGAGGGAATGCACCGGTTGAATTAAAAGGCTTGAATGATATAACATCCTCGAAATAGGTTGAACGGATCTCGAATGACAAGATGAGCCCATTGAGATATCTTGTGCACTCCAGAACAAATGAATAGCGAGAAATTAATTATTATGAGGTGCACCGGTAT
The DNA here is from genome assembly GCA_034509565.1 of Triticum monococcum. Lineage (NCBI taxonomy): Eukaryota > Viridiplantae > Streptophyta > Magnoliopsida > Poales > Poaceae > Triticum > Triticum monococcum. The sequence continues at coordinate 501,425,103 of CM067841.1, forward strand.
GAGAAAGGCATTGAAATGAGGAAAAGAATATGATCAAACACCGAAAGCTTGAATTGGTTTCACCGGAGAAGAAAAAAATGAATAATGGTGAACTAGAAACTCCGTTTAAATCTTCATGAGCATCACCGGGTAAGAGCATTGACGGAAAAAGGATGGAGAGACTTCCCATCAATTAAATGATACTTGATTAAGACATCCGAATCCTTGAAGAAAAGGGTGGGTGGGAGGGAAAACAAAAGCAACTTGGAGACGGATGAAACAAACACCGTTGAGAAGAAGTGATAATTGATCTTGTAAAAGTTGAAGTGAACGGATCCACTTGAGGAGAGACACACCGGTTAAAAAAGAATTAACAAAAACAATCTTGATGATCAAGAAGGATTGGTATTCACATCGAAGTATGAGAACACCATTTAGGAAAAGGTATGGAATCAACATTTGACTTTGAAGCAACTCGAATACCACAACTCAAAACAAAACAAAGGATTGGCTTGCAAAATAAGCCAGAACAAACATATGATAGAGATTTCGTCCGAAGTTTTCGTGGTGGGACCTACACGGGCTCGATCGTACAACACCATCATGTACAAGGCAGTGCACATGACATACGAAGCGTCCCCGAGTCAGCATAGCCAAGGACTCTTTAAGACACAACGAGACCACTGTAAAATCGACCGTGAATAGGCGAACCACTAGACGTCGAACCCCAATTTCATATCATACATCTGTCGGAAAAGATATCCTAAGAGCTACTTGAATTCCCACCTATGAAACTCCTGAAATTTTCCGGTTATGCAATCAGGTGTTGAGGATACAGGGGAAGCATAATATCTCACCCAAACTAGCAATAACTACATCCAGCTGTATCCATCCTTCAACACATAACCAAGAAACCTTCGGAAACCATCTACCTCAACCTTCGAAAAGCATCCGTTATACAAGTTATGGCGATACTCCCGAACTCCAGCCCCAGTACTGGGTGGCGTCGAGGTTATCTCACCAACGAACTGCATAAAGGAGATTTTCGATGTCGCGCACATATCTCAAGTATACCAGAATTGCAATGATAGAATTATGATGACAACACCTCAGAGCTCAACTCCCCAGGACACTTCCACTAAACCCCTGACAGGAGGCACCAAGACAGTATTCTCATCATAAGCCATCGGAACAAAACCAAGATGCTCGCGTGATCCTAAAAAAAAATTAGTGAAATTTGAGAAGAGAAGAGTCAAAACTCTACGTCAGGATGACTTACCAGAGCGATGAGGAGACTGGGAAGTAAAAAGAATTCCTAAGCTCTCCGATATATAATTCCTAAGGACTCAAAACATTTTTCTAGACACAACTCGGCTGCTAAAAACGATCAAGCAATGGGGGCTCCTAAGGTCGGGGAAGGCTCTGATTACCAACTTGTCACACCCTCGATGCGACTATATCTCCCACGTGTCGAGGCACGACTTAGAGGCATAATCGCATTGAAGGCATATGTCGCAAGTGAGGTAATCTTCACACAACCCCTGTAATATAATAAGGAAAAGGAAACATAGTTGGCTTACACTCGCCACTTCACACAATTACATGAATAAAGCATTACAACATCCAAATACACTCAGGGCCCGACTACGGAGCCAAAATAAAAGAAGAACCCCAAATGCGAAAAAGGTCCCCGATCGACCCCAACTGGGCTCCACTACTGATCGACTAGCACGAAACAACATAAAGGACAAGATCTTCATCGAGCTCCTCCTGAGCTTGGTTGCATCATCTGCACGGTCTCATCGGCACCTGCAAACTGGTTTTGGAAGTATCTGTGAGCCACGGGGACTCAGCAATCTCGCACCCTCGCGATCAAGACTATTTAAGCTTATGGGTAAGGTAAAGGTATGAGGTGGAGCTGCAGCAAGCGAGTAGCATATATGGTGGCTAACCTATTCGCAAACGAGATCGAGAAGAGAGGGCAAAGCATGGTCGATAAAAGTATGATCAAGAAGTGATCCTGGACTACCTACGTCAAGCATAACTCCAACAACCGTGTTCACTCCCCGGACTCCGCCGGAAAGAGACCATCACGGTTACACACGCTGTTGATTCATTTTAATTAAGGTCAACTTTAGGTTTTCTACAACCGGACGTTAACAAATTCCCATCTGCCCATAACCACGGGCACGGCTTTCGAAAGATCAAATCCCTGCAGGGTGTCCCAACTTAGCCCATGACAAGCTCTCACGGTCAACAAAGGAATAGACCTCCACCCGAGACGTTCCGATCAGACTCGGTATCCCAGTACAACAAGACATTTTGACAGGGTAAAACTAAACCAGCAACACTGCCCGATGCGCTGACATCCTGATGGGAGCTGCACATATCTCGTTCTCAGGGCAACACCGGATAAGCAGTTCGTACAACTAAAACCAGCCCTCAAGTTTCCCCGAGGTGGCGCTGCAAGGGGCTCTAGTTTGGACCAACGCTTAGAAAAGCACTGGCCCGGGGGGGTTAAAATAAAGATGACCCTCGGGATGCGCGACTCCCAAGGAAAAAAGGCTAGGTGGCGAATGGTAAAACCAATGTTGGGCATTGCTGGCAAAGCTTTACTTAAGGCGAACTGTCAAGGGGTTCCCATTATAGCCCAACCGCGTAAGGGACGCAAAATCCGGGAACATAACACCGATATGACGGAAACTAGGGCGGCAAGAGTGGAACAAAACACCAAGCATAAGGCCGAGCCTTCCACCCTTTACCAAGTATATAGATGCATTAATTAAATAAGATATATGGTGATATCCCAACAAGAAAACAATGTTCCAACAAGGAACGATCTCCATGTTCCAACAAGGAACAAAACTTCAATCTTCACCTGCAACTAACAACGCTATAAGAGGGGCTGAGCAAAGCGGTAACATAGCCAATCAACGGTTTGCTAGGACAATGGTGGGTTAGAGGCTGAACATGGCAATTGGGAGGCTGACAAGCAAGTGGTAGGCATCGTAGCATTGGCATAGCAAAAGAGCGAGCAATCTAGCATAGCAAAGATAGTAGTGATTTCGAGGGCATGATCTTCTTGCCTGAAATCCCGCAAGGAAGAAGAACGAGTCCATGAAGAAGACAAACGGACGTAGATGAACGGGTCCTCACAAACTCGACATTACCGGAATCAACCCGAAGAAGCAATCACCGGAAAAGAAGCACACAACATAGTAAACAACCAACACATCAACATGGCATGATGCACAAACGAGTATGATGCATGTCCGGTTTAAAGAGGCATGGCATGGCATGGCAACGTGCACAAACAACACTACAAGTTAAGTGGAGCTCAATATGCAATGAGGTGCATATTGACGGAACACCACGTCAATTATTTAGTTCTCTCCCGTTTATGTACCCAACAATATTAAATGTTGATTAACATGGCAAGAGGGTGAAGCAAAAGAAAACTATCTAATCTAGGCAAGTTTAAATGAGGCTGGAAGCAACGAACAACAATTCCGGGAAATCCTCATGTGCAAATATTATGTTTGGTCCTGATCTGTCCTAAACACAATTTTAGAGTTGTTTAAGATGCAAAGTAAGGTCACCATGATAAACTAGGCAAAATTCTACCCCATTTACATAAAAAGATTATTAAAATCGGAGCTACGGTTATTTAGATATGAATTAAAGCATTGTAACATGGCATTTAAGCAAATTTAACCAAACATCAATTTAAACAATTTTAATTGTTGTTATCATGATGCGGATGACATGAACAGTTTATGCAAGTTTTAAGAAAATGTTAACAAGATCATATTATGAAGCATTTGTCATCGTGGCGGAAACGAAAGGGGTGCCACGACAACGAATCCGAAAGTGATGCCACGGCAACATATCGGTTCCGGTAACTCGATTGAGATCCCGGTGCAAACGGAAGTGCGGCGGGAGCGTGACAAGCGATAGAAGGTGGGGTGATCCCGGATACCGGGTTCCCACAAGATGGTGGCAAGGCAAAAGAGGGGCAACGAGCACCGAACAACTCCGACACGGAGCAAACACGAGCATTTCATACATCACACATGCATTCGTTCACGGCGGTCGTCTTGGGGTTATACCTTTGAAGCGTGCGTTTCGAGGTGGTTCAAAAATGTCGAGGGAAGTAGTCGTTCACGGGTTATAGTGGAAGTAGTCGTTCTCGCGACGGTAGTGGACGTAGTGGTACATGTTTCGTAGTCGTACACATTCCGTAGCTGTTCGAGGTCACTGCGAGGAACTTGACGTCCACGGAGTCCTCGAGGGTCGACGGTAGTCGTACACTTGACGGTCTTCGGCGACGATAGTGGTACATCTTGTAGTGGAACTTGGGCGTAGTGGTACACGTTTTCGAAGATGTCCAGGGTCGTCGGTAGATGTACTTGTCGCATCGCCGGGCGTAAACGTGCATGTGAGTCTTGTCGAGTCCGTTGGGGGTACTTTGCGTTTTGAGGGGCGACGGTAGTGGAACTTGGCGAAAATCCAAGACGGTCTTGACGAACCGTAGTGTTATTGGGCGAGATCGCAGCCATGATAGTCTTCGGACTTGGTTCTCCCGCACATGCTCCACGGGTCCTGGGGAGACTCGGCGATGGCCATGGCAAGGAGGCGGCTGCAGCAGCAAGGCAACGAACGGGATGGCAGGCGCGAGAAGCGACGGGTCGGCGAGGCAACCGGCGACAGGGAGAGCTCGGCCGGATCCAAACAAGGAGGCAGGCCGGCGGCAGGGCAAACGGTGGCGGCTTGGCGAGAGACTTGGCGCATGGGGGCTCCGAAGTGAGGAAGCTCCACGACGTCCATGACGGTGAGGCAAAACGGTGGAGGAGGCGGCGGTGCACGGCAGTGGCTTGGCGACAGGGTCGCCGGGCGGCGGGCGAGACCATAGCGAGGCCGCGAGAGGGAGGGACGGCGCTAGGCAGCAAGGAGGAGGTCGGGTCTGGTGATGCGGCACGAGGAAGGAGAGGTCGGCAGGGGCGCAGCAAACCATGGAGGCCGGTGGGCTGGCGACGAGGCTCCGGCCTGGTTCCCTTCTCCGGCGAGGGCGGAGCGCGGGGCAGAGGAGATGGGGTCGGGCCCCCTGGTGAGAGCGAGAGGGGGAGGTGGACATGGCGCGCGGAGGAGAAGCCGGAGGGAGGCCATGGCAGCGAGGAGGGGCGCGCGGGATCGGGCGTGTGCGGAGACGACGCGAGAGGAGGGAGATGGGGATCGTGAGAGGAGGATGGGATCGGGCAGCGTGTGGGAGCGAGAGTGAGAGGGAGATCAATCCTCTCTCTCTGGCGGCGCTAGGAGGAGACGAGGGAGACAGGGAGCGACCGGGAGGACTGCGACTGGGCCTTGAGCCGGCTAGGTCAGGCCGCAGGTGGGCCTAGGGTTAGGAACGGGGGAGATGGGCCTTGGGCCGGCCGGCCTGAGACTGCAGCTGGGCTGGCTCCTCTCTCCTCCCTTCTTAATTCTTCTCTTTACAAAAACAGAGAACAATAAGAGAAAGGAAAAGAGAAAAGAGAATGTTAGAGGAAGAATTTGAGCACGGGAATAAATTTCCCGGACTCGCATAAATGCGCATGTCCCAAGAAAAAATGGAGTGGGCATTTTTGCAAGAATTAAATTCAAAGTCATTTGAATTTAATTAAAAAGGTTTGAACAAGGACTAGGATTTAGAAGAGTCCAAAAATGTTGAGAAATTAGGTGGAGCTCCGGAAAATGATGAAAGGACATGTGACAAAGTTAGAGGCCAAGAGAAGAAATAATAAAAGGCATTGGGATTTTGCAAGTGTGTTCCGGTTAATTCCAAAAGAATGGAATACTTATTATAGCTCCCTAATATTGGGAGGATATATTATAAAGAGAAGTCATCCTTCCCTCGATTTAAATGGATCGAAGATCCATACGAATTATTTAGTTGAGATGCAAAAGATTATGACATGATGACATGATGACATGATGCAATGCACATGATGACGTAACATGATGCAACACGCAAGCACATGACAACGCAACAACATCGAATAACTGGAGGACACCTGGCACATCGGTCTTGGGGCGTTACAACTTCCTCCTGAACAACTCCCGTAAGGGCATTCACCTGACTCATCCTACGCACATGCCTAGATACATACTTAATCCTTTTTCCTTTCGGGGTGGTGAGATAAATCGACTTACTAGCACAGTCAATGCTTCCTCCAAACTTTGACATCCAGTCCATACCCAATATCACATCCAATCCTTGTGACTCCAAGATAATTAGGTCGAACGAAAAAACATGTGTACCAATGGTTAAGGGTATCTGGTCACACCATCGGCTAGCCATAAACTCTGCTCCGGGTGAACTCACTAAAAGAGGGGTCCTAAGGGTTTGGGTTGGTAGCTTAAAATTATCCATGAATCCCCTTGATATGTATGAATGTGATGCACCAGTATCGAAAAGAACAAGAGCGGTAAATGACTTAACCAAAAACTTACCTATTACCGCGTCCGACTGCTCTTCAACCTCCTCCACGTTAACGTGGTTCACTTGTCCTTTGTTGAATGGATTTGGCTTCTTCCCAGCGCTCCCATTTCCATTTCCATTCTGTCCTTCAGGGCACTCCATGGCATAGTGTCCAGTCTTCCCGCACTTGAAACAAGTAACATGACTTAAGTCCCTTTTGGCAGGTGTGGCTGGGTTGGGGCGGTTATGATTATTGTTGGTTCCGTTCCCATTCCCATTCTTAGTTCCATTGTGGTTATGCGATCCTCCTCCAGTGTGGTTGTGACCTCCATGGTTATGAACAAGTCCTCCCGAGTTCGAGGTTAGGCGAGGCTTCTGCTGAGCTCCTGAGTTATACTTCCCTTGTCCATACTTTCTCTTGCGGCTCTCAATCTGCTGCTGCTTCCCTTCAATCATAAGAGCCTTATCTACCAACTCCTGGTAGTTGTTGAAGGTGGCTACCATCAACTGCATACTCATCTCATCATTCAGCCCTTCCATAAACTTCTCCTGCTTCACAGCATCTGTGGCCACATCATCAGGGGCGTAGCGAGATAGCTTGCTAAACTCATCCACGTACTGAGCCACAGTATGGTTCCCCTGGCGTAAGTTGCGGAACTCCCGCTTCTTCATTTGCATAGCTCTAGTGGAGACATGGGTTGTGCGGAAAGCTTGCTGAAACTGGTCCCAAGTGACATTGGCTATAGGAAAACTGGCTGTGTAATTCTCCCACCATGAGGCTGCTGGTCCATCCAATTGATGTGCGGCAAAGCGCACTCTCTCAGCATCTGTGCAACATGCGGTGGTCAACTCCCTTCCAATACGGCGTAGCCAATCGTCCGCAACTATGGGCTCGGTGCTACTGGAAAACACCGGCAGTTGTAACCTTAGAAAACGGGCTAGGTTGTACACGGGCGGCGGGTTGTTGTTGTTGTTGCCCTGATTCTGAACTAGCAATTGCATCAACGCATTCTGCTGTTGGATCAACTGGGTGAGCTCCGGTGGGACGGCAAAACCGGTGTCACGTCTCGGAGGCATCTGAGGGGTTTAGATGGAAGAGATTAGAATAGAAAAGAGGTCGAATGAGAAAACACTACCCATATGCACATGAGACAAACACACTCAATTCACTCAATCAATCAAGCAAGGGCATACAAACAATCTAGAACTATCGCACAAGTGCTCAACTAATACTAAATACATGGGGGAATACTAGTAATATACGGTAGTCATCTAGAAATTTTGATCAGTGGAAGACTCCATGATGTCTGCTCCAGCTTCGTCTTCAAAGTCATTTTCACTAGGATCGGAATCGGTGTCGTCGATGATGATGTAGTTGTCCGAGCAAGTGGGATCTTCGTCTTCGTCTCCCGGTGCTGGTCCTCCCATGAATACTCCGATCTTCTTGACTAGGTCATCATTCTTCTCCAGTAGTGTCTTGATTTCCTCCTCATATCCATCGCGTGTAAACTTGAGTTCTTCCTCCAGTTCGATGATCCTAGTCCTCACCTTCTTCAAGTCCATCATGTCCGCGCATATCTGGTTTTCCTGATGTCGGATGCACTGGTTTAACTCCTGGATGAAAGCTGCAATGGATCTATCCTTCCTGGTGATGATTACTTCCCATTGCTCGTCTCGGCGCCCACATATTTGGTAAATAGTGTCCTTAAGCTCCCTGTTGTAAACTTCTCCAATGCGTCCCATAGTAATGTGGGCTGCCATGCTCTTGCCTAGACTCCAGGTGGGTCCTTCGAAAGAAAACTCTATGGGTTTAGAAGTGGGCGAGAACGTCCTTCCTGGAAGTTGTACTTGAATCATCCAGCGCTCCTCTTCAGGTAAAGTGGCGTTGTACGTCCCGGTGAATCTTGGTATTCCAATGTTTAAGTACCTAGTGACTTCCTTCAAGTGGCGTCCAAAAGGGGTGTCTTCATTCGGTTGTGCAAACTTGTTCTTCATCTCCGTCATCCTAAGGAGTAGAAAATGGAGAGGAGTCAGAAATGAGCAGAGAAGTGTGACCTAGGGTTTATCTTAGTGTTCGTGTCCTACACTCAGCGTGTGCTCTGATACCATCTTGTAGCGACCCGAACTTAGATGGTCAAGTCTCTGTGATTCAGTGTCATCCCTGGATCGGTAATGCTGACACACATAGTACTCGAAGGATTTATAACAGAGTAGCAATCACACACTTATTACATCGAATGTCTCAAGAGAGAACTTAATACAATAATATGGCTTAAGGCCATCTAATACGATAACAGCGGAAGGCTTGGAAGATAAAGTGAGTCCATCAACTCCAACGGCATAGCTGAGCTGCACAGTAATGACCTAACGAACCTTAATCCTCGTCAGAAAAGTCTGCAACAATATATGTTGCAGCTCGAAAACGGGTCAGCACATGGAATATGCTGGCAATATAACACAGTAGAGCAAGAACAGAATAATGCTATCACTACATGCATCTATGGCTGGTGGAAAGCTCTATGGTTATAGTTTTGCGAAAAGCCAATTTTTCCCTACAACAAAGGAATAGATTTTAATTTAACTATCATGGTAGTTGAAACATCATTGAGAAGGTTCCTACAGCTCAATCCCAATTGAAGTGATTAACAACCCAACAATATTGATTAAACATGATGAGATACATGTGATAACCCAAGTACTAGATACTCAAGAATTGTCCATAACCAGGGACACGGCTAACCATGATTAGATTGTACACTCTGCAGAGGTTTGCCCACTTTTCCCCATAAGACTCGATCGCCTCCGTTGGTTTTCTCGCACTACATGGTGTTTGAGAAACGGATGACCGAGACACAGTCTTTCAGAAACATTAACTCTCTACTCCGGACAGACCATACCAAACCTACATCCCACTACCTGCTGATCTGCCTCTTCAAGAGCTTCACGTAACCTACTCAACTATGCTAGAGCCCATAATAGCTTGTGGCTGCACACGGAAGTTTCTAGCATGAATCATCTCAGTTCCCTTTGAGCCTGGGTGGCGGTCCATAGGAAGATCACATGGGTACTCTGGGATTTCCAAAAATACAGGCAACACTGGGTACTCCAGGTGCCTCAATCCACCCAGATGTTAATTTAAGTTGCCACCTTAAGTTGAACCATTAATTAAAAGCTCACATCTGTCATGGATTTCACTCAAACCCAAACCACGTCTATGAGCATAGCATAGCATAGTAATATAAGCAAGCGTAGAAGTAACTCCCAAGGGTTTGAATATAACAGGGCAATAGGTTCTACCTCATCAACTACTTTCCAACTCACAAGTTAATGACATCCTAATCATGCAATGTTTGAGGATTGGAACTAATGCATAAAAATTGGGTGATAAAGGGGTATGATCAAAGTGTTACTTGCCTTGCTGACGATCCGCGAATCCTAGAGACTCATAGAAACAAGCTTCGCACTCCGGGAATTCTATCGCAAGCAAACAATAGCATACATAAGTAACAAGCAATGATACACAAGCAAAACTCAAATAAAAGAGCTTGACCAGAAAGTTCAAATTAAGAAATCCAGTACGCAAAAAGAATCAAATCAAACGGAGCAACGAAACTCAAACGGCGAAAGAAAGAAGCTTCATTTACTAATCTGAAACTAGGTCATATTTTAGAGTAGAAAAATCTTGTTTGAGTTGGTTAAACGGAAAGAGGGTTTCGAGACGAAACTCCAGGTGCTTGAATCGCCTGATTCCGACTAACGAGCGAAAAGAAAAACAGAAACTAAGATCGGATCTGAAATCGCGATCAGAGAAAATCGCGGAATAAATCCGATAAAAGAAAATTGACGAACAGACTAACGAATGAGCGTTCGTTAGCTGTATCTAATGGGTGAAAAAACCGTTCGTTAAAACGAACGTTCGGACGAACGTCCGCTAACTAGAAGAACCGAGAAAAACCGAAAAAACGAATCTAGGGTTTCTAAAAAACTGGATGGTTTTTATAAAAAAACCGGCGGCGGAGTCCGGCGGCTACCTCCGGCGAGAGGTTCTGCGAGGCGAGGTGCGGGCGGCGGCTCGCGGGGCAGCGGCGGCTAGGCGGCGCGGCGCGGGGCTTGGCGCGGCGCGGCGCGGGGCTTGGCGCGGCGCGGGCGGCGGTGGTTGCCTTGGGGTGTTGGGGTGGCGGGGGCAGCGGTATATAAGGACGGGGACGGCGGCGGCTTGGAGTAGGGGCCAAGGCGAGGCGGGGCGGAGTCCAACTCGGACTCCGGTCCGAGTGGCGGCGGGGGCGGCGCGCGCAGGAGGCGGTGGAGTCCAACTCGGACTCTGGCCCGAGTGGCGGCGGCGGCGCGCGCGCAGGAGGCGACGGCTGGGCCGGCCTGGCTCGGCTGGGCCTTAGGCCCAGTCGGACGCGGGAACTCTCTTTTTAAAAAAACTCCGCCGACAAAAAAAATTCTAGAAAAAGAAATAAAAATCTAAAAATGCCAAAACAAATTTTCACTGTCTAAGTAAAATATTTAGAACAAGATGAACATTTTCTTGGCCCTAAATTGCAATTTTGAAAACATGCAATTTTTCTAATGCAAATAAATCCGAATAAAAACAACAACAAAACAATTTAATGATTTTAATATTTTTCTCCAATATTTCATTTATTTTGGAGAAGTCATATTATCCCCTCTCTTTAATTTTTAATGTGAATTTTTTTTCGGAGAGAAATAATTAAAATCAAATCCTCGTTTCATTATTTGATAAAAGAATCAAATATGAAAACCAGGAAATCCCCAACTCTCTCCGAAGGTCCTTGAGTTGCTTAGTATTTTCAAGGATTACGGAACGGAAAAGCAATAAAACATGATATGCAATGTTGATCTAATGTATAATATTCCAAATTGAAAATTTGGGATGTTACAAGCACGGTGGTGGATTTGTTTTATAGAAACTATTGATCTCTCATGCTTCACTTAGATTATTTTGAGAGTCTTAATAGCATGGTAATTTGCTTAATAATAAATATGCTTGGTAATCAACATTTGTAAAACCTTATTTTGAAGTGCGTTGAATACTAAGAAAAAATTGATGCTTGATAATTGTTTTGAGATATGAGGATGGTGATATTAGAGTCATGCTAGTTGAGTAGTTTTGAATTTGAGAAATTCTTGTGTTAAATTTTGTGATTCATGTAGCATGCACGTATGGTGAACCGTTATGTGATGAAGTCGGAGCATGATTTATTTATTGATTGTCTTCCTTATGAGTGGTGCTCGGGGACAAGCGATGGTCTTTTCCTGCCAATCTATCCCCCTAGGAGCATGCGCGTAATACTTTGCTTTGATAACTTCTAGATTTTTGCAATAAGTATATGAGTTCTTTATGACTAATGTTGAGTCCATGGATTATACGCACTTTCCTTCCTTCCACCATTGCTAGCCTCTCTAATACCGCGCACTTTTCGCCGGTATCATACACCCACCAAATACCTTCCTCAAAACAGCCACCATACCTACCTATCATGGCATTTCCATAGCCATTCCGAGATATATTGCCATGCAACTTTCCATCGTTCCTTTCATTATGACACGCTCCATCATTGTCATATTGCTAGCATGATCATGTAGTTGACATCGTATTTGTGGCAAAGCCACCATTCATAATTCTTTCATACATGTCACTCTTGATTCATTGCATATCCCGATACACCGCTGGAGGCATTCATATAGAGTCATATTTTGTTCTAATTATTGAGTTGTAATTGTTGAGTTGTAAGAAAAATAAAAAGTGTGATGATCATCATTTTTAGAGCATTGCCCCAAGTGAGGAAAGGATGATGGAGACTATGATTCCCCCACAAGTCGGGATGAGACTCCGGACGAAAAAAATAGAAAAAGAGGCCATAAAAAAGAGAAGGCCCAAAAAAATGAGAGAGAAAGAGAGAAGGGACAATGTTACTATCCTTTTACCACACTTGTGCTTCAAAGTAACACCATGATCTTCATGATAGAGAGTCTCTCATTCTGTCACTTTCATATACTGGTGGGAATTTTTCATTATGGAACTTGGCTTGTATATTCCAATGATGGGCTTCCTCAAAATGCCCTAGGTCTTCGTGAGCAAGCGAGTTGGATACACACCCACTTAGTTTCTTTTGTTGAGCTTCCATATATTTATAGCTCTAGTGCATCAGTTGCATGGCAATCCCTACTCACTCACATTGATATCTATTGATGGGCATCTACATAGCCCGTTGATACGCCTAGTTGATGTGAGACTATCTTCTCCCTTTTTATCTTCTCCACAACCACCATTCTATTCCACCTATAGTGCTATGTCCATGGCTCACGCTCATGTATTGCGTGAAGATTGAAAAAGTTTGAGAACATTAAAAGTATGAAACAATTGCCAGACTATATGATTTTGTATGGATAACTTTCTTTGGCCATGTTATTTTGAAAAGGGGCAATACTACTATCCTTTTTTCCACACTTATGCTTCAAAGTAGCACCATGATCTTCATAATAGAGAGTCTCCTATGTTATCACTTTCATATACTAGTGGTAATTTTTCATTATAGAACTTGGCTTGTATATTCCAATGATGGGCTTCCTCAAAATGCCCTAGGTCTTCTTGAGCAAGCAAGTTGGATGCACACCCACTTAGTTTCTTTTTGTTGAGCTTTCATATATTTATAGCTCTAGTGCATCCGTTGCATGGCAATCCCTACTCACTCACATTGATATCTATTGATGGGCATCTCCATAGCTCGTTGATACGCCTAGTTGATGTGAGACTACCTTCCCCTCTTTTTATCTTCTCCACAACCACCATTCTATTCCACATATAGTGCTATATCCATGGCTCACGCTCATGTATTGCGTGAAGATCGAAAAAGTTTTGAAAATGTCAAAAGTATGAAACGATTGCTTGGCTTGTCATCGGGGTTGTGCATGATTTGAATACTTTGTGTGGTGAAGATAGAGCATAGCCAGACTATATGATTTTGTAGGGATAGCTTTCTTTGGCCATGTTATTTTGAGAAGACATAATTGCTTTGTTAGTATGCTTGAAGTATTATTATTTTTATGTCAATATGAACTTTTGTCTTGAATCTTTTGAATCTGAATATTCATACCATAATTAAGAAGATTTACATTGAAATTATGCCAAGTAGCACTCCGCATCAAAAATTCTGTTCTTATCATTTACCTACTCAAGGACGAGCAGGAATTAAGCTTGGGGATGCTTGATACGTCTCCAACGTATCTATAATTTTTGATTCCTCCATGCTATATTATCTACTGTTTTAGACATTATTGGGCTTTATTATCCACTTTTATATTATTTTTGGGACTAACCTATTAACTGGAGGCCCAGCCCAGAATTGCTGTTTTTGCCTGTTTTAGGGTTTCGAAGAAAAGGAATATCAAACGGAGTCCAAACGGAATGAAACCTTCGGGAACGTGATTTTCTCACCGAATACAACTCAGGAGACTTGGACCCTACATCAAGACAATTAATAGGAGGCCACGAGGTAGGGGGCGCGCCTGCCCCCCCCCCCCCCAGGCGCGCCCTCCACCCTCATGGGCCCCCTGTTGCTCCACTGACATACTTCTTCCTCCTATATATATCCACATACCCCCAAACGATCAGATACGGAGCCAAAAACATAATTCCACCGCCGCAACTTTCTGTATCCACGAGATCCCATCTTGGGGCCTGTTCCGGAGCTCCGCCGGAGGGGGCATCGATCACGGAGGGCTTTTAGATCATCATCCAAGCCCCTCCGATGAAGTGTGAGTAGTTTACTTCAGACCTACGGGTCCATAGTTAGTAGCTAGATGGCTTCTTCTCTCTTTTTGGATCTCAATACAGTGTTCTCCCCTCTCTCGTGGAGATCTATTTGATGTAATCTTCTTTTTGCGGTGTGTTTGTTGAGACCGATGAATTGTGGGTTTATGATCAAGTCTATCTATGAATAATATTTGAATTTTCTCTGAATTCTTTTATGTATGATTGGTTATCTTTGCAAGTCTCTTCGAATTATAAGGTTGGTTTGGCCTACTAGATTGGTTGTTCTTGCCATGGGAGAAGTGCTTAGCTTTGGGTTCGATCTTGTGGTGTCCTTTCCCAGTGACAGAAGGGGCAGCAAGGCACGTATTGTATCGTTGCCATCGAGGATAACAAGATGGGGTTTTTATCATATTGCATGAAACTATCCCTCTACATCATGTCATCTTCCTTAAGGCGTTACTCTGTTTTTAACTTAATACTCTAGATGCATGCTGGATAGCGGTCGATGAGTGGAGTAATAGTAGTAGATGCAGGCAGGAGTTTGTCTACTTATCTCTAACGTGATGCCTATATACATGATCGTACGTAGATAATGTCATAACTATGCTCAATTCTGTCAATTTCTCAACAGTAATTTGTTCACCCACCGTAGAATACTTATGCTCTTGAGAGAAGCCACTAGTGAAACCTATGGCCCCCGGGTCTCTTTCTCATCATATCAATCTCCATCACTTTATTATTGCTTTGCTTTTTTACTTTGCTTTTTTACTTTTCACTTTGCATCTCTATACCAAAAATACCAAAAAATATTATTTATCATCTCTATCAGATCTCACTTTTGTAAGTGACCATGAAGGGCTTGTCAACCCCTTGAGCTATTGTTTTTGTGTAGGTACGAGGGACTCGCGCGTAGCCTCCTACTGGATTGATACATTGGTTCTAAAAAACTAAGGGAAACACTTACGCTACTTTGCTGCATCATCCTCTCCTCTTCGGGGAAATCCAACGCAGTGCTCAAGAGGTAGTGACGGGCCGCCCTGAAGACCGACAACACTGAGATCAAATGAACCTTCTCGCCTAAATTACAGCATACCGACCAAGAATAAACCTAGACTATACAACAAAGAAATTACAGCATATTACATCCCCTCGGCATCAAAGTTCGCCGCCAGTGATAATAAAGGGCAACCAGACAACAGATTACATAAACAGGGCAGGTCGCCACCAGTGGAAGTTAATAGGAGGACAAAATAATAGACAAAACTGACAACACTTCAACACAATTCAAGAAAGGTTAGCCCGGCCGAGCAGCTGTAGCACAAGCAGCTTAGCAACCTGATGAGACTATGCTTCTTTGGCGCTCATATCCACCAACTTAAGCTGCATAGCATCAATAAACGTCATGTACTTACGGTTAATCTTGCATAGAGATTGGAGTTCAGTCGTATTTGAGCGGAAGCATGTATTTCTGCTTGAATTTCAGAGTGAAGAAGTCGAACAGATTCAGGCGGCGACTTCATCGAGCTTGTGTCACTGAGTAAGTTTGACACTACATCAAGATGTGACTTCGTGGTTGTATCCCTACCCTCAATATGTTTTGCCTTCTCCCCTGGAATATGTGTTGGAGGGACAAACAATGGGTTTGTCTCACTATTATTGTGGCAGTTCTTCCTAGCAGCAGTGTTGTCACCCTGAAAGAGAAACAAGTAGGTAGATAACAGGTTTTGCATGTATAAGCATCAGTGCTGTCAATCCATCTCATTTCTTTGTCAGAAATAAAGAGACACAGTTTAAAATAGCATTAACATAATAGGCATTGTTCATAGTTAAGATGGCAGGAAATGGCATTGTGCAGGAGCGGCCAACTTCACCAGACCACCGGATTACAGATCAAGAACACAAGCATAGATGTAGTTCTAAACAACATATAAGCATGAATGGTGAGTGTACAGTCAATTTATACCATTTCAGATTGGTAAATAAAGAGACACGATTTAAATAACATTAATATAATATGGCATTGTTCATAGTTGAGACATAGCAGGATATGACATTGTGATGTTGTTGGTAGTCTCACCACACCACTGGATTATAGATCAAGAACACAAGCATACACATAGTGCTAAAGAAGATAACTTGCTATGTTTAGTTTAATTTACATGGTACGAATAAGGAACTAGATTGTACAACTAAAGACTGAAATTGAGAATGACAAACTTATGTTTGTGTACTTCTACTTTATAAACTTTGAACAAGCAATTTGATGTAGACGACAAAAATAAACAACATCTGCACTCATAGCTATCCAAATATAAACAACAAAGTTTGAAGGCTCGAGGAGAACAAACTTACATTAGTAGTGAAGACAAGCTCTATAAAGGCCTTGTCCATATTGATGGGGGGAAATTCAAGAAGTTTACCTCACACTCTTCTTCAAGAGTATTGCCTTTATTCTACATTTTGTTAAGAGTAAATATAGATGTCAAAATATAGGAACAAATGGCAATTATTTAACTTAAGATGCAGAGTACAAATGTAAATACAGCATACAGGCAGAAGGCACTGACAATAGCAATGCAGAGCTAAACTTCTTCAGTAACATTGGTTTTATTCAATATTTTGGCAAGAGTAAATGTAGATCTGACGTGTAGAAAAATGGAGGACATGGGAAATTAGGCTGCAAAGTGTACATGAAGAACTAGCTGACAAATATAAGGACAACAGATACTTACAAGAACAATGCAGAACTAAATTTCTTCATAGGCATTGGGTTTATTCTACATTAATTTAAGCATTAATATAGATCTGATAATTTGGAGCAAACAGTGGATAAGCAAGCTATAATGCACAATGATGTCACATAATCCACCAGGTATGAATGTAAGGACAACGATAGGACAATAGGTACTCACAAGAGCAAAGCAGTGACCAGCATAGTTGTGATATCCTAGGTTTTGCGGCGCTGGTTCTATCGGCAATTATATCTGGTGCTATGTGATTTCTCCGATAGCACCACCTTTTTCAAGGACTTTGCTTGTACTCCTTCAGGTTCTGCAATCACCCTTTTTCCTTTTGGATGTCTGAAACACAAGAACAACATTTGAATGGAAAAACATGGTATGACAAAAAATGGAATAGGTGTTGATAATGGATGAGCATGGCATCTTCACATATATCATGAGTAAACTAAGCAGATGGCAGTGCAATGAAGCAAAAGAAATGCAAGACACCTTATGCAAGATATGTGCAACCAATAAAACCTTGCCAAATTAGAACATGCACCTTATTGGGTGAACATGATAGGCCATCTACCTTTGACTCCTTGAGCTCAGAATAGTCATTAGGATCATATTCTGAATATGAATCTATAGGTCGGGAGCATGTGGGTTTCATTGCATCCACAATGGACCTCAATCCCTTGATGCCAAGTTTGTTACCCATTGAACTGTTCCTCAATATTCTTCTGATGTGCGCATTCTTATATTCATTGTGATTACGTACAACATCTGTAAAGCATGAAAACACAAATAGTAGTGAGATTATCTTTGTAATGCAGAGGATATTGTAATATAGTAGAGGCTCCCTGTGAACCCTTGTGTGCTATCATTGGATTCTGATGAGAGAGCCCATGTGTGATGTAATATGGTGAGTAGATTAATATAATCTGGCACAACTACACACAAAAAATAGGCTCCCTATTGGGGGGCCCAGATGTAAGGATAGTTGGCAGATGATAGGTTCATAATATACCGTATAGAAAGTTTATTGCCAAACCATGATAACGAGAGCACAGAGCCAGTATGCAGATTGTAGTGTAGATAAACCATAACCACCATAAATAAATCGGGAAAGCGGAACTGGCTGGAAAACATAGGGTTTTGCCGCTACTAATATGCAGCATATCAATCACCTACAGGCCAACTCTATTCATTTGAAGGCGCGTAGCTGTTACTATCAGTTTAGTCTATCAAAGACCGCGCGGCTCCCACCATTTCCGGGGTATTATGGTAAACCAACTCGAAGTGCGAAATCATTTAGCAGAACCGGCCCAATAGAGGTGTCGATTGCAGATGTCCCTGTTCCCCTTCCTGACAAGGAACATACTGTGCTTCCCATACAGAACACCGCACGGGCCGCCGGCCGAACCACCAGCCCCCACCGCCTGTGTTCCTCCTCCACCCCCATCCCCACCCCGCCCCCACCGGCGTCGAGTTTTCTTCCTTCGGCGAGGTCCCACCACCGCCCCCACAACCACCATCCCCAGCCGAGCCCCTTCCTTCGCACCGGCGAACTCTGGCGAGCTCTCAAAAATCGACTGACCCAATTTTGAAATTTAGTCTACTGTCATTTAACTAGTGTGGAATATAAAAGGGGAAAACCATAAGCATTGCGAGTGTAGTGTTGAGAGTGCCATGGCGGATCTGAAGGTGCAAACCGAACAAAGGCAACTTCGCAACCAATGTTTGCTTTCAACTAACAAGTAAGTGATGTACAAGAAATCAGAGTAAAGCAGTGGCGATCTATTTTCTTGCTGCGATAAATAAGTTGAGAAGATATGAAAGAGTATCGCCTCTGGTGCGGCACCGTGTATGCATCTGCTGAGAATTTGATGGTGCTGCGGTAGCGATGGCTGTCGGCGGCATGGAAGCAGATCTAGGAGGGTAACGGTGGCAGTGGGGCATGGTGGACGAGACGGTTGTGGGAGCGGCACCGGCAAGGTGGATGACAGCGGGGATGAAGCGAGAGGACGGGATGCAAGGATCCCGGTCCGAAGCCGTGGATGAGAGAGGTCGATCTCTTGTAATGGCCGATGGCGTCGGGGTATCAGCTCCGGCATGGTGGAGGAGAACGGCGGTGGATGGGGTGGCGGACGGAGGAGGCTGGGGTGGAGAGGGTGTTTTGGCGCCCACGGAGTACGAATGGGGAAATGGAGGGAGAGAGGAAGGGGGGAACCATGTCTTCAAGGCGTGCTTGTCTCAAATGCGAGGAAATTTACAAACTTAGCCCCTGTTTAAAATTTCCTACATCACAACAATATTAGTCGGTTGGGGATAGGACGGTAATCTCGCATACACCGAATATTTGCTGACGAGAGTTTGTTTTTGGTGCCCACCATGTATGAATCAGGGAGGGAGTCGATTTCGGCCAAGGAGACACTGTATTTTAGCGCCCACCGTGTATGAATCCGGGTGAGAGGCGGTTATGTCACATTTGAGTGAAATTACAAATCTACCCCTATCGAAACCTATAGAAATCAAGCCGATAGGCTTTGCGTGGAAGGGATAGGCAGTAATTTCCATCTCATAGATTTTGGTTTCGGGCGGTTACTGCGACTTTCCCCGCTTCGTTCAAATTTTTGCAGACCAAGAGTGCATGTTTACCATGCCAACTCAATTCGAATCCAGTTTGTATTCTATTTTTGTCCGGGCATGATCCATTTTCGATTGGAATAAAATTCTATATACATCATTTTTTATATATACTTTCAAAAGCACAACACCCTTTATACATAAATATGGTTTACAAATGGCATGATCTCAGATTCATAAGGATGTATCCATCTTAATTTGGATTTTCAAATATTTGAAACCACTTTATGTTGAAATCCAATGTATGCATTCCTCGCCAACTGTCTCCAATTAATGTGTGTTTCATGCGGGTTTTTATTTTTTTACTTCTCAAACATGTATAATGTGTTTCACACACGCAACATATAGTGTAATCCCATTTAGACATTAATTGCATATAAACCATGCAATGTCTCTAATTAAAGAATCTATGGATCACTAATATTGATAAACTATATAACATTACACGTGTCCCCAAATTCAAATGAATATGCATGTTTGATACACCAATTTGTGTTATGATATTATCGATGTCATGATCTCCAGTTTAAATATTTGAATCCCCTTTAATCCAGATATTCGTCTCATATAGCTATCACTCATGCTTATATAGGAGTATCTCTCTAGACCTATACGCGTTCATCGTCTCTCGAGTATCTCTCGTGCTACCTGCATGCCAACAATGATCTTTTTTCTTCGTAACACACTGATGGTACTCTCTCCCTCGACCTCCATCACTATATCTCTCTCTAAGTATATCTCGCTCCCTGCTATGTATCTCTAACTATGATTCTCCATGTGAAATCTTTTTCTCTCACACAAACACAAACTTCGTCTCCCGGGGTCTCATTTCTCTCTACTATTCCCTTGTGTGCAACTCGCACACACCCTATCACACAGAGATGTCTTTCGCTCCTTAGGTATGAGAAGCTACGACTCTTCCTCTTAAATATCTCTTTCTCACACACAAACACAAAATATGTCTCCTATGGTCTCATATCTCTCCACCATTCTCTTGTATGTCGCTCACACACACTCTCTCTCCCTAGAGATATCTTGCGTTCCCTCATATGTCTCTCTAGCTATCACTCTCATTGTGAAATATCTTTCTCTCTCGCAGACACAAAACTCCGGCTCTCGGGATCTCATTTCTCTCCGATATTTGTTTGTATGTGAGTCACATGCACCATTTCTCCATCTCTTTCACACCCACACACATAACTCAGCCTTCTGATCCACTCGACTCCTATCTCTAACGCACACTAGCTAGCATATTTATCTTTCTATTTATCTATTTCTCCATCAACCTTCTTTCTCGCCCTCACTCTTGCTTCCTATCACGCACACTATGTATGTTTCTCTCTACATGCAGTCAAGTGCCCTCTTTTTATCTTTCTCTCACACACATAACTTCACCCTCTGAACCACCCGGCGGTCATCTCCAACACTCAAACTAGCCGATGTTCCTCTAGCTAGCATTTCCGTCTGTATCTATCTGTAGTTTCTCCGTCAACATTTCTTTCTTGCATGGACTCTTGCTTCCTATCACCCACACTATATATGTATTTCCATACATGCATTTATAGGTTGATCTCTTTTGCACAATCGTTGTGTCTCACTCTCTATGCTCGCCATAGATACATGCTACAGCCCACGCCACTATCTCTTAAAGAAAAAAACACATGCTCAATTGTCGGGCCTTCTTCCCTGCACTCTCACATGCATGCATATTGTCATACCGATCCGTCTCTCCCATGTCGTTGATCTTATGACTTATGTCTTCTTTCTTTTATCTCGATCATGCGCGCGCGCACACACAGATCCAGGTATACATGTATACCTCTCGCACATGAACGTTCAAGGTCTCTATGTCTCCATACGTAGTTAATTACCATCAACCCTAACGCCACATCGAATCGTTCTCTTCTTGTGTGCACATAACTTCCGTCTGGAGGGGTAAAACACACATCACACTTAACAATCTCCTTCTAGCTACCCCCCTCTCACTCTTCCCCTATGTCCCCGAAACTAATAAGACCATCCCTTCATTTAATTCCTGCCTACATGCACCATCGATATATAGTAGTCTTCCTCGGTGTCTCTCGAACAAACACGTTCTCTCGATGTCGACTCCTCTCACGCGCACACACCTTCTCTTCCCTCTCTACGGGCATTTTCTCTCTCACACCCCATCGTTGGTGGTCTCTGCCATACACATCACCTCTCTATGATGAAGCCATGCAGACTTAAATTACATCCGCCACCGAGGACTCCGCGTCACACACACACATGCACACCCCACCCCCCCCCCCCACACCCACACACATGAACCCCCCCCCCCCCACCCCCCACACACACTAAGACTCCATATCTCTCTCACACACACGCACCCACCCACCCCCAAGACACACACACGCACACACTAAGACTCCATCTCACACACACACATGCTATAGGCGGAGCATTTGTTCCTACCACCCTTCGCCCAACCTTACCCGTATGATAAAGAATCACCTTAATTTACTTGTATACCTTTACTTTAGTAGTTAGCAAACCTATCATCTCTACTCTTATAAAAAACTGAGTTGGTGATGATAGTGTGCCTGCCATCTTGTAATATAGACCGTCCGATCTATATCTGACGGATAGAAAGCAAACTATGATAATTTTACAAAAGATACTCGCACCTCTCTCCACATCCTTATCTCCCAGAACCTCATTACTGAGCAATTAAAAAAGGAAGTCTCTGGAACAATCTAGCATGGTGGTCGCTGCCGCTTGCCGGCGCCGTCCATCCCTGATACGTCTCCAACGTATCTATAATTTTTGATTGTTCCATGCTATTATATTATCATCATTGGATGTTTTTATGCATTTATATGCTATTTTATATGATTTTTGGGACTAACCTATTAACCTAGAGCCCAGTGCCAGTTTCTGTATTCTCCTTGTTTTAGAGTATCGCAGAAAAGGAAAATCAAATGGAGTACAATTGACCTGAAACTTCACGGAACTTACTTTTGGAATGGAAGCAATCCAGAAGACTTGGAGTGCACGTCAGGGGATCAACGAGGAGAGCACAAGGCAGGTGGGCGCGCCCACCCCCCTGGGCGCGCCCTCCACCCTCATGGGCCCCTCGTGGCTCCCCTGATGTATTTCTTCTGCCTATATATATATATCCATATACCCTAAAAACTTCGGAGAGCACAATAGATAGGGAGTTCCACCGCCAGAAGCCTCCGTAGCCACCGAAAACCAATCTAGACCCGTTCTGGCACCTTGTCGGATGGGGAATCCCTCTCCGGTGGCCATCTTCATCATCCCGGTGCTCTCCATGACGAGGAGGGAGTAGTTCTCCCTTGGGGCTGAGGGTATGTACCAGTAGCTATGTGTTTGATCTCTCTCTCTCTCTCTCTGTCTCGTGTTCTTGAGGTGGTACGATCTTGATGTTTCTCTCCCTCTACTCTCTTGTAATGGATTGAGTTTTCCCTTTGAAGTTATCTTATCGGATTGAGTCTTTAAGGATTTGAGAACACTTGATGTATGTCTTGCGTGGGATACCCGTGGTGACAATGGGGTGTTCTATTGATTCACTTGATGTATGTTTTGGTGATCAACTTGCGGGTTCCACCCATGAACTATGCATAGGGGTTGGCACACGTTTTTGTCTTGACTCTCGGGTAGAAACTTTGGGGCACTCTTTGAGGTTCTATGTGTTGGTTGAATAGATGAATCTGAGATTGTGTGATACACATCGTATAATCATACCCATGGATACTTGAGGTGACATTGGAGTATCTAGGTCACACTAGGGTTTTGGTTGATTTGTCTCTTAAGGTGTTATTCTAGTACGAAATCTAGGGCTGTTTGTGACACTTATAGGAATAGCCCAACAGATTGATTGGAAAGAATAACTTTGAGGTGGTTTCGTACCCTACCATAATCTCTTCGTTTGTTCTCCGCTATTAGTGACTTTGGAGTGACTCTTTGTTGCATGTTGAGGGATAGTTATGTGATCCAATTATGTTATTATTGTTGAGGGAACTTGCACTAGCAAAAGTATGAAACCTAGGCCTTGTTTCAACGCATTGCAATACCGTTTGTTCTCACTTTTATCATTAGTTACCTTGCTATTTTTATAATTTCAGATTACAAAAACCTTTATCTACTATTGTAGGATCGAAAGTATGTCTAGAGGGGGGGGTGATTAGACTACTTGACCAAATAAAAATCTAGCCTTTTCCCAATTTTAGTTCTTGGCAGATTTTAGCAACTTTGAACAAGTCAAGCAATCTTAACACAATTCAAGCAAGCATGCAAAGAGTATATGAGCAGTGGAAAGTAAAGGATGCAACTTGCAAGAATGTAAAGGGAAGGGTTTGGAGGATTCAAACGCAATTGGAGACACGGATGTTTTGTCGTGGTTCCTGTCGGATTTCGGGTTCCGGCACACCCTTAAGGTTCGAACACTGGGGTGGGCGCGGAAACCTTGCCTTCAACCCCTCCGTCTCAATGGGATCTAAACTACTAAAAGAACTGCACGCAAGACACAAGATTTATACTGGTTCGGGCCACCAATGTGGTGTAATACCCTACTCCGGTGTGTGGTTTGTGGATTGCCTCCTGGGGCTGGTGAGGATGAACAATACAAGGAAGAACAGCCTCGCGAGGGTCTGTTCTTGGCTGGGGCGATGAACTACTATGGGGAGTTCAGCCACCTCTCTCTATCTCTCTCTTTCTCTCTTCCTCTTTTCCAGATCCCAACTGACCCACCGAACCAAACCCGAACCCCTTGCTATGTGGGTGGCTAGTCATGTTTATAGAGGCCCTAGTCCTCTTCCCAAATATTGAGCGGGAAGGGATCCAACAATGGCGGGCTAATTTGAAGGGGGACAGCGAGTACATCTGGACTGCTGGTGCACCCACTGTCCCATGCCCTTATACCAAATATTTAGCTATTCTTAATCTAATGCCCCTGGTAAAATGAAGCCATGCCACTGTTATAAGCCATGACAAGTTTAGCCAAATGTTTTTGCCTGTAATTGTTTGATACTCTGACTGTTTCCATTGTAGCTTTTTGTGCAAACAGGGATATCCATTTCACCAGGTTGCTGTTGTGACCTTTTGGTGCACTGCACAAAACACTTCTTAAAAGAAGTGACTTTTGTGTTGTTTAACTGGAATGTCAGAATGGAACAGTTGGTTCATTTCGGTGGAACTGCACAAAGGGAGATATATGTTCCAATACTCATCATCCATATTGGCACCATAACCATCCTTTAGGTAAGAATGATATATAATGCATGTGTTCATATCTATTTTGCGACTGCCATGAGAAAATAATGCTATTGTTTGCTATAGTACACTTGTACTCCCTCACTGACAAAACCAATTTCTGAAATAGAAGGCCAATCATGTACTTGGTTTCACCAACTGGTGAGGAGAAAGAGAAATAGAGCATGAAGAGGAAGAAGAAGAAGAGTAAGCAGTGCCAAGGTGATGTTGCTGAAGCCGAGGCTTTGGTCTAGGCCATTCAAGGGCTCCGGCAACGTCTACCTTATATGTAAGACGATCCTCCAGGGAGCCCTTCCACTTTTGCGTATTGTCCATGATGAATTTGATGCTACTGTTAGAGTAATATGCTACTGTCTTTCTATCCTTTCTCACTAAGCTAATGAAGGTTTCACCTTGTTCCTACTTGTGCAAACAGGGATCATGTTGTGCCAATCATACATTTTAGTGGAACTACACAAGACAATACAATGAACTGTATCCCAGCCAGTGCTTTAACTCTACTAGAATTTCTTGATAATCTTTCGATATAATCTCAGCACTGGTAAACAAGAGTGATTTCAACCATACATTTGAAGTGCACAAATATATATACTATTGAGTGATTCTAGTGAGTGCTTTATCATCTCTTCTGGGACTACATGAATAAGCTTTTTTGCTCAGGTTGGTACCGGCCTAAGGCCTTCATCCATATTAGTTTGTTGTCATCTCTATTTGTATAATGCTACTGTCATGAGAAACTCCTTTATCTTTGCACATTAAAGTTTTGCAACCTATGATACATGGCAATGATTTAAGTGTTGAGCTAATTGGCATTGATTAAATAAACTAATACCTCTCTTTAAGCAAGACTACTATGTTGCTAACTTTACCCATTAAGATAATGAGGGTGCTTCTATTTGTTAGTGTATGTTTCATCAACTAGTGCCACTATTACAGTAATCTCACTCTCTCAATATATGTGCCAACACGGATGCTCGATTTTGGTGGAACTGCACAAACACTTTGGGTGCTTCATTGCCTCGATAGCTTCCTTCCTTTCCTGACAGTCGCTAATCTGGGCTTGCTTCCTTCCTTTGTTGTTAGTCGCTTGGCTTATCTCGGCTTCCAGTCAAAGGAAATAGTAATTGATATGCTACCTCACACAGGTTGGTACTGGTCTTTATCCTGATTATTATGCTTGTCATATGTATTGGTAATTTGGTATTGTGCTACTGTTTGGCAATTTCATAAGGGAGTAACTTGGAGCCCGAACTCGCAGGAAAATCATTACATTGGGTGATTTCAGTAGAACTGCACAAAAAGATCAGATGGACAGGTACTTATGCTGCTGTTATGTACCCCAAAGTTCAGTCAGACAAGCATCAATGTTGACAAGAAGAAGTGCCTATATTCATTCGAGTATCAACCAGCGTCAACCAGTTGTCAAACTCCAAGTATTAGGAGAGTGAACGGCAAAATAATTGCTTGGCGCATAGCCTAGAAAAACACAGTCCAGTCTTTGGTTCCAACTTGTGCCTTTTGGTTGTCGGCACATATGGTAGCGAACTATATGGCATGGAGTCTAAAGATTCCAAACAAGTTGGTTGGCGCGTATATTCATCTAGTACTTAATCAGTCTGCACGCCAGGGATGCTCTATTTCAGTTGAACTGCACAAAAATTTTGGGTGGTTCATTTTCTCAACCGCCTCCTTTCTTGTCTGCAATGTAGAATTTTGGCGAGCTACAAGACCAAGATGAGCCAGTAAACTAGTTGGATGAAAGTAGTGGCCAATTTGCTCAAACCTCCCTCGGCACGAGGCCACTATTTGAGGATAAACCTACAAGCAAAGTTCAGATTGTCTATGTTGCCTCTTATGTACTCGAAAGTTTACTCGTACAAGCATTAATTTTAGCAAGAAGTACCTCCGACTGAACAACATTTACCAGTATGTACCCTAGGTAATTAAAGTTTGTCCATGGATGATATTGGTTGTGATCTCAATCATTTGGATGCATAAATATACTGAACATGTGTATATATGAATCTTCTTATGAATTATCTATGAATATTGTCGTGTGATCTATCAATCATTTGGATGCATAAACATGTTGAACTTGTGTATATATGAATCTTTTGAGTTGTTGATTGTGAATGTTGGCTATGAATATGAATGTGCCCTGTGAACCTGAGTTTGATGCGAATGTTTATCTTTTTTGTTTTACTTGTGTGTGAACTTGTTAGTATGCCTACTGTGGGATTTGCGACATGTGGGTGTCAACGGCACACCTTCTTCCCGAGAAGAATTGCACCTACTTTGTTAGGGTAGCAATGGTGCATCAGCTCTTTTTAATCTTTTTGCTCTGTCTTGCCCCCTCCCTCGCTCAACCCCTGCCGTAATGTTTTCGGCCTCAAAACAAACATAGTATTGCGTTGTTTTTGGGGCCTGATGAAAAATCGAGTGCTGGTTTCTGTAGGTTGGCCCACCCAGCAAATGGGCTGCTGGTCCACCACGAACTGGGAGGCTAAAAATACAAGTTGTATGGTGCAGAGGCAAGTAAAAAACGCCATCGAGAGCCATCCACTAAAGAAAAAAATCGCTCCTGATGTGCTTCTTCAGTCGCACCACCGGCCCCCTCTTTAATCCAGTTCGCTTGGGGATCTAGCTGGTATCATTTTTTTCTAGAGGGCGAACAAGTATCAGCTAGGCCTAGGTTTTGTTTTTTAACATGCGTAGCCCACGACATACAGAGACAGTGGTTTCAACTTATTTTTTGAGGTCCATACCGGCCTATGGGCTTTTTCTTAAAGATCGGCAATCCAATGTATTTTTCTTAATAAAACATAGATCTCTGTTCTATTTATCTATATATAAGAATAATAATGTTGTCTCCAATTTATGTTTTGCCTTCTAACCACAGTATATATATTTATATTATTAATATTATCGTATATTTTATAGAGACTTACATATACATTATAAAAACATCCCACATGTTATTAACTTATAAAAGTAAATGTTTAACAGAAGTTGGGAAGGAAAATCATGGTTGTTTTTGACTCACAGGCAAGGAAAATCCTGGTGATTGCATACAAAAGATTGCGAAGATTTTAAGGACCAATGTAATAATAACGGGTTCATTTTTATTTTGAGCAATAACTTGCTAATTTTTTAATTTTATATATAAAAAATGTGTCGCTCCAGTTTATTTTTTGATATTAATTGCTCCTTCTAACCTAACATTATATATAGAACGAGCCCAACTAATTCATGTATTTCAAGAAAGTACAAATGGGCTGGGATTTCTTAGAAAATATAAATGGGCCGCATTGACACAAAATTATTTGTTCACCCAGCCCAGCAAATGGACAAAACATGGGTTAAATATATGCCACATTTTTGCAGGCTGACATGTGGGCTAATAGGGTCGAAGCCTATGCAGGGCGTTGTAAACTTGGTCAACAAATGATTATGACATCCACAGCCATTGGATTTATATCCAACGGCCGCCATGCACCTTCAATCTCTCGTCTTCTTCCTCCAGCATCGCCGGGACCGCCTGGTCCGGCCCCCGGCGGCTAGCGGCTCTGCTTAGCACGCATCGCTCTAAAGCGCTACCCCACCGCCAGCCAGGCTATCTCTCCACCCCTCGACACCTCCTGTTATTCTCCACCGACTTCAGCCCCACGCTGCACCAGAACCAGTTATAACCCTTCTCCTTGTCTCAATCTACGACTCCACTGCCGCGTCTTACCATCTTCGGGACGTTCCCGTCCGAGGCCACATCGTCGTCCACCGCCTCGTTGCGCTCGGCGCGGCATGGTCAACAAACGAGAGTCATCGGAAGAGGATGATACGTCTCCAACGTATCTATAATTTTTTATTGTTCCATGCTATATTATATTCTATTTTGGAAATTATTGGGCTTTATTATACACTTTTATATTATTTCTGGGACTAACCTATTAACCGGAGGCCCAGCCAAGAATTGTTGTTTTTTGCCTATTTCAGAGTTTCACAGAAAAAGAATATCAAATAGAGTCCAAACGGAATGAAACCTTCGGGAACGTGATTTTCGGAACG
This sequence comes from Triticum monococcum, assembly GCA_034509565.1. NCBI lineage: Eukaryota > Viridiplantae > Streptophyta > Magnoliopsida > Poales > Poaceae > Triticum > Triticum monococcum. Next base: position 501,454,024 of record CM067841.1, read on the forward strand.
AACATGATCCAGAGGACTTGGACCCTACGTCAAGACATCAACCAGGAGGCCATGAGGTAGGGGGCGCGCCTACCCCCCTGGGCGCACCCTCCACCCTCGTGGGCCCCCTGTTGCTCCACCGACGTACTCCTTCCTCCTATATATACCTACATACCCCCAACCTACCAAATACGTAGCCAAAAACCTAATTCCACCACCGCAACCTTCTGTACCCGTGAGATCCCATCTTGGGGCCTGTTCCGGAGCTCCGCCGGAGGGGACATCGATCACGGAGGGCTTCCACATCAACACCATAGCCTCTCCGATGATGTGTGAGTAGTTTATCTCAGACATTCGGGTCCATAGTTATTAGCTAGATGGCTTCTTCTCTCTTTTTGGATATCAATACAATATTCTCCCCCTCTCTCGTGGAGATCTATTCGATGTAATCTTGTTTTGCGGTGTGTTTGTTGAGACCGATGAATTGTGGGTTTATGATCAAGTTTATCTATGAACAATATTTGAATCTTCTCTGAATTCTTTTATGTATGATTGGTTATCTTTGCAAGTCTCTTCGAATTATTAGTTTGGTTTGGCCTACTAGATTGATCTTTCTTGCAACGGGAGAAGTGCTTAGCTTTGGGTTCAATCTTTGCGGTGTCCTTTCCCAGTGACAGCAGAGGCAACAAGGCACGTATTGTATTGTTGCCATTGAGGATAACAAGATGGGGTTTATATCATATTGCATGAGTTTATCCCTCTACATCATGTCATCTTGCTTAAAGCGTTACTTTGTTCTTATGAACTTAATACTCTAGATGCATGCTGGATAGCGGTCGATGTGTGGAGTAATAGTAGTAGATGCAGGCAGGAGTCGGTCTTCTTGTCTCGGACGTGATGCCTATATACATGATCATACCTAGATATTCTCATAACTATGCTCAATTATGTCAATTGCTCAACAGTAATTTGTTCACCCACGGTGAATACTTATGCTCTTGAGAGAAGCCACTAGTGAGGCCCTTGGGTCTATTTTCCATCATATTAATCTTCCAACACTTAGTTAGTTTTATTGCCTTTTATTTTACTTTGCATCTTTATCATAAAAAATACCAAAAATATTATCTTATCATATCTATCAGTTCTCACTCTTGTAAGTGACCGTGTAGGGATTGACAACCCCTTATCGCGTTGGTTGCGAGGATTTATTTGTTTGTGTAGGTGCGAGGGACTCGTGCGTGGCCTCCTACTGGATTGATACCTTGGTTCTCAAAAACTGAGGGAAATACTTATGCTACTTTGCTACATCACCCTTTCCTCTTCAAGGGAAAACTAATGCAGTGCTCAAGAGGTAGCAAGAAGGATTTCTGGCGCCGTTGCCGGGGAGGTCTATGCAAAAGTCAACACACCAAGTACCCATCACAAACCCTTATCTCCCGCATTACATTATTTGCTATTTGCCTCTCGTTTTCCTCTCCCCCTCTTCACCCTTGCCGTTTTATCTGCCCTTCTTCCGTTCATCTTTCCATTTGCTTTGATGTCTTACTTGGCTCGTTTGCTCATTTGGTTGGATTAGTTCTTTATTTATTGCTAAACAGATAACCTAAGATCTGTGGATCATCATCCGCTATCTAATCTTTTTAAGAGATCCAATTATGATGAACCAATTTCTAGTGAGTTTTGTGCACTAGATTATCTTTATGAAGTTTTGCTTGAAATTCGTGAACCTGAAAATTGCGATGAAGTATTTTATGAAGTGATTCACAATAGATCTTTGAATAAAAATCATGATTGCAATGATGCTATTATAAGTTATATTAATTTTAATTGTGCTAATAATATGCAAAACCCTAAGCTTGGGGATGCTAGTTTTGCTATGTCATCTACTTGTTGCAATGATCATGATTGGGGTGATTCTTCTTTTGATCTTGAAAATTTATTTAAACCCCATGATGAATATGAGATTGATTATAATGTTTGCAATAATATTGAAAGTGGGTTTGGAATAATGTCAACTTTATATCCCACATATTTGGAGAATGTTCAATCTTATGAAGTTTTTGATAAAAGTGGGTTTGGAAAGGTCATGACTTTAGTTAATGTTGATCCCACTATTTCGGAAGAGTGTCAACTTTGCATGCATGTGGATCATGTTGAGAATATTTTATGTGATAGCTATATTGTTGAATTATCTTATGATCCTACATGTAATTATTATGAGAGAGGAAAATATGGTGGTAGAAATTTTCATGTTACTAAATTACCTCTCGTTATGTTGAGATTGCTATTGTTTCTTTCCGCTTCCTTGCATATGCTAGTTTTTGCTTGCCTTGATAATTTTTTTGCCTATAAGATGCCTATGCATAGGAAGTATGTTATACTTAGATGTGTTTGTCACGTGTTTTATGATGCTCTCTTTGTGCTTCAATTCTTGTCTTTCATGTGAGCATCATTGAAATATTATGCCTAGCTATAAGGCTTTAAAGAAAAGCGCTTGTTGAGAGACAACCCGATATTTTTCCTTTCTGTTATTTAATAAATAATTTATCTAGCCTCTGTTTTGGTTGTGTTTTTTGTGTTTAATTAGTGTTTGTGCCAAGTAGAACCGTTGGGAAGACTTGGGGAAAGTTTTTTTTTTAATCTTGCTATAAAAAACAGAAACTTTAGCGCTCATGTGAATTGCTGCCATTTTTATTTGGAAAGTGATATTTAGTTAATTATTTTTGAATATGATTAATATATAAATTCCTCAAGTCCAGAAATTTATTTTAGAATTTTTGGAGTTCCAAATCTTGCGTTAGTTAAAGATTACTACAGACTGTTCTGTTTTTGACAGATTCTGTTTTTCGTGTGTTGTTTGCTTATTTTGATGAATCTATGGCTAATAAAATAGTTTATAAACCATAGAGAAGTTGGAATACACTAGGTTTAACACCAATATAAATAAAGAATGAGTTCATTACAGTACCTTGAAGTGGTGTTTTCTTTTCTTTTGCTAACCGAGCTCACGAGATTTTCTGTTAAGTTTTGTGTTGTGAAGTTTTCAGGTTTTGGGTCAAAGATTTGATGGATTATGGAACAAGGAGTGGCAAGAGACTAAGCTTGGGATGCCCATGGCAACCCAAGATAATCTAAGGACACCTAAAAGACAAATCTTGGGGTGGGTCTTTGCTTTTTAGTTTACCACAATCATCCTTGCTGTACACACCTTTTGAGAGAGACACACATGATTTGGAAATTATTAGAATACTCTATGTGCTTCACTTATATCTTTTGAGTTATATAGTTTTTGCTCTAGTACTTCACTTATATATTTTAGAGCACGGTGGTGGTTTTGTTTTATAGAAGCTATTATTCTCTCATGCTTCACTTAGATTATTTTGAGAGTCTTAAATAGCATGGTAATTTACTTAAATAATCCTAATATAGTAGCTATTCAAGACTAGTAAAAACTTTCTTATGAGTGTGTTGAATACTAAGAGAAGTTTGATGCTTGATGATTGTTTTGAGACATGGAGGTAGTGATATCAAAGTTGTGCTAGTTGAGTAGTTGTGAATTTGAAAAATACTTGTGTTGAAGTTTGCAAGTCCCGTACCATGCATGTATGGTAAACGTTATGTAACAAATTTGAAACATGAGGTGTTCTTTGATTGTCCTCCTTTTGAGTGGCGGTCGGGGACAAGCGATGGTCTTTTACTACCAATCTATCCCCCTAGGAGCATGCGCGTAGTGCTTGGTTTTTTGATGACTTGTAGATTTTTGAAATAAGTATGTGAGTTCTTTATGACTAATGTTGAGTCCATGGATTATATGCACTCTCACCTTTCCATCATTGCTAGCCTCTTCGGTACCATGCATTGCCCTTCTCACATTGATAGTTGGTGCAAACTTCGCCCGTGCATCCAAACCCCGTGATATGATACGCTCTTTCACACATAAACCTCCTTATATCTTCCTCAAAACAGCCACCATACCTACCTATTATGGCATTCCCATAGCCATTCCGAGATATATTACCATGCAACTTTCCACCGTCCGTTTATCATGACACGTTCATCATTGTCATATTGCTTTGCATGATCATGTAGTTGACATAGTATTTGTGGCAAAGCCACCATTCATAATCCTTTCATACATGTCACTCTTGGTTCATTGCATATCCTGGTACAGCGTCGGAGGCATTCATATAGAGTCATACTTTGTTCTAGTATCGAGTTGTAATCATTGAGTTGTAAATAAATAGAAGTGTGACGATCATCATTTTCTAGAGCATAGTCCCAAGTGAGGAAAAAAAGAGAAAGGCCATAAAAAAAGAGAAGGCCCAAAAAATGAGAGAAAAAGAGAGAAGGGACAATGTTACTATCCTTTTTACCACACTTGTGCTTCAAAGTAGCACCATAATCTTCATGATTGAGAGTATTTTGTTTTGTCACTTTCATATACTAGTGGGAACTTTTTATTATAGAACTTGGCTTGTATATTCCAACAATGGGCTTCCTTAAATGCCCTAGGTCTTCGTGAGAAAGCAAGTTGGATGCACACCCACTTAGTTTCTTTTGTTGAGCTTTCATATATTTATAGCTCTAGTGCATCCGTTGCATGGCAATCCCTACTCCTTGCATTAACATCAATTGATGGGCATCTCCATAGCTCATTGATTAGCCTCATTGATGTGAGACTTTCTCCCCTTTTTGTCTTCTCCACATAACCCCCATCATTATATTCTATTCCACCCATAGTGCTATATCCATGGCTCACGCTCATGTATTGCGTGAAGATTGAAAAAGTTTGAGATTACTAAAGTATGAAACAATTGCTTGGCTTGTCATCGGGGTTGTGCATGATGAGAGCATTCTTGTGTGACGAAAATGGAGCATGACTAAACTATATGATTTTGTAGGGATGAACTTTCTTTGGCCATGTTATTTTGACAGTACATAATTGCTTAGCTAGTATGCTTGAAGTATTATTATTTTCATGTCAATATTGAACTTTTATCTTGAATCTTTCGGATCTGAATATTCATACCACAATTAAGAAGAATTACATTGAAATTATGCCAAGTAGCATTCCACATCAAAAAATCTGTTTTTATCATTTACCTACTCGAGGACGAGCAGGAATTAAGCTTGGGGATGCTTGATACGTCTCCAACGTATCTATAATTTTTTATTGTTCCATGCTATATTATATTTTGTTGTCGACATTATTGGGCTTTATTATACACTTTTATATTATTTTGGGGACTAACCTATTAACTGGAGGCCCATCCCAGAATTGCTGTTTTTTTGCCTATTTCAGAGTTTCGCAGAAAAAGAATATCAAACGGAGTCCAAACGGAATGAAACCTTCGGGAATGTGATTTTCGGAACGAACGTGATCCAGAGGACTTGGACCCCTACGTCAAGACATCAACCAGGAGGCCACGAGGTAGGGGGCGCGCCTACCCCCCCTGGGCGCGCCCTCCACCCTCGTGGGCCCCCTGTTGCTCCATCGACGTACTCCTTCCTCCTATATATACCTATGTACCACCGAACTACCAGATACGGAGCCAAAAACCTAATTCCACCACCACAACCTTCTGTACCCGTGAGATCCCATCTTGGGGCCTATTCCGGAGTTCCGCCGGAGGGGGCATCGATCATGGAGGGCTTCTACATCAACACCATAGCCTCTCCGAGTAGTTTACCTCAGACCTTCGGGTCAATAGTTATTAGCTAGATGGCTTCTTCTCTCTTTTTGGATCTCAATACAATGTTCTCCCCCTCTCTCGTGGAGATATATTCGATGTAATCTTCTTTTGCGGTGTGTTTGTTGATACCGATGAATTGTCGGTTTACGATCAAGTTTATCTATGAACAATATTTGAATCTTCTCTGAATTCTTTTATGTATGATTGGTTATCTTTGCAAGTCTCTTCGAATTATCAGTTTGGTTTGGCCTACTAGATTCATCTTTCTTGCAATGGGAGAAGTGCTTAGCTTTGGGTTCAATCTTGCGGTGTCCTTTCCCAGTGACAGCAGGGGCAGCAAGGCACGTATTGTATTGTTGCCATCGAGGATAACAAGATGGGGTTGAGCTACTTCTTGAGCACTTGCGTTGGTTTTCCCGTGAAGAGGAAAGGGTGGTGCAGCAAAGTAGCGTAAGTATTTCCCTCAGTTTTTGAGAACCAAGGTATCAATCCAGTAGGAGGCCACGCATGAGTCCCTCGCACCTACACAAACAAATAAATCCTCGCAACCAACGCGATAAGGGGTTGTCAATCCCTACATGGTCACTTACGAGAGTGAGATCTGATAGATATGATAAGATAATATTTTTGGTATTTTTATGATAAAGATGCAAAGTAAAATAAAAGGCAATAAAAATAACTAAGTATTGGAAGATTAATATGATGGAAGATAGACCCGGGGGCCATAGGTTTCACTAGTGGCTTCTCTCGAGAGCATAAGTATTCATGGCGGGTAAACAAATTACTGTTGAGCAATTGACAGAATTGAGCATAATTATGAGAATATCTAGGTATGATCATGTATATAGGCATCACGTCCGAGACAAGTAGACCGACTCCTTCCTGCATCTACTACTATTACTCCACACATGGACCGCTATCCAGCATGCATCTAGAGTATTAAGTTCAAGAGAACAGAGTAACGCTTTAAGAAAGATGACATGATGTAGAGGGATAAACTCATGCAATATGAAATAAACCCCATCTTGTTATCCTCGATGGCAACAATACAATACGTGCCTTGCTGCCCCTACTGTCACTGGGAAAGGACGTCGCAAGATTGAACCCAAAGCTAAGCACTTCTCCCATTGCAAGAAAGATCAATCTAGTAGGCCAAACCAAACTGATAATTCGAAGAGACTTGCAAAGGTAACCAATCATACATAAAAGAATTCAGAGAAGATTCAAATATTGTTCATAGATAAACTTGATCATAAACCCACAATTCATTGATCTTAACAAACACACCACAAAAGAAGATTACATCGAATAGATCTCCACAAGAGAGGCGGAGAACTTTGTATTGAGATCCAAATAGAGAGAAGAAGCCATCTAGATAATATCTATGGACTCGTAGGTCTGAGGTAAACTACTCACACTTCATCGAAAGGGCTATAGTGTTGATGTAGAAGCCCTCCGTGATCGATGCCCCCTCCGGCGGAGCTCCGGAACAGGCCCCAAGATGGGATCTCGTGGATACAAAAAGTTACGGCGGTGGAATTAGGGTTTTGGCTCCGTATCTGGTAGTTTGGAAGTGCGTAGGTATATATAGGAGGAAGGAGTACGTCGGTGGAGCAACAGGGGGCCCACGAGGGTGGAGGGCGCGCCCCCCTACCTCGTGGCCTCCTGTCTGATGTCTTGACGTAGGTACAAGTCCTCTAGATCATGTTCGTTCCGAAAATCACGTTCCCGAAGGTTTCATTCCGTTTGGACTCCGTTTGGTATTCTTTTTCTGCGAAACCCTAAAATAGGCAAAAAACAGCAATTTTGGGCTGGGCCTCCGGTTAATAGGTCAGTCTCAAAAATAATATAAAAGTGTATAATAAAGCCCAATAATGTCCAGAACAGAATATAATATAATATAGCATGGAACAATAAAAAAATTTAGATACGTTGGAGACGTATCAAGCATCCCCAAGCTTAATTCCTGCTCGTCCTCGAGTAGGTAAATGATAAAAACAGAATTTTTGATGTGGAATGCTACTTGGCACAATTTCACTGTAATTCTCTTAATTGTGGTATGATTATTTTTTCCGAAAGATTAAAGACAAAAGTTTAATATTGACATAGAAATAATAATACTTCAAGTATACTAACTAAGCAATTATGTCTCTTCAAAATAACATGGCCAAAGAAAGTTATCCCTACAAAATCATATAGTCTGGCAATTGTTTCATACTTTTAATGTTCTCAAACTTTTTCAATCTTCCCGCAATACATGAGCGTGAGCCATGGACATAGCACTATAGATGGAATAGAATGGTGGTTGTGGAGAAGATAAAAAGGGAGAAGATAGTCTCACATCAACTAGGCGTATCAACAGGCTATGTAGATGCCCATCAATAGATATCAATGTGAGTGAGTAGGGATTGCCATGCAACTGATGCACTAGAGCTATAAATATATGAAAGCTCAACAAAAAGAAACTAAGTGGGTGTGCATCCAACATGCTTGCTCACGAAGACCTAGGGCATTTTGAGGAAGCCCATCATTGGAATATACAAGCCAAGTTCTATAATGAAAAATTACCACTAGTATATGAAAGTGATAACATAGGAGACTCTCTATTATGAAGATCATGGTGCTACTTTGAAGCACAAGTGTGGAAAAAAGGATAGTAGTATTGCCCCTTTTATTTTTATTTTTTATTTTTTTTATTTTTTGGGGGCCTTCCTTTTTTTCTTTGCCCTTTCTCCTTTTTTTATTTTTTTTGGGACAATACTCTATGAATGATGATCATCACACTTCTATTTATTTACAAGTCAATGATTACAAGTCGATACTTAGAACAAAGTATGACTCTATATGAATGCCTCCGGCGGTGTACTGGGATAGCAATGATGCATGAGTGACTTACATGAAAGAATTATGAACGGTGGCTTTGCCACAACTAAAATGTCAACTACATGATCAGGCAAAGCAATATGACAATGATGGAGCGTGTCATGATAAACGGAACGGTGGAAAGTTGCATGGCAATATATCTTGGAATGGCTATGGAAATGCCATGATAGGTAGGTATGGTGGCTGTTTTGAGGAAGGTATATGGTGGGTGTATGATACCGGCGAAAGGTGCGCGGTATTAGAGAGGCTAGCAATGGTGGAAGGGTGAGAGTGCGTATAATCCATGGAATCAACATTAGTCATAAAGAATTCACATACTTATTGCAAAAATCTATTAGTTATCAAAGCAAAGTACTATGTGCATGCTCCTAGGGGGATAGATTGGTAGGAAAAGACCATCGCTCGTCCCCGACCGCCACTCATAAGGAGGACAATCAATAAATACATCATGCTCAGACTTCTTAACATAACGGTTCACCATACGTGCATGCTACGAGAATCACAAACTTCAACACAAGCATTTCTCAAATTCACAATTACTCAACTAGCACGACTCTAATATCACCATCTCCATATCTCAAAACAATTATGAAGTTTCAAACTTCTCATAGTATTCAACACACTCATAAGAAAATTTTATTTATTTAATCTTGAATGCCTCAAATAATTAAAGCAAATTACCATGCTGTTTCGTAGGACTCTCAAAATAATCTAAGTGAAGCATGATAGAATAATGGTTTCTATAAAACAAATCCACTGACGTGCTCTAAAAGATATAAGTGAAGCACTAGAGCAAAAACTATATAACTCAAAAGATATAAGTGAAGCACATAGAGTATTCTAATAATTTCCGAATCATGTGTGTCTCTCTCAAAAAGGTGTGTGCGGCAAGGATGATTGTGGAAAACTAACAAATAAAGACTCAAATAATACAAGACGCTCCAAGCAAAACACATATCATGTGGTAAATAAAAATATAGCTCGAAGTAAAGTTACTGATAGAAGTAGACGAAAGAGGGGATGCCTTCCGGGGCATGCCCAAGCTTTGGCTTTTAGGTGTCATTATATTATCTTGGGGGTGCCATGGGCATCCCCAGGCTTAGGATCTTGCCACTCCTTGTTCCATAATCCATCATATCTTTACCCAAAACTTGAAAACTTCACAACACCAAACTTAAAGTAGAAAATCTCGTGAGCTCCGTTAGCGAAAGAAAACAAAACACCACTTCAAGGTACTGTAATTAACTCATTATTTATTTATATCGGTGTCAAACCTACTGTATTCCAACTTATCTATGGTTTATAAACTATTTCACTAGCCATAGATTCATCAAAATAAGCAAACAACACACGGAAAACAGAATCTGTCAAAAACAGAACAGTCTGTAGTAATCTGTAGCTAACGCAAGATCTGGAACATAAAAAATTCTAAAATAAATTTCTGGACGTGAGGAATTTATCTATTAATCATCTGCAAAAATAATTAACTAAATAGCACTTTCCAAATAAAAATGGCAGCAGTTCTTGTGAGTGCTAAAGTTTCTGTTTTTTACAGCAAGATTAACAAGACTTTCCCCAAGTCTTCCCAACGGTTCTACTTGGCACAAACACTAATTAAACACAAAAAACACAACCAAAACAGAGGCTAGATAAATTATTTATTACTAAACAGGAGCAAAAAAGCAAGGAAAAATAAAATTGGGTTGCCCCCAACAAGCGCTATCGTTTAACGCCCCTAGCTAGGCATAAAAAGCAAGGATAGATCTAGGTGTTGCCATCTTTGGTAGGCAATCCATAAGTGGCTCTCATAATAGATTCATAAGGTAATTTAATTTTCTTCTAGGGAAGTGTTCCATGCCTTTCCGTAATGGAAATTGGAATCTAATATTCCCCTCCTTCATATCAATAATTGCACTAATCGTTCTAAGGAAAGGTCTACCAAGAATAATAGGACATGAAGGATTGCAATCTATGTCAAGAACAATAAAATCTACGGGCACATAATTCCTATTTGCAACAATAAGAACATCATTAATTCTTCCCATAGGTTTCTTAATAGTGGAATCCGCACGGTGCAAGTTTAAAGAGCAATCATCAAAATCACGGAAACCTAACAAATCACACAAAGTCTTTGGAATCGTGGAAACACTAGCACCCAAATCACACAAAGCATAGCATTCATGATCTTTAATTTTAATTTTAATAGTAGGTTCCCACTTATCATAAAGTTTTCTAGGTATAGAAACTCCCAACTCAAGTTTTTCTTCATAAGATTGCATCAAAGCATCAACGATATGTTTAGTAAAAGCTTTATTTTGACTATAAGCATGAGGATAATTTAGCACGGATTGCAACAAGGAAATACAATATATCAAAGAGCAATTGTCATAATTAAATTCCTTGAAATTCAAAATAGTGGGTTCATCAATATTTAAAGTTTTGACTTCTTCAATCCCACTTTTAACAATTTTAGCATCAAGATCTAAAGACTCCGAATTTTGGGAACGCCGTCTAGGTAAAGGTGGATCATATTCAGTCCCATAATTATCAAGATTCATATTGCAAAACAAAGATTTAATAGGGGACACATCAATAACGTTTAGATCTTCATCTTTATCTTCCAGGAAATTTTCCGGCTTAGCGGCCATCTTATTAACTAAGGTGGCTTGCTTATCTAAAACTTCAGCTATTAACTTCTCAAGATAAGCAATCTGAGGTTTCAAACCATCAAATTCTTTAGACATATCATCGAGCTCTTTATTCATATAACTCATAAAACTTTTTTGTTCTTTAAGCTCATTTCTAAAGAAACGATTATGCTCTAATTGTAAAACCATAAAACTCCCGACGTTGCTTTCGATCTCTTCAAACCTTTTAAGGTGAGGATCACCAAATCTAGGTAAAGCCATCGTGACAAGCAAGCAATCCAACACACAGGCAAACGAGGGACAGGCAAAAAGAAGCAAATAGAGAAAAGAGAGGGAGGATAGAGAGAGAGAGAGAGAGGGAGAATAAAACGGCAAAGGTGAAGTGGGGGAGAGGAAAATGAGAGGAAAATGGCAAATAATGTAATGCGGGAAATAAGGGTTGTGATGGGTACTTGGTATGTTGACTTTTGCGTAGACCTCCCCGACAACGGCGCCAGAAATCCTTCTTGCTACCTCTTGAGCACTTGCTTTGGTTTTCCCTTGAAGAGGAAAGGGTGGTGCAGCAAAGTAGCGTAAGTATTTCCCTCAGTTTTTGAGAACCAAGGTATCAATCCAGTAGGAGGCCATGCACGAGTCCCTCGCACCTACACAAACAAATAAATCCTCGCAACCAACGCGATAAGGGGTTGTCAATCCCTACACGGTCACTTACGAGAGTGAGATCTGATAGATATGATAAGATAATATTTTTGGTATTTTTATGATAAAGATGCAAAGCAAAATAAAAGGCAATAAAATAACTAAGTATTGGAAGATTAATAAGATGGAAGATAGACCCGGGGCGCCATAGGTTTCACTAGTGGCTTCTCTCGAGAGCATAAGTATTCACGGCGGGTAAACAAATTACTGTTGAGCAATTGACAGAATTGAGCATAATTATGAGAATATCTAGGTATGATCATGTATATAGGCATCACGTCCGAGACAAGTAGACCGACTCCTGCCTGCATCTACTACTATTACTCCACACATCGACCACTATCTAGCATGCATCTAGAGTATTAAGTTCAAGAGAACAGAGTAATGCTTTAAGCAAGATGACATGATGTAGAGGGATAAACTCATGCAATATGAAATAAACCCCATCTTGTTATCCTCGATGGCAACAATGCAATATGTGCCTTGCTGCCCCTACTGTCACTAGGAAAGGACACCGCAAGATTGAACCCAAAGCTAAGCACTTCTCCCATTGCAAGAAAGATCAATCTAGTAGGCCAAACCAAACTGATAATTCGAAGAGACTTGCAAAGATAACCAATCATACATTAAAGAATTCAGAGAATATTCAAATATTGTTCATAGATAAACTTGATCATAAACCCACAATTCATCGGTCTCAACAAACACACCACAAAAGAAGATTACATCGAATAGATCTCCACAAGAGAGGGGGGACTTTGTATTGAGATCCAAAAAGAGAGAAGAAGCCATCTAGCTAATAACTATGGACCCATAGGTCTGAGGTAAACTACTCACACTTCATCGGAAGGGCTATGGTGTTGATGTAGAAGCACTCCATGATCGATGCCCCCTCCGGCGGAGCTCCGGAACAGGCCCCAAGATGGTATCTCGTGGATACAGAAAGTTACAGCGGTGGAATTAGGGTTTTGGCTCCGTATCTGGTAGTTTTGGGGTACGGAGGTATATATAGGAGGAAGGAGTACGTCGGTGGAGCAACAGGGGGCCCACGAGGGTGGAGGGCGCGCCCCCCTACCTGGTGGCCTCCTGGTTGATGTCTTGACGTAGGGTCCAAGTCCTCTGGATCATGTTCGTTCTGAAAATCATGTTCCCGAAGGTTTCATTCCGTTTGAACTCTGTTTGATATTCTTTTTCTGCGAAATCCTAAAATAGGCAAAAAACAGCAATTCTGGGCTGGGCCTCCGGTTAATAGGTTAGTCCCAAAAATAATATGGAAGTGTATAATAAAGCCCAATAATGTCCAAAACAGAATATAATATAGCATGGAACAATAAAAAATTATAGATATGTTGGAGATGTATCAGGTTTATATCATATTGCATGAGTTTATCCCTCTACATCATGTCATCTTGCTTAAAGCGTTACTCTGTTCTTATGAACTTAATACTCTAGATGCATGCTGGATAGCGGTCGATGTGTGGAGTAATAGTAGTAGATGCAGGCAGGAGTCGGTCTACTTGTCTCGGACATGATGCCTATGTACATGATCATACCAAGATATTCTCATAACCATGCTTAATTATGTCAATTGCTCAACAGTAATTTGTTCGCCCACCGTAAAAAATTATGCTCTTCAGAGAAGCCACTAGTAAACCTATGGCCCCAGGGTCTATTTTCCATCATATTAATCTTCCAACACTTAGTTATTTTTATTGTCTTTTATTTTACTTTGCATCTTTATCATAAAAACTACTAAAAATATTATCTTATCATATCTATCAGATCTCACTCTCGTAAGTGACCGTGTAGGGATTGACAACCCCTTATCGCATTGGTTGCGAGGATTTATTTGTTTGTGTAGGTGCGAGGGACTCGTGCTTGGCCTCCTACTGGATTGATACCTCGGTTCTCAAAAACTGAGGGAAATACTTACGCTACTTTGCTGCATACCCTTGAAATCTTCATGGACTCGTTCTTCTTCCTTGCGGGATCTCAGGCAAGATGACCATACCCTTGAAATCACTTCTATCTTTGCTTGCTTAGATGCTCGCTCTTATGGTATGCCTACGCTGCGATACCTACCACTTGCTTATCATGCCTCCTATATTGTTGAACCAAGCCTCTAACCCACCTTGTCCTAGCGAACCGTTGTTTGGCTATGTTACCACTTTGCTCAGCCCCTCTTATAGCGTTGTTAGTTGCAGGTGAAGATTGAAGTTTGTTCCTTGTTGGAACATGGAGATGTTGTTCCTTATGGGAACATGTTTACTTGTGGGGATATCACAATATATCTTATTTAATTAATGCATCTATATACTTGGTAAAGGGTGGAAGGCCCGGCCTTATGCCTGGTGTTTTGTTCCACTCTTGCCGCCCTAGTTTCTGTCATATCAGTGTTATGTTCCCGGATTTTGTGTTCCTTACGCGGTTGGGCTATTATGGGAACCCCTTGACAGTTCGCCTTAAGTAAAGCTCTTCCAGCAATGCCCAACATTGGTTTTACCATTTGCCACCTAGCCTTTTCTTTTCCCTTGGGAGTCGCGCTCTTGAGGGTCGTCATTATTTTACCCCCCCCCCCTGGGCCAGTGCTCCTCTGAGTGTTGGTCCAACTTGTCAGCCGCCGGTGGCCACCAAGGGCAACTCTGGGCTGGCCTACCGGAAGTTTGGACGATCCGGTGTGCCCTGAGAAAGAGATATGTGCAGCTCCTATCGGGATTTGTCGGCACATTCGGGTGGTGTTGCTGGTTTAGTTTTACCCTGTCGAAATGTCTTGTAGAACCGGGATACCGAGTCTGATCAGAATGTCTCGGGAGGAGGTCTATTCCTTCATTGACCGTGAGAGCTTGTCATGGGCTAAGTTGGGACACCCCTGCAGGGATTTGAACTTTTGAAAGTCGTGCCCGCGGTTATGGGCAGATGAGAATTTGTTAACGTCCGGTTGTAGAAAACCTGAAGTTGACCTTAATTAAAATGAATCAACCGCGTGTGTAACCGTGATGGTCTCTTTCCGGCGGAGTCCGGGAAGTGAACACGGTTGTTGGAGTTATGCTTGACGTAGGTTGTTATAGGATCACTTCTTGATCATACTTTTATCGACCTTTCTTTGCCTTCTCTTCTCGCTCTCATTTGCGTATGTTAGCCACCATATATGCTAGTCGCTTGCTGCAGCTCCACCTCATACCTTTACCTTACCCATAAGCTTAAATAGTCTTGATCGCGAGGGTGTGAGATTGCTAAGTCCCTGTGGCTCACAGATACTTCCAAAACCAGCTTGCAGGTGCCGTTGAACCGTGTAGATGACGCAACCGCGCTCAAGGAGGAGCTCGATGAAGATCTTGTCCTTTGTGTTGTTTCGTTCTAGTTGATCAGTAGTGGAGCCCAGTTGGGGTCGATCGGGGACCTTTGTCGCATTTGGGGTTCTTCTTTTATTTTGGTTCCGTAGTCGGACCTTGTTTGTATTTGGTTGATGTAATGCTTTATTCATGTATTTGTGTGAAGTGGCGATTGTAAGCCAACTATGTATCTTTTTCCCCTATTGTATTACCTGGGTTGTTTGCGAAGATTACCTCACTCGCGACATTGCTTTCAATGCGGTTATGCCTCTAACTCGTGCTTCGACACGTGGGAGATATAGCCGCATCGAGGGCGTTACAAGTTGGTAATCAGAGCCTTCCCCGACCTTAGGAGCCCCCACTGCTTGATCGTTTTTAGCAGCCGTTGTTGAGTCTACAAAAATGTTTTGAGTCATTTAGGATTTATATATCGGAGAGTTTAGGAATTCTTTTTACTTCCCGGTCTCCTCATCGCTCTGGTAAGGCATCCTGACGTAGAGTTTTGACTATTCTCTTCTCAAATTTCACTAAAAAAAATTAGGATCACGCGGGTATCTTGGAATCGTTCCGATGGTTTTATGGTGAGAACATTGTCTTGGTGCCTCCTGTCAGGGGTTTTGTGGAAGTGTCCCGGGGAGTTGAGCCCCGAGGTGTTGTCGTCATAATTTTATCGTTGCAGTTCTGGAATACCTGAGTTTAGTACACCGACATCGAAAATCTCTTTTATGTAGTTCGTTGGTGAGATAACCTCGACGCCACCCAGTACTGGGGTGGGAGTTCGGGAGTATTGCCATAACTTGTATAACGGATGCTTTTCGAAGGTTGAGGTAGACGATTTCTGAAGGTTTCTTGGTTATGTGTTGAAGGATGGATACAGCTGGATGTAGGATTTGCTAGTTTTGGGTGAGATATTATGCTTCCCCTATATCCCCAACACCTGATTGCATAACTGGGAAAATTTCGGGAGTTTATAAGTGGGAATTCAAGTAGCTCTTAGGATATCTTTCCGACAGATGTATGATATGAAATTGGGGTTCGACGTCTAGTGGTCCGCCTATTCACGGTTGGTTTTACAGTGGTCTCGTTGTGTCTTAAAGAGTCCTTGGCTATGCCGACTCAGGGACGCTTCGTATGTCATGTGCACTGCCTTGTACATGATGGTGCTGTACGATCGAGCCCGTGTTGGCCCCACCACGAAAACTTTGGACGAAATCTCTATCATATGTTTGTTCTGGCTTATTTTGCAAGCCAATCCTTTGTTTTGTTTTGAGTTGTGGTATTCGAGTTGCTTCGAAGTCAAATGTGGATTCCATACCTTCCCCAAATGGTGTTCTCATACTCCGATGTGAATACCAATCCTTCTTGATCATCAAGATTGTCTTGTCAGTCATTTTCACCGGTGTGTTTCTCTTCAAGTGGATCCGACCATTTCAACTTCAGCAAGTTCAAGTATCAGTTCTTCTCAACGTTGGTTGTTTTCATCCATCCCAAGTTGCCTTTGCTTTTCCCACCCTCCCACCCTTGTTTCTTCAAGGACCCAGATTCTTATTCAAGTATCCATTTTATTGATGGAAGTCCCTCCGTTCTATTTCCTTCATGTTCTTATCTGGTGATTCTCATGAAGATACTAACGGAGCTTCTATTTCATCATTCTTCGTTTCTTTTATCTTCTCCGGTGGTTCCAAGTCAAGCTTTGTTGATCTTACCCTTTCCTCATTTCAATGCCTTCTCATGCCGGTGCAATTCTTAATCATTCACTACACGCTATTCAATTGTTCCGGAGTGCTCAAGATATCTCGAAGATTCTTGTTTCCACTCTGCTTTCGTTCCAGCTCTTTCGAGGATGTTATCTCATTCAAGTCATCTAGTTCAACCGGTGCCTTCTCTATTTTAATTTGTTCAACGGTGTTTCTTTTGAGTGGGCCCTAATCCACAGGTCTTTTCCCAGGATCTTACCTGACTCTTCTATCTTTCCCGGAGCTATCCTCAAATTCTTTTGAAGTTCGACGTAAGAATGATTTATCATCAGTCAAATGTCCTTCTCCAAGATCTTTCACACTATTTTAATCGTTGGTTCAACCTTTATAATTTTCATTCGGAGTGCCTCAACAATTCATGGTGGTGTTTCTCGTCATCATTCTCAACATTTGAAGACCGAAGAAGAGTTGTACCTCCATATCTTATCCGTTCTCTCAGAGATTCGTGGTGCTAGCTTGTTGCCATCCTCTCGTAATTGTTTTGATCGTGAGAATTCTTTTCACCCATCCGGAGTAATTCAGAGTATTTTCAGTTTGATTATCCGGAGTCCATCAATTTAGGTTTATTCATTCTCACCTTTCAGTTATGATTCTCCGATCTTACCGGTGCAACATTCAAGTGATCTCTAATCGGTCCATGATCTATTATATTCACTTGTATCTAAATTCTCTCAAGCATCTTCATCTATTTGCTAATTCTTCCCGGTGTCTTCCCTATCTTTTCTTTGTTCATTTTTTATTCTTACGGTGGTTCATTCAAGATTTCTCTTCCTTCGTTTATCATATCAATTCATTCGTTGTTTCAACCCTATCGGTGGTTCGTTGAAGACCTTCTCAAGTTTATGTTATATCTCTCTTAATCTTTTCTACGAGAATAAGTAGTATGCTAAATCTGTTGCTTGTCATCAATTTAAATTGGTGAAGGATGAGCATAAGGTAATTCGTATTCTTGCTTCATCGAGTTTATTCAATTCCTTGATTCCGGAGTGGTTCATCACACTTATTCTGGGTTTCAAGTGCTCTTCTTTCTTTCCCAGAGTTCCAAGTTCTCTCAATTATTTCATCGCGAGATCCATCTAAATCATTGCAAGGATTCACCTTGTGTTTTCAATTTCCCTTTCTTTTATTCTTTTGTTACCGGAGTTTCTTCATGAAGGTTCTACATGATGGTTCATAAAGGAATTATTTCCTTCTCGAAGCGTTCATCAAGATTCTTTTCTAAGGAGCTCAAGCATTCTTCATCGTGCAATCTGGAGTGCAATTCTTTAACCGTTCCATTCAAGGTGGTATTATGTCATTCTTGATAATTTGATTTCATGTTTCATGATTCGCATATTGTTAAGAATGAGATATTTTTAAATCCATCAATCTCGTCATTGGAGTTAACTTGGGTTATATTTCACCTAAAGCTTTCCTTTAAGGAATGTCGCTCTCATGGTGTTTATCAATGATCCAATTTCTTCATTTATCCTTTCCGGTGCGATATACTTTCTCGTCTCTTTGTTCATATCAATACAATTCTTTTCCCGTGAGTGGCAGGTTGTCACCTCATAATTTGAGATGTACTCCATAAGACCATATCAAGTTTACTCTTTCGTTGTTGGCTTTCCAATAACTCCGTTCGACCCTTCTCCTAAGGATGCCTTCTAAAGCTCTTTTGTGGCATAAGATGGCATTTTCGTCTCCATTCTTTTATTTCAATTATCTATCTTCTATTCTTTTGTTCCGGAGCCATTGTCATGTTGCTCTTTTCTCTCATCATCTTGGATCATGTTCTTTTCGTGATTATCATTTTACCGAAGTGTCGTGCCCTCTTTTCGAGTTCTCTCATCTTATCAAGTTTTGCGTCCCTTCTCAGACGGAGTGCTGTCCAAATTATATCATTCTGATTCCTTCTCTATTTTGTTTTGACAGGAGTGGCTTCTATGTCAGTCATGTCTTTTAAGCTCGTCTTTTTCGCCGTATTTCGGGTTCCTTGTCTAACGGAGTGTTTTTCATTTCGTTCATCTTCATTGTATTCCTTTTCTCTCAATTTGTTCAACCTCTCAAGGTTCTTTGGTTTCATTCGTTTGTCAAAGAAGCAACTTAGTTTTACCTCTCCTCTTCCTCTTCCGTTTTCCCTCCGGTGCCATTCTAGATCTCGGGACGAGATCCTCTCGTAGTGGTGGAGTGTTGTAACGCCCCGAGACCGATGTGCCAGGTGTCCGTCAGTTATTCGTTGTCGTTGTCAGGTCTTTTGCTTGCGTGTTGCATCTTATCATGTCATCATCTGCATTGCATCATCATGTTTTCAAAACTTGCATTCGTCTGGGTTCCCCGTTCTCTCCGCTGTCCGTTCTGAGCCCAGACACACTTGCACGCGCCCGCGGTACGTCCGAAATATTATTTTCTAAGTGGCTGGAAAATGTTCTCGGAATGGGATGAGAGTTGATGTGTGGTCTTATTATAGTGTAGGGAGGCCGCCTGCCAAGCTTCATCGCATTCGGAGTTCGTTTGATAGCCCAACGGATAAATATAGCGGCAATAGTAGCCGGTCTAACGTCGGACGTTTTCGGTCTCCGGAAACAGTCGCCGGGTCTCCCTCTCTTCTCTTCTCTCAGCTCGAGATCGTCTACACAGCTCACTACCTACCTCCAGGTCCAACCTAACCTCTCTCGTCAGCTCGCGGACCTCCTCGTGCATGTCCGAAAATTGTCCCGGACCCGACCCGGGCAGTCGTCACCGTTGTGTCCGGATCATCCCCACTCCCTATATATTTTTCCCAGTCGTCTGCTTCCAATCATAGGGACCAAATGCCCCTATCCAAAATCCACTTACTATATATAGATCCCTAACCTAATCTAGACAAAATCCTAACTTCTAGGGAGATGTCCCATTGATCCCTCTCGGTCGCCGCCACCTTCCAATCCACCTCGTTTTCCCCATCGCTCCAATCAGGATATTCCCCTGCCTTCCCAATCCACCCATCGATCCACCACCCACCGTACCTCTCGGCCCGAACCCCAGGCACAGGCATCCAACGTCGCCTCCAGCCACATGCCCACATCCAGCCGCTCACCCAGAGCAAGCAGCAGCCCCGCCGTCCTCAGGCGAGGACATCCCGTCACCAGCGACCACCTGTAGCAGGACCAAGCGCCCCTGCCTCTTCCTTCCTCGTCCTTCTCTCCTCCCTCTCTCACCTGCTCTCTCTGTCGTGCAACAGGGAGCCCGGAGGAGTTTTGTGCCGGCCATCCTCGTCTTCCGCGCCTACATCAGCTCGAGGGCAGGATCTCCTCGATCCGGTGCTCTTCGTTGACCGCAGCTCCGGATCAGATCGACCTCACCCTTCCTGTACCTCCACCGCCCAGATTCGCGCTGATCCACGCCTCCCACCGTCCCCTGCATCGCCTCGCCGCCGGAGCTGCGTCTCCCTGTGGTTGCAACCGCGTCGCGCCTCTGCTTTGTTCGGGCAGAGGAGCTTGAACCGCTGCCTGCTCGTCTCGATTCAGCGAGACCGGGCCAGCCTCCTCGTGCCCGCGTGGGTCGCAACCTCCAGCGAGGCCCAGCGCCAGATCGCAACACGGCCTGTCAGCGCCCAGGCCACTCCCCCCGGCCTACCTCTCTAGCCGCAGCGCCTAAGGCCCGACCTGCTTCCTTCCAGATCCAGCAAGGCCCAGTCAAGCCCGATGTGAGCAGCTCCCCAGTGCCCCACCTTTTTTTCTTTTCTTCCTGTGGTTGGGCCGGCTAGATTCGGCCCGAGATGTATTTTTTCCCGCAGAACATTTTAGCTAATTTCCTGAGTACTACCCGTTTTGCAGAAACCCCCTTGCACTTCATGCATATCCTAACTAATTAATCGTGCATCGGTTTAAAACATTTTATATATGAAACTTGCTTAGAATTGTGTCTAGTTTCATAATATATCATTTTCATCCATGTTTAAAATGCTTAAAATGTTGTTTGATTAAATTTGCTCCTATGCCATGTGAAAATGCTTTAATTCTTAACTAAATAACCGTAGCTCCGTTTTTAATAAACTTTATATGTAAATGGGGTAGAATTTTGCCTAGTTTATCTTAGTGACATTGTTTTGCATGCCTAACAACTCTAAAATATGGTTTAGGGCAGAACATGACCTAACCTAATATATGCACATGAGGAGTTTCCGGAATTGTTGTTCGTTGTTTCCGGCCTCATTTAAACTTGCCTAAATAGTTAGTTTACTTTGCTTCACCCTCTTGCCATGTTTAACAACATTTAATATTGTTGGGTACATAAACGGGATCAAACTAAATAACTTATCGCGGTGTTTCGTCAATATGCAACTCGTTGCATATTGAGCTCCATTTAATTTGTAGGATTGCTTGTGCACTTTGCCATGTCATGCTTCATTAAACCGGACATGCATCATACTTGATTGTGCATCATGCCATGATTATGTGGTGGTTGTTTACTATGTTGTTTGCTCTTTTTCGGTGTTGCTTCTTTGGGTTGGTTCCGATAACGTCGTGTTGTGAGGATTCGTTCGACTTCGTCCGTGTGTCTTCTTCATGGACTCGTTCTTCTTCCTTGCGGGATCTCAGGCAAGATGACCATACCCTCGAAATCACTTCTATCTTTGCTTGCTTAGATGCTCGCTCTTATGCTATGCCTATGCTGCGATACCTACCACTTGCTTATCATGCCTCCTATATTGTTGAACCAAGCCTCTAACCCACCTTGTCCTAGCAAACCGTTGTTTGGCTATGTTACCACTTTGCTCAGCCCCTCTTATAGCGTTGTTAGTTGCAGGTGAAGATTGAAGTTTATTCCTTGTTGGAACATGGAGATGTTGTTCCTTATGGGAACATGTTTACTTGTTGGGATATCACAATATATCTTATTTAATTAATGCATCTATATACTTGGTAAAGGGTGGAAGGCCCGGCCTTATGCCTGGTGTTTTGTTCCTCTCTTGCCGCCCTAGTTTCCGTCATATCGGTGTTATGTTCCCGGATTTTGTGTTCCTTACGTGGTTGGGCTATTATGGGATCCCCTTGACAGTTCGCCTTAAGTAAAGCTCTTCCAGCAATGCCCAACATTGGTTTTACCATTTGCCACCTAGCCTTTTCTTTTCCCTTGGGAGTCGCGCTCCTGAGGGTCATCATTATTTTACCCCCCCCCCCCCCCCCCGGCCCAGTGCTCCTCTGAGTGTTGGTCCAACTTGTCAGCCGCTGGTGGCCACCAGGGGCAACTCTGGGCTGGCCTACCAGAAGTTTGGACGATCCGGTGTGCCCTGAGAAAGAGATATGTGCAGCTCCTATCGGGATTTGTCGGAACATTCGGGCGGTGTTGCTGGTTTAGTTTTACCCTGTCGAAATGTCTTGTAGAACCGGGATACCGAGTCTGATCGGAATGTCTCGGGAGGAGGTCTATTCCTTTGTTGACCGTGAGAGCTTGTCATGGGCTAAGTTGGGACACCCCTGCAGGGATTTGAACTTTCGAAAGCCGTGCCCGCGGTTATGGGCAAATGGGAATTTGTTAACGTCCGGTTGTAGAAAACCTGAAGTTGACCTTAATTAAAATGAATCAACCGCGTGTGTAACCATGATGGTCTCTTTCCGGCGGAGTTAACCGTGATGGTCTCTTTCCGGCGGAGTCCGGGAAGTGAACACGATTGTTGGAGTTATGCTTGACGTAGGTTGTTATAGGATCACTTCTTGATCATACTTTTATCGACCGTGCTTTGTCTTCTCTTCTCGCTCTCATTTGCGTATGTTAGCCACCATATATGCTAGTCGCTTGCTGTAGCTCCACCTCATACCTTTACCTTACCCATAAGCTTAAATAGTCTTGATCACGAGGGTGCGAGATTGCTGAGTCCCTATGGCTCACAGATACTTCCAAAACCAGCTTGCAGGTGCCGTTGAACCGTGCAGATGACGCAACCGCGCTCAAGGAGGAGCTCGATGAGGATCTTGTCCTTTGTGTTGTTTCGTTCTAGTTGATCATTAGTGGAGCCCAGTTGGGGTCGATCGGGGACCTTTGTCGCATTTGGGGTTCTTCTTTTATTTTGGTTCCGTAGTCGGACCTTGTTTGTATTTGGTTGATCTAATGCTTTATTCATGTATTTGTGTGAAGTTGCGATTGTAAGCCAACTATGTATCTTTTTCCCCTATTGTATTACATGGGTTGTTTGCGAAGATTACCTCACTTGTGACATTGCTTTCAATGCGGTTATGCCTCTAAGTCGTGCTTCGACACTTGGGAGATATAGCCACATCGAGGGCGTTACAGGCCTGTTCATCCAGCCCTCCACGGGGTCCTGTTCATCCATCAGCTCGATCAATCAGGGTACTGTTCATGTTGGTGTACAAAAATAGGGGTGCATCTTTGTACCCCTTTTTCTGTGCACGGGCAGTCAGAGCCGCGCCCACAGCCATGCCAAGCAGAATGAGGGAGGTGGGCCAAGGTAAGATCGAAGCCCAAGGCAATCAAAGCAATGCAAAGGCCAAGACCACAAAGAGCATAGGGACGAAGCAAGTTCCCTCGGCAAGACCCTTGCCGGGTGGCCTCAGCGGCCCCGGCAAGACTCTTGCCGGGGCAGCTCGCCCCGCACCAACAGAGCGAGCCACCCTTGAGCCCACGGCCCCAAGTGACATCATCAACCTGGGGCCAAGACTCGGGAAGGCACCCCTGTGGTGGCATATAGATCTTTGAGAAGACATATTCAAGGTCAGATCACAAGACGACGATTCTCGGCAAGATCCTTGCCAAGGAAGGCCACCAGACACCCGGCAAGATCCTTGCCATGGACGACAACAAGCCATGGCGAAACCCTTACCGGGCCACCCGGCAAGGCCCTCGCCAAAGACGCCGGCAAGGCCACCGCCAAGCTCACGTCAACCAAGCTTCCACCACCGTTCACATGCAGCTGCCAGCCCAACCAGCTGGGCGGGCACCTGCGTGGCAACATGCACCTCCCAGGCCAACTCATCAAGTGCCTGCGTGGCGGCATGCAGATCTTCATGAAGGCTCCACCACCGCGCTAACTCAGCTGCCTGCCTGCCTACATGGCACCGCACACATCCCCGGCTGAGGCGCGTGTCAAAGCAAGGAGGAGCGGCGGCGGAAGGGACGGGCCTCGCCCCCGTTCCCGATAAAGTAAGAGGACACCTAGGTGATGCATTAAATGCACCTTGTCTTGTAATACAAGGGATAACCTCGTGCCACTGTAGACCTTTCCACCTCCTGTGTGCCATTGTGGCAACCCCTTTTTCCTATAAAAGGAGGCCCGAGGCGACGAGGAGAGGGATTCGGCTCTTTGGGACCACACGCTGACCACAGCTAGTTCGAGAGCTCCAAAACTCTCAGAAATACACCCACCAAAGCAGGACTAGGATTTTACGCATCCTCGCGGCCCGAACCTGGGTAAACGATCCTTGTGCTGTCTACTAGCCCTGCTCTCCTCGCAACCCTGCGCCCCGGCAACCGTAGTAGGGATTCTTGTGATCCCATCGGTGTCGTTCCACACCGACATCCTTGGCGCGCCAGGTAGGGGGCGCAATTGTGAGAATCTAGTCTAGTAGTTAGCCTAGCAGTTCTTCGTCGCCAAGGCCCCTAAGAAGAAGACGGCTATGGCGGTCGATTCGTTGGGAGCCGAACGACCCATGCCGGTGCGGACAAGCAGCGGACCGGTCGCAGACAGGACCCAGGCCGCGGCCCGCGAGCACCAGCATCGCCCAGGCAGTCGGAGCCTGGTGCACAGCGTCGTTCGCGTGCCAGACGACTGGCTACACGTCGCCGGATCCATGGATAGAGCCGGGCCCCCCGCAGGCGGTCCGAGACCCTCCAGGGGCGTTGTTGTGCCGACTCCGGGTGGCGCAGCGACCTCCAAGACACCTACACCGGCGACCACCGTGCGTTCTTCCCATGGTGTGCGCGCCGAGCAGCGTCACCATGATGGTGACCCTGGGCACCGCCGTGGGAATAGCCATGTGCGCCATCGGCAAGATGAGGGGGTTCGGCACGGTCGTCGAAGCGCTGGCAAAAATGGCGCGCAGGCGCTGGGTTGTGATGGAGCTCCTTCTAACGTAGTTAGAAGTCGAAGCGCTCCGCGATCCATGCAGTTGTCGCTGCTGCCCACGCCAGCGGAAGCTTTGGCACGCGCACAGCTGCTCCTCGACTTCCTTCCTGCTGCGGAGAAGCTCGACAAGTGGAGGGCCACCATCCGGAGCCTCGTCGCCGTCGTAAACAAAGACGATCCGCGACCAGCGGGGCCCTCGGGCCGGCGCTCCACCGAGCCACTACATGCTGGTGCTGGGAGGACCGGGGGAGCTGCGGCCACGATGCACTCTCCTCCTCCTCACCTGCCGCCGCGGGCATCGGCCCGTCGCGACGACGCTTGTGACAACATCTCCATAGCGTCGTCCGACCCGCGGACCCTCCGCGACCAGCACCAGGTCCTTCAGGAGCGAGCTCACGAAGACGCTCGAACCACCGTCGAGCGCCGGCGTGAAACGCGCCGCCAGTCGGACAAGTGGGCGGGACCCGCTATGGACCACCCGGCACCGTGGGGCCCCGGCAGCCTACCTTATGAGGTGGGCTGCCCGGCTTTTACCCGTGAGCTGAGGTAGTTCCGGTGGCCGTCCCACCGCACGTTCAAGCCCGACGTCAGCGAGAAGTACACCGGCAAGACCCATCCGTCTAAGTTCCTCAGTATCTACACCATCACGATGCAGGCCGCTAGGGCTCGCGACGACAAGGTGCTTGCCAACTATTTCCCGCTGGCGCTCAAGCCCAATGTGATGTCTTGGTTGATGCACTTGCCGGTGGATTCCATTTCTTCCTGGTCAGATCTGTGCCATGAGTTCATTGGCGCATTCATAGGAGGCCACCAAGCTCATGGCCAGGCCAGTGATCTGCATATCATTCCCTAGAAGGAAGGGGAGACCTTGCGCAAGTACATCCAGAGATCCAGCCGGGTGGAGTACAACATCCCCGATGTTCATCCCGCCGCTGTGATTAGCGCGTTCCACCAGAACGTACGGAATCGCAGGATGCACAAGGAGCTGGCAATGACCAAGGTTAAAGATGTGGCCGAGCTCTATGTTCTGGCCAATAGGTGCGCCCGGGCTGAAGAGGGAAGGAAGTACCCCGGCGAAGACGCCGGCACGGAAACTGACTCTACTGACGAAGACGCCGCCACCCCGACGAAGACGAGCCGGCGTCGCAACAGGAAACGCAGAGGCAAGGCCGTGCTTGCCGTTGAGGGATCTGACAATACCGGTGCCGGCAAGAAGGTCAAGGAAGACGCTCCCGGCAAGGAGATTGCCGGGTGCGCCGCCTGCCGGGCCCTGGCGGCTACCGACAAGCCAGGAAGCTCTAGCAAGCAATACTGTAAGATCCACCGCACCAAGGGCCACGACCTCCAGAACTGCCAACAAGTCGAGCTGCTTGCTGAGAAGCAAAAGGCTGAGTATGAAAGGCTGGACAAGGAGAAGGACCAGTACGATGCTGAGGGATCCGGCAAGAAGCGTGGCGGCCAAGGAGGCCGCCCCGGCAAGGACAACCAGCAAGAGAGGCCCGCCCGGGGCCGCGACAAGAAACAAGAAGACGACGGTCACGACGAGGACGATGAGTTTGGTAAGCAAGGGTTCCAGAAGTCTACGGAGGCCATGTGCGTCGATGGCGGTGCCTCGCTGCATACCTCTCACCGCCGGCTCAAGCAGTGGGCGCGTGAGATTACAGCAGCAGAGCCGTCATTCGACGCTCAGAAGCCGCTGTAGTGGTCCAGCACGCCCCTCATCTTTGACGCCGAGCACCACCCTGACCGCACTACCGCGGTCGGGTGTTTGCCCTTGTTGGTCTCGCCAACAATACGCAACCTCAGGGTGAACAAGATGTTGGTTGATGGCGGGGCCGGCCTGAACCTGATCTCGCCTGCCATGATCAAAAGGTTGCAAATCCCTGATGGAGACCTCGAGGAAATGGGCACGTTTCAAGGGGTCAATCCGAGGAGGAGCCAGCCGAAGGGAAAGGTCACACTGCCTGTGACATTTGGAGGAGAGTTAAACTACAGGACGGAGAGGATCGTCTTCGACGTGCCTGAGATCCCCTTGCCCTACAACGGGATCCTCGGTCGCCCGACATTGGCCAAGTTTATGGCGGCGTCACACTACGCCTACAACATGCTGAAGATGCCCGGGCCGTTGACCATCATCTCTGTCCCCTCCAACAAGAAGGACGCGCTGATCTGTGCCGACCAACTCTACCTGGAAGCAGTTGCAGCAGTTGCCGTCGAGGCACCTGCTCCTGCCGCTGATGGCCCGGGAGGGAAAAAGGAGCCCGGCAAGACCTCTCGCACCCACTCCAGCAAGCACACCTCCTCGGACTGTTGTGCTACCGTTGAGGACGTGCCAGAGAGCTCTACCGACAAGAGCAAGAGATCCACAGCCGAGCCGCCGCAGACCAAGAAGGTGCCCGTCGGGGAGGATGGCACGGGAGGGGCCTTCATCATAGGCTCCACCCTCGACAGCAAATAGGAAGGCGCGCTCGTCACCTTCCCGCGGGCAAATGTCGACGTGTTTGCATGGCAAGCGTCCGACATCCCCGGTGTTCCCAGGGAGGTGACTGAGCACCACCTAGTTGTCTACCCCCACGCGCGACCCGTCAAGCAAAAGGTCAGAAAGCAGGCTCTGGAAAGGCAGGAGTTCATCACAGAGGAGATCAGGAAGTTGGAAGCGGCAGGTTTGGTGAGAAGGGTGCTCCACCTGACGTGGTTGGCCAATCTAGTAGTGGTGCGCAAGGCGAATGGGAAGTGGAGGCTGTGTATTGATTACACAGATATTAACAAGGCTTGCCCTAAGGACCCCTTCCCATTGCCACGCATCGACTAGATTGTTGACTCCATGGCCGGGTGTGATCTGTTATCATTCCTCGACGCCTACTCAGGCTACCACCAAATCTTCATGACAAGAGAGGATGAAGAGAAGACGGCATTCATCACCCCATGTGGTACGTATTGCTTTTTACGGATGCCTTTTGGGTTGAAGAGTGCCGGCTCAACATTTGCAAGAGCGGTCCAAATTGGTTTTGAACCTCAGCTCCATAGAAATATGGAGGCCTACATGGATGACATAGTGATCAAAACCAAGGGCGAGCCAACTCTTGTGCAAGATCTGGAAGAGACATTTGCTAACATGCGCAAGATCAACCTCAAGCTGAACCCTGAGAAGTGCGTCTTCGGTGTTCCGTCCGGCAAGCTTCTCAGATTCTTTCTGTTGCAGCATGGGATCGAGGCAAACCCAGACAAGATCAAGGCTATTGAGCATATCGAGGCGCCCAAGCGGATCAAGGATGTGCGTCGGCTCACCGGCTGCGTTGCCGCCATGAGCCGATTCATCTCCAAGTCTGCCGAGCGCGCCCTTCCCTTCTTCAAAATCTTGAAGAAGGCGGGCGCAATAGAGTGGAAACCAGAAGCCGAGGCAGCACTGCAGGATCTGAAGAAATACCTTTCCTCCATGCCGATACTGGCTGCGCCTAAACCACAAGAGCCGTTGCTGCTGTATCTGGAAGCGACGAATCAAGTGGTCAGCGCCGCACTGGTGGCACAGAGGGAGGTCGATGAGGAGGCAGCAATGACGGCAGAACCAGCAGATGGCAAGCCAAAGATTCCCTCGGCAGGGCCTGGTGCCGACAAGGCACGGCCCCCGGCAGAGTCTGGTGCCACCAAGGCAATGCCCGCGCAGTCGAGTGAAGTGGTGCCAAAGAAGAAGATGATGCAGCACCCAGTTTACTTTGTTAGCTCCCTCTTACAGGGGGCTAGGTCGAAGTATTCCGGCGTGCAAAAATTGCTCTTCGGCCTCCTTATGGCCTCGAGGAAGCCGCGTCACTACTTCCAGGCCCACGAGATCACTGTCGTCACCCGCCTCCCGTTGCAACGGATACTGCACAACCCGAATGCAACCGGAAGGATTGTGGAATGGGCCTTGGAGCTGTCAAGTTTCTGTTTGAAGTTTGAATGTACCTCGACAATTCAGAGCAGAGTCTTGGCGGAATTCATCGCAGAATGGACCTCGATGCCTGACAAAGAAGTCCAGGAGACCACTCTCCCCGGCAAGGGAGCAGACCGTGACTGGATTATGTACTTTGATGGGGCCTTCTCGCTGCAAGGCGCTGGTGCCGGTGTGCTACTCGTCGCACCCATTGGAGAACACCTCAAGTACGTGATCCAGATGCACTTCCCTAGGGAGATGTCCACCAACAACACCGCCGAGTACGAGGGATTGATTGCCGGTCTCCGGATCGCGACAGACCTTGGGGTTAAAAAGCTCATCGTCAGGGGCGACTCGCAGCTCGTTGTCAGGCAGGTCAACAAGGATTATCAGAGCCCATTGATGGAAGCCTATGTAGATGAGGTGAGGAAGATGGAGGAATGCTTTGACGGTATCCAGGTGGAGCACGTCCCCCGAGCGGAGAACGACATCGCCGATTACCTATCAAAGTGTGCCGCATTCAAGCTACCTGTGGAACCAGGTACCTTTTTGCTCTGGTTAACTCAACCATCTGTCGAACCATCAGCGGGGCAGAACAAGCGGAGGATATCAGGTCCCGGCAAGTACTTCCTTACCGAGCCCCCTGGGGCCACCGGCAAGGGTGCTACCGCGGACGTTGAGCATACCCAAGAGCGACTGGCTCTGACAGGGCGTCAAGCCCTGGCCATAGAGACAACCACTCTCATGTCGGAAGAAATGCCTTTGGTCCTTGCCGTCGAGCCCCAGGCTCCGGCATGGGCGCAGCATACCGTCCACTTCCTCCAAACAGGGGAGCTTCCTGAGGAGCAGGAAGAAGAAGAGAAAGTAGCCCGTCGGTCCGCCCTATACCAGTTCGTCGATGACGTCCTGTACCGGAGGAGGCCAAACGGTGTGAAACTCAAGTGCATCCCCTGGGAGGAAGAACTGGAGCTGTTGGCGGAGATACATGGAGGCATATGTGGCTCCCACATAGGGTCAAGGGCCCTCGCCGGGAAGGCATTCCGGCAAGGTTTCTTCTGGCCCACCGCCCTCCAGGATGCGATGGCACTAGTAACCAGGTGTGAAGCGTGCCAGTTCCATTCAAAGAAGCTTCATTAGCTGGCTCAAGCCCTTCAAACAATCCCTCTCTCCTGGCCATTCTCGTTCTGGGGGATCGATATACTGGGCCCTTTCCCCCATGCTGTCGGGGGCTTTGAGTACTTGTACGTTGCAATCGACAAGTTCACAAAGTGGCCGGGAGTGGAAGCAGTGAGGAAGGTGACTGCTCAGTCAGCCATCAAGTTCTTCAAAGGACTGGTCTGCCGTTTTGGTGTGCCAAACAGAGTCATCACCGACAATGACATGCAGTTCACAAGCCACATCTTCATGTAGTACATCCAAGACCTCGGCAGCAAGGTCTATTTTGCTTCCGTGGCACATCCACGGAGCAACGGCCAAGCGGAGAGGGCCAATGCTGAAGTGTTGCAAGGCTTGAGAACGAAGACCTTTGACAAGATGCACAAGAGTGGAAGGCGTTGGATTGATGAGTTGTCGGCGGTTCTTTGGTCGATCAGGATGACGGCAAATCGAGCCACCGGCCAGACACCTTTTTCCCTGGTATACGGAGCAGAAGCAGTTCTCCCCACGGAACTCATATACGGCTCACCTCGAGTGCTCGCTTATGATGAGCTTGAGCAAGAGCCGTTGCGCCAAGATGACGCGACGCTCCTTGAGGAAGATCGTCTTCGGGCGGCTGTGAGAGCGGCACGCTACCAGCAAACCTTGCACCGCTATCATAGCCGCAAGGTTCATGCCCGAAGCCTTGAGGAAGGCGACCTTGTTCTTCGGCGCTGAGGGAGTCCTGGATTAGGGGGTCTCCGGACAGCCGGACTATATCCTTTGGCCGGACTGTTGGACTATGAAGATACAAGATTGAAGACTTCGTCTCGTGTCCGGGTGCGACACTACTTGGCGTGGAAGGCAAGCTAGGCAATACGAATATGGATATCTCCTCCTTTGTAACCGACCTTGTGTAACCCTAACCCTCTCCGGTGTCTATATAAACCGAAGGGTTTTAGTCCATAGGACAACAACCACAACATACAATCATACCATAGGCTAGCTTCTAGGGTTTAGCCTCTCCGATCTTGTGGTAGATCTACTCTTGTACCACCCATATCATCAATATTAATCAAGCAGGACGTAGGGTTTTACCTCCATCAAGAGGGCCCGAACCTGGGTAAAACATCGTGTCCCCTGCGTCCTGTTACCATCTGGCCTAGACGCACAGTTCGGGACCCCCTACCTGGGATCCGCCGGTTTTGACACCGACATTGGTACTTTCATTGAGAGTTCCTCTGTGTCGTCGCCGTTAGGCTCGATGGCTCCTCCGATCATCAACAACGATGCAGTCCAGGGTGAGACTTTTCTCCCCGGACAGATCTTCGTATTCGGCGGCTTTGCACTGCGGGCTAATTCGCTTGGCCATCTGGAGCAGATTGAAAGCTACGCCCCTAGCCATCAGGTCAGATTTGGAAGTTTGAACTACACGGCGGACATCCGCGGAGACTTGATCTTTGACGGATTCGAGCCGCAACCGGGCGCGCCGCACTGTCATGATGGGTATGACCTAGCTCTATCGCCGAACAGTACCCCAGAGGCTGCGCCCGCATCAGCTCCGACCCTTAGCTTGGAGCCAACTACGCTTATCAAGGACGGGTGTCTAGACACCGCCTCAGGGGCTGCAGTCTCAACGGCGATCGAGCCGAAAACTAGCCTAATCCTCTGCGAAGCCCGTGACTCCAAGGCGCCGGACTCTTTTTTAGACTCCGAACCGTTCGCGCCCCTGCCAATCGAATCCGATTGGGCGCTGATCATGGAATTCACCGCCGTGGATATCTTTCAGCACTCGCCCTTCGGCGACATTCTGAATTCACTAAAGTCTCTCTCTTTGTTAGGAGAGCCCCGACCGGACTATGGCCAACAGGATTGGGATGCGGACGATGAAGAAATTCGACGCCCACCCACCACCCACTTCATAGCCACTATCGATGATTTAACCGACATGCTCGACTTTGACTCCGAAGACATCGACGGTATGGACGACGATGTAGGAGACGAACATGAAGCAACACCAATAGGGCACTGGAAAGCCACCTCGTCATATGACATATGCATGGTGGATACACCCAAAGAAGGCAATGGCGATGAGATAGCGGAGGATGACCCCTCCAAGAAGCAACCCAAGCGTCGACGTCAGCGGCGCCGCTCTAAGTCCCGCCAAAGCAAAAGTGGCGATACCGTCACGGGAGATAATAACACTCCGGATAGTGCCGAAGGCAACAACAATCCCCTCCAGCAAGATTTAGAGCAGGAGGATGGAGAAGCCAGCCCTCCTGAGAGAGCGGCAGACGGAGAGGAGGAAGATGACAATTACATGCCCCCCTCCGAAGACGAGGCAAGCCTCGGCGACGATGAATTCGCCGTACCATAGGATCCCGTCGAACAAGAGCGCTTCAAGCGCCATCTTATGGCCACGGCAAATAGCCTCAAGAAAAAGTAGCAGCAGCTTCAAGCTGATCAAGATCTGCTAGCAGACAGATGGACTGAATTCCTCGCGGCCGAGAAATATAAACTCGAGCGCCCCTCCAAAAATTACCCAAAGTGCAGGTTACTACCCCGACTGGAGGAAGAAGCGTATGATACGGCTGACCGACCACCTCGTGGCCGCGATAGAGAGGCATTCCAGCCAAAAACTCAGCCTCCACCCCGATGCCATTCACATAAAAAGGCCTGGGAAGATACACCAGACCTATGGGACATATTGGAGGACAAAGCAAAGCATGCAAGATCAATCTATGGATCACGAAGGCGCACCACTCTGCGAGACGATAAACTCATGCCGGATACAGTAAAAGCAAATCCAGCTGGGCCGAACACAGCAGGCAAGACCATTCGAGCTGCGTCGCGATTTAGCCTAATACAGAGGCGCCGCACACCCCTTATGCTTCACAGACGAAGTAATGGAACATCAATTCCCAGAAGGTTTCAAACCTATAAATATTGAATCATACGACGGTATAACAAATCCTGCAGTATGGATCGAGGATTTCCTCCTCCACATCCACATGGCCCGCGGTGATAACTTACACGCCATCAAATACCTCCCACTAAAGCCCAAAGGACCAGCGCGACATTGGCTTAACATCTTGCCAGCGGACTCCATTAGCTGTTGGGAGGATCTGGAAGCCGCATTCCTCGACAACTTTCAGGGCACTTATGTGCGACCACCAGACGCCGATGACTTGAGCCACATAATTCAGCAGCCAGAAGAGTCGGCCAGGCAATTCTGGACTCGGTTCCTTACAAAGAAAAATCAAATCGTCGACTGTCCGGATGCAGAGGCCTTAGCGGCTTTCAAACACAACATCTGAGACGAATGGCTATC
This sequence comes from Triticum monococcum, assembly GCA_034509565.1. Classification (NCBI taxonomy): domain Eukaryota; kingdom Viridiplantae; phylum Streptophyta; class Magnoliopsida; order Poales; family Poaceae; genus Triticum; species Triticum monococcum. Next base: position 501,487,434 of record CM067841.1, read on the forward strand.
CCGGCACCTTGGTCAGGAAAAGCCAAAATCTATGGCAGCTCTCACGATGCTCATGACCCGCTTTTGTGCGGGAGAAGACAATTGGCTGGCTTGTAGTAATAACATATCAAAGAACCATGGTACCCCGGATACCAAGGACGGCAATAGCAGGCCACGTCGCAACAAACATAAGCGCCATATTAACAGCGACAATACCGAGGATACGACAGTCAATGCCGGATTCAAAGGCTCTAAACCCTGTCAGTGGAAAAAGCCATTCAAACAAAGTACGCCGGGTCCGTCCAGCTTGGACCGTATACTCGATCGCTCGTGTCAAATACACGGAACCCCAGACAAGCCAGCCAATCACACCAACAGGGATTGTTGGGTGTTCAAGCAGGCCGGCAAGTTGCTTGCCGAAAACAAAGACAAGGGGCCGCATAGTGATGACGAGGGGGAATCACGGCAGCCACACACCAAAGGACAGAAGAGGTTTCCCCCACAAGTGCGGACGGTGAACATGATATACACAACCCACATCCCCAAGAGGGAGCAGAAGCGTGCGCTCAGGGACGTATATGCGTTGGAGCCAGTCGCCCCAAAGTTTAACCCTTGGTCCTCCTGTCCGATCACCTTCGATCGCAGGGACCACCCCACTAGTATCCGTCATGGCGGATTCGCCGCACTGGTCCTAGACCCAATCATTGACGGATTTCACCTCACTCGAGTCCTTATGGATGGCGGTAGCAGCCTGAACCTGATTTATTAGGACACAGTGTGCAAAATGGGTATAGAACCCTCAAGGATCAAACCCACAAAAACGACCTTTAAAGGCGTCATTCCAGGTGTAGAGGCCCATTGCACATGCTCAATTACACTGGAAGTGGTCTTCGGATCCTCGGATAACTTCTGAAGCGAAGAGTTAATCTTCAACATAGTCCCGTTCCACAGTGGTTATCATGCGCTGCTCGGGCGAACCGCATTTGCTAGATTCAATGCGGTGCCACATTATGCATACCTCAAGCTCAAGATGCCAGGACCTCGCGGAGTCATTACAGTCAATGGAAACACAGATCGCTGTCTCTGAACAGAGGAGCACACCGTGGCCCTCGCAGCAGAAGCACAAAGCAGCCTCTCAAGGCAATCAACCAGTTCGGCACTTCAAAGCCCGGACACCTTCAAGCGCGCTCAGAGCAATCGGCAAATGGACCGCCTGGCACGATCTAAGCTCGCGTAGCAATATGGCGCCCACCCAAATCCCAGCCCAACGGCAAAAATCGTGCCACGCTTACATAATTACGCACTAAAAATATCATGGGCACAGGTGGGGAGGGGGGCAAAACTGCGGCACGCCCCAAGACGCGGCTTAAACCACACTAGGGGCTTCCCGTTTTGTAATTTTTCTCTTTTTTCAGGACCTTAATCTCTGGAAACACTGTCCGGCAGCACTATTGCCGAACACATGATGTAGCAACCAAGGAGGCAACCAGCTACGTCATACCACAGAATTCCCAGGTGGATTACAGTAATGAGCGAAATATTCGATTTCATATCATTCCGCAGCTTGCCCTTGGAAGGGACATAGTCCTACTCTTTGCTTATCGCACTACCTATATCACTCTGCTTTAACACGATCTTTTGACTAAACAATGCATGGCATTATGACTATTATTGCATTCATGTTATATATATATATATATGTGTGTGTGTGTGTGTGTGTGTGTGTGTGTGTGTGTGTGTGTGTGTGTTCATTAATGACGCCTTGCAACCGTACACCTTGGTACGGCCAATACACCAGGGGCTTACGTACCCCACAATGCGGTGTGAAAAGTCCGAACACTTTCACAAGTGCGGCACCCCGAACTTATAGCATTATATGCATCAGCTCTGAATCATGTCTTTGGTCAAATGTTGGGTTTGCCCGGCTCCTATGTTTTGGTACCTTACGTTCCGCTCTATCGGCTAAGATAGCGCTAGGAGAACTACTGCGATTGTGCCCCGGTTCTGCTGGGTTCAGCACCTCAGTAGAGAAAGCTAAAACTAACTGTCATGATAAGGCGAGAGACTGGTCGCTGTTCGGCGAGGTTTTCAAGTCCCTAAAGACTTATGCCGCTTAGAGCGAGGGGCCGGCCCTGTCCGGCTTAAAGGCGTGTATCGCGCCCCGAATTCGGCCTTCCGAATACCAGGGGCTTCGCCGAAATTTAAAATTATAGAATTCTATGGCTAAGTGAGAGTGATAAAGCATTATTAGTCTGGTTGCCTTGTTTGCTGTGTTGAGCACCTCCCTCGAAGGACCCAAACATGGGAACAACAGTGCTCAGGTTTATCCCGAACACCCCAGCACTCGTAGCATGGGGGCAGAAGCCGAGGACTAGCCATCTCTCAGATTGGATAAACAGCCAAACAGAAGGCAATATATTAAATTCAAACAAGTGTTGCATAGTGCATATGAAACAAGTTTTCATAAATATAGGATAAAATGAGCAAGTCTCACTCAAATATTACATCTTTGGAACACTCGTCCGCTATGAGACGGGCACCCGGCAGAACACCCTCGTAGTACATCTCGGGGTGGCGGTGCTCCTTGCCCTCTGGCGGCCCCTCCTTGATCAGCTTCACGGCGTCTAGCTTGACCCACTACAATTTCACACGAGCGAAAGCCCGGCGTGCACCTTCAATGCACACAGATCGCTTGACGACCTCCAGACGCGGACAGGCATCCACAAGCCGCCTCACCAGGCCGAAGAAGCTATTTGGAAGGGCGTCGCCAGGCCACAGACGGACTATAAAGCTCTTCATGGCCCGATCGGCCGCCTTATGTAGCTCGACCATCTGCTTCAGCTGGTCGCTCATTGGCACCGGGTGTTTGGCCTCAGCATACTGAGACCAGAACAGCTTCTCCATTGAGCTTCCATCCTCGGCCTGGTAAAATTGTGCGGCATCGGACATGCTGCGGGGCAAATCTGCGAATGCTCCTGGAGAGCTCCGAATTCGGGTAAGTAATCGGTAATTTACTCTTACATGCTTGCTTTGCATATAGAAAGCCTTACCCGCCACTATCTTCTTCATTGCGTTGATCTCTTGGAGGGCCTTTTGGGCTTCGGCCTTGGCACTTTTTGCGCTCTCGAGGGCCGCGGCAAGCTCAGACTCCCGCGTCTTTGAGTCAAGCTCCAACGCCTCGTACTTCGCCACGAGAGCCTAGAGCTCTTGCTACACCTCGCCCACCCGAGCCTCGTGCTTCTCTCGCTCGGTGCGCTCCTTGGCCGCTTTATCTTCGGCCTTGGTTAGTGCTTGCTTCAGGGTCGCCACCTCGGTCGTGGCCCCTGGAAAATATACGATGATCCTGTCATTTTTCAATCGCATCTTCGTTTATATATACATATCTATAGACAGGGTATTACTTACCCTTGTTCTCCTCGAGCTGCCTCTTGGCAAGGCCGAGCTCTTTCCTGGACCCCTCGAGGTCCTGCTTCAGTACGGCAACCTCCGCAGTCAGTGCGGCGGACGCCAGCAGCGAGGCCTGCATACGCATATTGACATATTTATATTAGACTCCTCCGATATTATTTGATCCTCTGTTCGGCTTTTCTTTGTGAACACCGAACAAAGCATCAGGGGCTACTGTCTATGCGGTAATATTTCTACTACATTTTGAAACACTTACCTCAAGGCCTGTTAGAAGGCTGGCACAGGCTTCAGTCAACCCGCTCTTGGTGGACTGAACCTTCTGGACCACCGCACTCATAACAGTACGGTGCTCCTCGTCGATGGAAGCGCTGCGAAGCGCTTCCAGCAGATTGTCCGGCGCCTCTGGATGAACAAAGGTCACCGGCACAGGCGTCTTGCCCCTCTTAGAAGGAGGCCACCTGCCCGAGCATGGAACCGCTGGAGGTTCCAGCATGGTGTTCGGCTGAGGGCCGAACTCGGAGCTCTCAGGGGCCCCATCCCCTCGGCTCCCGGAGTCCGAAAGGTCGCCTTGAGGCGCCTCTAGGACTGTCTCCCCTCAGTCTGGTGCCTCTTGAGACAGCACCTCGGCGTCATCGGCAGGATTAGGGGAGGTGGTGGTCGGGACTGGATCGCTATCCATGTCCAACAAGCCCAGGGAGCCGCCCGATGATACATCAATAATGGCTCATGGCGGCCTGCATAATCATGTTCGGCATTAGGGAAAGCAGTGCGACAAAGGAATGCTATGAGTTACTCTGGTATCCGAATACTTACGATCTCCCCGGGGGCTTGGCCCTGGGCAACCACTCGTCTTCGCCTTCGTCGGCGGCGGTGGAACTGTTCGGAAGAAGAGTCCTTCCCTTCTTGGACCCTTCGCCCCCCCCCCCCCCAGTTGGGGCGACCTTCCTTTTCTTATCTCCCCCAGCTGGAGGGGGAGCATCTTCTTCTTCTTCTTCCTCGTCTTCGGGGGAGGAGTGCGCCGCAGAGTCATCGGACGGAGAGTCCGACGACGCCTGGCATCGGGAACTCTTTTGGGTTCCCTTGGCCTTCTTGGTCTTCTCCGGCACCGTATAAGGGGACGGAGTCAGCATCTTCGATAGAAGAGCGTCTGCTTGGCCTTTGGGCAAAGGAGCCAGACAGTCGATCTGTCCGGACGTCTCCTGCCAGTCCTGTCAAAGAGACGGGAGTTTAGATCCCGCATGGAGTCAATCTATAAGAAATAAGTATCCTGTGAAAGGTAAAGCAGCTTACCGCACTAGCTTGGCGCTTCGCGCTGAATCCGTGATCCTCGGTAATGGGAGGGGGGACCTCGGCGCTTTTAAACAGCACCCTCCAGGCATCTTCGTGAGTTGTGTCGAAGAGCCTGTTCAGAGTTCGGTGCTGCGCCGGGTCGAACTCCCACAAGTTGAACTCCCATTGTTGGCACGGGAGGATCCGGCGGTGGAGCATGACCTGGACCATGTTGACAAGTTTGAGCTTCTTGCTCACCATGTTTTGAATACATGATTGGAGTCCGGTCAACTCTCCCAAACTACCCCAGGACAGGCCCTTCTCTTTCCAGGAGGTGAGCCATGTGGGGATGCCAGATCGGAACTCGGGGGCCACCGCCCATGCAGGGTTGCGCGGCTCGGTGATGTAGAACCACCCCGATTGCCACCCCTTTATGGTTTCCACAAAGGAGCCCTCGAGCCATGTCACGTCGGGCATCTTTCCCACCATGGCGCCTCCGCACTCCGCCTGGCGGCCGCCCACAACCTTCGGCTTGACATTGAAGGTCCTCAACCATAAGCTGAAGTGGGGCTTGATGCGGAGGAAGGCCTCACACAAGACGATAAACGCCGAGATGTTGAGGATGAAGTTCGGAGCTAGATTATGGAAATCCAGGCCGTAATAGAACATGAGCCCCAGGACGAATGGATAGAGAGGGAATCCCAGCCCACGGAGGAAATGGGTGAGGAACACTACCCTCTCATGGGGCCTAGTGGTGGGGATGAGCTGCCCCTCATCTGGGAGCCGGTGCGCGATGTCGTCGGGCAGGTATCCGGCTCTCCTCAGCTTCTTGATGTCTCCATCCATGACGGAGGAGACCATCCACCTGCCTCCCGCTCCAGACATGGTTGAAGAAGGTGGAGGTGGGAAGTGCGGGCTTGGGCGCTAGAGCTCGAGTGTGCGAAAATGGATGAGCAAAGGAGGAAGAAGGCGTGGATGAAAAGGTGAATCTTTATCCCTTTACATGGGCGGACGAAACTACGCATCCCCACTTGCCTGGTAAAACTCGCTCATCCCCCAAGCATCGTAATCGATGACGCGGTTGGGTTACCCATGCCCGTATTGATGAGAATCCCGCAATAAGGGGACACGATCTCTGCTTTGACAAGACGTGCCAAAAAACTGCCTCGCGTTATGTGCGGGGATAGTTAAAGGAAACGGTTCGAATAATCACCGGGCCATGACATAACATCATGTTGTCAAAACAAGTCAGCAGATTAGATTTGCGAAAATATTATTCTCTCTATGGAAGTATGTGGAACTTATGTTGCAGGGTCGGACACTATCCTCGTATTCAAATTCTTCTGTGATGTATTCGGAGGAGGAACCCGCCTTGCAATGCCGAAGACGATACTGCGCGCCGGACTCATCGTCATTGAAGCCTGGTTCAGGGGCTACTGAGGGAGTCCTGGATTAGGGGGTCTCCGAACAGCCGGACTGTTGGACTATGAAGATACAAGATTGAAGACTTCGTCTCATGTCCGGGTGGGACTCTACTTGGCGTGGAAGGTAAGCTAGGCAATACGGATATGGATATCTCCTCCTTTGTAACCGACCTTGTGTAACCCTAACCCTCTCCGATGTCTATATAAACAGAAGGGTTTTAGTTCGTAGGACAACAACCACAACATACAATCATACCATAGGCTAGCTTCTAGGGTTTAGCCTCTCCGATCTCGTGGTAGATCTACTCTTGTACTATCCATATCATCAATATTAATCAAGCAGGACGTAGGGTTTTACCTCCATCAAGAGGGCCCGAACCTAGGTAAAACATCATGTCCCCTGCCTCCTGTTACCATCCGGCCTAGACGCACAGTTCGGGACCCCCTACCCGAGATCCGCCGATTTTGACACCGACAGGCACATTCAGTTGGCCAAGAATTCCAACAAGTTGACGCTGAAGTGGGAAGGCCCTTATTGGGTAATGCGAGTCACCAAGCCCGGCGTAGTCCACCTGGAGACCGAAGATGCCGTCCCAGTGAGCAACTCCTGGAACATCATGCATCTTCGCAAGTTTTACCCATAAGACGCGGCTTGCCGGGCCTCCCGGCAAGCCACCCTTTGTACAAAGCCAGGCGCAGATCCTGAGCATAAATAAATGAAGCGCTGGCGCCCTAAGTTATAGCATGCATGTCGGATTTCGGGTTCCAGCAGACCCTTAAGGTTCAAACACTGGGGTGCGCGCGGAGATTATGCCTTCTACCTCCCCGCCTCGCAAAGATCTAAACTACTAAAAGAACTGCACAAGGGACACAAGATTCATACTGGTTTGGGCCACCGTTGTGGTGTAATACCCTACTCCAGTGTGTGGTTGGTGGATCGCCTCTTGGGGCTGATGAAGGTGAACAATACAAGGAAGAACAGCCTCGCGAGGGTCTATTCTTGGCTGGGGTGATGAACTGCTAGGAGGAGTTCAGCCACCTTTCTCTCTTCTCTCTCTCTCTCTCTCTCTCTCTCTCTCTCTCTCTCTCTCTCTGCTTGCGAACCGAATGAACCAAAACCGAACCCCCCCTGCTATGTGGGTGGCTGGTTCTATTTATAGAGGCCCTGGTCCTCTTCCCAAATATTGAGCGGGAAGGGAGCCAACAATGGCGGGCTAATTTGAAGGGGGACAGCAAGTATCAACTATCCTGACAAAAGCAGTCTTCGCCTCCGCAAAGCTCTGGTGATGACGCCGTTCTGGGCTCCACGGTGACCTCCGTCTCGTAGTCCTCCTGGTCTTGGTCTCGTTGCACCGAAATGGCAACCTTTGCCTGATGCCTCAGTACTCCACGGCTGCGCTTGCCCCGTTTGCACCAAAGAGGAAAGAAGGACGGTGCACGCGCTAGCACCCGCCTGGCGCCCTGAGTCGTCATGGCTTGTGTCACGGGCACCTCGCGAGGTACCCCGCCTTGATCTCTCCGCCTCCTCACGAGCCAGCCTGACGAGGCTGTGCCTGAGGAAGCTCCGTGTCGTCCGCCTCGCGAGGCTTGGCCCCTCGCGAGGGTCTTGAGTCTTGTGTTGATGAAGATGGGCCGTGCTGGGCCTCCTTTGAGCCACGCCGCAGGCAGGCAAGTCTGGGGACCCCCGTTCCCAGAACGCTGACAGTAGCCCCCGGGCCCAAGGCGCGCCCGGACTTGGCCGTGCCGAGAGGCAAAAGGGCAAGGGCGAAGCGCCGTGGGCCCTAATAGCCTGCGGCCTTGGGCGCCGCGTGGCGGTTGATGGGACGTGGGCGTCTCCACTTCCCCATGATGCCTCGATGATCGCATTAGTTGGACAAGTCCCTGCATGCAAATCATGTCATGATTACCTGTGATCGTGGAGGCCGGCGGTTGGCATTCGCCGGCTATAAGTACGGAACTGCGCGTGCCCTTCCAGTCCACTCCTCCTTGCTTCTTCTTCTTCCCGATCCTTGCTCCATCTTGCAGCGATGGCTCTGATCCACCGGTTCTCTGCAGCGGAGAAGGGGAAGGCCCCTCGAGAGGGACCAGACCCGCTCCCGCCGAAGAAGCGGCTCGCCCTTTGCAGCCAGAACGAGGAGGACCGTCAGGCGGCGCCGAGGCCTTGGTGCGAGCGGGCTCCGCCGGGGTTCCTACTTCCCTTGTATGCCCACATCAAGGGCCCCGAAGGTGTCGATGCTGATCCCCGCGGTCAGCGCCGTCGTCGGCGCCGTCAGGTCACGAAGGCGTGGGTTGTTCCTCCTGGGGTTCACGCCGAGGTCTCCTCCCAAGAATTCGTGCTCCACATCGCCATTCCTCTCCAGTCTTGGATTCGTCTGCCTCCCTTCTTCGCCTCCATCATCCCTCCGGGGGAGCCCCTGGAGCTCTGGCTGCAGCACGCCGGCTGCAGTACCCTCATGACCGAGGCAGACGTCGTGGTCGCTGCCCTGGGCGAGGTCTACATGTCTCGTGGCTGGAGAGAGATCACCCGGGTTTGCAGGGAAATGGGCGTCTTTGCGGTCCACTTGGAGTACGATGGGGCTTCGGCGATGTTCTTCAAGGTCTTCGACGCGAACGGGCGCCGGCTGGAGTGTTGCCCTGGGAGAGGTGGCCAGGACTTTGCCCTGGTGAGGGCTAGGCCCGTCGACCGCTCCCTTGGCGGAGGCGCCGGAGGGTCCGGTGACTCCGGCGAGATCTTCGCGACTCCGGAGACGAGCGACGACAACTACGAGCCCCCGAGTCGGCGCTGCTCCCGGAGCAGGGCGGGCTCGTCTGGCCATCGCCGACTCTGATCTGGATGGGGTTGGCGCCGGCGCTTGACGGCCCACTGCTGATAATGGCATCTTTTGCAGGAGCACGTGTAGTTAGCATCCCTTAGGATCCGTTCCTTGCAAGGAATCAAAATGCGCCCCATGGGGGCTTGTAAGGTTCATGCAGTCCTATTTGTTAATACATAACCTTCGCTGCAGAGCTGTGCGAGTTGCTGATTCCGTCTTAGCTCAGTTTTCCCTTTCGAACCTCGCGAGGGCTTGGTGCTCTGCGCCGATAGGTCCCAGTCCCAAGGCGGCGTCAGCCGTCGCTGGTATGCCAGGTCGTGATGCCGTGGTCAAGGCTAGGAGGTGAGCGACCCGGGGTCCGGTAAGAGCCCCTGAGTCACGATGCTCAGGAGGTCCCCTTTGGCGCCCAAGCAGCCATCGTTCGGCGAGAAAGGAGAGCGGCGTCGCTGACACGGAATTGCATTAGGTGCGGGTGTAGTGCTGCGATAGTTGGTGCTTTCGGGCGGTGACTTATCTCGAGAGTCGGGGATCATTCCTGGTGTGTCGTCGGGTCCGCGCGTCGGCAGGAGCGGAATCGCTCGGCGAGGTCCTCGCGTGCCCCTTCTCCCTCGCCTTTGCTCCCCTTTCTGCTCTACGTCCTCGGGTCCCGGCCCTCGAGCTTGTCTCAGCCGTCGCTGGTATGCCAGGTCGCGATGCCGTGGACGTAGCCAGAGGGTGAGGGCTGGAGAGCCAGTAAGAGCCCTGAGTCGCGATGCTCAGGTACCCCCCCTTTAATGTGCAAGCGGTTCGCGTGGGCGAGAGTGAAAGGGACGCCGCAAGGGCCTTGCCTGGTGCAACTCCCTTAGGGGATCCTGTAAACTCATCATAGAAGGAAGAAAAGGTTGCCATGAAAACTATCAGCCTGCCGTTAGTTTCTTCCGAGGGGAGGTGAGGCACTGGAGGCTTGACGAGGTGGTGCCATGCGGGGCTGCCGCGGCCAGAGCTCAGCCATTCAGGTTTGTCGGCGTTGCAGGGACGGACCCATGCGCAAGCGTCGTGCCGTTGTGGGAGCAATTCCGTCAGTTGGCGTCAGTTGAGCAGGCAACTGAGGGTGTCGAGGGCGAAGGGGTGTTGGTGCAGCAGGCTCGGCAGGCTGCGGAAGCCTATCCTCATGAGCCCCCAGGCCCGGGGGCCTCGGGAGGCTCCGGAGGCACTGGTAGCTCTTCGCGAATCACCTCCATCTCCGCCAGGGCTGCGGAACGCCTGTCTTCTTGAGCCTCCATGATGCCCCTCATGAGGCGCTGGCGCGTAGCAACCGCGCTCGGCAGGCCGTAAGGCAGGCGAACGTAGCTGTGGGGCGGGCCCTCGCAGCGCCCCACTCGCGAGGGCCAGAGGCGCCCCATGGTAGCGACTTGGTTGAGCCCTGGTACATCGACGCAGACGCGCAGCCCACCATCCTCGCCTAGATGGGGAGCAACAGCCGGTAGACAGCGGCAACCTCTCATGATCCTTGATTCCTGTAGTTCTTGAATGGCCTTGTCGATGAACTCCTGCGGGTCTGACCTTCCTTGCCTCGCTCCTCCTTGAGGGAAACGTGCTTCGAAACACGCCTCCACGTGGTGCCCAAGCGCCTCCCTCGTGACCCTGGCTAGGTCGGTGGCCCTCCAGGGGAGAGCCCTCGAGCCCTGCCTGAGGAGGGCGCCAGGCGCGCTTTCCTATGCGATGGAAGGAGGCTCCCCCTGGACAGACGCGGGCCCCGAGGGGCCGGTCCGGACGATGTCTTCTTCTTCTTGGGGGTGGTCTCGGGAAGCCTCCTGCTTCCGCGATCCGGGTCTTCCAGTGACGCGGCCTGAAAGGCTCGCTCCAGGGAACACACTGCATCCCTCTCTTCACAGGGCACCGTGATGACACCGCCACTCCCTGGCATCTTGAGGACGTTGTAGCTATGGTGAGTCACGGCCATGAACTTGGCCAGCGCTGGGTACCTGAGGATGGCGTTGTACGGCAGGCAGATGTGGGCGATGTCGAAGTCGATGAGCTCGGTGCGGTAGTTGTCGCGTGCCCCGAAGGTGACAGGGAGGCGGACCTGCCCAATCGGGACCGTGGAGCCGTCGGTGATCCCGGAGAAGGGCTTGGTTGGCTGAAGCTGGTCGTAGGGCACTTGGAGATTGTTGAACGTTTCCACGGACAAGACGTTGAGCCCTGCCCACCATCGATGAGGGTCTTGGTGACCAGTACATTGCTGATGACTAGGGAGCAGAGCATCGGGAGGACGCCAGCTGTGGCTTCACACTTGAGTTGATCCGCTAAGCTGAATGTGATGGCGCACGCCGACCACCTGAGAGGGCGCGTTGCTTCGAGCCTGGGGAGGGCTGCGTTCACCTCGCGGGCAAACTGCTTGAAGATGCGTTGGGAGGCTGGGCCTTGAGCTCCACCCAGGATGCAGGCGATTGCGCGTGGCTCCTGAAAGCCCCCAGCCCCCTCGTCTTGATGGCGGTCCTCGTTCCTCCTTGGCTGAGGCGGCAGTGGAGGGAGGCATGCGTTGCCTTGCGGGCGATCCTCACGAGGCTGATCCCTCCAGTCCCCCTCGCGAGGCAAGTCTCGCCAGCGATCCTCGCGAGGCTGATCGCGCCACCCTTGGTGCGGGCCACGGTCTTCCCAGCGTCCTGCGTTTCTTCCTCCTCCTCGGCCGTAGCCCCGATCGGCGCGGTCGGGACGACGGCCGATTCTTCCTTCTCGCACGACACGGAGTTCTTGGCATTCGTTGGTGTTGTGGGTGTGGAGGTCATGGTACACACAGTACCGGCTGCCCCTGGAGGACTCAGGAAAATCTTTGCCTCGCTTGGTGTCTGGTTCTACTGCGAGCACGGCAGCCCCCTTGCGCTTCACGTCCTTGGCCTTGGGTTTTTTCTCCTCTGGCTCTGCGGCAGGCAGCTCAAGGAGGGAGAGGCGTCCCTCCTCAGCCCTGGCGCACTTGGTCGCCAAGTTGAACAGCTCCAGGGAGGTGCACAGGTCTTCATGCATCGCCAGCTCCTCCTTCATCTTGCCGTCGCGCACACCATCGGAGAAGGCCGAGATGATGGCCTCCCCGGACACCTTGGGGATCTTGAGGCGCGTGCTGTTGAAGCGCTGGATGTACTTTTGCAGGGTCTCTCCAGGTTGTTGCTTGACGCGGCACATGTCGCTCACGGTGGGTGGCCGGTCGCGAGTACCTTGGAAGTTGGCGATGAAGCGAGTGCGCATCTGGTCCCAGGAAGAGATCGTGCCTGGAGCCAGATTCAGGAGCCAGGTGCGAGCTCCTTCCTTGAGCGCCATGGGAAACCAGTTCGCCATGACCTTTTCGTCCTCGCTGGCAGCCTCGATGCTCAGCTCATAGAGCTGGAGGAATTCTGCAGGGTCAGTCATGCCATCGTAACGAGGAGGCAGGTCTGGCTTGAACTTGCCGGGCCACGCGACGCTACGCAGCTCGATGGTGTAGGCACGGCAGCCTGCGGTGGCCACGAAAGGCCTCGGCTGGTAGTGAGCTTGGTCTTGAGGGTCCCCACGCGCTGCAGCTAGGATCAGCGCAGGGTCTTGGCGTGCCGGAGCTGGAGCAGGGTCGCGGCGTGCCGGAGCAGGGAGCGCCCGGGCAGCCCCTTGCGGGCGTGGGATCTCTTGGCAGCTCCGTTCTTGCTGCGCTGGCACCTGATGGAGCGGGTTCCGCCCAGGGGCCACGCGCCTTGGAGCCATAGCGTCTTCTTGAAGAGGAGGCGGCTGGTACGCCTCCGGGGCTTCGTTGCCCGCACGGGGCGGGGTGTGGCGCAGAGGAACGGACGGTGTGGGAGAGCCCCCTGCGGCGCAGACAAGCTCAGTGATGCGGTCGAGCCACTCCTCGTAGACGTCGTCGACGGGACGGTAGCGCAGGAGCTCGTTTGTCGCGAGGAGCACAGCTCGAGCCTCCATGGGTGCGCGGAGCGTGCAGGACGAAGAACCAGCTAGTGCGAGCGATGGAGTAGCGGTGCGGCCGTCTTGCCGCACGGATGGATGCTGGGACGACGCTTGCTGCTCGCCCCCCACCGGGCCGGTGGCGGCGTTGACAGCGGGCGATGGGGATCGGCGAGGACGCCCGCCAACAGGCGCCGTCGCTCGGTGCGGGCCCGACGAGCGTCGGACATGGATGCGACGGTCGGAGGAGAACGGAGCGGTGAATGACGAATTCCGGCGCACCCCTACCTGGCGCGCCAAATGTCGGATTTCGGGTTCCGGCAGACCCTTAAGGTTCGAACACTGGGGTGTGCGCGGAGATTACGCCTTCTACCTCCCCGCCTCGCAAAGATCTGAACTACTAAAAGAACTGCACAAGGGACACAAGATTTATACTGGTTCGGGCCACCATTGTGGTGTAATACCCTACTCCAGTGTGTGGTTGGTGGATCGCCTCTTGGGGCTGATGAAGGTGAACAATACAAGGAAGAACAGCCTCGCGAGGGTCTGTTCTTGGCTGGGGTGATGAACTGCTAGGAGGAGTTCAGCCACCTTTCTCTCTTCTCTCTCTCTCTCTCTCTCTCTCTCTCTGCTTGCGAACCGAATGAACCAAAACCGAACCCCCCCCTGCTATGTGGGTGGCTGGTTCTATTTATAGAGGCCCTGGTACTCTTCCCAAATATTGAGCGGGAAGGGAGCCAACAATGGCGGGCTAATTTGAAGGGGGACAGCAAGTATCAACTATCCTGACAAAAGAAGTCTTCGCCTGCGCAAAGCTCTGGTGATGACGCCGTTCTGGGCTCCACGGTGACCTCCGTCTCGTAGTCATCCTGGTCTTGGTCTCATTGCACCAAAATGGCAACCTTTGTCTGATGCCTCGGTACTCCGCGGCTGCGCTTGCCCCCTTTGCACCAAAGAGGAAAGAAGGACGCTGCGCGCGCTGGCACCCGCCTGGCGCCCTGAGTCGTCATGGCTTGCGTCACGGGCACCTCGCGAGGTACCCCGCCTTGATCTCTCTGCCTCCTCGCGAGCCAGCCTAACAAGGCAGTGCCTGAGGAAGCTCCGTGTCATCCGCCTCGCAAGGCTTGGCCCCTCGCGAGGGTCTTGAGTCTTGTGTTGATGAAGATGGGCCGTGTTGGGCCTCCTTTGAGCCACGCCGCAGGCCGCAGGCAGGCAAGTCTGGCGACCCCCATTCCCAGAACGCCGACAATGCATGCTAGGTCGAGTCTCTTCCTTGGTTAGGGTTGATAGAGCTTACCAGCGACTAACCCCTAGCATAGAGGTCAAGTGCGCGTCTGTCTGTTCCTTTTCTGTCCTCCTTTGGTTCGCAGGACACGTGAGCACTTCTGCTGAGCTACTCGGAAAGAAGGAAACGGACTGGCGCCCCAACCCCGGCAAGCCAGAGTTGCTGGGGGCTGCAAGCACAAGGATCCAACCGCGGCAAGATGAGATTGCCAAGGGCTGCGGATCCAGATAAGTCTTTTATCCTCTGTCATGCATTTCGGAACCGGACTGGGGCATGTGAAACCTCGTTTTTATCTCTAGCCTATTGTGCTCCCCTTTTTCCTATACCTAGGGATTATTTCCTGGGTACGGATTTGGTCGTAGCCGCGGCGGCAAGGGGGTGGGACGAGGAGCCTAAAGCCCACTTCATCCCTGCCTCCGCCAAGAGCGTGAGAATGGTCGAGTGGAGTGGGGGGATGGCAAGGCCTGTTGCCAGGCGAAAAACGTTTATATCTTAAAACAATAACAAGTATTCGCTCCTTGTCGCGGGATTTACCCGTGAATGAAAAACCCGGCAAGCATCCCTTTTTTATTAAAAACATCCCATACAGGTACAGTTCGTGCGAGATGAAAAACATGAGCAAGGGGATTACAAGTTTTAAATTTAACAAAGGCCCACAGGCTTACGAACTAAAAAAGAGATAAGATGCCCGTAATCCCTTTCTTGTCCCTCTCCTCAGGAGGCATGTCAAGGAGGCGAAAGGGCAAAAGGGGCGCCTAGGCGAGCTACGAGCAGCAGAAAGCACCAAGAGAACATCTCGGTGGCCACCCACGGGCGGGCCGGTGATGACGGTGCCGGAAAAGGAGCTGGAAGACGAGGCGGCAGGACTGGCAATACGCGATGAAGGCGTCGGTGCCCGCGTACTCCGAGTTGATGGCCTTACCGCCCGCCCTCTTCCTCTTCCGCAGCCTCCCGACGCCAGCCGCCCAAGGAGACAGCCCTGCAAGGTTCAAGGACCTGGCCCTGCCCCCAGCCAGCTTCTGCCGGAGGAGCGGCCAGGTGTAGATGTTGCTGCTGCCGCACCCGCCCAGGCGCGGGGCGTCCGATGCCTAGTCAGACTCGTCCCCGCTGTCCGCCCCACTGTCCTCCTCGTCGCTCTCGCTCGAGGACGAGCTTCCATCGTCAGAATGTCCATCAGAGGGGCTCTCCATGCAGCATTTCAGACGAGTTCCCAAGTCTCCGAAGACCTTGACGGAAAGCAGGCCGTCCTCCATTAACTTGAAGTAGAGGACGAGCCCCGTCGTCAGGCTGTGGATGCGGGCGAACGTCTTCCATCCACGGCGGAGATACATAACTCGAGGAGCTGGGAAGTCGACGTCAACCCGTGTGCCCCCGTTCCCGCAGCCCCTCATGTGCAACCTGAGGGTCTGGGGTGGGGCACGCTCCATCACCCGAGCGAACGGAGTGGGGAGACGAAGACAACGACGCGGGGGGCGGCGGAGCCTGATGAAGAACTCGCAAGGCTAGTCTTCAACATGGCCCTCCATCGGGAAGGGCATCATTGGTAGGGCGAGGCCGGCGCGCCGCCCCGTCCTCCTCTTCCCCGAGTGCTACGGCCTCTGCCCCGGCCTCACCCACGGCCTCGCCCTCTCCCCCTTCCCCTCGCGATCGGTTCCACCACCACGGGTTCAGGAGGGGGAGGGACGCGCTGTCGAGCGGTGACCCTCGCCGCCACCGTCGAAGGACCAGGGTTCCCTTTCTCCATGGTGGATGAGAGGAAGGAGCAAAAGCAGAAAGAGATACAAGATGGAAGAATGCGGGGTGCCGTTTCCCCCTTTCTCCTCTTTATAAAGGAACGGGGTTGAGGCTCGGCCGCCCCGCTCGGCCAATCCAGACACCAGAGGCGCGGGGAATCAGGACCGACCCGCCGCCCAACCAGCGGTGGCCCGGTTTCTTACCTCCACCGTTTGCCACAACAAGGACGTGTGGCAGACGTGCAGAACTGAGGGGATGGGTGAGGCGGCCTCTCCCCATCCCGTGATCGTGGGGAGTGGACGCCTTGAAGACCGCACCCCGACCCCGCTTAGTAAATGAGCCGCGCCTCCACGCCTCCCTCTTTTTATGGGGAAGACGCGAGTCGCCCCTTTACTGTGATGTGACGCATGCATGTGGAGACCGTCCCACGCATGCCGCCCACGTCACGCACACCCCTCCACGCCGCGCCTCGCGCGCGGGTCGTGGGAGGCGGAGCGCGCGAAAATCTTACCACGGTAAAAACCGCCCCACCTGCCCGCACACCGTTTTGGGCCTGGCCCAACAACGTGTCGCACTTATGTGTGGCCCAGGCCCGGGGCTCCTGTCGGTGTACAAAAATAGGGGCGCATCTTTGTACCCCTTTTTCTATGCACGGGCAGTCAGAGCCGCGCCCACGGCCACACCAAGCAGAACGAGGGAGGTGAGCCAAGGTAAGATCGAAGCCCAAGGCAATCAAAGCAATGCCAAGGCCAAGACCACAAAGAGCAGAGGGACGAAGCAAGTTCCCCCGGAAAGACCCTTGCCGGGTGGCCTCAGCGGCCCTGGCAAGACTCTTGCCGGGGCAGCTCGCCCTGCACCAACAGAACGAGCCACCCTTGAGCCCACGGCCCCCAGTGCCATCATCAACGTGGGTCCAGGACTCGGGAAGGCACCCCTGTGGTGGCATATAGATCTTTGAGAAGACATGTTCAAGGTCAGATCAGAAGACGACGATTCTCGGCAAGATCCTTGTCAAGGAAGGCCACCAGACCCCTGGCAGGATCCTTGCCGGGGACGACAACACGCCACGGCAAGACCCTTGTCGGGCCACCCGGCAAGGCCCTCGCCAAAGAAGCCGGCAAGGCCACCGCCAAGCCCACATCAACCAAGCTTCCACCGCCGTTCACATGCAGCTGCCGGCCCAACCAGCTGGGCGGGCACCTGCGTGGCAACATGCAGCTCCCAGGCCAACTCATCAAGCGCCTGTGTGGTGGCATGCAGATCTTTGTGAAGGATCCACCACCGCGCCAACTCAGCTGCACGCCTGCCTACATGGCATTGCACGCATCCCCGGCTGAGGTGCGTGTCGAAGCAAGGAGGAGCGGCGACGGAGGGGACGCGCCTCGCCCCCGTTCCCGATAAAGTAAGAGGACACCTAAGCGATGCATTAAATGCACCTTGTCCTGTAACATGAGGGATAACCTCATGCCACTGTAGACCTTTCCACCTCCTGTGTGCCACTGTCGCAACCCCTTTTTCCTATAAAAGGAGGCCCGAGGCGACGAGTAGAGGGATTCGGCTCTTTGGGACCACACACTGACCACAGCTAGTTCGAGAGCTCCAGAACTCTCAGAAATACACCCACCAAAGCAGGACTAGGGTTTTATGCATCCTTGCGGCCCGAACCTGGGTAAACGATCCTTGTGCTGTCTACTAGCCCTGCTCTCCTCACAACCCTGCGCCCCGGCAACCGTAGTAGGGAATCTTGTGATCCCATAGGTGTCGTTCCACACCGACAGTTCATCCAGCGGCAACGGCCTTCCTGATCATCCAACCCCCACCTGGAACTGTTCATCCAAACCCCCCAACAATGTGCACTGTTCATCCAGAGGCAGCATCGATCGGCTTCAATTAGCAGCAGTAGCGAAGGAATCACTCCGGTTCAGTTAACAGCAAGGGATCGATCGATCGCTGAGGTTCGGTGTAATGCGTAGCCTGCATTGCAATCAGTCGGGTTCAGTTAGAGCCCAATGCATTGCTCGGGTTCAGTTAGAGCCCAACACCTCGCACCCACGTGTGTACATGTACGAGAGAAACGCGCATCACTTGGCCCCCGACCACCCACCATAATCGGGAACTCTCCGATATTTTCCACACCCTCGCTTCTACCATAGTTTTTTCCGTCATGGACGGCCCAAAGAATGTCAAGCAGCTGCATCTCCGGCCCGCCCAGGATGAAAAGCCCATTTTATATCATGATTTTAAGTAGGACCCCACCACATCTATGATGATACCAGGTTTTTTCACATTTATCGTCATAGAAGTGTCATAAGTATGACAGGAAAAAAATCATTCGGCCCAAAATGTCATGGATGTGTCTTTTTTTGTAGTGGTTGTTTTAACCGGGAACTTAGTACATGTGTGAATACATAGACAAACAGAGTGTCACTAGTAGGCCTCTACTTGACTAGCTCATTAATCAACAATGGTTAAGTTTCCTAGCCATAGACATGAGTTATCATTTGATGAATGGGATCACATCATTAGAGAATGATGTGATTGACTTGACCCATCCGTTAGCTTAGCACTATGATCGTTTAGTTTATTTATATTGCTCTCTCCATAACTTATACATGTTCCTATAACTATGAGATTATGCAACTCCCAAATATCAGAGGAACACTTAGTGTGCAATCAAACGTCACAACATAACTGGGTGATTATAAAGATGCTCTACAGGTGTCTCCGATGGTATTTGTTGAGTTGGCATAGATCAAGATTAGGATTTGTCACTCCAATTGTCGGAGAGGTATCTTTGGGCCCTCTTGGTAATGCACATCACTATAAGCCTTACAAGCAATGTGACTAATGAGTTAGTTGCAGGATGTTGCATTATGGAACGAGTAAAGAGACTTGCCGGTAACGAGATTGAACTAGGTATGATGATACCGATGATCGAATCTCGGGCAAGTAACATACCGATGACAAAGGGAACAAACGTATGTTGTTATGCGGTTTGACCAATAAAGATCTTCATAGAATATGTAGGAACCAATATGATCATCCAGGTTCAGCTATTGGTTATTGACCGGAGATGAGTCTCAGTCATGTCTACATAATTCTCGAACCCGTAGGGTCCGCACGCTTAACGTTTGATGATGATATGTATTATGAGTTATGTGATTTGATGTACCGAAGATAGTTCGGGGTCCCAGATGTCATCACGGACATAACGAGGAGTCTAGAAATGGTCCAGACATAAAGATTTATGTATTGGAAGGCTATGTTTGGACACTAGAAAGGTTTCAGATAGGTTCAGGCATTTTCCGGAGTACCGAGGGGTTACCGGAACCCCCGGGGGAGTTAATGGGCCTTAATGGGCCATGGTGGGAGAGAGGAGGAGGCGGCCAGGTGGGAGGCGTGTGCCCCCAAGCCCAATCCGAATTGGGAAGGGGGCCGGGCCCCCTTTCCTTCTCTCCCTCTCCCTCTTCTTTCTTCTCCTACTCCAAATAGGGAAGGGGGGAAACCTACTCCTACTAGGAACAGGAATCCCCCGCTTGGGGCGCGCCATAGGAGGACGGCCCTCTACTCCTTTATATATAGAGGAGGGGGCACCCCATAGACACACAAGTTGATCTCTTAATTGTGTGTGGTGCCCCCCTCCACAGATTTCCACCTTGGTCATATTGTCGTAGTGCTTAGGCGAAGCCCTGCGTTGGTAACTTCATCATCACCGTCACCACACCGTCGTGCTGACAAAACTCTCCCTCTTCATCAATTGGATCAAGAGCTCGAGGCATGTCAACGAGCTGAACGCATGCTGAACGCGGAGGTGTCGTACGTTCGGTGCTTGGATCGGTTGGATCGCGAAGACATTCAACTACATCAACTCCATTACTAAACACTTCCGCTTTCGCTCTATGAGGGTACGTGGACACAGTCTCCCGTCTCGTTGATATGCATCTCCTAGATAAATCTGGCGTGATCGTAGGTAAAAGTGTTGAAATATTGCATTCCCCAACAATATCAACGGCCTATGGAGATGCCCATCAATAGATATCAATGTGAGTGAGTAGGGATTGCCATGCAACGGATGCAATAGAGCTATATGTGTATGAAAGCTCAACAAAAGAAACTAAGTGGGTGTGCATCCAACTCGCTTGCTCACGAAGACCTAGGGCATTTTGAGGAATCCCATCATTGGAATATACAAGCCAAGTTCTATAATGTAAAATTCCCACTAGTATATGAAAGCGACAACATAGGAGACTCTCTATCATGAAGATCATGGTGCTACTTTGAAGCACAAGTGTGGTAAAAGGATAGTAACATTGTCCCTTCTCTCTTTTTCTCTCTTTTTTCCTTTTTTTTTATTTTTTCGTCCCGAGTCTCATCCTGACTTGTGGGGGAATCATAGTCTCCATCATCCTTTCCTCACATGGGACAATGCTCTAATAATGATGATCATCACACTTTTATTTACTTACAACTCAAAGATTACAATTCGATACTAGAAAAAAATATGACTCTATGTGAATGCCTCCAGCGGTGTACCGGGATATGCAATGAATCAAGAGTGACATTTATGAAAGAATTGTAAAGGTTGCTTTGCCACAAATACGATGTCAACTACATGATCATGCAAAGCAATATGACAATGATGAAACATGTCATAAGAAACGGAACGGTGGTAAGTTGCATGGCAATATATCTCGGAATGGCTATGGAAATGCCATAATAGGTAGGTGTGGTGGCTGTTTTGAGGAAGGTATATGGTGGGTGTATGGTACCGGCGAAAGTTGCGCGGTACTAGAGAGGCTAGAAACGGTGGAAGGGTGAGAGTGCGTATAATCCATGGACTCAACATTAGTCATAAGGAACTCACATACTTATTGCAAAAATCTATTAGTTATCGAAAAAAGTACTACGCGCATGCTCCTAGTGTCACAGCCCTAGAATTTGTTTGCAAAGAGTTGCACAAGCATCCATGCATCATGTTTAAATTCAAGAAACTTGAATTGAGGAAAATTGAAAGCCTCAAAATTTTAATTAAAAGAAGGGCAAATAACCCTGGAAATGCATCCAATGTTTCCAAAATGCTCCCCAATGGTGTTTAATATTTATGGCAAGGGTTTTGGTCCAAACCAAAAATATGGAACATTTTTGAGGAATTATTTTGGCCATTTGGATTTAAATCAATAAATATTTGAGTTGGATTTAATTCTTATATAAAAGAATTGCAAGTCCAGAAATCCTGAAAACCTGTGAGTGGCTTTGAATATATTGCATCAAGCCACATAAATATTTCAGGAGCTACTAAATGATTTGGTCTGTGAATCAAATCAAAACAGAATTGAAATATTAGAAAACAGAAATAAAACAGACGGAGGCTCACCTGGAGCAAACTTACCTGTGCGGCCCATGAGACGGCCCAGCCCACCAGGGGCTCCTCCCTGTCGTCTTCCCCCTTGCCAGGAGGACGAGCGCGTGGCCGGCGCGCGCGAGCACGCGTCCGGCCACCTCCTGCTTGCTCGCCGCTGCTGGAGGCTACCCCAAGCGCCACGACACCCCTGGACCCCCCCTGCACTCCTCTCCTCTCTCCCTCGAGCGCCCTCCCTCCTCTGTCTCTCTCACTCCCGTTCGTCCGAACGCGCCCGTCGCCACCGACGCCGTTCGCCGCGGCCACAGCCACCGCCTCGCCTCCCCGACGCCTCCTAAAGCTCCGCCACGACCTACTCTTCCTCCTCACCGCTCCAAGCGACGCCGGGAGCCCTGCAGTGACGCCATCGCCGTCGTCTTCACCGATGGGCACCGAAGATCACCGACCCCGATTCTCCGTCTCTAGGTCGTCCCCAAGCCCACTGAGCTGCGCTTCGACCTCCCAGTGAGCTCCTCCGTCGTTTCCCCCTAACCCCGCGGCCTAGCGCTCGCTGTAGCACCGCTTCCCATGATGCCCGAAGCACACCGCCGCACGAACTCGTCGCCGACGAGGCTCCGGTGGCCAATCGGCCCTGTTCATATGCCCGTTGGCTTTGTGAGAGCCTGCAGAACGCGTAGGTGCTACCCGCTGATCCTCCCGTGCACGGTGTCATCGTTTTCATCGGCGTCCGAACTCCGGTGGCCGCAACCGAGCTCGCCGCCGTCGACTCCGGCCACCCCCGGCCCGGAGACCACCACCATCTGACGCGCCATCGTGCCAGCTCTCTGTAGGGCCAAAGGGCGCATCGAACGGTGCACGGTAGGCGAAACCCGAGCCACCCCGATGCGTCTCCGCCGTGTTTTTGGTCGTCGCCGGTAAAACTCCGGCAAGCCAATGTGGCACACTTAGTTAACACTAATGACGCCATTAGCTGATCACTGTGCCACTGACGGATGGGCCCCACGCGCTAATTAACCCCGGAATTTATTCCCTGTTTAACTTAGACTAACCCACCGGGCCCACATGTTAGGTTGACTTTGCTGACGAGGCAGTTGACCAGGCCCACACGTCAGCGACCCTAACCAGCACTGGTTCACTGACTAGTGGACCCCACTGGTCAGGTTTGACCCGGGGCAGCCCTGTTGACCTGCTGAGGTCAGCATGACGTAATGCTGACGCAATAACTCATTTTCTGGAATTAGTTAATTCTAAATAATTCAGAAATTTCAAAAAATATCCAAAACTTTGAAAAATCATAGAAAATAATCTATAACTCAGATTGAAAATATTTACATATGAAAAATTATCAGAAAAAATCAAGGAATCCATCAGTACCATTTTCATGCATGTCTGAGCAAGTTAACCTCACTGTTTAGTCCAAAACATGATAATGCACTATTTGAATTCATAGTTTGAATTTGAATTTGAACCTAGGGTTCAAACCAACTCCATTTAACATATTGCTAGTTGCATTATTTCAAACCATAGCATATTGTCATGTCATGATCATGCATCATATTATGCATTGCATTGATTGTGTTTCTTTCTCCGTTGCCGGTATTTGCCCCCTCTCGATAGACATTGTACCGACGATGTGATCGTTGACACTGATGAAGACCCAATGATATCTTCAGAAGTGCCAGGCAAGCAAAACCCCCTTGCTCATTCCGATATAATCCCCCTCTCTCGCTCCTGTTCTCTTTTACTGCATTAGGACAACAACGATCATCTGTTACTTGTTGCGGTAGTTGAACCCCTTTCCTTTGCATGACCTGTCATTGCCACAGTAAATAGATGAAACCCACTAGCATGAGTAGGAGTTGTTTGAGCCCTGATGTGCCTACTCATTCATGTTTGCTTGTCATGCCTGCTATTGCTTAGAGTTGTGTCAGGTCTGATTCATCGGGGACGAATTGGAAAGTTGTGAACATGTCCTACTGTGTGTGAGCTAAGTGTGTGAACACGATTTGGTAAAGGTAGCGGTGAGAGGACATGTAGGAGTACATGGTGGGTTGTCTCATTGAAACCGTCCTCAGGAACTGAGTTCTGTGTTTGTGATCCATGAAACAGCTACTACCACACGTTGGGCCCTGAAATATGACCCCGCTCGACTTACTGACCCCTCTCGTCCTCTGTCCAGGAGTTGCAATTAGTTTCTGGTGTTTATAGGATATGTGTTGGCGGCCGTGCGTAGCGCTGACCCTAGGGGTGGGCTATGATGCGGTAGATACACTGTGGCACGGTGTACCGGGCGCCCGTTTGGTGTCTCGGGAACCCTGCACAGATCATTTGGGGCTGTGAGCGAAACTCCGGCCGGATCTCCTCGCGGATGGAACCCGAATAGGCGATAAACCTGGACTAGAGACTTGTGTGGTTAGTCAGGTCGTGGTCTACACCCACGTCGGCTTTCGCTTGAAGTCTGTCGAGCACATGTCGTGTGCAGACGCTAAGTGGTGGAAACATGTGTGACGAAGTACACCCCTGCAGGGTTATAAATGATCTATTTGAATAGCCGCGTCCGCGGTAAAGGACTTCTGGGTTGCCTATAATAGTTCATAGACAAGTGAAAGTGGATACTCTAAAACTCGCAAGATAAGTGTGAGTGCTGTGGATGGCCTTCTCGTAGGGAGACGAGAGCGGATCCATGGTGGTGTATTGATTGGTGAATATGTGGACTCGTGTGCGCCACCTCAAAAGAGTTGCTTGCAGTCGTAGTTCAGATAGCCACCGAGTCAAAGCTGGCTTGCTGCAGTTAAACACCACCACCCCCCTTGTTGATACCAATGCATATGTAGTTTAGTTCTGATGTAAGCCTTGCTGAGTACCTTTGTACTCATGTTTGCTTAATTTATGTTTTGCAGAGAGATTTTGGTCTCGCTAGTAGATCCGCGTGGACTTCGACATTTAGCTTGATACCTCAGCTACAATCTTGTGCCCCCGGCAGGATCTGGTAGATAGTCAGGCTTCTTAGCCCTTTTCCATTTGTAGATGTCTGTACTCAGACATGTTAAGCTTCCGCATGTGCTTGATTTGTATGCTATGATTGTTGGGTCATGAGACCCATGTTTGTAATACCTCGCTCCTCGGAGCCTAATGAATAAATACCTGAGTTGTAGAGTTATGTTGTGAGGCCATGTTGTATTTACACATATCGAGCATATTGTGTGTATGATTAAAATGCTTGGTATGTGTGGGATCCGACAACATAGTTGTTTATCCTTGGCAGCCTCTCTTATGGGGAAATGTAGTCTAGTGATTCCATGAGCCATAGTAGTCCGCTACAGCCCGGGTCACCGGAGTCCTGCTAGCCCAGCACTACTGCTCAGGACACTTGACTGGCCGGCATGTGTTTCACCTCGTTCCTATGTCTGTCCCTTCGGGGAAATGTCACGATGTGATATCCGGAGTCCTGCCTAGCCTGCTACAGCCCGGGTTCCCCGGAGTCCTATTAGCCTAGTGCTACAGCCCGGAATCACTCGCTGATGACCGACATGCTCGATGTGGTTCATGTATGTCTGTCTCCATAGGTCTGTGCCGCTTTGGGTTCACTACTAGCCATGTCGGCCCGGGTTCTCTGTCATATGGATGCTAGCAACACTATCATATACGTGATCCAAAAGGCGCAAACGGTCCCGGGCCATGGTAAGGCGACACCCGTGGGATACCGTGCGTGAGGCCGCAAAGTGATATGAGGTGTTACCGGCTAGATCGATGTGACTTGGAATCGGGGTCCTGACAGCGTTGGTATCAGAGCCTGACTGCCTGTAGGATTACCAAGCCAAACTGGTCGAAGTTGAGTCTAGAAATGCTTTAGTTATGTAAGGGAATTGATTGTGGAAGGGAACGTAAGGCTCTTTTTACTCCTTATACCTCATGCCCTTCTGATCTGAGTCAGCCTCTTCTTTTCTACGGGGATTAAGAACTAGGCTTTCTCATCTATCTATCAGAATGACGTGTTACTAATCCATTGACTTATAGGATTGATGGATTCATGCTGCAATTCAGTTCCTACTACCTCCATATATTCATAACTGGCCTCAGAACCTTGAGATTATGATTCTGAGTGGTTATGCCACCATTTTTGCAGGATGTCTCAAATCTTTTCGAGCATTTTCAGCCCTTATGCTGTCCGAGTCATCTCAAGTCTCTACATAGTCTGATGCATTTGCAAACCCTTTCTTTCCGTTCTTGATGTCCTTTTGGGCCAGTTTAATCACACTAATCGGTAAGTTGAGGTACTCTGTTGCCTCGACATATATGTTGGAGCTATTACTATGACCCTAGGTGTTTTAGGGAGTCATCTAGTGATCTAGCCATGTTTTGTATTCCCAGTGTGTGATTCTGGCCATCATTCTCAAAAGCATCCCGTGATGCTATTAGTTAGTAGGCATTCTATTCCTGGGTTTTTGAACCCGAGATTCACCCTACTTACTTCATGTTGATAGTGTTTGCTCGTTCCTTTAGGTTATTAGTAACCTTTGCATCAGTCCTCGAGGTCCGTGGTATTTCCTTCTTCCAAATACTATGAACCACTTATGGCAGAAGTTCTTGAACCAAAGGATCACAACCAGAGTGCTCTTGATGAGTTCTCCATTCTATATTGTGGCTCTGCCAGTTCTACCTTTCTGCATGGGTTATCCGGAAGAAATATGTTGAACTCGTTCGACATACTAATCTATGCATCCACAACTCAGAAAGTTATATGTTCCTTTGAGTTGTCCCCCTTCAGTTATATTCCGACCTTCATCTATCAATTGATAGTAAGGAGTAGCTGGCAATCGTGTTTATCGATGCCTATTACTCTAGTGGTCCGTCAAGTCATTCTATTTCAAAATGACTAGGAGAAACAAACTCCAGTACCTCATCCATTTCTGGGATCAGGTCAAAGTAGTTGTATTCCGCAGATCAAAATGCCAATCCAGCTTTTGTTCTGTTCTACCTCGGAGTATTACCCACTTTATGTCAAGAGCGTCGTGAGAATTGCACCTTCTCCTATGAATTCTTGATGCAGTGATACTCTCTCCATCATTATTCATTTCTCGGTTTCCGTGTTGTTGCAACCAGAATGTCGACAAGTGAATCGTGGTGTGTGAAATCAATACTCCTAGCAACCCCGTTGCTTGGTAGTTAATGGACAATACTCTCGTTCTTAGCGTGCCGGTTATTGAATTATCATTCTAAGACTGATCGTGCTACCTAGTCCATATTTCTGGTGCACACTTCGATCAATGGGTTAGGATTGTGCCAATCCCTCACTCTTTGATCATATCATCTTGCCCTGAAATGCAAGGTTGTTCTCGAGCTTAGTAACATACCGGTGGTTCGTGATTTTCCGAATATCTTCTCGGAAGTGTTACCAGGTTGTCACCTGACCGTTATGTTGAGTTCGTGATCAAGATGGTTTTTGAATAAACCACTTTTCCGCAAGAACCTGTGTTGGATACCCCTGAGCTAGTTGCTTAAGCTTAACAACAACTTGGAGAGTTGGAAGATGAAAACTTGTCCGACTTAGCTCATCCCTAAGGGATATCCTTGTGCGTGTGTGTGTTGAAGAAAGATGATATCTTCACCAATTGGTCCTCGTGATCAGTTGTTGGATCTATTATCTTGTCCAAACCTTGATTTGAGTGTGGGCTATCGTCAAATCAAATCAGAACCAACGATGTTCGTAATGTTGTCTTACTTGCGGTTGTCCCACGAGCATACACCATTATATCTTTGGTCTGACCAATACTATCACATTGTTCACATAGTGGTGGAAGTCCAGTGATATGGAAATTCCGATGAGTTGCTGTTGAGCCCATCAGTGGCATTTTGTCTCCTCCATGATTGTGTTGAACATCCAGCTAGTGTTGGAAACTTTATAAGCATTGCCCTCATGTCCCGATCATGAAGCATATGTCCGGTTGAAAGATGTGAGTTCCTCTAATTCATGTGCATCTGATGTAAGTTGCCGCCGTGCATTCGAGAAAGTTTGTTTTGCTTCCTTTGGAATCATCCCAAGTCAGTCATGCATGTGCGAAGTATTCTATGGTCTGATAGACTGATCATCTACATTCTATACGTATCCCTAGCACACCAAGCCACTGATTGATTTGTTCAAGGAGAAGAAGTTTCTTCTTAAGGGTTAGACCTACGCAAGGACTTCGATATCCTCGTTGATGGTTCCCCTTGAACTCGGTAGTGTTTCATTTTAAGACTACCAGGTGACCATGCTTGTCTAGGACAACGTGTTCACATGCTTGTAGCAGAACCGGCTCATGTTTTGGAGCTTACTACCGTAGTTCATTCCCCCGAGAATCTCGCAACGTCGTCTCGTCGATTTGTGTTGCAAACTTTCATTTTGTTTCTAGACTCGATGAGTCTGGAATATCCTTTCACCAACCAGATCTGAATCTCAGGCAGATATGATGGTTGGAGCATTTTTTCCAAGAACTATAATATTGGTCTCTCGATAAACGGTAAAGTGGATGTCGTGGCCAACACATCCAGCCGGAAGACCTATTATTGTAGTATCTCGATTGAAGAAAGTTGGCCACCTTCCCATAAGGATTTCGTAGGATTTAATCCAGAAGTTGTTCCTTATGGATCTATTGTATTCCGAAGTCCGACCACTACTTGGTGGCTATGCCGATGCTTAAAGCATGACCGTGGTAACCAGTACATCAAGGAGAACATTAGAAGCGGAGTGCTAAATGTCTCTCGGTCGATCATCCAGATTTTGTTTCCTTGGCTTCGCTAAGGTGAAATCTGAGAAAGTGTTATCTTTCTTTGCATCTGCATCTTCCACCATTATTCATCATGGTAGCATGTTGTGTTGCCAGGATCCTTGACACGGATATTGGCAGAACCTTGATGAATACGGAAATGCTCAAGTTCTTGAGAGCATGCTCAGGCACTAGGTTCTGATGTTGTCGTTAACTGGAATGTGCCTCCGTCCTCTCAGTTGTTCGATAGCCATCCAATTGGTGGAATCACCTTTGTCGGTGAACCTTCTCCCCAGTTACTAGAATCATTCCCAACATTTGCATTTTGTTCCCAGCTTACACCTCAGTAGTTGTTGTTCAGGATCATCTTCAAAAATGGACTTACCATGGGTCTCATCCATTTCCGATGATAAGCAAAAATCATCAATTGCATTGTCTTCAACAAGGTAGTCCACATCATCCATTCTAGTCCGAGTATGTCATTCTTTCAAACTCCTTCGAAAGATCGATTGTGATTGCCTTAGGATGGTATAAAGAGTTTCAATGATCTATGGGTCAAAAGTAATTCTTTTTGCCACTTAAGGGAATAGCTCTACGAGTCACTTTCACTAAGGTGCCTCGTTATGGTATTATGGGCAACATAAATTCTCGCTACTTGAAACCCCCTCACCATCTATTTAGGCGTGGAATTGTTGCCACCAAATCAAACCTCGTCGTTGTTCTTCCATCCCTCTCGATGTGTTTTGTGTCTCAACTTGAGATGTTTCAACATCTCATTCCGTGAGTTGATATTGTTTAGCTCGATCTTCGAGAAGATCAATCCTAGTTGAGTTTCTTTCCGTCGTCATCGCGTGGATGAAGATCTCAAAAGCGAGGATGTCAAGATCGACATGATGCAATGAATCAACATCTTCGGGAAGGGCAATCGGATCGTGAAGATTCTTTTTTGGCGTTCCCTCTGCCTTCTCACCTCACGTCTTGAATCTCGGGACAAGATTTTTGTTTAGTGGGGGTGAGTTGTCATAGCCCTAGAATTTATTTGCAAAGAGTTGCACAAGCATCCATGCATCATGTTTAAATTCAAGAAACTTGAATTGAGGAAAATTGAAAGCCTCAAAATTTTAATTAAAAGAAGGGCAAATAACCCTGGAAATGCATCCAATGTTTCCAAAATGCTCCCCAATGATGTTTAATATTTATGGCAAGGGTTTTGGTCCAAACCAAAAATATGGAACATTTTTGAGGAATTATTTTGGCCATTTGGATTTAAATCAATAAATATTTGAGTTGGATTTAATTCTTATATAAAAGAACTAGGTGTCATACCTAGTGCATCGGGTCCAATGAAAATCTTCTGTGACAATACTGGTGCAATTGCCTTGGCAAAGGAATCCAGATTTCACAAAAGAACCAAACACATCAAGAGACGCTTCAACTCCATCCGGGATTTAGTCCAGGTGGGAGACATAGAGATTTGCAAGATACATACGGATCTGAATGTTGCAGACCCGTTGACTAAGCCTCTTCCACGAGCAAAACATGATCAGCACCAAGACTCCATGGGTGTTAGAATCATTACTGTGTAATCTAGATTATTGACTCTAGTGCAAGTGGGAGACTGAAGGAAATATGCCCTAGAGGCAATAATAAAGTTATTATTTATTTCCTTATATCATGATAAATGTTTATTATTCATGCTAGAATTGTATTAACCGGAAACATAATACATGTGTGAATACATAGACCAACAGAGTGTCACTAGTATGCCTCTACTAGACTAGCTCGTTAATCAAAGATGGTTATGTTTCCTAACCATGAACAAAGAGTTGTTATTTGATTAACGAGGTCACATCATTAGTTGAATGATCTGATTGACATGACCCATTCCATTAGCTTAGCACCCGATCGTTTAGTATGTTGCTATTGCTTTCTTCATGACTTATACATGTTCCTATAACTATGAGATTATGCAACTCCCGTTTACCGGAGGAACACTTTGGGTACTACCAAACGTCACAACGTAACTGGGTGATTATAAAGGAGTACTACAGGTGTCTCCAATGGTAGATGTTGGGTTGGCGTATTTCAAGATTAGGGTTTGTCACTCCGATTGTCGGAGAGGTATCTCTGGGCCCTCTCGGTAATACACATCACATAAGCCTTGCAAGCATAATAACTAAGATGTTAGTTATGAGATCATGTATTACGGAACGAGTAAAGAGACTTGCCAGTAACGAGATTGAACTAGGTATTGGATACCGACGATCGAATCTCGGGCAAGTAACATACCGATGACAAAGGCAACAACGTATGTTGTTATGCGGTCTGACCGATAAAGATCTTCGTAGAATATGTAGGAGCCAATATGGGCATCCAGGTCCCGCTATTGGTTATTGACCGGAGACGTGTCTCGGTCATGTCTACATTGTTCTCGAACCGTAGGGTCCGCACGCTTAACGTTACGATGACAGTTATTATGAGTTTATGCATTTTGATGTACCGAAGGTTGTTCGGAGTCCCGGATGAGATCACGGACATGACGAGGAGTCTCGAAATGGTCGAGACGTAAAGATTGATATATTGGAAGTCTATGTTTGGACATCGGAAGTGTTCCGGGTGAAATCGGGATTTTACCGGATTACCGGGAGGGTTACCGGAACCCCCCGGGAGCCAAATGGGCCTACATGGGCCATTGTGGAAAGGTGAAAGGGGCTGCCAAGGAGGGCTGCGCACCTCCCCCCTCCCCTAGTCCTATTAGGACTAGGAGAGGTGGCCGGCCACCTCTCTCTCTTTCCCTCTCCCTTTTTCCCAAGGAGTCCTAGTTGGAATAGGATTGGAGGGGGGAGTCCTACTCCCGGTGGGAGTAGGACTCCTCCTGCGCCTCCCCTCTTTGGCCGGCCAGCCCCCCTCCCTCCAACCTTTATATACGGGGGCAGGGGACACCCCAAGACACACAAGTTGATCCTTGAGATCGTTCCTTAGCCGTGTGCGGTGCCCCCTGCCACCAAATTCCACCTCGATCATACCGTTACAGTGCTTAGGCGAAGCCCTGCGTCGGTAGTACATCAAGATCGTCACCACGCCGTCGTGCTGACGGAACTCTTCCTCGACGCTTTGCTGGATCGGAGCCCGAGGAACGTCATCGAGCTGAACGTGTGCTAAGAACTCGGAGGTGCCGGAGTAACGGTGCTTGGATCGGTCGGATCGGGAAGAAGACGTACGACTACTTCCTCTACGTTGTGTGATCGCTTCCGCAGTCGGTCTGCGTTGGTACATAGACAACACTCTCCCCTCTCGTTGCTGTGCATCACCATGATCTTGCGTGTGCGTAGGAAAATTTTGAAATTACTGCGTTCCCCAACAGTGGCATCCGAGCCTAGGTTTTTATGGTTTGATGTTATATGCACGAGTAGAACACAAGTGAGTTGTGGGCGATACAAGTCATACTGCCTACCAGCATGTCATACTTTGGTTCGGCGGTATTGTTGGACGAGACGATCCGGACCAACCTTACGCGTACTCTTACGCGAGACCGGTTCCCTCGACTTGCTTTGCACATAGATGGCTTGCGGAAGACTGCCTCTCCAACTTTAGTTGAACCAAGTGTGACTACGCCCGGTCCTTGAGAAGGTTAAAACGGAGTCTATTTGACGAACTATCATTGTGGTTTTGATGCGTAGGTGAGATGAGTTCTTACTTAAGCCCGTAGCAGCCACGTAAAACTTGCAACAACAAAGTAGAGGACGTCTAACTTGTTTTTGCAGGGCATGTTGTGATGTGATATGGTCAAGGCATGATGCTGATTTTATTGTATGAGATGATCATGTTTTGTAACCGAGTTATCGGCAACTGGCAGGAGCCATATGGTTGTCGCTTTATTGTATGCAATGCAATCGCGATGTAATGCTTTACTTTATTACTAAGCGGTAGTGATAGTCGTAGAAGCATAAGATTGGCGAGACGACAACGATGCTACGATGGAGATCAAGGTGTCGCGCCGGTGACGATGGTGATCATGACGGTGCTTCGGAGATGGAGATCACAAAGCACAAGATGATGATGGCCATATCATATCACTTATATTGATTGCATGTGATGTTTATCCTTTTATGCATCTTATCTTGCTTTGATTGACGGTAGCATTATAAGATGATCTCTCACTAAATTATCAAGAAGTGTTCTCCCTGAGTATGCACCGTTGCAAAAGTTCTTCGTGCTGAGACACCACGTGATGATCGGGTGTGATAGGCTCTACGTTCAAATACAACGGGTGCAAAACAGTTGCACACGCGGAATACTCAGGTTATACTTGACGAGCCAAGCACATACAGATATGGCCTCGGAACACGGAGACCGAAAGGTCGAGCGTGAATCATATAGTAGATATGATCAACATATTGATGTTCACCATTGAAAACTACTCCATCTCACGTGATGATCGGTTATGGTTTAGTTGATTTGGATCACGTGATCACTTAGAGGATTAGAGGGATGTCTATCTAAGTGGGAGCTCTTAAGTAAATTAAATGAACTTCCAAATTATCATGAACTTAGTACCTGATAGTATCTTGCTTGTTTATGTTGATTGTAGATAGATGGCTCGTGCTGTTGTTCCGTTGAATTTTAATGCGTTCCTTGAGAAAGCAAAGTTGAAAGATGATGGTAGCAATTACACGGACTGGGTCCGTAACCTGAGGATTATCCTCATTGCTGCACAGAAGAATTACGTCCTGGAAGCACCGCTGAGTGCCAGGCCTGCTGCAAGAGCAACACCAGAAGTTATGAACGTCTGGCAGAGCAAAGCTGATGACTACTCAATAGTTCAGTGTGCCATGCTTTACGGCTTAGAACCGGGACTTCAACGACGTTTTGAACGTCATGGAGCATATGAGATGTTCCAGGAGTTGAAGTTAATATTTCAAGCAAATGCCCGGATTGAGAGATATGAAGTCTCCAATAAGTTCTATAGCTGCAAGATGGAGGAGAACAGTTCTGTCAGTGAGCATATACTCAAAATGTCTGGGTATAATAATCACTTGATTCAATTGGGAGTTACACTTCCGGATGATTGCGTCATTGACAGAATTCTCCAATCACTGCCACCAAGCTACAAGAGCTTTGTGATGAACTATAATATGCAAGGGATGAACAAGACTATTCCCGAGCTCTTCGCTATGCTGAAAGCTGCGGAGGTAGAAATCAAGAAGGAGCATCAAGTGTTGATGGTTAACAAAACCACTAGTTTCAAGAAAAAGGGCAAAGGGAAGAAGAAAGGGAACTTCAAGAAGAACGGCAAGAAAGTTGCTGCTCAAGAGAAGAAACCCAAGTCTGGACCTAAGCCTGAAACTGAGTGCTTCTACTGCAAGCAGACTGGTCACTGGAAGCGGAACTGCCCCAAGTATTTGGCGGATAAGAAGGATGGCAAGGTGAACAAAGGTATATGTGATATACATGTTATTGATGTGTACCTTACTAATGCTCGCAGTAGCACCTGGGTATTTGATACTGGTTCTGTTGCTAATATTTGCAACTCGAAATAGGGACTACAGAATAAGCGGACACTAGCAAAGGACGAGGTGACGATGCATGTGGGAAACGGTTCCAAAGTCGATGTGATCGCGGTCGGCACGCTACCTCTACATCTACCTTCGGGATTAATATTAGACCTAAATAATTGTTATTTGGTGCCAGCGTTGAGCATGAACATTATATCTGGATCTTGTTTGATGCGAGACGGTTATTCATTTAAATCAGAGAATAATGGTTGTTCTATTTATATGAGTAATATCTTTTATGGTCATGCACCCTTGAAAAGTGGTCTATTCTTATTGAATCTCGATAGTAGTAATACACATATTCATAATGTTGAAGCCAAAAGATGCAGAGTTGATAATGATAGTGCAACTTATTTGTGGCACTGCCGTTTAGGTCATATCGGTGTAAAGCGCATGAAGAAACTCCATACTGATGGGCTTTTGGAACCACTTGATTATGAATCACTTGGTACTTGCGAACCGTGCCTCATGGGCAAGATGACTAAAACACCGTTC
Organism: Triticum monococcum; assembly: GCA_034509565.1. Classification (NCBI taxonomy): domain Eukaryota; kingdom Viridiplantae; phylum Streptophyta; class Magnoliopsida; order Poales; family Poaceae; genus Triticum; species Triticum monococcum. Next base: position 501,521,404 of record CM067841.1, read on the forward strand.
TCCGGTACTATGGAGAGAGCAACAGATTTATTGGAAATCATACATACCGATGTATGTGGTCCGATGAATATTGAGGCTCGTGGCGGATATCGTTATTTTCTCACCTTCACAGATGATTTAAGCAGATATGGGTATATCTACTTAATGAAACATAAGTCTGAAACATTTGAAAAGTTCAAGGAATTTCAGAGTGAAGTTGAAAATCATCGTAACAAGAAAATAAAGTTTCTACGATCTGATCGTGGAGGAGAATATTTGAGTTACGAGTTTGGTGTACATTTGAAAAATTGTGGAATAGTTTCGCAACTCACGCCACCCGGAACACCACAACGTAATGGTGTGTCCGAACGTCGTAATCGTACTTTACTAGATATGGTGCGATCTATGATGTCTCTTACTGACTTACCGCTATCATTTTGGGGTTATGCTTTAGAGACGGCCGCATTCACGTTAAATAGGGCACCATCTAAATCCGTTGAGACGACGCCTTATGAACTGTGGTTTGGCAAGAAACCAAAGTTGTCGTTTCTTAAAGTTTGGGGCTGCGATGCTTATGTGAAAAAGCTTCAACCTGATAAGCTCGAACCCAAATCGGAGAAGTGTGTCTTCATAGGATATCCAAAGGAAACTATTGGATACACCTTCTATCACAGATCCGAAGGCAAGACTTTTGTTGCTAAATTCGGAAACTTTCTTGAGAAGGAGTTTCTCTCGAAAGAAGTGAGTGGGAGGAAAGTAGAACTTGACGAGGTAACTGTACCTACTCCGTTATTGGGAAATAGTACATCACAGAAAACTGTTTCCGTGAGACCTACACCAATAAGAGAGGAAGTTAATGATGATGATCATGAAACTTTAGATCAAGATACTACTGTACCTCGTAGATCAACCAGAGTAAGATCCGCACCAGAGTGGTACGGTAATCCTGTTCTGGAAGTCATGCTACTAGATCATGATGAACCTACGAACTATGAAGAAGCGATGGTGAGCCCAGATTCCGCAAAGTGGCTTGAAGCCATGAAATCTGAGATGGGATCCATGTATGAGAACAAAGTATGGACTTTGGTTGACTTGCCCGATGATCGGCAAGCAATTGAGAATAAATGGATCTTTAAGAAAAAGACTGACGCTGATGGTAATGTTACTGTCTACAAAGCTCGACTTGTCGCAAAAGGTTTTCGACAAGTTCAAGGAGTTGACTACGATGAGACTTTCTCACCCGTAGCGATGCTTAAGTCTGTCAGAATCATGTTAGCAATTGCCGCATTTTATGATTATGAAATTTGGCAAATGGATGTAAAAACCGCATTCCTGAATGGATTTCTGGAAGAAGAGTTGTATATGATGCAACCAGAAGGTTTTGTCGATCCAAAGGGAGCTAACAAAGTGTGCAAACTCCAGCGATCCATTTATGGACTGGTGCAAGCATCTCGGAGTTGGAATAAACGCTTTGATAGTGTGATCAAAGCATTTGGGTTTATACAGACTTTTGGAGAAGCCTGTATTTACAAGAAAGTGAGTGGGAGCTTTGTAGCATTTCTGATATTATATGTGGATGACATATTACTCATTGGAAATGATATAGAATTTCTGGATAGCATAAAGGGATACTTGAATAAAAGTTTTTCGATGAAAGACCTCGGGGAAGCTGCTTACATATTAGGCATAAAAATCTATAGAGATAGATCAAAACGCTTAATTGGACTTTCACAAAGCACATACCTTGACAAGATTTTGAAGAAGTTCAAAATGGATCAAGCAAAGAAAGGGTTCTTGCCTGTATTACAAGGTGTGAAGTTGAGTCAGACTCAATGCCCGACCAATGCAGAAGATAGAGAGAAAATGAAAGATGTTCCCTATGCTTCAGCCATAGGCTCTATCATGTATGCAATGCTGTGTACCAGACCTGATGTGTGCCTTGCTATAAGTTTAGCAGGGAGGTACCAAAGTAATCCAGGAGTGGATCACTGGACAGCGGTCAAGAACATCCTGAAATACCTGAAAAGGACTAAGGATATGTTTCTCGTATATGGAGGTGACAAAGAGCTCACCGTAAGAGGTTACGTTGATGCAAGCTTTGACACTGATCCGGACGATTCTAAATCGCAAACTGGATACGTGTTTACTTTAAACGGTGGAGCTGTCAGTTGGTGCAGTTCTAAACAAAGCGTCGTAGCGGGATCTACATGTGAAGCGGAGTACATAGCTGCTTCGGAAGCAGCGAACGAAGGAGTCTGGATGAAGGAGTTCATATCCGATCTAGGTGTCATACCTAGTGCATCGGGTCCAATGAAAATCTTCTGTGACAATACTGGTGCAATTGCCTTGGCAAAGGAATCCAGATTTCACAAAAGAACCAAACACATCAAGAGACGCTTCAACTCCATCCGGGATTTAGTCCAGGTGGGAGACATAGAGATTTGCAAGATACATACGGATCTGAATGTTGCAGACCCATTGACTAAGCCTCTTCCACGAGCAAAACATGATCAGCACCAAGGCTCCATGGGTGTTAGAATCATTACTGTGTAATCTAGATTATTGACTCTAGTGCAAGTGGGAGACTGAAGGAAATATGCCCTAGAGGCAATAATAAAGTTATTATTTATTTCCTTATATCATGATAAATGTTTATTATTCATGCTAGAATTGTATTAACCGGAAACATAATACATGTGTGAATACATAGACCAACAGAGTGTCACTAGTATGCCTCTACTAGACTAGCTCGTTAATCAAAGATGGTTATGTTTCCTAACCATGAACAAAGAGTTGTTATTTGATTAACGAGGTCACATCATTAGTTGAATGATCTGATTGACATGACCCATTCCATTAGCTTAGCACCCGATCGTTTAGTATGTTGCTATTGCTTTCTTCATGACTTATACATGTTCCTATAACTATGAGATTATGCAACTCCCGTTTACCAGAGGAACACTTTGGGTACTACCAAACGTCACAACGTAACTGGGTGATTATAAAGGAGTACTACAGGTGTCTCCAATGGTAGATGTTGGGTTGGCGTATTTCAAGATTAGGGTTTGTCACTCCGATTGTCGGAGAGGTATCTCTGGGCCCTCTCGGTAATACACATCACATAAGCCTTGCAAGCATAATAACTAAGATGTTAGTTATGAGATGATGTATTACGGAACGAGTAAAGAGACTTGCCAGTAACGAGATTGAACTAGGTATTGGATACCGACGATCGAATCTCGGGCAAGTAACATACCGATGACAAAGGGAACAACGTATGTTGTTATGCGGTCTGACCGATAAAGATCTTCGTAGAATATGTAGGAGCCAATATGGGCATCCAGGTCCCGCTATTGGTTATTGACCGGAGATGTGTCTCGGTCATGTCTACATTGTTCTCGAACCGTAGGGTCCGCACGCTTAACGTTACGATGATAGTTATTATGAGTTTATGCATTTTGATGTACCGAAGGTTGTTCGGAGTCCCGGATGAGATCACGGACATGACGAGGAGTCTCGAAATGGTCGAGACGTAAAGATTGATATATTGGAAGTCTATGTTTGGACATCGGAAGTGTTCCGGGTGAAATCGGGATTTTACCGGATTACCGGGAGGGTTACCGGAACCCCCCGGGAGCCAAATGGGCCTACATGGGCCATTGTGGAAAGGTGAAAGGGGCTGCCAAGGAGGGCTGCGCACCTCCCCCCCCTCCCCTAGTCCTATTAGGACTAGGAGAGGTGGCCGGCCACCTCTCTCTCTTTCCCTCTCCCTTTTTCCCAAGGAGTCCTAGTTGGAATAGGATTGGAGGGGGGAGTCCTACTCCCGGTGGGAGTAGGACTCCTCCTGCGCCTCCCCTCTTTGGCCGGCCAGCCCCCCTCCCTCCAACCTTTATATACGGGGGCAGGGGACACCCCAAGACACACAAGTTGATCCTTGAGATCGTTCCTTAGCCGTGTGCGGTGCCCCCTGCCACCAAATTCCACCTCGATCATACCGTTACAGTGCTTAGGCGAAGCCCTGCGTTGGTAGTACATCAAGATCGTCACCACGCCGTCGTGCTGACGGAACTCTTCCTCGACGCTTTGCTGGATCGGAGCCCGAGGAACGTCATCGAGCTGAACGTGTGCTAAGAACTCGGAGGTGCCGGAGTAACGGTGCTTGGATCGGTCGGATCGGGAAGAAGACGTACGACTACTTCCTCTACGTTGTGTGATCGCTTCCGCAGTCGGTCTGCGTTGGTACGTAGACAACACTCTCCCCTCTCGTTGCTGTGCATCACCATGATCTTGCGTGTGCGTAGGAAAATTTTGAAATTACTGCGTTCCCCAACAGACAGCGCGCGCGAGCACGCGTCTGGCCACCTCCTGCTTGCTCGCCACTGCTGGAGGCTACCCCGAGCGCCACGACACCCCTGGACCCCCCTGCACTCCTCTCCTCTCTCCCTCGAGCGCCCTCCCTCCTCTGTCTCTCTCGCTCGCGTTCGTCCCAACACGCCCGTCGCCACCGATGCCGTTCGTCGCGGCCACAGCCACGGCCTCGCCTCCCCGACGCCTCCTAAAGCTCCGCCTCGACCTACTCTTCCTCCTCACCGCTCCAAGTGACGCCATCGCCGTCGTCTTCACCGACGGGCACCGAAGATCGTCGGCCCCGATTCTCCATCTCTAGGTCGTCCCCAAGCCCACTGAGCTGCGCTTCGACCTCCCAGTGAGCTCCTCCGTCGTTTCCCCCTAACCCCACGGCCTAGCGCTCGCTGTAGCACCGCTTCCCATGACACCCGAAGCACACCGCCGCACGAACTCGTCGCCGACGAGGCTCTGGTGGCCAATCGGCCCCATTCATATGCCTGTTGGCTTTGTGAGAGCCTGCAGAACGCGTAGGTGCTACCCGCTGATCCTCCCGTGCACGGTGTCGTCGTTTTCATCGGCGCCCAAACTCCGGCGGCCGCAACCGAGCTCGCCGCCGTCGACTCCGGCCACCCCCGGCCCGGAGACCACCACCATCTAACGCGCCATCGCGCCAACTCTCCGTAGGGCCAAAGGGCGCACCGAACGGTGCACGGTAGGCGAAACCCGAGCCACCCCGATGCGTCTCCGCCGTGTTTTTGGTCGTCGCCGGTGAAACTCCGGCGAGCCAACGTGGCACACTTAGTTAACACTAATGACGCCATTAGCTGATCACTGTGCCACTGACGGATGGGCCCCACGCACTAATTAACCCCGGAATTTATTCCCTGTTTAACTTAGACTATCCCACCGGGCCCACATGTCAGGTTGACTTTGTTGACGAGGTAGTTGACCGGGCCCACACGTCAGCGACCCTAACCAGCACTGGTTCACTGACTAGTGAACCCCACTGGTCAGGTTTGACCCGGGGCAGCCCTGTTGACCTGCTGAGGTCAGCATGACGTAATGCTGACGCAATAATTCATTTTTTGGAATTAGTTAATTCTAAATAATTCAAAAATTTCAGAAAATATCCAAAACTTTGAAAAATCATAGAAAATAATCTATAACTTAGATTGAAAAGATTTATATATGAAAAATTATCAGAAAAATTCAAGGAATCCATCTGTACCATTTTCATGCATGTCTGAGCAAGTTAACCTCACTGTTTAGTCCAAAACGTGATAATGCACTATTTGAATTCATAGTTTGAATTTGAATTTGAACCTAGGGTTCAAACCAACTCCATTTAACATATTGCTAGTTGCATTAGCTCAAACCATAGCATATTGCCATGTCATGATCAAGCATCATATTGTGCATTGCATTGATTGTGTTTCTTTCTCTGTTGCCGGTATTTGCCCCCTCTCGATAGACGTTGTACCGACGATGTGATCGTTGACACTGATGAAGACCCAATGATATCTTCAGAAGTGCCAGGCAAGCAAAACCCCCTTGCTCATTCCGATACAATCCCCCTCTCTCGCTCCTGCTCTCTTTTACTGCATTAGGACAACAACGATCATCTGTTACTTGTTGTGGTAGTTGAACCCCTTTCCGTTGCATGACCTGTCATTGCCACAGTACATAGATGAAACCCACTAGCATGAGTAGGAGTTGTTTGAGCCCTGATGTGCCTACTCATTCATGCTTGCTTGTCATGCCTGCTATTGCTTAGAGTTGTGTCAGGTCTGATTCATCGGGGATGAATTGGAAAGTTGTGAACATGTCCTACTGTGTGTGAGCTAAGTGTGTGAACACGATTTGGTAAAGGTAGCGGTGAGAGGCCATGTAGGAGTACATGGTGGGTTGTCTCATTGAAACCGTCCTCGAGAACTGAGTTCTATGTTTGTGATCCATGAAACAGCTACTACCACACGTTGGGCCCTAAAATATGACCCCGCTCGACTTACTGACCCCTCTCGTCCTCTATCCAGGAGTTGCAATTAGTTTCTGGTGTTTATAGGATATGTGTTGGCGGCCGTGCGTAGCGCTGACCCTAGGGGTGGGCTATGATGCGGTAGATACACTGTGGCACGGTGTACCGGGTGCCCGTTTGGTGTTTCGGGAACCCTGCACACATCGTTTGGGGCTGTGAGCGAAACTCCGGCCGGATCTCCTCGCGGATGGAACCCGAATAGGCAATAAACCTGGACTAGAGACTTGTGTGGTTAGTCAGGTCGTGGTCTACACCCACGTCGGCTTTCGCTTGAAGTCTGCCGAGCACATGTCGTGTGCAGACGCTAAGTGGTGGAAACATGTGTGACGAAGTACACCCCTGCAGGGTTATAAATGATCTATTCGAATAGCCGCGTCCGCGGTAAAGAACTTCTGGGTTGCCTATAACAGTTCATAGACAAGTGAAAGTGGATACTCTAAAACTCGCAAGATAAGTGTGAGTGCTGTGGATGGCCTTCTCGTAGGGAGACGAGAGCGGATCCATAGTGGTGTATTGATTGGTGAATATGTGGACTCGTGTGCGCCACCTCAAAAGAGTTGCTTGCAGTCGTGGTTCAGATAGCCACCGAGTCAAAGCTGGCTTGCTGCAGTTAAACTCCACCACCCCCCTTGTTGATACCGATGCATATGTAGTTTAGTTCTGATGTAAGCCTTGCTGAGTACCTTTGTACTCATGTTTGCTTAATTTATGTTTTGCAGAGAGATTTCGGTCTCGCTAGTAGATCCGCGTGGACTTCGACGTTTAGCTTGATACCTCAGCTACGATCTTGTGCCCTCGGCAGGATCTGGTAGATAGTCAGGCTTCTTAGCCCTTTTCCATTTGTAGATGTCTATACTCAGACATGTTAAGCTTCCGCATGTGCTTGATTTGTATGCTATGATTGTTGGGTCATGAGACCCATGTTTGTAATACCTCGCTCCTTGGAGCCTAATGAATAAATACCTGAGTTGTAGAGTTATGTTGTGATGCCATGTTGTATTTACACATATCGAGCATATTGTGTGTATGATTAAAATGCTTGGTATGTGTGGGATACGACAACCTAGTTGTTTATCCTTGGCAGCCTCTCTTATGGGGAAATGTAGTCTAGTGATTCCATGAGCCATAGTAGTCCGCTACAGCCCGGGTCACCGGAGTCCTGCTAGCCCAGCACTACTGCTCAGGACACTTGACTGGCCGGCATGTGTTTCACCTCGTTCCTATGTCTGTCCCTTCGGGGAAATGTCACGCTGTGATATCCGGAGTCCTGCCTAGCCTGCTATAGCCCGGGTTCCCCGGAGTCCTGTTAGCCCAGTGCTACAGCCCGGAATCACTCGCCGATGACCGACATGCTCGATGTGGTTCATGTATGGCTGTCTCCATAGGTCTGTGCCGCTTTGGGTTCACTACTAGCCATGTCGGCCCGGGTTCTCTGTCATATGGATGCTAGCGACACTATCATATACGTGAGCCAAAAGGCGCAAACGGTCCCGAGCCATGGTAAGGCGACACCCGTGGGATACCGTGCGTGAGGCCGCAAAGTGATATGAGGTGTTACCGGCTAGATCGATGTGACTTGGAATCGGGGTCCTGACACCAAGGGGGATAGATTGGTAGGAAAAGACCATCGCTTGTCCCCAACCGCCACTCATAAGGAAGACAATAAATAAATAAATCATGCTCCGACTTCATCACATAGCGGTTCACCATACGTGCATGCTACGGGAATCACAAACTTTAGAACAAGCATTTCTCAAATTCACAACTACTCAACTAGCATGACTCTAATATCACCATCTTCATATCTCAAAACAATCATAAGGAATCAAACTTCTCATAGTATTCAATGCACTTTATATGAAAGTTTTTATTATATCCCTCTTGGTTGCCTATCATATTACGACTAAATTCATAACCTAAGCAAAGTACTGATGTCGCTTGAAGCTACGTCTGTATTTCCCCAAAGAGGAAGGGATGATGCAGCACAACGGCGGTAGGTATTTCCCTCAGATATAAAACCAAGGTTATCGAACCAGTAGGAGAACCAAGCAACACAACGTAAACAGCCCCTGCACACAGAGACCAAATCCTCGCAACCCGACGTATTAAAGGGGTTGTCAGTCCCTGTCGGGTAACGGTGCCAGAAATTGGTGCGTGACAGGAAAAAGTTGTAATTGATTGAATAAATAGATCACAAATAAAATAAAGTGCAGCAAAGTATTTTTGGGTTTCTGGATTAATAGATCTGAAAATAAAAGCAAATAAAAGTTTATCGCAAAGGCAAATAATATGAGAAAGAGACCCGAAGCCCGTAGATTTCACTAGTGGCTTCTCTCGAGAAAAATAGCAAAGCGGTGGGTGAACAAATTACTGTTGGGAAATTGATAGAACTTCAAATACTAATGAAGATATCTAGGCAATGATCATTATATAGGCATCATGTCCAAGATTAGTAGACCGACTCCTGCCTGCATCTACTATTATTACTCCACACATCGACCGCTATCCAGCATGCATCTAGTGTATTAAGTTCATGGAGAAACGGAGTAATGCAATAAGAATGATGACATGATGTAGACAAGATCTATCTATGTAGAGATAGACCCCATCATTTTATCCTTAGTAGCAACGATATACATACGTGTTGGTTCCCTTTCTGTCACTGGGATCAAGCACCATAAGATCGAACCCACTATGAAGCACCTATTACCGTTGCAAGATAAATAGATCAAGTTGGCCAAACAAAACCCAAATATTGGAGAAGAAATACGAGGCTATAAGAGATCATGCATAAAAGAGATCAAAGAAACTCAAATACTTTCATGGATATAAATGTTGGGGAACGCAGTATTTCAAAAAAAATCCTACGATCACGCAAGATCTATTTAGGAGATGCATAGCAACGAGAGGGGAGAGTGTGTCTACGTACCCTTGTAGACCGAAAGCGGAAGCGTTTAAGCAACGTGGTTGATGTAGTCGAACGTCTTTGCGATCCAACCGAACAAGTACCAAACGTACGGCACCTCTGCGATCTGCACACGTTTAGCTCAGTGACGTCTGATACGTCTCCAACGTATATATAATTTTTGATTGTTCCATGCTATTATATTATCTGTTTTGGATGTTTAATGGGCTTTAATATACCTATTTATATTATTTTTGGGACTAACCTACTAACCAAAGGCCCAGTGCAAATTGCTGTTTTTTTGCCTATTTCAGTGTTCCGCAGAAAAGGAATATCAAACGGAATCCAAACGGAATGAAACCTTCGGGATAGTTATTTTTGGAACAAACGTGATCCACGAGACTTGGAGTGGACGTCAAGAAAGAAGCGAGGAGGCCTCGAGGCAGGAGGGCGCGCCCCCCACCCTCGTGGGCCCCTCGCAGCTCCACCGACGTACTTCTTCCTCCTATATATACCCATATACCCTGAAAAAATCCAGGAGCACCACGAAACCCTATTTCCACCGCCTCAACCTTCTGTACCCATGAGATCCCATCTTGGGGCCTTTTTCGGCGCTCCGCTGGAGGGGGAATCGATCACGGAGAGCTTCTACATCAACACCATAGCCTCTCCGATGATGTGTGAGTAGTTGACCAAAGACCTTCGGGTCCATAGTTATTAGCCAGATGGCTTCTTCTCTCTCTTTGGATCTCAATACAAAGTTCTCCTCAATTCTCTTGGAGATCTATTCGATGTAATTCTTTTTGTGGTGTGTTTGTCGAGATCCGATGAATTGTAGGTTTATATCAAGATTATCTATGAATAATATTTGATTCTTCTCTGAAATCTTTCATGCATGATTTAATATCTTTTCAAGTCTCTTCAAGTTATCAGTTTGGTTTGGCCTACTAGATTGATCTTTCTTGCAATGGGAGAAGTGCTTAGCTTTGGGTTCAATCTTGTGGTGTCCTTTCCCAGTGACAGCAACGGCAGCAAGGCACGTATTGTATTGTTGCCATCAAGGATAAAAAGATGGGGTTTATATCATATTGCTTGAGTTTATCCCTCTACATCATGTCATCTTGCCTAATGTGTTACTTTGTTCTTATGAACTTAATACTCTAGATGCATGCTGGATAGCGATCGATGTGCGGAGTAATAGTAGTAGATGCATAATCGTTTTGGTCTACTTGTCACGGACGTGATGCCTATATACATGATCATGCCTAGGTATTCTCATAACTATGCGCTTTTCTATCAATTGCTCGACAGTAATTTGTTCACCCACCGTACAATTTGCTATCTTGAGAGAAGCCACTAGTGAAACCTATGGCCCCCAGGTCTATTCTCCATTATATTATTCTCCCGTCAACAAGCTATTTCTATCACTGTTTATTTTCAATCTTTATTTTCCAATCTATACAACAAAAATACCAAAAATAGTTATCTTATTATCTCTATCAGATCTCACTTTCATAAGTGACCGTGAAGGGATTGACAACCCCTTTATCGCGTTGGTTGCGAGGTTCTTGTTTGTTTGTGCAGGTACGAGGGACTTGCGTGTAGTCTCCTACTGGATTGATACCTTGGTTCTCAAAAACTGAGGGAAATACTTACGCTACTTTGTTGCATCACCCTTTCCTCTTCAAGGGAAAACCAACGCATGCTCAAGAGGTAGCAAGAAGGATTTCTGGCGCCGTTGCTGGGGAGATCTACGCATGAGTCAAGACATACCAAGTACCCATCAGAAACTCTTATCCCTCGCATTACGTTATTTTCCATTTGCCTCTCATTTTCCTCTCCCCCACTTCACCTTTGCCATTTTATTCGCCTCTCTTCCGTTCGTCCTTCTGTTTGCTCGTGTTACCATGTACCTTCTTTTTGCTTGCATCTTCGCTTGCTAAAAGTTTATGGATCCTCATCCACTTGCTAATCTCTTTAAGAGATCCAGTTATGATGAACCTATTGCTAGTGAGTTGAGTGCACTGGATTATCTTTATGAGGTTTTGCTTGAAATTCGTGAATTTGAAAAGTGTGAAGAATTACTTTATGAAGCGATTCACAATAGATCTTTGAATAAAAAACATGATTGCAATGATTTAATTATAAATTCTATTTATGTGAATTTTGCTAATAATATGCAAAACCCTAAGCTTGGGGATGCTAGTTTTGCTGTGTCCTCTACTTGTTGCAATGATCATGATTGGGGTGACTCTTCTTATGATCTTGAAAATTTATTTAAGCCCCATGATGGATATGAGATTGATAATAGTGTTTGCAATATTATTGAAAGTGGGTTTGGAAGAGTGTCAACTTTAGATCCCACATATTTGGAGAATGGTCAATCTTATGAAATTTTTGAGAAAAGTGGGTTTGGAGATGTCATGACTTTAGTTAATGTTAATCCCACTATTTTGGAAGAGTGTCAACTTCGCATGCATGTGGATCGTGTTGAAAATATTTTATGTGATAGCTATTTTGTTGAAATTGATTATGATCCTACATGTAATTATTATGAGAGAGGGAAATATGGTTGTAGAAATTTTCATGGTGCTAAATTACCTCTCGTTATGTTGAGATTGCTATTGTTTCTTTCCTCTTCCTTGCATATGCTAGTTTTTGCTTGCTATGATAATTTGTTTGCCTATAAGATGCCTATGAATAGTAAGTATGTTATACTTAGATGTGTTTTTCACATTCTATATGATGCTCTCTTTGTGTATCAATTGCTATGTTTCATGTGAGCATCATTAAAATTATCAATGCCTAGCCAGGGGCGTTAAACGATAGCGCTTGTTGGGAGACAACCCTATTTTATTTTTGTTTATTCTTTTTTGTTCCTATTTAGTAATAAATAATTCATCTAGCTTCTGTTTAGATGTGGTTTTATGTTTTTAATTGGTGTTTGTGCCAAGTGGAACCCTTGGGAAGACTTGGGGGAAGTCTTTGCGATCTTGCTGTTAAAAGATAGAAACTTTAGCGCTCATGAGATTTTTTTTCTGCCATTTTTTACTGGAGAGTGCGATTAGGTTGATTGTTTTTGCAGATTATTAATAGACAAATTCCTCACGTCCACCAATTTATTTCAGAATTGTTGGGGTTACATAAGTATTCGAAACCTACAGATTACTACACACTGTTCTGTTTTTGACAGATTCTGTTTTTCGTGTGTTGTTTGCTTATTTTGATGAATCTATGGCTAGTATCGGGGGCCATGAACCATAGAAAAGTTGGAATACAGTAGGTTTAACACCAATATAAATAAATAATGAGTTCATTACAGTACCTTGAAGTGGTGGTTTGTTTTCTTATACTAACGGAGCTCGTGAGATTTTCTGTTGAGTTCTGCATTCTGAAGTTTTCAAGTTTTGGGTAAAGATTTGATGGATTTTGGAATAAAGAGTGGTAAGAGCCTAAGCTTGTCGATGCCCAAGTCACCCCAAGGTAAAATTCAAGGACAATCAAAAGCCTAAGCTTGGGGATGCCACGGAAGGCATCCCCTCTTTCGTCTTCGTCCATCGGTAACTTTACTTGAGGCTATATTTTTATTCACCACATGATATGTGTTTTGCTTGGAGCGTCTTGTATGATTTGAGTCTTTGCTTTTTAGTTTACCACAATCATCCTTGTTGTAAACACCTTTTGAGAGACACACATGAATCAGAATTTATTAGAATACTCTATGTGCTTCACTTATATCTTTTGAGCTAGAAAATTTTGCTCTAGTGCTTCACTTATATCTTTAAGAACACGGTGGTGGTTTTATTTATAGAAATTATTGATCTCTCATGCTTCACTTATATTATTTTGAGAGTCTTTTAGAACAGCATGGTAATTTGCTTTGGCTATAAAATTAGTCCTAATAAGATAGGCATCCAAGATGGGTATAATAAAAACTTTCATAAAAAGTGCATTGAATACTATGAAAAGTTTGATACTTGATGATTGTTTTGAGATATGAAGATGGTGATATTAGAGTCATCCTAGTTGAGTAGTTGTGAATTTGAGAAATGCTTGTTCTAAAGTTTGTGATTCCCGTAGCATGCATGTATGGTGAACCGCTATGTGATGAAGTCGGAGCATGATTTATTTATTTATTGTCTTCCTTATGAGTGGCGGTCGGGGACAAGAGATGGTCTTTTCCTACCAATCTATCCCCCTAGGAGCATGCGCGTAGTACTTTTTCGATAACTAATAGATTTTTTCAATAAGTATGTGAGTTCCTTATGACTAATGTTGAGTCCATGGATTATACGCACTCCCACCCTTCCACCATTTCTAGCCTCTCTAGTACCGTGCAACTTTCGCCGGTACCATACACCCACCATATACCTTCCTCAAAACAGCCACCATACCTACCTATTATGGCATTTCCATAGCCATTCCGAGATATATTGCCATGCAACTTACCACCGTTCCGTTTCTTATGACATGTTTCATCATTGTCATATTGCTTTGCATGATCATGTAGTTGACATCGTATTTGTGGCAAAGCAACCTTTATAATTCTTTCATAAATGTCACTCTTGATTCATTGCATATCCCGGTACACCGCCGGAGGCATTCGCATAGAGTCATATTTTTTCTAGTATCGAGTTGTAATCTTTGAGTTGTAAGTAAATAAAAGTGTGATGATCATCATTATTAGAGCATTGTCCCATGTGAGGGAAGGATGATGGAGACTATGATTCCCCCACAAGTCAGGATGATACTCAGGACGAAAAAATAAAAAAAGGAAAAAAGAGAGAAAAAGAGAGAAGGGACAATGTTACTATCCTTTTACCACACTTGTGCTTCAAAGTAGCACCATGATCTTCATGATAGAGAGTCTCCTATGTTATCGCTTTCATATACTAGTGGGAATTTTACATTATATAACTTGGCTTGTATATTCCAATGATGGGATTCCTCAAAATGCCCTAGGTCTTCGTGAGCAAGTGAGTTGGATGCACACCCACTTAGTTTCTTTTGTTGAGCTTTCATACACATATAGCTCTAGTGCATCCGTTGCATGGCAATCCCTACTCACTCACATTGATATTTATTGATGGACATCTCCATAGCCCGTTGATATGCCTAGTTGATGTGAGACTATCTTCTCCTTTTTGTCTTCTCCACAACCACCATTCTATTCCACCTATAGTGCTATATCCATGGCTTATGCTCATGTATTGCGTGAAGATTGAAAAAGTTTGAGAACATTGAAAGTATGAAACAATTGCTTGGCTTGTCATCGGGGTTGTGCATGATTAAATACTTTGTGTGATGAAGATAGAGCATAGCCAGACTATATGATTTTGTAGGGATAACTTTCTTTGGCCATGTTATTTTGAGAAGGCATCATTGCTTTGCTAGTATGCTTGAAGTATTATTATTTTTATGTCAATATTAAACTTTTGTCTTGAATCTTTCGGATCTGAAAATTCATGCCACAATAAAATAAATTACATTGAGAATTATGCTAGGTAGCATTCCACATCAAAAATTCTATTTTTATCATTTACCTACTCGAGGACGAGCAGGAATAAAGCTTGGGGATGTTTGATACGTCTCCAACGTATCTATAATTTTTGATTGTTCCATGCTATTATATTATCCGTTTTGGATGTTTAATGGACTTTAATATACCTTTTTATATAATTTTTGGGACTAACCTACTAACCAAAGGCCCAGTGCAAATTGCTATTTTTTCCTATTTTAGTGTTTCGCAGAAAAGGAATATCAAACGGAATCCAAACGGAATGAAACCTTCGAGAGAGTTATTTTTGGAACAAATGTGATCCAGGAGACTTGGAGTGGACATCAAGAAAGAAGCAAGGAGGCCAAGAGGCAGGAGGGCGTGCCCAGGGGGGTAGGCGCGCCCCCACCCTTGTGGGCCCCTCGCAACTCCACCAACGTACTTCTTCCTCCTATATATACCCATATACCCCAAAAACATCCAGGAGCACCACGAAACACTATTTCCATTGCCGCAACCTTCTGTACCCGTGAGATCCCATCTTGGGGCCTTTTCTGGTGCTCCATCGGAGGGGGAAGCGATCACGGAGGGCTTCTACATCAACATCCTAGCCTCTCCGATGATGTGTGAGTAGTTTACCACAGACCTTCGGCTCCATAGTTATTAGCTAGATGGCTTCTTCTCTCTCTTTGGATCTCAATACAAAGTTCTCCTTGATTCTCTTGGAGATCTATTCTATGTAATTCTTTTTGCGGTGTGTTTGTCGAGATCCGATGAATTGTGGGTTTATGATCAAGATTATCTATGAACAATATTTGATTCTTCTCTGAGATCTTTTATGCATGATTTAATATCTTTTCAAGTCTCTTCGAATTATCAGTTTGGTTTGGCCTACTAGATTGATCTTTCTTGCAATTGGAGAAGTGCTTAGCTTTGGGTTCAATCTTGCGGTGTCCTTTCCTAGTGACAGCAGAGGCAGCAAGGCACGTATTGTATTGTTGCCATCAAGGATAAAAAGATGGGGTTTATATCATATTGCTTGAGTTTATCCCTCTACATCATGTCATCTTGCCTAATGTGTTACTCTGTCCTTATGAACTTAATACTCTAGATGCATGCTGGATAGCGGTCGATGTGTGGAGTAATAGTAGTAGATGCAGAATCGTTTTGGTCTACTTGTCGCGGACATGATGCCTATATACATGATCATGCCTAGCTATTCTCATAACTATGCGCTTTTCTATCAATTGCTCGATAGTAATTTGTTCACCCACCGTAGAATTTGCTATCTTGAGAGAAGCCACAAGTGAAACCTATGGCCCCCGGGTCTATTCTCCATTATATTATTCTCCCATCAACAAGCTATTTCTATCACCGTTTATTTGCAATCTTTATTTTCCAATCTATACAACAAAAATACCAAAAATATTTATCTTATTATGTCTATCAGATCTCACTTTCGTAAGTGACCGTGAAGGGATTGACAACCCCTTTATCGCGTTGATTGCAAGGATCTTGTTTGTTTGTGCAGGTACGAGGGACTTGCGTGTAGTGTCCTACTGGATTGATACCTTGGTTTCAAAAACTGAGGGAAATACTTACGCTACTTTGTTGCATCACCGTTTCCTCTTCAAGGGAAAACCAACGCATGCTCAAGAGGTAGAAATGTCCCTCCAACTCTTGATCCAGCTGAGGTCGAGGAACAGTTTCGTCAACACGACGGCGTGGTGACGGTGATGATGAAGTTACTGGCGCAGGGCTTTGCCTAAGGACTGCAACGATATGACCGAGGTGTGTTTCTGTGGAGGGGGGCACCGCACACAACTAAGAGAAACTTTGTGTGCCTTTGGGTTGCCCCTCTCCCACGTATATAAAGGAGGGACGGAGGAGGAGGCCGGCCATGGGGAGGAGGCGCGCCATGGGGGGGGGGGGCAATCCTACTCCAAGTAGGATTCGCCCCCCCCCCCCCCCCTTTCTGAAGGAAATATGCCCTAGAGGCAATAATAAAGTTATTATTTATTTCCTTATATCATGATAAATGTTTATTATTCATGCTAGAATTGTATTAACCGGAAACATAATACATGTGTGAATACATAGACAAACTTAGTGTCACTAGTATGCCTCTACTTGACTAGCTCATTAATCAAAGATGGTTATGTTTCCTAACCATGAACAAAGTGTTGTTATTTGATTAACGAGGTCACATCATTAGTAGAATGATCTGACTGACATGACCCATTCCATTAAGCTTAGCACCCAATCGTTTAGTATGTTGCTATTGCTTTCTTCATGACTTATACATGTTCCTATGACTATGAGATTATGCAACTCCCGTTTACCAGAGGAACACTTTGTGTGCTACCAAATGTCACAGCGTAACTGGGTGATTATAAAGGAGCTCTACAGGTGTCTCCAAAGGTAGATGTTGGGTTGGCGTATTTCGAGATTAGGATTTGTCACTTCGATTGTCGGAGAGGTATCTCTGGGCCCTCTCGGTAATGCACATCACTTAAGCCTTGCAATCATTGCAACTAATGAGTTAGTTGCGGGATGATGTATTACGGAATGAGTAAAGAGACTTGCCGGTGACGAGATTGAACTAGGTATTGGATACCGACGATCGAATCTCGGGCAAGTAACATACCGATGACAAAGGGAACAACGTATGTTGTTATGCGGTCTGACCGATAAAGATCTTCGTAGAATATGTAGGAGCCAATATGGGCATCCAGGTCCCGCTATTGGTTATTGACCGGAGACGTGTCTCGGTCATGTCTACATTGTTCTCGAACCCGTAGGGTCCGCACGCTTAAGGTTTCGATGACAGTTATATTATGAGTTTATGAGTTTTGATGTACCGAAGGAGTTCGGAGTCCCGGATGAGATCGGGGACATGACGAGGAGTCTCGAAATGGTTGAGACGTAAAGATCGATATATTGGACGACTATATTCAGACATCGGAAAGGTTCCGAATGATTCGGGTATTTTTCGGAGTACCGGAGAGTTACAGGAATTCGCCGGGAGAAGTATTGGGCCTTGATGGGCTTTAGTGGGAAGAGGAGAAAGGGCCTGCTGAGCCCCCCCTCCCCTCTAGTCCGAATTGGACTAGGGAAAAGGGGGCCGGCCACCTTTCCTTCTCCTCCACTTCCTTCTCCCTTCCTCCCCTCTTGGTGGACTCCTACTAGGACTTGGAGTCCTAGTAGGACTCCACATCCTGGCCGCACCTAGCCTTGGCCGGCCTCCTCCTCCTCCATTCTTTATATATAGGGGCAGGGGGCACCCCATAGACACACAAGTTGATCCACGTGATCTTATTCTTAGCCGTGTGCGGCGCCCCCTGCCACCATAGTCCTCGATAATATTGTAGCGGTGCTTAGGCAAAGCCCTGCGACAGTAGTACATGAAGATCGTCACTACGCCGTCGTGCTGACGGAACTCTTCCCCGACACTTTGCTGGATCGGAGTCCGGGGATCGTCATTGAGCTGAACATGTGCTAAAACTCGGAGGTGCCATAGTTTCGGTGCTTGATCGGTCGGGCCGTGAAGACGTACGACTACATCAACCGCGTTGTCATAACGCTTCCGCTGTCGATCTATAAGGGTACGTAGATCACACTCTCCCCTCTCGTTGCTATGCATCACCATGATCTTGCGTGTGCGTAGGAAAATTTTGAAATTACTACGTTCCCCAACACTTTCATATTCCAACAAGGAGAAGGGGGAAGGTGAGGGAGGAGAGAAGTAAAGGGGGGCCGGCCCCCTAGTCCAATTCGGTTTGGGCTAGGGGGCGCACCCTGCCTTGGCCTGCCTCCTCTCTTCCACCAATAGGCCCATGAGGCCCAATAACCCCCCGGGGGTTCCGGTAACCCCCCGGTACTCCGGAAAATACCCGATACACCTCGGAACTATTCTGGTGTCCGAATATAGTCTTCCAATATATCAATATTTATGTCTCGACCATTTCGAGACTCTTTGTCATGTCTGTGATCTCATCCAGGACTCCAAACTACCTTCAGTACATCAAAACAC
Organism: Triticum monococcum; assembly: GCA_034509565.1. Taxonomy (NCBI): domain Eukaryota; kingdom Viridiplantae; phylum Streptophyta; class Magnoliopsida; order Poales; family Poaceae; genus Triticum; species Triticum monococcum. The sequence continues at coordinate 501,540,200 of CM067841.1, forward strand.
ATAAACTCATAATATTGATCATCATCGAACGTTAAGCGTGCGGACCCTACGGGTTAGAGAACTATGTAGACATGACCGAGACTCATCTCCGGTCAATAACCAATAGCGGAACCTGGGTGCTCATATTGGATCCCACATATTCTACGAAGATCTTTATCGGTCTAACCGCATAACAACATACATTGTTCCCTTTATCATCGGTATGTTACTTGCCCGGGATTCGATCGTCGGTATCATCATACCTAGTTCAATCTCATCATCAGCAAGTCTCTTTACTCGTTCTGTAATGCTTCATCCCGTGACTAACTCATTAGTCACATTGATTGCAATGCTTATAGTGATGTGCATTACCGAGAGGGCCCAAAGATACCTCTCCGATACACGGAGTGACAAATCCTAATCTTGATCTATGCCAACTCAACAAACACCATCGGAGACACCTGTAGAGCATTTTTATAATCACCCAATTACGTCGTGACATTTGATAGCACACAAAGTGTTCCTCCGGTATTCGGGAGTTGCATAATCTCATAGTCATAGGAACATGTATAAGTCATGAAGAAAGCAATAGCAATAAACTAAACAATCATAGTGCTAAGTTAATGGATGGGTCTTGTCCATCACATCATTCTCTAATGATGTGATCCCGTTCATTAAATTACAACACATGTCCATGGATAGGAAACTTAACCATCTTTGATTAACGAGCTAGTCAAGTAGAGGCATACTAGGGACACTCTGTTTGTCTATGTATTCACACATGTACTAAGTTTCTGGTTAATACAATTCTACCATGAATAATAAACATTTATCATGATATAAGGAAATGTAAATAAAAACTTTATTATTGCCTCTAGGGCATATTTCCTTCAATAAAAAGATATATATGATCATAAACTCAAAGTTCATCGATCCCAACAAACACAACACAAAAAGAGTTACATCATATGGATCTCCAAGAGACCATTATATTGAGAATCAAGAGAGAGAGATGAAGCCATCTAGCTACTAACTACGGATACGAGTGTCTACACAGAACTACTCACTCGTCATCAGAGAGGCACCAATGGAGGTGGTGAACCCCATCCGAGATGGTGTCTAGATTGGATCTAGTGGTTCTGGACTCTACGATGGCTGGATCAATATTTTGTCGACTCCCCTAGGGTTTTGGGAATATTGGGGTATTTAAAGAGCAAAGAGGCGGTCCGGGGGGCACCCGAGGTGGGCACAACCCACCAGGGCACGCCTAGATCTCCTGGCGCGCTCTGGTGGGCTGTGCCTCCCTCGCGGCACCCCCAGGCACAGCCAGGGCCCGCTGTGTTCCTTCTTGCCCATAAAAATTCTCCATAAAGTTTCATGGCATTTGGAATCCGTTTGATATTGATTTTCTGAGATGTAAAAAACATGGAAAAACAACAACTGGCACTTGGCACTATGTCAATAGGTTAGTACCAAAAAATGATATAAAATGATTATAAAACATCTAAGATTGATAATATAACAGCATGGAAAAATCAAAAATTATAGATACGTTGGAGACGTATCAATTACCATGTTGTTTAAGGACTCTCAAAATAATATAAGTGAGTTCATCAATTTCTACAAAATAAAACTACCGTCATGCTCTAAAAAGATATAAGTGAAGCACTAGAGCAAATGAAAAACTACTCCAAAAGATATAAGCGAAGATCAATGAGTAGTTGAATAATTATGTAACCATGTGAAGACTCCTTCTCATAAATAAACTTTCAGATCTTAAGTACGTTATTCAAACAGCAAGCAAAACAAAATAAAATGACATTTCAAGGATATCACATATCATGTGAAGAAGCAAAAACTTAGGCTCAACCAAAACTGACCGATAGTTGTTGAAGAAGAAAGGTGGGATGCCTACGGGGGCATCCCCAAGCTTAGATGCTTGAGACTTATTGGAATATTAACTAGGGATGCCTTGGTCATCCCCAAGCTTGAGATTTTATTTCTCCTTAATTCCTCTCATATCACGGTTTCCCTAATTCTTAAAAACTTCATCCACACAAAACTCAATAAGAACTCGTGAGATAAGTTAGTATAAATCCATGCTAAACCTTATCATTCTCTACTGTAGAATATCACTAAAATTATAATTTGACATTGCATACTAAATGCATCTGCATATTTAATACCCCTATCCTCAAATAGAATCATTAAACAAGCAAACATATGCAAACAATGCAAACATAACAACAATCTGTCTAAACAGAATAGTCTATAAAGAATGCAAGATGAATCATACTTACCTAACTCCACAAATTCTGAAAAATTACCACACTGTAGATAATTTTTTGTTACTCATTATGTGAAAAATTCAATATTTTATCTTGTTCTGACTATTCACAAATATTCAAAACATACCAGCAAACTTTTTGTTTTTAAACAACAACATATGGACTTGCAAAATAAGCATGGTAAAGGCTATACTTGACCTTTTTATTGAAATAAAAGATGCAAAACATTACTCTAAATAACAGAAAGTAAATCCTAATAAAATAAAATGACGCACCAAGCAAAACACATATCATGTGGTGAATAAAAATATAGCTCCAAGTAAGGTTACCGATGAACAAGCACGAAAGAGGGGATGCCATCCGGGGCATCCCCAAGCTTAGTTGCTTGGATATTCCTTAAATATTACCTTGGGGTGCCTTGGGAATCCCCAAGCTTAGGCTCTTTCCACTCCTTATTCCGTAGCCCATCAAAACTTTACCCAAAACTTGAAAACTTCACAACACAAAACTTAATAGAAAACTTGTGAGCTCCGTTAGTATAAGAAAATAAATCGCCACGTTTGGTACTATTTTGAACTGATTCTTTATTTATATTGGCGTAATATCTACTGTATTACAACTTCTCCATGGTTCATACCCTCCGATACTACTCATAAATTCATCAAAATAAGCAAACAACAAATAGAAAACAGAATCTGTCAAAAACAGAACAGTCTGTAGTAATCTGTAACTCTAGAATACTTCAGTAACTCCAAAAATCCTGAGAAATTAGGAAGTCCTAGGCAATTTGATTATTAATCATCTACAAAAAGAATCAGTATTTTATCACGCTTCTGTTAAAAACTAGAATTGTTTTCCTGAGCGCAAAAGTTTATGTTTTTCAGCAAGATCAAATCAACTATCACCATAGATCATCCCAAAGGTCTTACTTGGCACTTTATTGAAACAAAAGCTATAAAACATGATTAATACATTAGCATAATCACGTGAGCACACAAAAACAAGAGGGTTAAATGTTGGGTTATCTCCCAACAAGCACTTTTCTTTAATGCCTTTCTAGCTAGGCATGGTGATTTCAATGACGATGCTCATATAAAAGATAGGAATTGAAACATAATGGGAGCATCATGAAGAATATGACTATCACATTTAAGTCTAACCTACTTCTTATGCATCGGGATTATGTGAGCAAACAACTTATGGGAACAAGAATCAACTTGCATAGGAAGGTAAAACAAGCATGACTTCAAGACTTTCAACATAAAGAGGGGAACTTGATATTATTGCAATATGTAGAAGCATATGTTCCTCTCATAATAATTTTCAGTAGCATCATGAATGAATTCAACAATATAGGTATCACATAAAGTGTTTTTTTCATGATCCATAAGCATAGAAATTTTATTACTCCCCACATAAGCAAATTTATTCTCATCAATAGTAGTGGGAGCAAACTCAACAAAATAACTATCATGGGAGGCATAATCCAATTGAAAATTGAAATCATGATGACAAGTTTAACGGTTATCATTACTCTTTATAGCATACAAGTCATCACAATAATCATCATAGATAGGAGGCATGCTTTCATCATAATAAATTTGCACATCAAAACTTGGGGGACTAGAAATATCATCTTCATCAAACATAGCATCCCCAAGCTTGTGGCTTTGCATATCATTAGCATCATGGATGCTCAAGGAATTCATACTAACAACATTGCAATCATGCTCATTATTCAAAAATTTAGTGCCCAACATTCTAGTGCATTCTTCTTCTAACACTTTGGCACAATTATCAGAATCCTTATTTTCACGAAAGACATTAAAAAGATGAAGCATATGAGGCAACCTCAATCCCATTTTTTTTGTAATTTTCTTTTATAGACTAAACTAGTGATAAAACAAGAAACTAAAAGATTCGATTGGAATATATAAAGATATACCTTCAAGCACTAACCTCCCTGACAACGGCGCCAGAAAAGAGCATAGTTGATGGGGCGTTAGTGCCGCTTACCTAGCCTCCCCGGCAATGGCGCCATAGAAGATCTTGATGTCTACTACGCAACCTTCTTCTTGTAGACTCATGTTGGGCCTCCAAGCGTAGAGTTTTGTAGGACAGTAGCAAATCTCCCTCGAGTGGATGACCTAAGGTTTATCAGTCCGTGGGAGGCGTAGGATGAAGATGGTCTCTCTCAAACAACCCTACAACCAAATAACAAAGAGTCTCTTGTGTCCCAAACACACCTAATACAATGGTAAATTGTATAGGTGCACTAGTTCGGCGAAGAGATGGTGATGCAAGTGCAATATGGATGGTAGATGTAGGTTTTTGTAATCTAAAAATATAAGAACAACAAGGTAACAAGTGGTAAAAGTGAACAAAAACGGTATTGCAATGCTTCAAAACAATGCCTAGGGTTCATACTTTCACTAGTGCAAGTTCTCTCAACAATGATAACATAATTAGATCATATAACAATCCCTCAACATGCAACAAAGAGTCACTCCAAAGTCACTAATAGCGGAGAACAAACGAGGAGATTATTATAGGGTACGAAACCACCTCAAAGTTATTATTTCTGATCGATCTATCGGGATATTCCTATACGTGTCACAAACAGCCCCAGAGTTCGTACTAAAATAACACCTTAAGACACACATCAACCAAAACCCTAATGTCACCTAGATACTCCAATGTCACCACAAGTATATGCGGGTTTGATTATACAATATGCATCACACAATCTCAGATTCATCTATTCAAACCAATACAAAGAACTTCAAAGAGTGCCCCAAAGTTTCTACCAGAGAGTCAAGACGAAAACGTGTGCCAATCCCTATGCATAAGTTCACAAGGTCACAGAACCCGCAAGTTGATCACTGATGTCGCTTGAAGCTACGTCGGTATTTCCCCAAAGAGGAAGGGATGATGCAGCATAGCGGCGGTAGGTATTTCCCTCAGATGTTAAACCAAGGTTATTGTCGGTGTACTAAAGTAGGGGTACCTTAGTACCCCGAACTTGTGCACGGGCAGTCGCAGCGACCCGCGGCAAGGCTTGCCGGGCGACCGCCAAGACACTCCATGGTTCCTTTGGGAGCCATTCAAGAACAAAGTATCCAAGGCCCGGGCAAGAGGAGCTTACCGGGAAGGCTACTCGAAGCACAGAGACCCCGGCAAGAGGAGCTTGCCGGGAAGGAGACAAGACCCCGGCAAGAGGAGCTTGCCGGGAAGGAGACAAGGCCCCGGCAAGAGGAGCTTGCCGGGAAGGAGACGAGACCCCAGCAAGAGGAGCTTGTCGGGAAGACCAACCAAAGCATCTCAAGAGACTCGCTGCGGCGCACCGCGCGCCCCGACAAGACCCGGTGAGCAGCAAGCTCCCGGACACGACAAGACAACATCTACGGCAAGGCGCTTGCCGCGGCAAGCCACTACCCCGCAGCCCGCGCTCCAGCTCACCCATCAACGTGTCGCCCTGGGACCATTCCTGGCGTACGTGGCGGGAGGCTGTGCAGCCGGGGGTATGCGGTGGCAAGCAAGTGCTGACAAGGAACCATCGTGGCAAACGGTGGCGTTCCTAGCGGTCCCTCTCTGGGTCGTCAAGGTGACACAGACGGGCATTTAATGCCCTTGTCCCCTGCCGTCAGAGTTAGGTAGGATACAACTGTAGCAGGCGGTGGAGCCAACTACCACCCCTTTTACATTTTTACCCTCACCTCTGTTGCCACGTGTCGGTGACCCCTTAGACATATAAAAGGAGGCCCATGCGCAACAGGGAGGGGGAGGACGGCCATTCTCACGCTCGGTCTCGCCAGCTGCTTGAGTGTACTGTAGCACTCGCCACTCCCGAGCAAGAACTCAATACAACCACCAAAGCAGGAGTAGGGTTTTACGCATCCGTGCGGCCCGAACCTGGGTAAATCGATCGTCTCGCTCGTGTGTTTCGCCTCGATCTGCTCTTTGTGCATCGACCGCCCCCTGCCGAACCAAAAGGGGCTCGGTCCGCCGATCCCCATAGGTGTGCGAGGGATCAGACACCCCCGACATCTTTGGCGCGCCAGGTAGGGGGTGCGTCGAGGTTGTGCGAACCTGATCCGGCGTTCGCGCGAGCCGAATCTTCATCGTCTTCATCAACATGCCGCCGAAGAAGAAGGCTTCGGAGGTAGCCGCTCCGTTTGCGCCGAGCCCGCCATCGCCAAAGCGGACGGCTGGTGGAGCAGGCGCCGGCGGAAGAGCGGGCGCCGACGGGGAGACTCATGGCGCTGCCAGGTCCAAGGACCAGGCTGCTCCACACGTCGGCGGCGTGGTCGCCTCCCACAACGACCGCGCGCACTCCAAGCCCTCGGCGTCCGTACACGCACTGCGCCCGTCGCAGGAGGCGCGGGACCAGCAGCGTCATGGTACCCACGGTACCATACGTCTGCTGGGCCAAGACCAAGCTGGCGGATCCCGAAGTGCTCAGGATCAGCATGCACGCCAACCTGCTGGCGCGAGCGCGGCGTGGTCGCTTGGACGGGATGTTGCTCCTTCTAACGTAGTTAGGAGTCCGAGCATATCTCGCTCCTCGCACCGTTCGCTGCCACCGCCCACCACTCCGTCAGAAGCGTTGGCGCGTGCCCAGCTGCTCCTAGACTACCCTCCAGCGCCAGAGAAGATCGATGACTGGAGGGCCACTATTCAATCTCATTGGCTTCGCCAACGGCGATAACCTGCGGCAGCCGAGCGCATCGCTGCCGCGGCAAGTCAGCCAGGCGCGAGCCGGTGGCGACAAGACCGGCGAGGGTGCAACCACTGTGCACTCTCCGCCCCGAAGGCCAAGATCGCCGGCTCACCGGATCCACCTCAACAGCTACTCCACCGCGTCGTCAGATCCGCGAGCTCGTCGCGATCAACGCCAAGTTCTTCATGAGCGACAGCAAGAAGACGCTCGAACACGCATCGAGCGCCGAAGGGAAGCGCGGCGTCAATCAGGCCTGCGCGCTGGGCCCTCTGTTGACGTGCATGCACCCGGAGAGCCAGGTAACTTGCCGTACGCGGCAGGTTGTCCTGCGTTCACCCATGAGCTGCGGCAAGTCCAGTGGCCCAACCAGAAGCATTTCAAGCCAGACGTGCCGGAGAAGTACGACGGCAAGTCGCACCCGTCGGAGTTCCTCAGCATCTACACCATTGCGGTGCAAGCTGCCGGGGGGCGAGACGACAAGGTCCTTGCCAACTACTTCCCGCTCGTGCTCAAGCCCGAAGTCAGATCTTGGCTCATGCACTTGCCGGACAACTCCATATCCTCTTGGGCGGATTTGTGCCACCAGTTTGTCGGCGCCTTTACAGGCGGCCACAAACCACATGGCCAAGAGAGTGACCTCCACCTGCTTGTCCAGAAGGAAGGAGAACCCCTGTGCAAGTATATCCAGAGATTCAGCCGCGTGCAGTGCAACATCCCAGACATCTACCCTGCCGCGGTTATTAGCGTGTTCCATCAGAACGTGCGTAACCGCAGGATGCAGGAGGAGATGGCGATGAGCAGGATCAGAGACGTCAGTGAGCTGTATGCCCTGGCCGACAAGTGTGCATGCGCTGAAGAAGGGAGGAAACTCCCCGGAGAAGATGCTGGAGCAGGGGGATCTGACAGCGAGGATGCCGCCCCGGCAAGGAAGAACCGGAGGCGTAACAGGAAGAAGAGCGGCAAAGAGGTGCTAGTCATTGAGCTGTCCGGCGATGACGGCCCTGCCAAGCAACCCAAGGTTGGCAGCTCCGGCAAGGAGGTTGCCGCGTGCACCAACTGCCAGGCTGTGGCGGCCGCCAACAAGCAGGACGGCTCCGGCAAGCAGTACTGCAAGATTCACCGCACCAAGGGCCATGATCTCCAGAACTGCAAGAGGGCCGAGCAGCTTGTCCAGCAACAAAGAGCTGAGTACGAGCGGCGCGACAAGGAGAGAGCCCAAGGAGGCGGTGGAGAAGCCGGTAAGAAGCGCGCTGGCCCGGGAGGAAGTCGCGGCAAGGCCAAGCAGCGGCAAGGAGACAGACCTCCCCGTGGCCGCGACAAGGACGAAGACAAAGACGACGACGAAGACATGGATGATGTTGAGAACAGCGAGCAGGAGTTTCAGAAGGCTACAGAAGTCTTGTGTGTTGACGGTGGCGCTTCTCTGCATACTTCCCACCGCCAACTCAAACAGTGGCTCCGGGAAGTTAATGCGGCAGAGCCACCTGTCGAATCACGCAAGCTTCTGAAGTGGTCCAGCACGCCTATCATCTTTGACATTGAGGACCACCCTGATCGCACAACTGCGGTCGGGTGCCTGCCATTGTTGGTTTCCCCAACAATCCGCAACCTCAAGGTCACCAAGATGCTAGTTGACGGCGGGGCCGGCCTGAATCTGATCTCCTCCGCTGTGCTCCAGAGACTCCAGATCCCGGACAGCGAGCTCGAAGAAACCGGTACATTCCAAGGAATTAACCCGGGAAGGAGCAAGCCGAAGGGAAAGGTCGCGCTGCCGGTAACATTCGGCAGTGAGATGAACTTCAGGACTGAGAGGGCCACCTTTGACGTTGCCGATTTCCCATTGCCCTACAATGGGATACTTGGCCGTCCCGCACTCGCCAAGTTCATGGCGGCCTCTCACTATGCCTACAACATGCTCAAGATGCCAGGCCCGATAAGCGTCATCTCTGTCCCTGGCGACAAGAAGGACGCCCTTATCTGCGCCGACAAGATCTATCGGGAAGCTGCCGCCGTGACAGACCGCGAGACACTTGCCGCTGAAGCTCCCGGGGGGAAGAAGACCAAGTCCAGCAAGAGCTCTGGTGCCCACTCCGGCAAGCGCGCCTCTTTGGAGTGTTGCGCTGCCATCGAGGACGCGCCATCGAGCTCCACCGGCAAGAAGAAGACCAAGTCCGGCGAGTGCTCTGATGCCTACTCCGGCAAGCGCACCTCTTCGGAGTGCTGCGCTGCCGTCGAGCACGCACCATCGAGCTCCGCCGGCAAGAGCAAGAAGAAGATGGCAGCTCCACCGCTTACCAAGAAGGTGCCCACCAAGGAGGACTGCACTGGTGGTACCTTCACCATCAGTGCCACGCTTGACCCTAAATAGGAAAGCGCGCTTGTTACTTTCCTGCGAGCGAATGTCGATGTGTTTGCATGGCAACCGTCTGACATCCCCGGTGTTCCCAGGAAGGTAATTGAGCACCACCTTGCCGTTTGTCCTCATGCGCGGCCCGTCAAGCAGAAAGTCAGGAAGCAGGCGGTGGAGCGCCAAGAATTCATAGCAGAAGAAATCAAGAAATTGGAAGCAGCAGGCCTTGTCAGGGGGGTGCTCCATCCAACGTGGTTGGCCAATCCGGTTGTAGTGCGCAAGGCAAACGGGAAGTGGGGGCTTTGTATTGACTTTACTGATGTTAATAAAGCTTGTCCCAAAGATCCATTTCCCTTGCCGCGCATTGACCAGATTGTTGACTCCACAGCCGGATGTGAGTTGCTTTCATTTCTTGACGCATACTCAGGATACCATCAGATCTTCATGGCAGAAGAGGATGAGGAGAAAACCGCATTCATTACTCCATGTGGCACGTACTGTTTTGTACGGATGCCTTTCGGATTAAAGAATGCTGGTTCAACATTTGCCAGAGTAGTCCATATCGCTTTGAAGCCACAGATGCACAGAAATGTAGAAGCTTACATGGATGACATCGTGGTCAAGAGCAAAGACAGGGCAACTCTGATCCAAGACTTAGAAGAGACTTTTGCAAATCTGCGCAAGGTCAACCTCAAGCTCAACCCCGAGAAGTGTGTGTTTGGAGTCCCTTCCGGCAAGCTTCTCGGGTTCTTTGTGTCTCAGCGGGGAATCGAAGCCAACCCCGACAAGATCAGGGCCATTGAGCAGATCGAAGCACCAAAGCGCGTCAAGGATGTACGGAAGCTTGCCGGCTGCGTAGCTGCTCTTAGCAGGTTTATCTCTCAGTCTGCTGAGCGCGCCCTGCCCTTTTTCAAAATTTTGAAAAGGGCAGGTCCAATGAGATGGACTCCGGAAGCGGAGGCTGCGCTGCAAGACTTGAAGAGATACCTGTCCTCCACTCCAACACTTGTCGCACCTAAACCACAAGAGAAGTTGCTGTTGTACATAGCGGCAACCAATCAAGTGGTTAGTGCTGCGTTAGTAGCGGAAAGGGAGGCCGACAACGAGCCAGCGGCCGCGGCAAGCACATCCGGCGACAAGCAGGGGGCTTCCCCAACAAGCTCTGGTCCCGACAAGCAAGGATCTGCGCAGATACAAGAGGAGATACGGAAGAAAATGGTGCAGCGCCCAGTTTACTTTGTCAGCTCCCTTTTACAGGGGGCTAGGTCAAGGTACTCTCATGTGCAGAAGTTGCTTTTCGGCCTTCTCATGGCCTCGAGAAAGCTGCGCCATTACTTCCAAGCACATGAGATCACAGTTGTCACTCGCTTTCCGCTCAAGAGGATATTGCAAAACCCAGAAGCAACAGGCAGGATTGTCGAGTGGGCACTGGAACTGTCAAGCTTTGGCCTCAAGTTTGAGAGTACATCAACAATCCAGAGCAGAGCATTGGCAGAGTTCATAGCAGAATGGACGCCAACTCCAGACGAAGAAATTCCGGAGACGAGCATCCCCGCCAAGGAAGCAAGCAAAGAGTGGCTCATGTACTTTGACGGTGCCTTTTCGCTGCAAGGCGCCGGTGCTGGTGTACTACTTGTCACTCCCACCGGAGAGCACCTCAAGTACATAGTCCAGATGCACTTTCCCAAGGAGCAAGCGACAAACAATACTGCAGAGTATGAAGGCTTGCTTGCTGGTCTCAGGATCGCGGCAGAACTTGGGATTAAGAAGCTCATTGTCAGGGGTGACTCGCAGCTTGTCGTCCGCCAAGTGAACATGGTTTACCAGAGTCCGTTGATGGAAGCTTACGTTGATGAAGTGAGGAAGCTAGAAGAGCGCTTTGACGGCCTGCAAATGGAACATGTTCCAAGAGCCGAGAACGACATTGCCGATGGCCTGTCAAAGTGTGCAGCACTTAAGTTACCTGTGGAACCAGGGATCTTTGTGCTCAAGCTGACTCAGCCATCCGTAACACCATCAACTGGACAGAGCAAGAATAGGAAGTTGATCTCTGGTGATTACCTTCCGGCAGAGCTTCCCGAAGCCGCCGCCAAGAAGGTCCCCAAGATCGACGCCAAGAATGCTGAGGAGCGGTCTGGTCCGGCAAGCCCCAGGGTTTGTTCCGTTGAAGCAGATTCTCCTGACAAGTTTTGCTCCCGCAAGCTTGTCGGGAAACGTCAAGCTCCGGCAGAGCCGCGGGCTCTTGCCGTAGAAGCGGACGTTCCCGCAGCAGTAGATGTGCCTTTAGTCCTTGTTGTCGAGCCACAGGCTCCAGCATGGGCGCAGCAGATTGTCCATTTCCTTCAGACAGGAGAGCTTCCCGAGGAACCAGAAGAAGCGGAAAGAGTAGCCCGGCAGTCTAGTATGTACCAGTTTGTCGACAACACACAGTGCAGAAGAAGACTCAATGGTGTGAAATTGAAGTGTATTCCTCGGGAAGATGGACAGAAGCTGTTGGCAGAGATACATGGAGGCATATGTGGTCACCACATTGGTGCGAGAGCTCTTGTCGGAAAGGCATTCCGGCAAGGCTTCTTCTGGCCGATAGCCCTCCAGGATGCAACTGCACAAGTAACCAAGTGTGAAGCGTGCCAGTTCCATTCCAAGCAGATACACCAGCCAGCTCAAGCTCTCTAGACGATCCCTTTATCCTGGCCATTTTCAGTCTGGGGGCTCGACATCCTCGGCCCCTTCCCCCGAGCAGTCGGGGGCTTTGAGTACTTGTACGTTGCAATCGACAAGTTCACAAAGTGGCCGGAAGTGGAACCAGTGAGGAAGGTGATGGCGCAGTCCGCGGTCAAGTTCTTCAGGTCGATTGTTTGCCGTTTCGGAATCCCTAACAGGATAATCACCGACAACGGTACACAATTTACGAGCCGCACCTTCATGCAGTACGTCCAAGATCTCAGCGCCAAGGTCTGCTTTGCTTCTGTCGCTCACCCGAGAAGCAACGGCCAAGCTGAGAGGGCAAATGCTGAAGTGCTGCGCGGGCTCAAGACCCGAACCTTCGACAGGCTGCACAAGCGCGGACGCAACTGGATCGAGGAGCTGCCGGTGGTTCTTTGGTCGATCAGGACGACGCCAAATCGAGCCACTGGACAGACACCCTTCGCTCTAGTCTATGGAGCGGAGGCAGTTATCCCCACGGAACTCGTATATGGGTCACCTCAAGTGCTCGCTTATGATGAGGTTGAGCAAGAGCGGCTGCGGCAAGATGACACGCTGCTCCTTGAGGAAGATCGTCTCCAGGCTGCTGTGCGAGCCGCTCGCTACCAGCAAGCTTTGCGCCGCTATCATAGCCGCAAAGTTAACGCCAGGAGTCTCGAGGAAGGCGACCTTGTTCTTCAGCGCGTTCAGTCCGCCAAGAATTCCAACAAGTTGATGCCGAAGTGGGAAGGCCCTTACCGGGTGAAACGAGTCACCAGGCCTGGCGCTGTCCGCCTGGAGACCGAAGATGGCGTACCAGTGAGCAACTCCTGGAATATCGAGCTTCTTCGTAAGTTTTACCCGTAAGGCGCGGTTGTCGGACCCTGTCCGACAACCACTCTTTTGTACAAGTCTTGCCGCTGTTGCATGTAATCCTTTGTACAAAGCCAGGCGCAGACCCTGAGCACAAGATAATGAAGCACTAGCGCCCAGAGTTACAGCATGCATGCTAGGTCGAGTCAAGTCCTCGGTTAGGGTTGATAGTGCCTAACAGCAACTAACCCCTAACTTAGAGGTCGAGTGTGCGTCCTTTTGCCTTTCTTTCGTTTCCTTTGGTTCGCAGGACTCGCATATCCTTGCCGGACCGCATGGGGATGAAAAGGAGAAGAAGGACGTGCCGGCATCTGGGCCCTGGCAAGCCAGTGTTGCCGGGGGCTGCAAGTACCAAGGTTCACCCCACGGCAAGCCAGAGTTGCTGGGGGCTGCAGTCTCAGATAAGTCTTTCATCCCTCTTCATGCATTCTCTTTTGGACTGGGAATATGAAGCTTCATTTCTTCCCGAAAGCCACTGTGCTCCCTTAACTCTGGTCCCTGGGGCCCCAGGGCCAAGTTTTGGTCGTAGTCGCGGCAGGAAGGGGATGAAACGAGGGGCCGCACCCGCCTCGTCCCTGCCTCCATCAAAGGCGTGAGAAAGGTCGAGCGGCGTGGGAAGACGGCAGGGCATGTTGCCGGGGAAGGAGTGTCTATCTGAAAGATACCAAGGATTTGCTCCTTGGCGTGGGTTCTACCCGCGAGACAAATGACCCGGCAAACATCCCCTTTTCATTAAAAACATTCCACGCAGGTACAGTCCATAGAGAATGAAAAACATGAAAGAGAGGATTACAAGTTTTAAATGCAACTAAGGCCCGAAGGCTTACAAATTAAAAAGATAAGATGCCCGTAATCCTTTTCCTGTCCCTCTCTTCAGGAGGTAGGTCAAGGAGGCGAGAAGGGCAAAAGGAGTGCCTAGGCGAACTACGGGTGCCAGAAGACACCAAGAGAACATCCCGGGGGCCGTCAAGGCTGGACGGTGATGGCAGCGCCGGAAGCAGGGCTCGAAGACGAGGCGGCAGGACGTCAGCACGCTGTCGAGGGCACCTCGCCATCGTACTCCGACGTGACGGCCTCGCTGCCAGCCCTCTTCCTCTTCTGCGGCCTCCCTACGCCAGCCGCCCAAGGAGACGACCCCGGGGAGTTCAAGGAGCCGGCGACACGGATGATGGGGTTGCCGGTGCCGCACGGAACGGCGCCCGACACCTACTCGGACCCGCCATCCTGCCGCCCGCTCCCCTCGTTGTCGCTGTCGCTCCCCTCCTCGTCACTCTCGCTCGAGGAGGAGCCTTCGCTATTGGAGGAGCTCTCCACGAAGCACCGGGCCCGGACGCCGAAGCACCCGAAGACCTTGACGGAGAGGAGATCGCCCTCCACCAACTTGAAGTGGAGGGTGAGCCCCAGCGTCAAGCTGTGGATGCGGGCGAATGTCTTCCACCCTCAGCCAAGATACATCACGCCGGGGGCTGGGAATTCGGCGCGGACCCGCGTGCCGCTGATCCCACAGCCCCTCATCTGCAGTCTCAGCGTCTCGGGCGGGTCCAACTCCACCACTTCCGCAAACGGATCTGGGAGTCGGAGGCGACGACGAGGCGCCCGGCATAGCCTAACGAAGAACTCGCAAGGGTCGTCCCCAGCATGGGCCACCGCGGGAAGAAGAGCCGCTGGCAGAAGCGAAGCCGACGCGCCGCCCCGTCCACCTCTTCCTCGAGCCGCGGCCTCGTCCTCGACCGCATCCACGACCTCGCCCCCTCCCTCTTCCCCTTATGGCTGGCTCCGCCACCATGGGTGCGGGAGAGGGAGGGATGCGCTGCCTGGCGGCAACCCTTGCCGCCACTGACGAAGGACCAGGGTTCCCTCTCTCCATGGCGAATGGGAGGAGGGAGAGCAGAAGCTGAAGGAAGGAGAAGATGGGAGGATGCGAGCTCCCGTCCTCCCCTCCCGCTCTTTATAAAGGAGCGAGGTGGGGGCTCGGCCGCCCCGCTCAGCGAATCAAGACACGGGGAGAGCAGGGAGCTGGGGCCGGCCCGCTCCCTCGACCCGTGACGGCCCGGTTTCCCGCCTCCGCCGCCCGCGACCCCAAGTGCATGGGAGCCGCGTGGCTGGCGTGCAGAACCAGGGCGACGAATGAGGCGACCCCTCCCCACCCCGTGATCATGGGGAGTGGACGCCTCGAAAACCGCCCATGTTCTCTCCCATGATGCCGCGTTTGACGCGTGCCGTTTGGGGAGGGCGCGGTGGATGCGGAATGAATTATGGCGTGCCCTAGGCCGCGCGTGCCCGTGCACTGTTTTGGGCCTGGCCCAACAGCGCTCGGCACCGTGTATGGCCCAGGCCCGGGGGCTCCTGTCGGTGTACTAAAGTAGGGGCACCTTAGTACCCCGAACTTGTGCATGGGCAGTCGCAGCGACCCGCGGCAAGGCTTGCCGGGCGACCGCCAAGACACTCCATGGTTCCTTTGGGAGCCATTCAAGAACAAAGTATCCAAGGCCCCGGCAAGAGGAGCTTGCCGGGAAGGCTACTCGAAGCACAGAGACCCCGGCAAGAGGAGCTTGCCGGGAAGGAGACAAGACCCCGGCAAGAGGAGCTTGCCGGGAAGGAGACAAGGCCCCGGCAAGAGGAGCTTGCCGGGAAGGAGACGAGACCCCGACAAGAGGAGCTTGCTGGGAAGACCAACCAAAGCATCTCAAGAGACTCGCTGGGGCGCACCGCGCGCCCCGACAAGACCCGGTGAGCGGCAAGCTCCCGAACGCGACAAGACAACATCTGCGGCAAGGCGCTTGCCGCGGCAAGCCACTACCCCACAGCCCGCGCTCCAGCTCACCCATCAACGTGTCGCCCTGGGACCATTCCTGGCATACGTGGCGGGAGGCTGTGCAGCCGGGGGTATGCGGTGGCAAGCAAGTGCTGACAAGGAACCATCGTGGCAAACGGTGGGGTTCCTAGCGGTCCCTCTCTAGGCCGTCAAGGTGACATAGACGGGCATTTAATGCCCTTGTCCCCTGCCGTCAGAGTTAGGTAGGATACAACTATAGCAGGCGGTGGCGCCAACTACCACCCCTTTTACATTTTTACCCTCACCTCTGTTGCCACGTGTCGGTGACCCCTTAGACATATAAAAGGAGGCCCATGCGCAACAGGGAGGGGGAGGACGGCCATTCTCACACTCGGTCTCGCCAGCTGCTTGAGTGTACTGTAGCACTCGCCGCTCCCGAGCTAGAACTCAATACAACCACCAAAGCAGGAGTAGGGTTTTACGCATCCGTGCGGCCCGAACCTGGGTAAATCGATCGTCTCGCTCGTGTGTTTCGCCTCGATCTACTCTTTGTGCATCCACTGCCCCCTGCCGAACCAAAAGGGGCTCGGTCAGCCGATCCCCATAGGTGTGCGAGCGATCAGACACCCCCGACAGTTATCGAACCAGTACGAAAACCAAGCAACACAACGTAAATAGCACATGCACACAAATAACAAATACTCGCAACCTGATACGTCTCCAATGTATCTATAATTTTTGATTGTTCCATGCTGTTATATTATCAATATTGGATGTTTTATAATCATTTTATAGTCATTTTATATCATTTTTTGGTACTAACCTATTGACATGGTGCCAAGTGCCAGTTCCTGTTTTTCTGTGTTTTTTACATCACAGAAAATCAATATCCAACGGAGTCCAAATGCCACGAAACTTTACGGAGATTTTTTATAGACCAGAAGGAACATGTTGGGCCCCTGGTTGCACCTGGGGGAAGTCCCGAGGAAGGGACAACCCACCAGGGCGCGCCATGAGGCCCAGGAGCGCCCTGGTGGGTTGTGCCCACCTCGGGTGCCCCCGGACCGCCTCTTTGCTCTATAAATACCCCAATATTTCCAGAACCCTAGGGGAGTCGACGGAATATTCATCCAACCTCCACAGAGTCCAGAACCACCAGATCCAATCTAGACACCATCTCGGATGGGGTTCACCACCTCCATTGGTGCCTCTCCGATGATGCGTGAGTAGTTCTTTGTAGACCTTCGGGTCTGTAGTTAGTAGCTAGATGGCTTCATCTCTCTCTCTCTCTTGATTCTCAATACAATGGTCTCTTGGAGATCCATATGATGTAACTCTTTTGCGGTGTGTTTGTTGGGATCCGATGAACTTCGAGTTTATGATCAGATCTATCTTTTTATATCCATGAAATTATTTCAGTTTCTTTGATCTCTTTTAAGCATGATTGCTTATAGCCTCGTATTTCTTCTCCGATATTTGGGTTTTGTTTGGCTAACTTGATCTATTTATCTTGCAATGGGAAGAGGTGCTTTGTAGTGGGTTTGATCTTACGGTGCTTGATCCCAGTGACAGAAGGGGAATCGACACCTATGTGTCGTTGCTATTAAGGATAAAATGATGGGGTCTATCTCTACATAGATAGATCTTGTCTACATTGTGTCATCGTTCTTATTGCATTACTCCGTTTCTCCATGAACTTAATACACTAGATGCATGCTGGTTAGTGGTCGATGTGTGGAGTAATAGTAGTAGATGCAGGCAGGAGTCGGTCTACTAATCTTGTATGTGATGCCTATATAATGATCATTGCCTGGATATCGTCATAATTATTTGAAGTTCTATCAATTGCCCAACAGTAATTTGTTCACCCACCGCTTTGTTATTTTTCTTGAGAGAAGCCACTAGTGAAACCTATGCCCCCAGGGTCTCTTTCTCATATTATTTGCCTTCGTGATCTATTTTATTTGCCTTTTATTTTCAGATATATTAAAACAAAAATCCAAAAATACATTTCTACAATTTATTTTATTTGGCATTTGATCTATCAATATTTACAACTCCCTCACGTCCATTTGCCAATTTCTGGCACCGTTACCCGAAAGGGATTGACAACCCCTTTAACACGTCGGGTTGCGAGGATTTATTATTTGTGTGTAGGGGCTGTTTACATTGTATTTCTTGGTTCTCCTACTGGTTCAATAATCTTGGTTTCATATCTGACAAAAATACCTACCGCCGATGTGCTGCATCATCCCTTCCTCTTTGGGAAAACACCGACGTAGCTTCAAGCGACATCAAAAGGAATTTATGGCACCATTGCCGGGGAGGATCTTCAACATATACCAGGTTCCTAATCACAAATCTCATCTCCTTGCAATTTACATTATTTGCCATTTGCCTCTCGTTTTCCTCTCCCTCACTTCACAAAAAAATTGTCATTTTATTCGCCTCTCTTTTTTGTTCGTCGTTCTTTTTCTGGATCTGTTTTTGTGTGCAACCTTGTTTGTCGTTATTATGGATAGTTCTTCCTCTATCGCTTGCACTCCCGAGAACGAGGTTCTCAACTTTAAACAAAGGGGAGGAGAAAAATTAAAAGATGATTGGTATAGGATTTGCAATGCTCATAACAGATCTACCCGTAAGCAATCTACTGTTGTTCTTCTTCATTGTTTTTATGTTGGCATCACCACTTGGTATAGATTCATCCTTGATACGATTACCGATGGAAATTTCTTGATGTGTCCTTCTCTTGATGCCTTTAATGCTATGGGAAACTTAGTGGGATCACCACCTCTCATGATTAATGAAACAACTTTGACTCTTGAGCATGTTATGGAAAGATTAGATGCTATTGAAAAGAAAATGCTCACCGAAGATCATATGGAAATTATAGATAAAAATATTCATAATTTTTCTACCAATATTGGGTCAAAAGTGGGAGAAATTCTTAAGTTGTTAAAAGATAAGGGTACCTTAATCCATGAAAGAATAGAAGAAAGTCCGTCTCAGATTGACAAATTAGAAGAAATCTTTAGTAATCTAAGCACGGCTTTTGCTTCCGCTAACCCTATCAAGAAAAATCACGTAAGGAGGGGTAGATCCAAGAGCAAGGGTGCAACTTCTAGTAATAGTAATAATGGAGATCCTAAGATGATTAGTGTTCACCCGGATTTTGTTGAAGTGATAAGAGATCCTTTTTGCAAAAATGAAATCTTTCAGTTTATTCCTATGATTATTGTTATTGAAAATCTTTATGTTAAATATCTGAAGGATTCTAAGTGTTTGATTGAAGAGTTGGACAAGGATGACAAAACTTAGATCCTTGCTTTATGCCTAGCTAAGGGCATAAAACTATAGCGCTTGTTGGGAGGCAACCCAATGAATAAATTTTGTTTTTTGCTTTTTGCTTCTGTTTTTGTGTGTTAACACAATTATGCTACTGTTATGATTGTGTTGTTTACGTTTTAATTTGTGTTTGTGCCAAGTAAAGCCTTTAGGATCTTCTTGGGTGATACTTGTTTGATCTTGCTGAAAAAACAGAAACTTTTACGCTCACGAAAATAATTTTACTTTTTTACTAGAGAGTGATAAAATACCCATTCCACTTGCAGTAGATCAATATACAAATTACTTAGGTCGTCCTAATTTTTCCAAATTTTTGGAGTTACATAAGTATTCGAAATAGTCATATTGCTACAGACTGTTCTGTTTTGACAGATTCTGTTTTCTTTGTGTTGTGTGCTTATTTTGGTGGCTCTATGGTTTTCTTTGATGAGTTTTTGCCATAGAAAAGTTAGAATACAATAGATATAATATAAGAACAAAATATGAATTGGTTTGATACAATACTTATAGTAGTGGTTTATTATTCTTATACTAACGGATCTCATGAAGGTTTTGTTGAGTTTTGTGTGATTGAAGTTTTCAAGTTTTGGGTTATCTTACGATGGATGAAGGAAGGATGGAAGAGCCTAAGCTTGGGGATGCCCCGTCATCCCAAGCGATTATCCAAAAATGAGCAACCAACTAAGCTTGGGGATGCCCCCGAGTGGCATCCCCGCTTTCTTCCAACAATCATCGGTATTTTACTTGAAAGTATATTTTTATTCGTCACATGATATGTGTTTTGCTTGGGGCGTCTTGTATGATACGAGTCTTTGCTTGTTTTACTTTGTATTATAAGTCATCAATCCTTGCTGGACACACCTATTTGACAGAGCCAAAATTATGTCATGACTTGTTAGAATGGCTCTCTATGCTTCATTTAAATTTTTATGAGCAATGGACTTGCTCTAGTGCTTCACTTATATCTTTTTTAGCACGGTGTGCTTTAGTGTTTTTGAAGAAATTCTCTCTTGATTCACTTAAATTAATTTGAGAGAAATAAAAATATATTATGCTCATGATCTTCACTTATATTTGTTGGAGCTTGTCAAAAGAAACACATGAAAATTAGTCCCAAAGTGATAGATATCCAAGAAGGATATAATAAAAACTTTCATGAAGATCATTGGACAAAATAAACTTGATTCTTAGTAATAGTTTTGAGATATGATGATGTGATATGTGAGTCATCTTGATGAGTAATTATGCTTTAGTAAGAATATTGGTGTTAAGGTTTGTGATTCCCTATGCAAGTACGAAAGTCAATAGTCATGCAATGAAATTATATCCTACTTGTGGTGCATTATTCAGTGTTATTTATGCTTAATGCTTGCTTATGAGATTATCTATTTCTTAGTTGGTCGCTTCCCAATCTTTTGCTAGCCTTCATTTTTCCCTAAGTATGATCACTACTTGTGCATCCAGAAACCTTTAACTCAGTTTTGCCACCTGAGTCCACTATATCTACCTATATGCGGTATTCTTTTGCCATTCTAAGAAAATTTGCATGTGCCATCTCTAATTTTCAAAATAAACTTCTCTTTTGTGTGTTTGTTTCACTTGCGGAGTGGTGAGGGGTGGCTAATATTTTCCATGCTAGATGTGTTATTCTCAAGATGAGTGTTTATTCACTTGTCATTGCACGAGAGTAAGGCAAAGGTATTAGGGATGCCCAGTCCCAAAATGCAAAAAAAAAATTGAATTTACTTTATGTTGTCAAATAATAAATTCCTTGGAAAGTGTTGGTATGGAGGGCAACCATGGATACGGCTAGCCATGGAAAGTGAAATTTATGGTGGAAAAAGGAATAAACTTTGTTTTCTATTTGGGAACCGCCTATGATATATCTATGCATGGAAAGTATTGGGAACTCTAAGTCGTTTTCGTTGGTGGGATGGATACACCTCTAAAAATGTTTTTATCTCTAAGTTTTTCGCTTTGAGCTCTGGCACCTCTACAAATCCCTACTTCCCTCTGCGAAGGGCCTTTCTTTTACTTTATGCAATCTTTATTTTTGAATTTGAGTCTCCACCTTCTCTTATAAACGCACCAACTAGGAGGCAATATGATCGTACTTAAGTATTGGGTGTAGCTAATATTGGAGTGTTTTTCATGAATGGATCAATGTTTGAGCATGATGGGCTAGGGATAGCTTATTTTAGCGTTGATATTTTGAAAGACATGGTTGCTTGTTGATATGGTTGAGTATCAAAATTATCATGTCAAAACTAGACTATTTCTTTGAACAACTAAAAGTCCAATTGTCCATGCTATAAATAAAGAAATATGATATGACATGATAGGGAGCATTCCACATCAAAAATTCAGTTTTTATCACTTACCTACTCGAGGATGAGTAGGAGTTAAGCTTGGGGATGCTGATACGTCTCCAACGTATCTATAATTTTTTATTGTTCCATGCTATTATATTATCAATCTTGGATGTTTTATAATCATTCTATAGTCATTTCATATCATGTTTTGGTACTAACCTATTGACATAGTGCCAAGTGCCAGTTTCTATTTTTTCGTGTTTTTTACATCGCAGAAAATCAATATCAGAAGGAGTCCAAATGCCACGGAACTTTACGGAGAGTGTTTATGGACCAGAAGGAACATGTTGGGCCCTGGTTGCACCTGGGGGGAGTCCCGAGGAGGGGACAACCCACCAGGGCGCGCTAGGAGGCCCAGGCACGCCCTGGTGGGTTGTGCCCACCTCGGGTGCCCCCTAGATCGCCTCTTTGCTCTATAAATACCCCAATATTTCCAGAACCCTAGGGGAGTCGACACAATATTCATCCAGCCGCCACAGAGTCCAGAACCACTAGATCCAATCTAGACACCATCTCGGATGGGGTTCACCACCTCCATTAGCGCCTCTCCGATGATGCGTGAGTAGTTCTTTGTAGACATTCGGGTCCGTAGTTAGTAGCTAGATGGCTGATACGTCTCCGTCGTATCTATAATTTTTTATTGTTCCATGCCAATATTCTACAACTTTCATATACTTTTGGCAACTTTTTATACTATTTGGGACTAACATATGAAATGACTATAGAATCTGAGAACGCAAAAACAGAGAGAGACAGAGAGACATATCCAATCTCGGAGGGGCTCTCGCCCCTCCGCCGCCATGGAGGCCATGGACCAGAGGGGAAACCCTTCTCCCATCTAGGGAGAAGGTCAAGTAAGAAGAAGTAGTAGAAGAAGAAGGGGGGCTCTCTCCCCCTTGCTTCTAGTGGCCCCGGAACGCCGCCGGGGCCATCATCATCACCGCTATCTTCACCAACACCTACGCCATCTTCACCAACATCTCCATCACCTTCCCCCATCTATCTACAGAGGTCCACTCTCCCGCAACCCGCTGTACCCTCTACTTGAACATGGTGCTTTATGCTTCATATTATTATCCAATGATGTGTTGCCATCCTATGATGTCTGAGTAGATTTTCGTTGTCCTATCGGTGGTTGATGAATTGCTATGATTGATTTAATTTGCTTGTGGTTATGTTGTTTTCCTTTGGTGCCCATCATATGAGCGTGCGCGTGGATCACACCATAGGGTTAGTTGTATATTGATAGGACTATGTATTGGAGGGCAGGAGTGACAGAAACTTCAGCCTAGCATAGAAATTGATGCATATGGGATTAAAGGGGGACCATTATATCTTAATGCTATGGTTGGGTTTTACCTTAATGAACGTTAGTAGTTGCGGATGCTTGCTAATAGTTCCAATCATAAGTGCATAGAATTCCAAGTCAGGGATGACATGCTAGCAGTGGCCTCTCCCACATAAAACTTGCTATCGGTCTAGTAAAGTAGTCAATTGCTTAGGGACAATTCCACAACTCCTACCAACACTTTTCCACACTCGCTATACTAACTTTATTGCTTCTTTACCTAAACAGCCCCTACTTTTTATTTACGCGCTCTTTATTATCTTGCAAACCTATCCAAAAACACCTACAAAGTACTTCTAGTTTTATACTTGTTCTAGGTAAAGCGAACGTCAAGCGTGTGTAGAGTTGTATCGGTGGTCGATAGAACTTGAGGAAATATTTGTTCTACCTTTTGCTCCTCGTTGGGTTCAACACTCTTACTTATCGAAAGAGGCTACAATTGATCCCCTATACTTGTGGGTTATCAAGACCTTTTTCTGGCACCGTTGCCGGGGAGCCATAGCGTGGGGTGAATATTCTCGTGTGTGCTTGTTTGCTTTATCACTAAGTAATTTTTATTTACTGTTCTTAGTTGTTCTCTATCTTTAGTTATGGGTAGGAAACGCAAAATACCAAAAAATAGTTGTACCTACTGAACCAATGGTTGAAGAACCACTCAAAATCTATCACACTCCTGAAGCTTTTTACTTGGATCATCTTCGATCCCTTTGTGCTCGTGCTGAAACCCCAACTAGCTTAGTTGAGGGCAAATCTTTAGATGAGCATGCTTGTTATGTGTGACACCGCTTATCTCAAAAAGGGAAACTTTTATTGGATCAAATTCATCGTTTGTAGTGCTATGCTTGGAATTTATGTGAAATATAGGATGTTACTTGTTGTTCTGGAAACCCTAAGAAACACCTTCCCTACCAATGTGAGTTTAGCGATAATGGAATCATATCTTCATATGCTAAGGGTGTTTATAATTACTATGATATTCAAAAAATTTAAGAATTTGTTGCCTTTAAGGGTACTTATGAAATTGCTTCTTTGATTGAAAAGTATGATGCTACTCTTTACAAATCTGAAATTTTTGCCATACTTAAATATTGTTATGATAATTATTCTTCTAATGCCTATGTTAAACCATATATTGAGGACTCCTCCGCTGTCCAAGAAGAGATTAATATTTTGAAGGAGTCTATGGAAGAAGAAATTAATGACATTGTGAGCTCATTGGATGAAAAAGATGAGGAGGAGAGCGAAGAACAAAAGGAGGAAGAGCGGATTGATCACCCATGCCCACCTTCTAATGAGATTAACTCTTAAACTCATACATTGTTTAATTTCCCTTCGTTCTTACCGAAGGATGATTGCTATGATGATTGTTATGATCCCATTGATTCTCTTGAAATATCCCTTTCTGATGATGCTTGCTATGATTGTGGCCAAGATGCCAATATGAATTATGCTTATGGAGATGAAGTTGCTATAGTTCCTTATGTTAAACATGAAATTGTTGCTATTGCACCCACGCAAGATAGTCCTATTATCTTTTTGAATTCTCCCAACTACACTATATCGGAGAAGTTTACCCTTATTAAGGATTATATTGATGGGTTGCGTTTTACTATTACAACGATGGTTTTGATATATATAATATGCATGTGCTTGCTGCTACTACTTGCAATTATTATGAGAGAGGAACTACATCTCCGCCTCTTTATGTTTCCAACACGATAAAATTGCAAGAAACTGTTTATACTATCCATTGGCCTTTACTATGTGTGCATGAATTGTTCTTTTATGACATGCCGATGCATAGGAAGAGAGTTAGACTTCGTCATTACTTGATATATGTTGCTATGTGCTCACTACTAAATTCCAAATCATTGCTAATTCAAATTGGCTTTGATATACCTATCTGGGTGGATCCATTACTTGAGCACTATATGCCTAGCTTAATGGCTTTAAAGAAAGCGCTGCCAGGGAGACAACCAGGAAGTTTTAGAGAGTCATTTATTTATGTTATGTGCTTTTATAAGGTTTAAAAATAAAAATAATGTGCCAAGGTTTTCCTTTAGGATGTTTTAGATGCTTGCTGGTTTGTACGGTGCAGGACAGAAACTTTGGCTATAATGCATGATTTTACATTTTTTACTAGAAAGTCAAACGGTTCTGAAACTTTTTGCACTGTCTTTCTATACAAATTTTTTATTTTTCCTAATCTTTGTAGAACTTTTGGAGTACCAAAAGTATGGTGAATGTTCAGATTACTACAGATTGTCCTGTTTAAGACAGATTCTGTTTTTGATGCATAGTTTGCTTGTTTTGATGAAACTATCGATTTATATCAGTGGATTAAGCCATGGAAAAGTTATATTACAGTAGCTATAATGCAAAAACAAAATATGAATTGGTTTTCAACAGTACTTAGAGTAGTGGTTTGCTTTATTATACTAGCGGATCTTACCGAGCTTTCTGTTGAGTTTTGTGTGGATGAAGTGTTCGAAGATCGAGAATGTCTCGATGTGAGGAGAAGAAGGAAAGACAAGAGCTCAAACTTGGGGATGCCTAAGGCACCCCAAGTAAATATTCAAGGAGAATCAAGCGTCTAAGCTTGGGGATGCCCCGGAAGGCATCCCATCTTTCTTCAACAAACATCGGTATGTTTTCGGATTCGTTTCGTTCATGCGATATGTGCAATCTTAGAGCGTATTTTGCAATTATTTCTCACTTTTCTTTTATGCACCATGCTGGTATGAGATATCTTTGGTTGATTTATAGAATGCTCATTGCACTTCCCTTATATCTTTTGAGTATGGCTTTATAGAATGCTTCATGTGCTTCGCTTATATCATTTGAAGTTTGGATTGCCTGTTTCTCTTCACATAGAAAACTGCCATTTGTAGAATGCTCTTTTGCTTCACTTATATTGGTTAGAGCATGGGCATATCTTTTGTAGAAACAATTAAACTCTCTTGCTTCACTTATATCTATTTAGAGAGATGACATGAATTGGTCATTCACATGGTTAGTCGTAAAATCCTACATAAAACTTGTAGATCACTGAATATGATATGTTTGATTCCTTGCAATAGTTTTGCGATATAAAGATGGTGATATTAGAGTCATGCTAGTGGGTAGTTGTGGATTGTAGAAATACTTGTGTTAAAGTTTGTGATTCCCGTAGCATGCACGTAAGGTGAACCGTTATGTGATGAAGTCGGAGCATGAGGTATTTATTGATTGTCTTCCTTATGAGTGGCGGTCAGGGACGAGCGATGGTCTTTTCCTACCAATCTATCCCCCTAGGAGCATGCGCGTAGTACTTTGTTTCGATGACTAATAGATTTTTGCAATAAGTATGTGAGTTCTTTATGACTAATGTTGAGTCCATGGATTATACGCACTCTCACCCTTCCATCATTGCTAGCCTCTTCAGTACCGTGCATTGCCCTTTCTCACCTCGAGAGTTGGTGCAAACTTTGCCGGTGCATCCAAACCCCGTGATACGATACACTCTATCACACATAAGCCTCCTTATATCTTCCTCAAAACAGCCACCATACCTACCTATTATGGCATTTCCATAGCCATTCCGAGATATATTGCCATGCAACTTCCATCATCATCATATACATGACTTGAGCATTTATTGTCATATTGCTTTGCATGATCGTAAGATAGCTAGCATGATGTTTTCATGGCTTGTCCGTTTTTTGATGTCATTGCTACGCTAGATCATTGCACATCCTGGTACACCACCAGAGGCATTCATATAGAGTCATATTTTGTTCTAATATCGAGTTGTAATATTGAGTTGTAAGTAAATTAAAGTGTGATGATCATCAGTATTAGAGCATTGTCCCATGTGAGGAAAGGATGATGGAAGCTATGATTCCCTCACAAGTTGGGATGAGTCTCCGGACTTTACAAAAAATAAAAGAGGCCAAAGAAGCCCACAAAAAAAGAGGCCAAAGAAGCCCACCAAAAAAAGAGAAAAAAAGAGAAAAAAATAAAAAAAGAGAAAAGAGAGAAGGGACAATGTTACTATCCTTTTAACACACTTGTGCTTCAGAATAGCACCATGTTCTTCATATAGAGAGTCTCTGGAGTTATCACTTTCATATACTGGTGGGAATTTTCATTATAGAACTTGTCTTGTATATTCCGATGATGGGCTTCCTCAAATGCCCGAGGTCTTCATGAGCAAGCAAGTTGGATGCACACCCACTTAGTTTCCAGTTTGATCTTTCATACACTTATAGCTCTTAGTGCATCCGTTGCATGGCAATCCCTACTCCTCACATTGACATCAATTGATGGGCATCTCCATAGCCCGTTGATTAGCCGCATCGATGTGAGACTTTCTCCTTTTTTGTCTTCTCACACAAACCTCCATCATCATATTCTATTCCACCTATAGTGCTATATCCATGGCCCACGCTCATGTATTGCGTGAAAGTTGAAAAGCTTTGAGAACATCAAAAGTATGAAACAATTGCTTGGCTTGTCATCGGGGTTGTGCATGATTTGAATATTTTGTGTGGTGAAGATGGAGCATAGCCAGACTATATGATTTTGTAGGGATAACTCTCTTTGGCCATGTTATTTTGAAAATACATGATTACTTTATTAGTATGCTTGAAGTATTATTATCTTAATGTCAAATGATAGACTATTGCTTTCGATCACTCGTGTATTAATATTCATGCCATGATTAGATTACATGATCAAGATTATGCTAGGTAGCATTCCACATCAAAAATTATCTTTTTTATCATTTACCTACTCGAGGACGAGCAGGAATTAAGCTTGGGGATGCTGATACGTCTCTGTCATATCTATAATTTTTTATTGTTCCATGCCAATATTCTACAACTTTCATATACTTTTGGCAACTTTTTATACTATTTTTGGGACTAACATATTGATCCAGTGCCCAGTGCCAGTTCCTGTTTGTTGCATGTTTTTTGTTTCGCAGTAAATCCATATCAAATGGAGTCCAAACGGGATAAAAACTGACGGGGATTTTTTAGAATATATTTGACCTTTGGGAATAAAAATCAACGCGAGATGATGCCCGAGGGGGCCACGAGGCAGGGGGCGCGCCCCAGGGGGGCAGGCACGCCCTGGGCCCTCGTGGCCACCCCATAAGGAGGTTGATGCCCTTGTTTCGCCGCAAGAAAGCTAATATCCGGATAGAGATCGTGTTAAAATTTCAGCCCAATCGGAGTTACGGATCTCCAGGAATATAAGAAATGGTGAAAAGGCAGAATCTGAGAACGCAGAAACAGAGAGAGACAGAGAGACAGATCCAATCTCAAAGGGGCTCTCGCCCCTCCTCCGCCATGGAGGCCATGGACCAGAGGGGAAACCCTTCTCCCATCTAGGGAGAAGGTCAAGTAAGAATAAGAAGAAGAAGAAGAAGAAGAAGAAGAAGGGCTCTCTCCCCCTCGCTTTCGGTGGCGCCGGAACGCCGCCGGGGCCATCATCATCACCGCTATCTTCACCAACACCTACGACATATTCACCAACATCTCCATCACCTTCCCCCATCTATCTACAGTGGTCCACTCTCCCACAACCCGTTGTACCCTCTACTTGAACATGGTGCTTTATGCTTCATATTATTATCCAATGATGTGTTGCCATCCTATGATGTCTGAGTAGACTTTCATTGTCCTATCGGTGGTTGATGAATTGCTATGATTGATTTAATTTGCTTGTGGTTATGTTGCTGTCCTTTGGTGCCCATCATATGAGCGCATGCGTGGATCACACCATAGGGTTAGTTGTATGTTGATAGGACTATGTATTGGAGGGCAGGAGTGACAGAAACTTCAGCCTAGCATAGAAATTGATGCATACAAGATTGAAGGGGGGCCATTATATCTTAATGCTATGGTTGGGTTTTACCTTAAAGAACGTTAGTAGTTGCGGATGCTTGCTAATAGTTCCAATCATAAGTGCATAGAATTCCAAGTCAGGGATGACATGCTAGCAGTGGCCTCTCCCACATAAAACTTGCTATCGGTCTAGTAAAGTAGTCAATTGCTTAGGGACAATTCCACAACTCCTACCACCACTTTTCCACACTCGCTATACTAACTTTATTGCTTCTTTACCTAAAAAGCCCCTACTTTTTATTTACGCGCTCTTTATTATCTTGCAAACCTATCCAAAAACACCTACAAAGTACTTCTAGTTTTATACTTGTTCTAGGTGAAGCGAATGTCAAGCGTGCGTAGAGTTGTATTGGTGGTCGATAGAACTTGAGGGAATATTTGTTCTACCTTTAGCTCCTCGTTGGGTTCGACACTCTTACTTATCAAAACACGCTACAATTGATCCCCTATACTTGTGGGTTATCAATGGCTTCATCTCTCTCTCTCTCTCTCTCTCTCTCTCTCTTGATTCTCAATACAATGGTCTTTTGGAGATCCATATGATGTAACTCTTTTGCGGTGTGTTTGTTGGGATCCGATGAACTTTGAGTTTATGATCAGATCTATCTTTTGATATCCATGAAACTATTTGAGTTTCTTTGATCTTTTTTATGCATGATTGCTTATAGCCTCGTATTTCTTCTCCGATATTTGGGTTTTGTTTGGCCAACTTGATCTATTTATCTTGCAATGGGAAGCGGTGCTTTATAGTGGGTTCGATCTTACGGTGCTTGATCCCAGTGACAAAAGGGGAACCGACACGTATGTGTCATTGCTACCAAGGATAAAATGATGGGTTCTATCTCTACATAGATAGATCTTGTCTACATCATGTCATCGTTCTTATTGCATTACTCCGTTTCTCCATTAAATTGATACACTAGATGCATGCTGGATAGCGGATGATGTGTGGAGTAATAGTAGTAGATGCAGGTAGGAGTCGGTCTACTAATCTTGGACGTGATGCCTATATAATGATCATTGCATGGATATCGTCATAATTGTTTGAAGTTCTATCAATTGCCCAACAGTAATTTGTTCACCCACCGCTTTGCTATTTTTCTCGAGAGAAGCCACTAGTGAAATCTACGGCCTCGGGTCTCTTTCTCATATTATTTGCCTTCACGATCTATTTTATTTGCCTTTTATTTTCAGATCTATTAAACCAAAAATCCAAAAATACCTTGCTCCAATTTATTTTCTTTGGCGTTCGATCTATCAATATTTACAACTCTCTCATGTTCGTTTGCCAATTTCTAGCATCGTTACCCGAAAGGGATTGACAACCCCTTTAACACGTCGGGTTGCAAGGATTTGTTATTTGTGTGCAGGGGTTGTTTACGTTGTTTTGCTTGGTTCTCCTACTGGTTCGATAACCTTGGTTTCATATCTGAGGGAAATACCCACCGTCACTGTGATGCATCATCCCTTCCTCTTGAAGGAAATATGCCCTCGAGGCAATAATAAAGTTGTTATTTATTTCCTTATATCATGATAAAAGTTTATTTTTCATGCTAGAATTGTATTAACCAGAAACATAATACATGTGTGAATACATAGACAAACAAAGTGTCACTAGTATGCCTCTACTTGACTAGCTCGTTAATCAAAGATGGTTATGTTTCCTAACCATGGACAAAGAGTTGTCATTTGATTAAACGGGATCACATCATTAGTTGAATGATCTGATTGACATGACCCATTCCATTAGCTTAGCACCCGATCGTTTAGTATGTTGCTATTGCTTTCTTCATGACTTATACATGTTCCTATGACTATGAGATTATGTAACTCCCGTGTGCCGGAGGAACACTTTGTGTGCTACCAAACGTCACAACGTAACTGGGTGATTATAAAGGTGCTCTACAGGTGTCTCCAAAGGTACATGTTGGGTTGACGTATTTTGAGATTAGGATTTGTCACTCCGATCGTCGGAGAGGTATCTCTGGGCCCTCTTGGTAATGCACATCACTTAAGCCTTGCAAGCAATGCAACTAATGAGTTAGTTGCGAGATGATATATTACGGAACGAGTAAAGAGACTTGCCAGTAACGAGATTGAACTAGGTATTGGATACCGATGATCGAATCTCGGGCAAGTAACATACCGATGACAAAGGGAACAACGTATGTTGTTATGCGGTCTGACCGATAAAGATCTTCGTAGAATATGTAGGAGCCAATATGGGCATCCAGGTCCCGCTATTGGTTATTGACCGGAGACATCTCTCGGTCATGTCTACATTGTTCTCGAACCCGTAGGGTCCGCACGCTTAAGGTTTTGATGACAGTTATATTAAGAGTTTATATGTTTTGATGTACCGAAGGTTGTTCGGAGTCCCGGATGTGATCACGGACATGACGAGGAGTCTCGAAATGGTCGAGACATAAAGATTGATATATTGGAAGCTTATGTTTGGATATCGGAAGTGTTCCGGGTGAAATCGGGATTTTATCGGAGTACCGGGAGGTTACCGGAACCCCCCGGGAGCTATATGGGCCTTAGTGGGCCTTAGTGGAAGAAGAGGAGAGGCGGCCAGGGCTGGGCCGCGCGCCCCTCCCCCCTAGTCCGAATAGGACAAGGAGAAAGGGGGCCGGCGCCCCCCTCCTTTCTCTCTCCCTCTTTTCCCACCTCACGAATCCTATTCCAACAAGGATTGGGGGAGAAGTCCTACTCCCGGAGGGAGTAGGACTCCTCCTGGCGTGCCCTATGATGGCCGGCCGGCCTCCCCCTCTTGAACCTTTATATACGGAGGCAGGGGCACCCCATAGACACAAGTTGATCCTCGTGATCATATTCTTAGCCGTGTGCGGCGCCCCCTGCCACCGTAGTCCTTGATAATATTGTAGTGGTGCTTAGGCAAAGCCCTGCGACAGTAGTACATCAAGATCGTCACCACGCCGTCGTGCTGACGGAACTCTTCCCCAACACTTTGCTGGATCAGAGTCCGGGGATCGTCATCGAGCTGAACGTGTTCTAGAACTCGGAGGTGCCGTAGTTTCGGTGCTTGATCGGTTGGGCCGTGGAGACGTATGACTACATCAACCAAACGCTTCCGTTGTCGATCTACAAGGGTACGTAGATCACACTCTCCCCTCTCATTGCTATGCATCACCATGATCTTACGTGTGCGTAGAATTTTTTTGAAATTACTACGTTCCCCAACAGTGGTATCAGAGCCTAGGTTTTATGTGTTGATGTTATATGCACGAGTAGAACACAAGTGAGTTGTGGGCGATATAAGTCATACTGCTTACCAGCATGTCATACTTTGGTTCGGCGGTATTGTTGGACGAAGCGCCCCGGACCGACATTACGCGTACGCTTACGCGAGACCGGTTCTCCCGACGTGCTTTGCACATAGGTGGCTTGCGGGTGACAGTTTCTCCAACTTTAGTTGAACCGAGTGTGGCTACGCCCGGTCCTTGCGAAGGTTAAAACAGCACCAACTTGACAAACTATCGTTGTGGTTTTGATGCGTAGGTAAGATTGGTTCTTGCTTAAGCCCGTAGCAGCCACGTAAAACTTGCAACAACAAAGTAGAAGACGTCTAACTTGTTTTTGCAGGGCATGTTGTGATGTGATATGGTCAAGACATGATGCTGAATTTTATTGTATGAGATGATCATGTTTTGTAACCGAGTTATCGGCAACTGGCATGAGCCATATGGTTGTCGCTTTATTGTATGCAATGCAATCGCGCTGTAATGCGTTACTTTATCACTAAGCGATAGCGATAGTCGTGGAAGCATAAGATTGGCGAGACGACAACGATGCTACGATGAAGATCAAGATGCTGCGCCGATGAAGATGGTGATCATGACGGTGCTTCGGAGATGGAGATCACAAGCACAAGATGATGATGGCCATATCATATCACTTATATTGATTGCATGTGATGTTTATCTTTTATGCATCTTATCTTGCTTTGATTGACGGTAGCATTATAAGATGATCTCTCACTAAATTATCAAGATAAAAGTGTTCTCCCTGAGTATGCACCGTTGCCAAAGTTCGTCGTGCCCAGACACCACGTGATGATCGGGTGTGATAAGCTCTACGTCCATCTACAACGGGTGCAAGCCAGTTTTGCACACGCAGAATACTCGGGTTAAACTTGACGAGCCTAGCATATGTAGATATGGCCTCGGAACACTGAGATCGAAAGATCGAGCGTGAGTCATATAGTAGATATGATCAACATAGTGATGTTCACCATTGAAAACTACTCCATTTCACGTGATGATCGGTTATGGTTTAGTTGATTTGGATCACGTGATCACTTAGAAGATTAGAGGGATGTCTATCTAAGTGGGAGTTCTTAAGTAATATGATTAATTGAACTTAAATTTATCATGAACTTAGTACCTGATAGTATCTTGCTTATGTATGTTTGATTGTAGATAGATGGCCCGTGCTGTTGTTCCGTTGAATTTTAATGCGTTCCTTGAGAAAGCAAAGTTGAAAGATGATGGTAGCAATTACACGGACTGGGTCCGTAACTTGAGGATTATCCTCATTGCTTCACAGAAGAATTACGTCCTGGAAGCACCGCTGGGTGCCAGGCCTGCTGCTGGAGCAACACCAGATGTTATGAACGTCTGGCAGAGCAAAGTTGATGACTACTCGATAGTTCAGTGTGCCATGCTTTACGGCTTAGAATCGGGACTTCAACGACGTTTTGAACGTCATGGAGCATATGAGATGTCCCAGGAGTTGAAGTTAATATTTCAAGCAAATGCCCGGATTGAGAGATATGAAGTGTCCAATAAGTTCTATAGCTGCAAGATGGCGGAGAACAGTTCTGTCAGTGAGCATATACTCAAAATGTCTGGGTATAATAATCACTTGATTCAGATGGGAGTTAATCTTCCAGATGATTGCGCCATTGATAGAATTCACCAAACACTGCCACCAAGCTACAAGAGCTTCGTGATGAACTAAAATATGCAAGGGATGAATAAGACTATTCCCGAGCTCTTCGCAATGCTGAAAGCTGCGGAGGTAGAAATCAAAAAGGAGCATCAAGTGTTGATGGTCAACAAGACCACTAGTTTCAAGAAAAAGGGCAAAGGGAAGAAGAAGGGGAACTTCAAGAAGAACAGCAAGCAAGTTGCTGCTCAAGAGAAGAAACCCAAGTGTGGACCTAAGTCTGAAACTGAGTGCTTCTACTGCAAGCAGACTGGACACTGGAAGAGGAACTGCCCCAAGTATTTGGCGGATAAGAAGGATGGCAAGGTGAACAAAGGTATATGTTATATACATGTTATTGATGTGTACCTTACTAGAGCTCGCAGTAGCACCTGGGTATTTGATACTGGTTCTGTTGCTAATATTTGCAACTCGAAACAGGGACTACGGATTAAGCGAACACTGGCAAAGGACGAGGTGACGATGCGCGTGGGAAATGGTTCCAAAGTCGATGTGATCGCGGTCGGCACGCTACCTCTACATCTACCTTCGGGATTAGTATTAGACCTAAATAATTGTTATTTGGTGCCAGCGTTGAGCATGAACATTATATCTGGATCTTGTTTAATGCGAGACGGTTATTCATTTAAATCAGAGAAATATGCCCTAGAGGCAATAATAAAGTTATTATTTATTGCCTTCTATCATGATAAAAGTTTATTATTCATGCTATAATTGTATTAACTGGAAACATAATACATGTGTGAATACATAGACAAACAAAGTGTCACTAGTATGCCTCTACTTGACTAGCTCGTTAATCAAAGATGGTTATGTTTCCTAACCATGGACAAAGAGTTGTCATTTGATTAAACGGGATCACATCATTAGTTGAATGATCTGATTGACATGACCCATTCCATTAGCTTAGCACCCGATCGTTTAGTATGTTGCTATTGCTTTCTTCATGACTTATACATATTCCTATGACTATGAGATTATGTAACTCCCGTGTGCCGGAGGAACACTTTGTGTGCTACCAAACGTCACAACGTAACTGGACAATTATAAAGGTGCTCTACAGGTGTCTCCAAAGGTACATGTTGGGTTGACGTATTTCGAGATTAGGATTTGTCACTCCGATCGTCAGAGAGGTATCTCTGGGCCCTCTCGGTAATGCACATCACTTAAGCCTTGCAAGCAATGCAACTAATGAGTTCGTTGCGAGATGATGTATTACGGAACGAGTAAAGAGACTTGCCAGTAACGAGATTGAACTAGGTATTGGATACCGATGATCGAATCTCGGGCAAGTAACATACCGATGACAAAGGGAACAACGTATGTTGTTATGCGGTCTGACCGATAAAGATCTTGGTAGAATATGTAGGAGCCAATATGGGCATCCAGGTCCCGCTATTGGTTATTGACCGGAGACATCTCTCAGTCATGTCTACATTGTTCTTGAACCCGTAGGGTCCGCACGCTTAAGGTTTCAATGACAGTTATATTATGAGTTTATACGTTTTGATGTACCAAAGGTTGCTCGGAGTCCCGGATGTGATCACGGACATGACGAGGAGTCTCGAACTGGTCGAGACATAAAGATTGATATATTGGAAGCTTATGTTTGGATATCGGAAGTGTTCCGGGTGAAATCGGGATTTTATCGGAGTACCGGGAGGTTACCGGAACCCCCCGGGAGCTATATGGGCCTTAGTGGGCCTTAGTGGAAGAAGAGGAGAGGCGGCCAGGGCTGGGCCGCGCGCCCCTCCCCCCTAGTCCGAATAGGACAAGGAGAGAGGGGGCCGGCGCCCCCCTCCTTTCTCTCTCCCTCTTTTCCCACCTCACGAATCCTATTCCAACTAGGATTGGGGGAGAAGTCCTACTCCCGGAGGGAGTAGGACTCCTCCTGGCACGCCCTATGATGGCCGGCCGGCCTCCCCCTCTTGAACCTTTATATACGGAGGCAGGGGCACCCCATAGACACAAGTTGATCCACGTGATCATATTCTTAGCCGTGTGCGGCGCCCCCTGCCACCATAGTCCTCGATAATATTGTAGTGGTGCTTAGGCGAAGCCCTGCGATAGTAGTACATCAAGATCGTCACCACGCCGTCGTGCTGACGGAACTCTTCCCCGACACTTTGCTGGATCAGAGTCCGGGGACCGTCATCGAGCTGAACGTGTGCTAGAACTCGAAGGTGCCATAGTTTCGGTGCTTGATCGGTCGGGCCGTGGAGACGTACGACTACATCAACCAAATGCTTCCATTGTCGATCTACAAGGGTACGTAGATCACACTCTCCCCTCTCGTTGCTATGCATCACCATGATCTTGCGTGTGCGTAGGAAATTTTTTGAAATTACTACGTTCCCCAACACCTCTTTGGAGAAATACCGATGTAGCTTCAAGCGACATCACAACCCGACATGTAAAAGGGGTTGTCAATCTCATTCGGGTAACGGCGCCAGAAATTGGCAAACGGATATGAGAGAGTTGTAAATATTGATAGATTGAACGCCAAATAAAATAAATTGCAGCAAGGTATTTTTGTATTTTTGGTTTAGTAGATCTGAAAATAAAAGGCATATAAAATAGATCGCGAAGGAAAATAATATTAGAAAGAGACCCGGGGGCCGTAGGTTTCACTGGTGGCTTCTCTCGAGAAAAATAGCAAACGGTGGGTAAACAAATTACTGTTGGGCAATTGATAGAACTTCAAATGATCATGATGATATCCAGGCAATGATCATTACATAGGCATCACGTCCAAGATTAGTAGACTGACTCCTGCCTGCATCTACTACTATTACTCCACACATCGACCGCTATCCATCTTGCATCTAGTGTATTTAAGTTCATGGAGAACCAGAGTAATGCAATAAGAATGATGACATGATGTATACAAGATCTATCTATGTAGAGATAGACCCCATCGTTTTATCCTTAGTAGCAATGATACATACGTGTCGGTTCCCCTTCTATCACTGGGATCAAGCACCGTAAGATCGAACCCACTACAAAGCACCTCTTCCCATTGCAAGATAAATAGATCAAGTTGGCCAAACAAAACCCAAATATCGGAGGAGAAATATGAGGCTATAAGCAATCATGCATAAAAGAGATCAAAGAAACTCAAATACTTTCATGGATATAAAAAGATAGATCTGATCATAAACTCAAAGTTCATCCCATCCCAACAAACACATCGCAAAAAGAGTTACATCATATGGATCTCCAAGAGACCATTGTATTGAGAATCAAACGAGAGAGAGGAAGCCATCTAGCTACTAACTATGGATCAAAGGTCTACAAAGACTACTCATGCATCATCGGAGAGGCGCCAATGGAGGTGGTGAACCCCATCTATGATGGTGTCTAGATTGGATCTGGTGGTTCTGGACTCTGCGGCGGCTAGAATTGATTTTCATCGACTCCCCTAGGGTTTCTGGAATATTGGGGTATTTATAGAGCAAAGAGGCGGTCCGGGGGGCACCCGAGGTGGGGACAAACCACCAGGGCGCGCCTGGGCCTCCTGGCGCGCCCTGGTGGGTTGTGCTCTCCTCGGAGCACGCCCCGGCGCAGCCTTGGCCCATTAGGTGTCTTCTGGTACAAAAAGATTCTCCGTAAAGTTTCGTTACATTTGGACTCCGTTTGGTATTGATTTCCTATGATGTAAAAAACATGCAGAAAACAACAACTGGCACTTGGCACTATGTCAATAGGTTAGTACCAAAAATGATATAAAATGACTATAAAATGATTAGAAAACATTCAAGATTGATAATATAACAGCATGGAACAATCAAAAATTATAGATACATTGGAGACGTATCAATCACCAAAACATACATCAAGTAGATCACGTGAATATCCCATTGTCACCACAGATAAACACATGCAAGACATACATCAAGTGTTCTCAAATCCATAAAGACTCAATCCGATAAGATAACTTCAAAGGGAAAACTCAATCAATTACAATAAGGTAGAGGGGGAGAAACATCATAAGATCCAACTATAATAGCAAAGCTCGCGGTACATCGAGACCGTGCCAAATCAAGAACACGAGAGAGAGAGAGAGATCAAACACATAACTAGTGGTACATACCCTCAGCCCCGAAGGTGAACTACTCCCTCCTTGTCATGGAGAGCGCCGGGATGATGCAGATGGCCACCGGTGATGATTTCCACCTCCGGCAAGGTTCCGAATAGGGTCTCGATTGGTTTTTGGTGGCTACAGAGGCTTGCGGCGGCGGAACTCCCGATCTCGGTTCTGTTTTGGAGGTTTGGGGATATATAAGAGGTGTTGGCATCGAGAACAAGTCAGGGGAGCCCACGAGGGGCCCTAGGGGGTGGGGGCACCATCCACCCTTGTGGAGGCCTCGGGACTCCTCTGGTGCATCTCCGATACTCCGTGGGCTTCTTTTGGTCCAAAAACAATTGTCGTAAAGTTTCAGGTCAATTGGACTCCGTTGATATTCCTTTCCTGTGAAACTCAAAAACAAGGAAAACATAAACTAGCACTGGGCTCTAGGTTAATAGGTTAATCCCAAAAATCATATAAAATAGCATATAAATGCATATAAAACATCCAAGATTGATAATATAATGGCATGGAACAATAAAAATATATAGATACGTTGGAGACGTATCACACTACAGCTCCCACCACCAAGGTCGTCGCCCTAGCATCCAAGACCACGCCACACCGCCACCACGGTAAACGGACGTCATCGACCAGTGAAGGGAAAACGCTCCTTTGACCCCAAAACACCCCTAGGTAGGAAGATGGCCCAGACGGCTACAAGTAGGAAGGGGAAGGTCGCCAATAGTCGCCGACCTCGCCACAGCCATGGCACCGCACCACCAGGGACAAGGGCCGCCGTCACGACCCACATGGTATGTCCAGTTTCGGCAACGGCAAGGTCGGGAGGCCTCCTACCTTCCTCCCAGGTCGCCCCTACTACCAGTCTACCATCGGCCGACCGCTAATGCACCCCACACTAAACCACCATCACCACTGAAATCGGGGCAGCCATCGGCCGAGGCTCCAAGTACACAAGCAGAGGAGTGGGAGGTCCACCACCACTGCCACACTGCCACCCCCACACCATCAACCGACCGCCACGACAGGGGGCGGCCACTCATAGCTAATGCCGCCCTCATCCTACATCATCCGGCGACCGGATATGGACGTGCCACCACCAAGCTTGTTGCAGATGCTGACCCCAACCAACATGCACGCATCACCAGCCACCTCCTATCACGCAACCATCACTAGTCGTTGCATCTCTACGCCGGTGCGTCACCGCGCAGCAACGCTCGACGCCTATCTATGCTCCCAAATCAGGCACCCTGTCCCGCGCTAAGGGCGCCACCCATGGGGACGCAAAAATCCCCTGCGCGATTGGCAAAGACCAGGCTTCGCCCAGCCTCACCCTCAAGCGACGGCGAGGGAGGGGAAGGAGAGGAGGGGGTCCCGGTGGCGACGGCTAGGGTTCCCCCTCGATCATACACGGGGCGACGCGAGGGGAGTGAGCCGTTCCATAGATGCATAGATACACAACACACATTACTCGAAAACAAAATAATCCATACCATTTGACCATCAGACATGGTTGCACAGAGTTGCATACTACAAACAAGCTTTCCAATCCTTCATGCTTCTAAAATCTTGATATCTATCTCCTCCCTTAGCAACGTCATATGCATGACATTTTTTTATCACGGTGTCATTTTTAGCAAGCCATGGATTGATGCTTGTGGTGGAAGGGGGAGTATAAACTTTACCATTCTGTTTGGGAACCGCCTATAATGTGTGTAGCATGGAAGATATCGCCATCTCTTGGTTGTTATGTTTACAATGAAAGTATACCGCTCAAAATATTATTCACCTCCATTTCAAAACCGAGCTCTGGCACCTCTACAAATCCCTGCTTCCCTCTGCGAAGGGCCTATCTATTTACTTTTATCCTGAGTCATCATCCTCTTATTAAAAAGCACCAGTTGGAGAGCACAGCTGTCATTTGCATTCATTACTGTTAGTTTACATTGAGTATGACTTGATTGGATCTCTTTTACCATGAATTACAATGTCTAGTCAGTCCTTGGTCTTTAAAGGTGCTCTGCATTTATATTTTGCAGTCTTAGAAAGGGCTAGCGAGATACCATCCTGTTATATCATATTATGATTGTTTTGAGAAAGTGTTGTCATCCGAGTTTTATTATTATGGCTCGCTAGTTGATTATGCTATTGATATGAGTAAACTTGAGACCTATGCGTTATTGTGAATGTGGTTAGTTATAATCTTTGCTGAAAACTTGAATGTTGGCTTTACATATTTA
This sequence comes from Triticum monococcum, assembly GCA_034509565.1. Lineage (NCBI taxonomy): Eukaryota > Viridiplantae > Streptophyta > Magnoliopsida > Poales > Poaceae > Triticum > Triticum monococcum. Next base: position 501,580,128 of record CM067841.1, read on the forward strand.
CAACAACAACAGCAAACAGAGTTTGTAAAAGTTTTTCTTTATCACTTTCAGTTTGTCAACTGAATTTCTTGAGGACAAGCAAAGGTTTAAGCTTGGGGGAGTTGATACGTCTCCAACGCATCTACTTTTCCAAACACTTTTGCCCTTGTTTTGGACTCTAACTTGCATGATTTGGATGGAACGAACCCGGACTGACGCTGTTTTCAGCAGAATTACCATGGTGTTATTTATGTGCAGGAGCAAACATTCTCGGAATGACCTGAAACTTCACGGAGACACTTTTCAGAAAATAAGAAAAATACCTGTCAAAGATGAAGGCCAGGGGGGCCACCGTCTTGCCACGAGGGTGGGGGGCGCGCCCCTACCTTGTGGGGCCCCGGTTGCCTCTCCGGCTCCAACTCTACCTCCATATATTGAGTTTCGATGAGAAAAAAATCAGGGAGAACAAATCATCGTGTTTTATGATACAAAGCCGCCGCCAAGCCCTAAAACCTCTTGGGAGGGCTGATCTGGAGTTCGTTCGGGGCTCCGGAGAGGGGAATCCGTTGCCATCATCATTGAGGGAGTCCTGGATTAGGGGGTGTTCGGGTAGCCGGACTATACCTTCAGTCGAACTCCAGGACTATGAAGATACAAGATTGAAGACTTCGTCCCGTGTCCGGATGGGACTTTCCTTGGCGTGGAAGGCAAGCTTGGCAATGCAGATATTCAAGATCTCCTACCATTGTAACCGACTCTATGTAACTCTAACCCTATCCGGTGTCTATATAAACCGGAGGGTTTTAGTCCGTAGGACAACTTAATCAACTCCATAGATAACAATCATACCATAGGCTAGCTTCTAGGGTTTAGCCTCCTTGATCTCGTGGTAGATCTACTCTTGTACTACCCATATCATCAATATTAATCAAGCAGGACATAGGGTTTTACCTCCATCAAGAGGGCCCGAACCTGGGTAAAACATCGTGTTCCCTACCTCCTGTTACCATCCGGCCTAGACGCATAGTTCGGGACCCCCTACCCGAGATCCGCCAGTTTTGACACCGACATTGGTGCTTTCATTGAGAGTTCCTCTGTGTCATCGCCGCTAGGTCCGATGGCTCCTTTGATCATCAACAACGATGCGGTCCAGGGTGAGACTTTTCTCCCCGGACAGATCTTCGTCTTCGGCGGCTTCGCTCTGCGGGCCAATTCGCTTGGCCACCTGGAGCAGATCGAAAGCTACGCCCCTGGCCATCAAGTCAGGTTTGGAAGCTTAAACTACACGGCTGACATCCGCGGAGACTTGATCTTCGACGGGTTCGAGCCACGGCCAAGCGTGCCGCACTATCTCAAGGGGCATGATCTAGCTCTGCCTCCGGATAGTGCCCTGGAGGCCGCACATGCATCGGTTCCGACCCCTAACTCGGAGCCTATTGCGCCAATCGAGGACGAGCGGTTGGACGTCACCTCGGGGGCTGCGATCTCAAAGGCGATCGAGCCGAACGCTAGCCCCGCACTCTGCATGACCCGTGACTCCGAGGATCCGGACTCCGAACCCCCCGCGCCCCTGCCGATCGAATCCGATTGGGCGCCGATAATGGAGTTCACCGCCGCAGACATCTTTCAGCACTCGCCTTTTGGCGTCATCCTGAATTCTCTTAAGTCTCTCTCTTTATCAGGAGAGCCCTGGCCGAATTACGGTCAGCGAGGATGGGATACGGACGATGAAGAAATTCAAAGCCCACCCACCATCCACTTTGTAGCCACTGTCGACAATTTAACGGACATGCTTGACTTCGACTCCGAAGACATCGACGGTATGGACGACGATGTAGGAGACGAAAAGGAACCAGCACCTGTAGGGCGCTGGAAGGCCACCTCATCATATGACATATATATGGTGGATACTCCAAAAGATGGAGATGGTGATGGAACAGTGGGGGATGACACCCCCAAGAAACAGCCAAAGCGCCGGTGATAGCGGCGCCGCTCTAAATCCCACCAAAGCAAAAATGGTGATTCCGGCACGGGAGATAATACTACCCCGGATAGCGCCGAAGAACACCCACCTCAGCAAGATTCGGCACAGGAAGATGGAGAAGCCAGCCCTCATGAGAGAGCGGCAGACCGAGAGGTCGAGGATGATAACTATATGCCTCCCTCCGAAGACGAGGCAAGCCTCGATGATGATGAATTCGTCATACCATCAGACCCCGCCAAGCAAGAGCGTTTCAAACGCAGGCTTTTAGCCACGGCAAGCAGCCTCAAGAAAAAGCAGCAACAGCTTAGAGCTACTCATGATTTGTTAGCTGACAGATGGACTGAAGTCCTTGCGGCCGAAGAGTATGAACTCGAACACCCTTCCAAGAGTTACCCAAAGCGCAGGCCGCTACCCCGATCAGAGGAGGAAGCACCTACATCACCAGCGCACGACATGGTAGACCGGCCACCTCACGGCCGCGACAGAGAGACCTCTCGGCCCTCCATCCAAGCCATGCCCCGACACCGCTCAACTAAGGCATGGGAAAATGCGCCAGACCTGCGAGACGTACTGGAGGATAAGGCAAGACAAACAAGATCGATCTACGGATCGCGCAGGCGCCCTATGGCACATGACGATGATCTTCACTCTGGATACTACAAATCCGGCCGGGCCGAACACAACAGACATAGCTCTTCCGAGCTGTGTCGTGATATAGCCCAATACAGAGGCACCGCACACCCGCTATGCTTCACGAATGAAGTAATGGATCATAAAATCCCAGAGGGTTTCAAACCCGTAAGCATCGAATCATACGATGGCACAACAGATCCGGCGGTATGGATCGAGGATTATCTCCTTCACATCCACATGGCACGCGGCGATGATCTACATGCCATCAAATACCTCCCGCTCAAACTTAAAGGACCGGCCCGGCATTGGCTTAACAGCTTGCCAGCAGACTCAATCGGTTCTTGGGAGGACCTGGAAGCCGCATTCCTCGACAACTTCCAGGGCACTTACGTGTGACCACCGGATGCCGACGACTTAAGCCACATAATTCAGCAGCCAGAGGAATCGGCCAGACAATTCTGGACACGGTTCCTAATAAAGAAAAACCAGATAGTCGACTGTCCGGACACAGAGGCCCTAGCAGCCTTCAAGCATAACATCCGCGATGAATGGCTTGCCCGGCACCTGGGACAGGAAAAGCCAAAATCTATGGCAGCCCTCACGACACTCATGACCCGCTTTTGCACGGGAGAAGACAGCCGGCTAGCTCGCAGTAACAACTTATCAAAGAACCCTGGTAATTCGGATACCAAGGACAAAAGTGGCAGGACACATCGGAATAAGCAAAAACGCCGCGTTAGCAGCGACAGCAATGAAGACACGGCAGTCAATGCCGGATTCAAAGGCTATAATTCCGGTCAGCGGAAAAAGCCATTCAAAAAGAATACTCAGGGCCCGTCCAGTTTGGACCGAATACTCGACCGCTTGTGCCAGATACATGGCACCCCCGAAAGGCCAGCCAACCACACTAACAGAGATTGTTGGGTGTTCAAGCAGGCAGGCAAGTTAAGAGCCGAAAACAAAGACAAGGGGCTGCACAGCGACGACGAGGAGGAGCCTAGGCCGCCGAACAACAATGGACAGAAGGGCTTTCCCCCACAAGTGCGGACGGTGAACATGATATACGCAACCCACATTCCCAAGCGGGAGCGGAAGCGTGCGCTACGGGACGTATACGCGATGGAGCCAGTCGCCCCAAAGTTCAACCCATGGTCCTCCTGCCCGATCACTTTTGATCGAAGGGACCATCCCACTAGCATCCGTCATGGCGGCTTCGCCGTATTGGTTCTCGACCCAATCATCGACGGATTTCATCTCACAAGAGTCCTCATGGACGGCGGTAGTAGCCTGAACCTGCTTTATCAGGATACAGTGCGGAAAATGGGCATAGATCCCTCAAGGATTAGGCCCACAAAAACGACCTTTAAAGGCGTTATACCAGGTGTAGAAGCCAACTGTACAGGCTCAGTAACACTTGACGTGGTCTTCGGATCCCCGGACAATTTCCGAAGCGAAGAGTTAATCTTCGATATAGTCCCATTTCGCAGTGGCTATCACGCCCTGCTCGGACGAACCGCATTTGCAAAGTTCAATGCGGTGCCGCACTACGCATATCTCAAGCTCAAGATGCCAGGCCCTCAAGGAGTAATCACGGTCAACGGAAACACCGAACGCTCCCTCCGTATGGAGGAGCACACGGCGGCTCTCGTGGCGGAAGTACAAAGTAGCCTTCTTAGGCAATTCTCCAGTCCGGCCGTTAAAAAGCCAGACACTGCCAAGCACGCCCGGAGTAACCCACAGCAGGACCGCCTGGCACACTATGAGCAAGCGTAGCAATGCGGCCCCAACCCCAGCTCTCGCGACATAGCGAAACCAGTACCTCGCGTACATAACTACGCCCTTGAAATACCATGGGCACAGGGGAAGGGGCACAGTAACGGCACGCCCAAAATACGGCTTAAAACGTACTAGGGGCTGTCGGATTCTTTTTTTAATTTTTTCTTACTTTCAGGACTCCATACTTCGGACGACCTATTCGGCAATTCGACTGCCGCACAAACGATGCAAGATCCAGGGAGGCAGACAAGCCATGCCGCATTATGGAACTCCCAGGTGGTCTCTGTTACGAGCGGTATACCTGTTTTAGATACAATTCCGCGGCCTGCCCCTGGTCAGGACATACTAAATAGTCCAATATCTTTTGCTTACCGCACTATTTGTATCGTTCGGCTTTGATAAATAGCCTCTCTATAAACAATGCATAGCTTTCTGTCTATTTTTTGCATTATCATCTTTTCGTATATATGTTTATGACATGTTGCACCCGTACACTGTGGTACGGCAAAATACGCCAGGGGCTTTAGTACCCATAAATATGGTGTGAGAAGTCCGTACACTTTCACAAGTGCGGCACCCCGAACTTATAGCACTATATGCATCGGCTCCGAATCATGATTTGGGTCAATAGTTGGGTTTGCCCGGCTCCTATGTTTTGGTGCCTTATGTTCCGCTATATCGGCTAAGGTAGCACTAGGAGAACCACTGCGATTGTGCCCCGGTTGAGCTGGGTTAAGCACCTTAGTGGAGAAAGCTAAAACTGACTGTCATGATGTGGCGAGAGACCGGTCGCTATTCGAGAGGTTTTTCGAGTCCCTAAAGGCTTATGCCGCTTCGAGCGAGGAGCTGGCTTTGTCCGGCCAAGGCGTGGATAGCGCCCCGAACTCGGTCTTCCGAACTAGGGGCTTCGCCGAAATTTAAAATTATAGAGTTCTATGGCTAAGTGAGAGTGTTCAAGTATTATAGTCCGATTGCCTGGTTCGTTGTGCTTAGCACCTCCCTCGAAGGACCCAACTATGGGAAAAAGAGCGCTCAGGTTTGTCCCGAACACCCCAGCACTAGTGGCATGGGGGCAGAAGCCGATGACTGGCCATCTCTCGATTTTTGATAAACAGACGCACAGAAAGTAATATTTTAAATTCAATAAGCATTGCTTGGCGCATATGAACAAGTTTTCAGCGCACAGGATAAACACGAGCGAGTTCATTCAAAAATTACATCCTTGGTACATTCATCCGCCACAAGGCGGGCACCCGCAAGAACATCCTTATAGTAGTTCTCGGGCTTGCGATGCTCCTTCCCCGACGGCGGCCCGTCCCTCACAAGCTTCTCACCGTCCAGCTTACCCAAGTGCACCTTTGCACGGGCAAGGGCCCTACGGGCACCTTCGATGTAGACGGAGCGCTTGATGACCTCGAGCCTTGGACAGTCCTCCACCAGTTGCTGCACCAGCCCGAAGTAGCTCCCAGGCAGGGCCTCTCCGGGCCACAGCCGAACTATGAAGCCCTTCATGGCCTATTCGGCCGCCTTGTGGAGCTCGACCAGCTGTTTCAGCTGGTCGCTCAAGGGCACAGGATGTCCGGCCTCAGCATACTGAGACCAGAACACCTTCTCCGTCGAGCTGCCCTCTTCGGCTCGGTAGAATGCGGCGGCATCGGATATGCTGCGGGGAAGATCTGCGAATGCCCCTGGAGAGCTCCGGATTCGGGTAAATAACAAGTACTTTACTTTTATACTTCTGCTTTGCATAAAGAAAGCCTTACCCGCCGCTATCTTTTTCATCTCCTCCAACTCTTGGAGGGCCTTTTGGGCTTCGGCCTTGGCAGACTTGGCAGTCTCAAGGGCCGCCGCGAGCTCGGACGCTTGCGTCTTGGACTCAAGCTCCAAACTCTCATGTTTTTTCATGAGAGCCTGAAGCTCCTGCTGCACCTCGCCGACCTGGGCCTCAAGTTTCTCTCGCTCGGTGCACTCCGCGGCCGTTTTCTTTTTGGCCTCAGACAGCGCCTACTTAAGGGTCGCCACCTCAGTCGTGGCCCCTACAATAAGCAGTACAATCCTGTTATTCTTTTTGCAATCAAGCCTTTCTATAGGCACTTTTTTGTAAGGTATTTCTTACCTTCTTTCTCCTCGAGCTGCCGTTTGGAAAGGCCGAGCTCTTGCTCGGTCCGCTCGAGGCCCTGTTTCAGGGCACCCACCTCCGCAGTCAGTGCAGTGGTGGCTAGCAGCGAAGCTTGCATACGCATATTGACTCTTTGTTGTTAGACTCCTGGGAAATTTAATAGATCCTCTATTCGGCTTTTCTTTCCGAATGCCAAACAGAGCATCAGGGGCTACTGTCTATGCGGTTATATTTCTACATATTTTTTACTTACCTCGAAGCCTGTTAGAAGGCTAGCGCAAGCTTCACTCAGTCCGCTCTTGGCGGACTGAACCTTCTGGATCACCGTACTCATAATAGTACGGTGCCCCTCGTCGTTGGAGGCGCCCTCAAGCACCTCCAGCAGATTGTCCGGCACCTCCGGTTGGACGGAGGTTGCCGGCTCAGAAGGCTTACTCCTCTTGGAAGGAGTTCGCCTACCACGGTCCGGAACTGTTGTAGATTCCGGTGTGGTGTCCGGCTCAAAGCCGGACTTGGAGCCCTGGGGGTCTTGTCCCCTTTACTCCTGGGGTCCGGGAGGTCGCCTTGCGGCTCCTCCAGGACCACCTCCTCCTGCCCCGGAGCTCGTCGCGATGCCACTTCGGCATAATCCCTAGTGCGGGGGGAGACAGCGGGTGGAACTGAGTTCACATCCGATGAATTCAGGGAGCCGCTCGACGACTCGTCGAGTCCGGCCCGGGGCGGGCTGCATAATTATATTCGACATCAGGGAAAGCTGTGCAACAAAGGAATGTCATGAGTTACTCTGATATCCGAACTTATGATTTCGCTGGACGCTTGGCCCTGTCTGGCCACTCCTCTTCGTCCTCTTCGGCGTCGGGGGAGTAGTCCGGCGGAGGGGTCTTCCTCTTCCTGGACCCTTCGGCCTCCCCCGTTGGGGCGGCCTTCCTTTTCTTTCCTTACCCCGCTGGAGGGGGAGAGGTTTCTTCTTCCTCCTCCTCGTTTTCATGGGAGGAGAGCATCTCGGACTCGTCGGATGACGAGTCCGACACCACCATATTACGGGAACTCTTCCGAGTCCCCATGGCCTTCTTCTTCTTGGCCTTCTTCTCCGGCACCACATAAGGCGCCGGAACCAGCAGCTTCACTAGTAAAGCTGGGGCTAGGTCTTCGGGCAGGGGAGCCGGACAGTTAATCGGTCCGGATATCGCCCGCCAAGCCTGTCAAAGGTAAGGGAGTTTAGATCCCGCATAGAGTCAAACTATGGAAAAAGCTTAACATCCTGTAAAAGGTGTAGATGGCTTACCTCGCTAGCGTGACGCTGCGAGCTGTATCCGCGGTCCTCGGAAGCGGATGCGGGAGCCTCGGCGCCCTTGAATAGCATCTTCCAGGCGTCTTCGTACGTCGTGTCGAAGAGCCTGTTGAGGGTTTGATGTTGCGCCGGGTCGAACTCCCACAGATTAAAATCCCGTTGTTGGCACGGGAGGATCCGGTAGACGAGCATAACCTGGATTACATTAACAAGCCGGACTGGCTTGTTCACCAGGGACTGGATGCATGTTTGCAATCCGGTCACCTCTTTTTCATCACCCCATGACAGGCCCGTCTCTTTCCAGGACATAAGCCGCGTGGGGGGTCTGGATCGGAACTCGGGGGCTGCGACCCATTTCGGATCGCGTGGCTCGGTGATGTAAAACCACCCGGATTGCCACCCCTTCAGGGTCTCCACAAAAGAGCCCTCGAACCATAGGACATTGGCCATCTTGCCCGCCATGGCGCCTCCGCACTCCGCCTGGCTGCCACGCACCACCTTGGGCTTGACGTTGAAGGTCTTGAGCCAGAGGCCGAAATGAGGGCGGACACGGAGAAAAGCCTCGCACACAACGATAAACGCCGAGATGTTGAGGATGAAGTTTGGGGCCAGATCATGGAAATCCAGGCCGTAGTAGAACATGAGCCCCCGGACAAATGGGTGAAGTGGAAAACCCAGTCCGCGGAGGAAGTGGGGAAGAAATACTACCCTCTCATGGGGCCTTGGGGTGGGGAGAAGCTGCCCCTTTTCGGGAAGCCGGTGCGCGATGTCCTTGGACAGGTATCCGGCCTTCCTTAGCTTCTTGACTTGGCCCTCCGTGACGGAGGAGACCATCCACTTGCCTCCCGCTCCGGACATTGCTGGAGAAGGTTGAGGTGGGAAGTGCGGGCTTGGGCGCTGGAGCTCGAGTGCGCAGGAGATGGGTAAGCAAAGGAGGAAGAAGGCGTAGGTAAAAAGGTGGATCCTTATCCCCTTATATGGGCGGATGCGGTTATGCGTCCCCACCTGCCTAGTAAAACTCGCTTGCCTCCCAAGCGCCGTGATAAATGGCGCGGTTGGGTTACCCACGTCCGTATTGATGAGAATCCCGTAAAGGGGGGACACGATCTCTGCTTTGACGAGACGTGCCAAGGAAACCGCCTCGCACAATGTCCTGAGGTGGAAGAGTAAAAACGATTCGAGTAAAGGACTTGGCCGTAGTGTGATGTTACGCTGCGGAATACGTCAGCAGATTAGATTTGTGTTAATATTATTCTCTCTATGGCAATATGTGGAAACTTATTTTGCAGAGCCGGACACTGTCCTTGGTGTTTAAAAATCTTCTTCAAGAACTTGGAGGAGGAACCCGCCTTGCAATGCCGAAGACAATTTGCGCGCCAGACTCGTCGTCATTGAAGCCTGGTTCAGGGGCTACTGAGGGAGTCCTGGATTAGGGGGTGTTCAGGTAGCCGGACTATACCTTCAGCCGAACTCCGGGACTATGAAGATACAAGATTGAAGACTTCGTCCCGTGTCCGGATGGGACTTTCCTTGGCGTGGAAGGAAAGCTTGGCGATGCAGATATTCAAGATCTCCTACCATTGTAACCGACTCTATGTAACCCTAACCCTATCCGGTGTCTATATAAACTGGAGGGTTTTAGTCCGTAGGACAACTTAATCAACTCCATAGATAACAATCATACCATAGGCTAGCTTCTAGGGTTTAGCCTCCTTGATCTCGTGGTAGATCTACTCTTGTACTACCCACATCATCAATATTAATCAAGCAGGACGTAGGGTTTTACCTCCATCGAGAGGGCCCGAACCTGGGTAAAACATCGTGTTCCCTGCCTCCTGTTACCATCCGGCCTAGACGCATAGTTCGGGACCCCCTACCCGAGATCCGCCGGTTTTGACACCGACAATCATCATCAACCATCCTCCATCACCAATTTCATGATGCTCACCGTCGTGCGTGAGTAATTCCATCGTAGGCTTGCTGGACGGTGATGGGTTGGATGGGATCTATCATGTAATCGAGTTAGTTTTGTTAGGGTTTGATCCCTAGTGTCCACTATGTTCTGAGATTGATGTTGCTATGACTTTGCTATGCTTAATGCTTGTCACTAGGGCCCGAGTGCCATGATTTCAGATCTGAACCTATTATGTTTTCATCAATATATGAGTGTTCTTTATCCTATCTTGCAAGTCTATAGTCACCTATTATGTGTTATGATCCATTAACCCCGAAGTGACAATAATCGGGATACTTACCGGTGATGACCGTAGTTTGAGGAGTTCATGTATTCACTATGTGTTAATGCTTTGTTCCGGTTCTCTATTAAAAGGAGACCTTAATATCCCTTAGTTTCCGTAAGGACCCCACTGCCACGGGAGGGTAGGACAAAAGATGTCATGCAAGTTCTTTTCCAGCAGCACGTATGACTATGTTCGGAATACATGCCTACATTATATCAATGAACTGGAGCTAGTTCTGTGTCACCCTAGGTTATGACTGTTACATGATGAACCGCATTCGGCATAATCCTTCATCATCGATCCATTGCCTACGAGCTTTCCATATATTGTTCTTCGCTTATTTACTTTCCCGTTGCTATTGCTATCATCACTACAAAATACCAAAAATATTACTTTTACTACTGTTACCTTTTGCTACCGTTATCACCACTATCATATTACTTTGCTACTAAATACTTTGCTGCAGATATGCCTTTTGGGCTTAAGAGCGCCTAGGCGACTTACCAGCGGTGTGTGTAGAATTGTCTTCACAATCAAATTGGACGCAATGTTCATGCTTATGTGGATGATATAGTGGTGAAATCCAGGGAAGAGGAAACCTTGGTCACGGACCTGAAAGAGACTTTTGATAATCTCCGGGTTTACAAAATGATGCTTAACCCGGCCAAGTGTGTTTTTGGAGTGCCAGCCGGCAAGCTCTTGGGTTTTTTGGTGTCTATCCGAGGTATTGAGGCTAACCCGGAGAAAATCAAGGCAATTACATCCCTAGCCAAACCAACCTGCATCAATGATGTTCAGCGGCTGGCGGGTCGTGTGGCTGCTTTGAGCCGGTTCATAAGCTGGTTAGGGGAAAAGGCAATGCCTCTGTATTAGTTGATGAAGAAAACGGATGTTTTTGTTTGGAGCGACGTTGCAAACGCTGCCTTTAAAGATCTGAAGGCACAGCTGGCTGAGCTGCCAGTCCTGGCTGCTCCAATTGAGAAAGAGTCGCTGTTGTTATACGTGGCTGCCAACTCATGGGCTGTTAGTGTGGCTATTATGGTAGAGCGCAAGGAGGCTGGCAAAGAGCATCCGGTTCAACGGCCAGTTTATTATGTCAGTGAAGTGCTAATTGAGTCTAAACAACGATATCCACATTGGCAGAAGCTTGTTTATGGGGTGTTCATGGCGAGCCGGAAGCTTAAGCATTACTTTCAGGGACATCCAATCACTGTGGTTAGCTCTGCTCCTTTGGGAGACATTATTCAAAACAGAGAAGCCACGGGGCGAATCGCCAAGTGAGCAATTGAGCTTGGGTCTCATGGGTTGAAGTATGTTCCACTTACTGCAATTAAGTCTCAAGCCTTGGTTGACTTCATCAATGACTGGACAGAGATGCAGATGCCAGAAGAAAAGCCAGACAACACGTATTGGACTATTCATTTTGATGGATCCAGGCAATTGGAAGGCTCGGGAGCTGGAGTCGTGTTAACTTCCCCACGAGGTGACAAATTTTGTTATGTGTTACGGTTGATGTTTCCTTGCACTAACAACGCAGCAGAGTATGAAGCCTTGCTCCATGGTCTTCGAGTGGCAAAAGAGATGAGCTTGATCCGGGTCAGATGTCTTGGTGACTTGGATCTGGTGGCTCAACAAGTATCTGGCAAGTGGGATTCCAAGGACCCTCTTATGGCGGCTTATCGCTGAGAGGTTGATGCTGTCGTAGGATATTTTAAAGGTTATCAGGTGGAACACATTGACCATCAAAAAAATGAAGCTGCTGATGCTTTAAGCCGGCTGGGGTCTCAGCGTAAGCCGGTGCCACCTAACACCTTTTTGGATGTTTTGCATAACCCCTCTGTCAAATTGCTCACCGAAGAAGATTTAGCTGTTCCTGACCCAGAGGCGCAGTTGGTAGCAACTCTTCATGTCATCCCAGATTGGACGGTGCCGTTCTTGGCTTACATGACCCGGGGAGAGTTGCCAGCGGATGAGACCCTGGCTTGACAGATAACCCGGTGGTCTAAGTCCATGACGATTTCAAATGGAGAGTTATTTCATCACAGTGTTTCTGGAGCCTTTCAACGGTGTGTTTCTCCCGAAGAAGGTCAAGAAATCCTTCGTGAGATCCATGAAGGCGATTGTGGTCATCACGCCGGGTCAAAATCTTTAGTGGCCAAGGCGTTTTGTCACGGTTTTTACTGGTTGACGGCTCACGCTGATGCAGAAGATCTGGTCAGTAGATGTGATGGATGTCAGAAGTTTGCACGACGAGCGCATGTGCCGGCTCAAGAACTCCGGATGATTCCAATTACTTAGCCGTTTGTGGTCTGGGGGCTTGACATGGTGGGACCTTTCAAAAGGTCTAAGGATAAAAAAACACATCTCCTGGTGGCAGTTGATAAGTTCACCAAGTGGGTTGAGGCGGAGCCTGTAAGTAAGTGTGACGCGACCACGGCGGTTCAATTCATGAAAAAGGTGATTTTCTGCTTTGGTTTTCCACATAGTATTATCACTGACAATGGCACCAATCTGTCCCAAGGGGCTATGGAGGAGTTCTGTCAACGCGAGCACATCCGGCTTGATGTTTCCTCTGTAGCTCATCTGCAATCCAATGGTCAAGCTGAGAGAGCCAATCAGGAAATTCTGAACAGGCTAAAACCCCGGATTATGGTTTCTTTATAGCGAACGCCGGGTTGTTGGGTAGAGGAGTTACCCTCAGTGTTATGGAGTATCAATACTATGCCCAACAGGTCTACGGGTTACACACCTTTCTTCATGGTTTATGGAGCAGAAGCACTGTTGCCTAGTGACATCCGTCATGACTCGCCCCGTGTGGCGGCTTATGTTGAAGCTAATAATGAGAAAGCCAGACAGGATGTGCTTGACTTGTTTGATGAATAAAGAGACTTAGCAGCGGCCCGGTCAGCAATTTATCAACATGACCTGCGTCGTTATCACAGCCGCCGGGTTAAGTCCAGGACTTTTCAAGAAGGCGACCTGGTGCTCCGGCTCGTCCAGGATCTATCAGATGCACACAAGTTATCCCCACCTTGGGAAGGACCCTTTGTGGTCAGTAAGAACTTAAACAACGGGTCATATTACCTCATTAACGTTAGAGAGCACAAAGACTCATGTAAGTCAGAGGAAGAGACCCGCCGGTCGTGGAACATCGCTCAACTTCGGCCATACTACACCTGAGCCACCGGCTCTCATCGTGTACATACGTTCACGTTGTATATATTATGATAAGCAATAAAGTAAGACCATCAGTCTCTTTTCTTTTCAAAGACTATGCATCTTTATTATTTCTTATTTACAAATGACTATTAAGGAGCTGATCATATTTGAATCAAGTCTAATATTTTTGGTCCAGCTCATGATCTTATCCGAATCTAGCTACAAATCTCATGGTCACTTGGGGGCTTCCTGTTCAAACATAGGTCGTATTCGAACCAAAGAGAACATAGCTGTCGTAACCCTCTTGATCGGCTCAAGGCCAAACTCACTTGGGGGCTTCTTGATCGTATCCGAATCATAGCTTAACCCCTTTTGAGTCCGACATGGATCGTATTCGAATCAGGGTCGTTAAAAACCTCTCAAGGTCATTTGGGGGCTTCCTGTTCAAACATAGGTCGTATTCGAACCAAAGAGAACATAGCTGTCGGTACCCTCTTAACCGATGCAACGCCAAAGCCACTGGGGGCTATATGGTCGTATTCGAACCTTATCTTAACTCCTTTGGTCCGGTTTACTGATCGTATTCGAATCAAAAAAACCCCAACCTTTTGAATACAGAGTTAAAATTATGTTTATTATCTGTTGCTTGCCCTTTAGTTTTTGTTGTTTCAATATTACAAATAAGATAGCCTGGTTTTCTTCACCGGCTCAATTATTGGACAACACAGCCGCCCGGGTTATTCAAGCCGGTGGTTCAAGGATCCAAAGGTACGAGCTACTAAGATATGATGATCATTGAGTATTCAAGAAGTATTAACTTTTCATACATATTGAACTATCAAGTTCATCACCCGGATTATTTAAACCGATGATCTAAGGATCAACAAGGACAAGGTATGGTTCTTACTTATACGCGCTTACCTGCTGCGTTAACTCAAGAGTTAGTATTAAACCTTATCCTTTATTTATATTTGTCTCTGCTTTTTATTGAGGTAAATATATGGGCTGTAAATTAGGTGTTTAAGCCCGTTTGGTTCTAAACCGCCTTGCCAGTCTTTTCCCTGTATTCACAGGAACAGAGTTCAAACATTGCAGAGACAAACATTGAACAATGCATACATTTACATCTGAAACACAGATTCACATATAAGTATTTTATGCATGATGGCACAAGCAAACAGGTGGTGTTTTAACAGCTAAGCTATTACAAGGCTTTATAAGCCCATGAAGATGATCATTGTCCCTCCCTCGCCGGTTCACCATCTTGAGTCTGCTGGAAGTTGGGTTTTGACCAATCAAAGCCGTTCGGGTAAAAGGGGTTGTCAATCCCATTCGGGTAACGGCGCCAGAAATTGGCAAACGGATATGAGAGAGTTGTAAATACTGATAGATTGAACGCCAAATAAAATAAATTGCAGCAAGGTATTTTTTGTATTTTTGGTTTAGTAGATCTGAAAATAAAAGGCAAATAAAATAGATCGCGAAGGCAAATAATATTAGAAAGAGACCCGGGGGCCGTAGGTTTCACTAGTGGCTTCTCTCGAGAAAAATAGCAAACGGTGGGTAAACAAATTACTGTTGGGCAATTGATAGAACTTCAAATAATCATGACAATATCCAGGCAATGATCATTACATAGGCATCACGTCCAAGATTAGTAGACCGACTCCTGCCTGCATCTACTACTATTACTCCACACATCGACCACTATCCATCTTGCATCTAGTGTATTTAAGTTCATGGAGAAACAGAGTAATGCAATAAGAACGATGACATGATGTAGACAAGATCTATCTATGTAGAGATAGACCCCATCGTTTTATCCTTGGTAGCAATGATACATACGTGTCGGTTCCCCTTCTATCACTGGGATCAAGCACCATAAGATCGAACCCACTACAAAGCACATCTTCCCATTGCAAGATAAATAGATCAAGTTGGCCAAACAAAACCCAAATATCGAAGGAGAAATACGAGGCTATAAGCAATCATGCATAAAAGAGATCAAAGAAACTCAAATACTTTCATGGATATAAAAAGATAGATCTGATCATAAACTCAAAGTTCATTCCATCCCAACAAACACATCGCAAAAAGAGTTACATCATATGGATCTCCAAGAGACCATTGTATTGAGAATCAAACGAGAGAGAGGAAGCCATCTAGCTACTAACTATGGACCAAAGGTCTACAAAGAACTACTCACGCATCATCGGAGAGGCGCCAATGGAGGTGGTGAACCCCATCTATGATGGTGTCTAGATTGGATCTGGTGGTTCTGGACTCTGCGGCGGCTAGAATTGATTTTCATCGACTCCCCTAGGGTTTCTGGAATATTGGGGTATTTATAGAGCAAAGAGGCGGTCCGGGGGGCACCCGAGGTGGGCACAAACCACCAGGGCGCGCCTGGGCCTCCTGGCACGCCCTGGTGGGTTGTGCTCTCCTCGGAGCACCCCCAGGCGCAGCCTTGGCCCATTAGGTGTCTTCTGGTCCAAAAAGATTCTCCGTAAAGTTTCGTTACATTTGGACTCCGTTTGGTATTGATTTCCTGCGATGTAAAAAACATACAGAAAACAACAACTGGCACTTGGCACTATGTCAATAGGTTAGTACCAAAAAATGATATAAAATGACTATAAAATAATTAGAAAACATTCAAGATTGATAATATAACAGCATGGAACAATCAAAAATTATAGATACGTTGGAGACGTATCAATCACCAAAACATACATCAAGTAGATCACGTGAATATCCCATTGTCACCATAGATAAACACATGCAAGACATACATCAAGTGTTCTCATATCCTTAAAGACTCAATCCGATAAGATAACTTCAAAGGGAAAACTCAATCAATTACAATAAGGTAGAGGGGGAGAAACATCATAAGATCCAACTATAATAGCAAAGCTCGCGGTACATCGAGACCGTGCCAAATCAAGAACACGAGAGAGAGAGAGAGAGAGAGAGAGAGAGAGAGATCAAACACATAACTAGTGGTACATACCCTCAGCCCCGAGGGTGAACTACTCCCTCCTTGTCATGGAGAGCACCGGGATGATGAAGATGGCCACCGGTGATGATTTCCACCTCCGGCAAGGTGCCGGAACAGGGTCCCGATTGGTTTTTGGTGGCTACAGAGGCTTGCGGCGGCGGAACTCCCGATCTCGGTTCTGTTTTGGAGGTTTGGGGATATATAAGAGGTGTTGGCATCGAGAACAAGTCAGGGGAGTCCACGAGGGGCCCTAGGGGGTGGGGGCGCCATCCACCCTTGTGGAGGCCTCGGGACTCCTCTGGTGCATCTCCGGTACTCCGTGGGCTTCTTTTGGTCCAAAAACAATCGTCGTAAAGTTTCAGGTCAATTTGACTCTGTTTGATATTCCTTTCCTACGAAACTCGAAAACAAGGAAAAACAGAAACTGGCACTGGGCACTAGGTTAATAGGTTAGTCCCAAAAATCATATAAAATAGCATATAAATGCATATAAACATCCAAGATTGATAATATAATAGCATGGAACAATAAAAAATTATAGATACGTTGGAGACGTATCACACTACAGCTCCCACCACCAAGGTCGTCGCCCTAGCATCCAAGACCACGCCACACCGCCACCGCGGTAAACGGACGTCATCGACCAGTGAAGGGAAAAACGCTCCTTTGACCCCAAAACACCCCTAGGTAGGAAGATGGCCCAGACGGCTACAAGTAGGAAGGGGAAGGTCACCAATAGTCACCGACCTCGCCACAGCCATGGCATCGCACCACCAGGGACAAGGGCCGCCGTCACGACCCACATGGTATGTCCAGTTTCGGCAACGGCAAGGTTGGGAGGCCTCCTACCTTCCTCCCCGGGTCGCCCCTACTACCAGTCTACCATCGGCCGACCGCCAATGCACCCCACACTAAACCACCGTCACCACCGAAATCGGGGCAGCCATCGGCCGAGGCTCCAAGTACACAAGCAGAGGAGTGGGAGGTCCACCACCACTGCCACACTGCCACCCCCACACCATCAACCGACCGCCACGACAGGGGGCGGCCACTCGTAGCCAATGCCGCCCTCATCCTACATCATCCGGCGACCGGATATGGACGTGCCACCACCAAGCTTGTTGCAGATGCTGACCCCAACCAACATGCACGCATCACCAGCCATCGCCTATCACGCAACCATCACTAGTCGTTGCATCTCTACGCCGGTGCGTCACCGCGCAGCAACGCTCGACGCCTATCTATGCTCCCAAATCGGGCACCCTATCCCGCGCTAAGGGCGCCACCCATGGGGGCGCAAAAATCCCCTGTGCGATTGGCAAAGACCAGGCTTCGCCCAGCCTCACCCTCAAGCGACGGCGAGGGAGGGGAAGGAGAGGAGGGGGTCCCAGTGGCGACGGCTAGGGTTCCCGCTCGATCATACACGGGGCGACGCAAGGGGAGCGAGCCGTTCCATAGATGCATAGATACACAACACACATTACTCGAAAACAAAATAATCCATACCATTTGACCATCAGACATGGTTGCACAGAGGTGCATGCTACAAACAAGCTTTCCAATCCGTCATGCTTCTAAAATCTTGATATCTATCTCCTCCCTTAGCAACTCAGGTTGTTCACATGTCCAACATTGTTTACATCCAAATGTAGAGACGCAGTGATCTTCTCAACTTTGCCCCGAGGGGAAGCAAACTAACAATGGATGGAACATATGGCGCTATCTATCCATCATGATAGATCCTGCGCGTTTTAGGGTGCTATTGTGCATTGGTAGCACGATAACAACTGGAGGGGTGGGAACACCAGACACTAGATTCAAATATTTATGCACTCACATCTAACATGTTCTAAGTTATTAGTTAGAGTGTACCGTCTGGAACCGTTCCGTAGAGGCCACTTTAGTAGATCGCAAGGGAGGGGGGCGCAGGAGTGCCACATGTCGTTCACGTAGTGTGCTCCCGCGACGCAGCACGGGTGCACTCCATGAGATACCCGGGCAAGCGGATGGAGAACATGTGTGCTTTTTGCTGAAGCGTAGATACGCTTTGCCGCCAAGAACATGTGTGATCCCTCGCAATGAATCACAAAAAAGGGAGCACAGATGTGCTCCAAAAATATGGAGCACACGTGTGCTTCATCGCGAAGCGTAGGTGTGCTTTGGCGGATGGAGCATGAGTGTGCTCGAAAAAGGGGAAAGGTAAATCACATAGGTGCTCTGAATGTGGAGCACATACGTGCTTCAACCTAAAACATAGGTCTGCTTCGACCAGTGGATCAAAGGTGTGCCCTGAAAAGGAAAAATGATGAAGCATAGATGTGCTCCGCAGTCGAACACATGTGTACTCCATTGTGGAGTATGGGTGTGCTCTAGCAGGTGGAGCACGGGCGTGTCTGCATGCGAGCATAAAATGTGTGCTTTGTGGTGAAACCCGGCCTTGCTCCCTAGCAGAACACACCTATACTCCTTTTGGTGGATCACATCCCAACCCAAAAAGTGAAAAACAAAATAAGAATCAATGCGATTACATCTCCTTCCACGTTAAGACTAGCACCGGAGATCGACCTCAATAGACATTGCGCCTCTTGTCGTGCAAAATAGCGATGCGGGGTGACCCCATAAGGAGTAACTATGACGTGTTTAGTAGCCTGTATGAGGTCCAATCAGGCCCACATGATGCAGTTTTGGCTCATCTGTTTATGTGCCTTGCACGAAAATCATGGCTCGCACAATGTTTAAAGCACCTCCAGACCTGAGTGAGGACTTGAGTCAAATGTTTCCAGCGAGGCAGGCTCAAGCGATGCACGTGAGCTGATATGGGTGGGTATCGTAGTGCAGTTATATGCAAGCTCCCCAAGCCTGTACGTGAGTTTGCACATGTTCTGCTGTAATCTCCTCCATTAATCTCTTTCAGCTAACCCCTTTTAATATATACAATGGTGCTTCGATTCGAGATACGCTTGAAGGAAATATGCCCTAGAGGCAATAATAAAGTTATTATTTATTTCCTTATATCATGATAAATGTTTATTATTCATGCTAGAATTGTATTAACCGGAAACATAATACATGTGTGAATACATAGACCAATAGAGTGTCACTAGTATGCCTCTACTAGACTAGCTCGTTAATCAAAGATGGTTATGTTTCCTAACCATGAACAAAGAGTTGTTATTTGATTAACGAGGTCACATCATTAGTTGAATGATCTGATTGACATGACCCATTCCATTAGCTTAGCACCCGATCGTTTAGTATGTTGCTATTGCTTTCTTCATGACTTATACATGTTCCTATAACTATGAGATTATGCAACTCCCGTTTACCGGAGGAACACTTTGGGTACTACCAAACGTCACAACGTAACTGGGTGATTATAAAGGAGTACTACAGGTGTCTCCAATGGTAGATGTTGGGTTGGCGTATTTCGAGATTAGGGTTTGTCACTCCGATTGTCGGAGAGGTATCTCTGGGCCCTCTCGGTAATGCACATCACATAAGCCTTGCAAGCACTGCAACTAATATGTTAGTTGTGAGATGATGTATTACGGAACGAGTAAAGAGACTTGCCCGTAACGAGATTGAACTAGGTATTGGATACCGACGATCGAATCTCGGGCAAGTAACATACCGATGACAAAGGGAACAACGTATGTTGTTATGCGGTCTGACCGATAAAGATCTTCGTAGAATATGTAGGAGCCAATATGGGCATCCAGGTCCCGCTATTGGTTATTGACCGGAGACGTGTCTCGGTCATGTCTACATTGTTCTCGAACCGTAGGGTCCGCACGCTTAACGTTACGATGACAGTTATTATGAGTTTATGCATTTTGATGTACCGAAGGTTGTTCGGAGTCCTGGATGAGATCACGGACATGACGAGGAGTCTCGAAATGGTCGAGACGTAAAGATTGATATATTGGAAGCCTATGTTTGGACATAGGAAGTGTTCCGGGTGAAATCGGGATTTTACCGGAATACCGGGAGGGTTACCGGAACCCCCCGGGAGACTAATGGGCCTATTGGGCCTTAGTGGAAAAGAGAGAAGGGGCAGCCCACAGCCTAGCCGCGCCCCCCCCCCCTTCCCCAAGTCCTAGTAGGACTAGGAGAAGGGGCCGGCCCCCCTCTCTCTCCTTTCCCCCCCGGGAGTCCTAATAGGATTAGGATTGGAGGGGGGAGTCCTACTCCCGGTGGGAGTAGGACTCCCTCTGCGCCTCCCTCTCCCTGGCCGGCCGGCTCCCCCTCCTCCAACCTTTATATACGGGGGCAGGGGGCACCCCAAGACACACAAGTTGATCCTTGAGATCGTTCCTTAGCCGTGTGCGGTGCCCCCTGCCACCAAATTCCACCTCGATCATACCGTTACAGTGCTTAGGCGAAGCCCTGCGTCGATAGTACATCAAGATCGTCATCACGCCGTCGTGCTGACGGAACTCTTCCTCGACGCTTTGCTGGATCGGAGCCCGAGGAACGTCATCGAGCTGAACGTGTGCTAAGAACTCGGAGGTGCCGGAGTAACGGTGCTTGGATCGGTCGGATCGGGAAGAAGACGTACGACTACTTCCTCTACGTTGTGTGATCGCTTCCGCAGTCGGTCTGCGTTGGTACGTAGACAACACTCTCCCCTCTCGTTGCTATGCATCACCATGATCTTGCGTGTGCGTAGGAAAATTTTCGAAATTACTGCGTTCCCCAACAGTGGCATCCGAGCCTAGGTTTTATGGTTTGATGTTATTTGCACGAGTAGAACACAAGTGAGTTGTGGGCGATACAAGTCATACTGCCTACCAGCATGTCATACTTTGGTTCGGCGGTATTGTTGGGTGAGACGATCCGGACCAACCTTACGCGTACTCTTACGCGAGACCGGTTCCCTCGACGTGCTTTGCACACAGATGGCTTGCGGAAGACTGTCTCTCCAACTTTAGTTGAACCAAGTGTGACTACGCCCGGTCCTTGAGAAGGTTAAAACGGAGTCTATTTGACGAACTATCGTTGTGGTTTTGATGCGTAGGTGAGATGAGTTCTTACTTAAAGCCCGTAGCAGCCACGTAAAACTTGCAACAACAAAGTAGAGGACGTCTAACTTGTTTTTGCAGGGTATGTTGTGATGTGATATGGTCAAGGCATGATGCTGATTTTATTGTATGAGATGATCATGTTTTGTAACCGAGTTATCGGCAACTGGCAGGAGCCATATGGTTGTCGCTTTATTGTATGCAATGCAATCGCGATGTAATGCTTTACTTTATTACTAAACGGTAGTGATAGTCGTGGAAGCATAAGATTGGCGAGACGACAATGATGCTACGATGGAGATCAAGGTGTCGCGCCGGTGACGATGGTGATCATGACGGTGCTTCGGAGATGGAGATCACAAGCACAAGATGATGATGACCATATCATATCACTTATATTGATTGCATGTGATGTTTATCCCTTTTTTATGCATCTTATCTTGCTTTGATTGACGGTAGCATTATAAGATGATCTCTCACTAAAATTATCAAGAAGTGTTCTCCCTGAGTATGCACCGTTGCCAAAGTTCGTCGTGCCCAGACACCACGTGATGATCGGGTGTGATAAGCTCTACGTCCAAATACAACGGGTGCAAAACAGTTGCACACGCAGAATACTCAGGTTATACTTGACGAGCCAAGCATATACAGATATGGCCTCGGAACACGGAGACCGAAAGGTCGAGCGTGAATCATATAGTAGATATGATCAACATAACGATGTTCACCATTGAAAACTACTCCATCTCACGTGATGATCGGTTATGGTTTAGTTGATTTGGATCACGTGATCACTTAGAAGATTAGAGGGATGTCTATCTAAGTGGGAGTTCCTAAGTAATTTGATTAACTGAACTTAAACTTATCATGAACTTAGTACCTGATAGTATCTTGCTTGTTTATGTTGATTGTAGATAGATGGCTCGTGCTATTGTTCCGTTGAATTTTAATGCGTTCCTTGAGAAAGCAAAGTTGAAAGATGATGGTAGCAATTACACGGACTGGGTCCGTAACCTGAGGATTATCCTCATTGCTGCACAGAAGAATTACGTCCTGGAAGCACCGCTGGGTGACAGGCCTGCTGCTGGAGCAACGCCAGATGTTATGAACGTCTGGCAGAGCAAAGCTGATGACTACTCGATAGTTCAGTGTGCCATGCTTTACGGCTTAGAATCGGGACTTCAACGACGTTTTGAACGTCATGGAGCATATGAGATGTTCCAGGAGTTGAAGTTAATATTTCAAGCAAATGCCCGAATTGAGAGATATGAAGTCTCCAATAAGTTCTATAGCTGCAAGATGGAGGAGAACAGTTCTGTCAGTGAGCATATACTCAAAATGTCTGGGTATAATAATCACTTGATTCAGATGGGAGTTAATCTTCCAGATGATTGCGTCATTGACAGAATTCTCCAATCACTGCCACCAAGCTACAAGAGCTTCGTGATGAACTATAATATGCAAGGGATGAACAAGACTATTCCTGAGCTCTTCGCAATGCTGAAAGCTGCGGAGGTAGAAATCAAGAAGGAGCATCAAGTGTTGATGGTTAGCAAAACCACTAGTTTCAAGAAAAAGGGCAAAGGGAAGAAGAAGGGAAACTTCAAGAAGAACAGCAAGCAAGTTGCTGCTCAGGAGAAGAAACCCAAGTCTGGACCTAAGCCTGAAACTGAGTGCTTCTACTGCAAGCAGACTGGTCACTGGAAGCGGAACTGCCCCAAGTATTTGGCGGATAAGAAGGATGGCAAAGTGAGCAAAGGTATATGTGATATACATGTTATTGATGTGTACCTTACTAGAGCTCGCGGTAGCACCTGGGTATTTGATACTGGTTCTGTTGCTAATATTTGCAACTCGAAACAGGGACTACGGAATAAGCAGACGCTAGCAAAGGACGAGGTGACGATGCGCGTGGGAAACGGTTCCAAAGTCGATGTGATCGCGGTCGGCATGCTACCTCTACATCTACCTTCGGGATTAATATTAGACCTAAATAATTGTTATTTGGTGCCAGCGTTGAGCATGAACATTATATCTGGATCTTGTTTAATGCGAGACGGTTATTCATTTAAATCAGAGAATAATGGTTGTTCTATTTATATGAATAATATCTTTTATGGTCATGCACCTTTGAAGAGTGGTCTATTCTTGTTGAATCTCGAAGATAGTGATACACATATTCATAATGTAGAAGCCAAAAGATGCAAAGTTAATAATGATAGTGCAACTTATTTGTGGCACTGCCGTTTAGGTCATATCGGTGTAAAGCACATGAAGAAACTCCATACTGATGGGCTTTTGGAACCACTTGATTATGAATCACTTGGTACTTGCGAACCGTGCCTCATAGGCAAGATGACTAAAACACCGTTCTCCGGTACTATGGAGAGAGCAACATATTTATTAGAAATCATACATACCGATGTATGTGGTCCGATGAATATTGAGGCTCGTGGCGGATATCGTTATTTTCTCACCTTCACAGATGATTTAAGCAGATATGGGTATATCTACTTAATGAAACATAAGTCTGAAACATTTGAAAAGTTCAAAGAATTTCAGAGTGAGGTTGAAAATCATCGTAACAAGAAAATAAAGTTTCTACGATCTGATCGTGGAGGAGAATATTTGAGTTACGAGTTTGGTATACATTTGAAAAATTGTGGAATAGTTTCGCAACTCACGCCACCCGGAACACCACAACATAATGGTGTGTCCGAACGTCGTAATCGTACTTTACTAGATATGGTGCGATCTATGATGTCTCTTACTGATTTACCGCTATCATTTTGGGGTTATGCTTTAGAGACGGCCGCATTCACGTTAAACAGGGCACCATCAAAATTCGTTGAGACGACACCTTATGAACTATGGTTTGGCAAGAAACCAAAGTTGTCGTTTCTTAAAGTTTGGGGCTGCGATGCTTATGTGAAAAAGCTTCAACCTGATAAGCTCGAACCCAAATCGGAGAAGTGTGTCTTCATAGGATATCCAAAGGAAACTATTGGATACACCTTCTATCACAGATCCGAAGGCAAGACTTTTGTTGCTAAATTCGGAAACTTTCTAGAGAAGGAATTTCTCTCGAAAGAAGTGAGTGGGAGGAAAGTAGAACTTGACGAGGTAACTGTACCTGCTCCCTTATTGGAAAATAGTACATCACAGAAAACTGTTTCTGCGACACCTATACCAATCAGTGAGGAAGCTAATGATGATGATCATGAAGCTTCAGAACAAGATACTACTGAACCACGTAGATCAACCAGAGTGAGATCCGCACCAGAGTGGTACGGTAATCCAGTTCTGGAAGTCATGATGCTAGATCATGATGAACCTACGAACTATGAAGAAGCGATGGTGAGCCCAGATTCCGCAAAGTGGCTTGAGGCCATGAAATCTGAGATGGGATCCATGTATGAAACAAAGTATGGACTTTGGTTGACTTGCCCGATGATCGGCAAGCAATTGAGAATAAATGGATCTTCAAGAAGAAGACTGACGCTGACGGTAATATTACTGTCTATAAAGCTCGACTTGTCACGAAAGGTTTTCGACAAGTTCAAGGAGTTGACTACGATAAGACCTTCTCACCCGTAGCGATGCTTAAGTCCGTCAGAATTATGTTAGCAATTGCCGCATTTTATGATTATGAAATATGGCAGATGGATGTCAAAACTGCATTCCTGAATGGATTTCTGGAAGAAGAGTTGTACATGATACAACCAGAAGGTTTTGTCGATCCAAAGGGAGCTAACAAAGTATGCAAACTCCAGCGATCCATTTATGGACTGGTGCAAGCATCTCGGAGTTGGAATAAACGCTTTGATAGTGTGATCAAAGCATTTGGCTTTATACAGACTTTTGGAGAAGCCTGTATTTACAAGAAAGTGAGTGGGAGCTCTGTAGCATTTCTGATATTATATGTGGATGACATATTGCTGATTGGAAATGATATAGAATTTCTGGATAGCATAAAGGGATACTTGAATAAAAGTTTTTCGATGAAAGACCTCGGGGAAGCTGCTTACATATTAGGCATAAAGATCTATAGAGATAGATCAAAACGCTTAATTGGACTTTCACAAAGCACATACCTTGACAAGATTTTGAAGAAGTTCAAAATGGATCAAGCAAAGAAAGGGTTCTTGCCTGTGTTACAAGGTATGAAGTTGAGTAAGACTCAATGCCCGACCACTGCAGAAGATAGAGAGAAAATGAAAGATGTTCCCTATGCTTCAGCCATAGGCTCTATCATGTATGCAATGTTGTGTACCAGACCTGATGTGTGCCTTGCTATAAGTTTAGCAGGGAGGTACCAAAGTAATCCAGGAATGGATCACTGGACAGCGGTCAAGAACATCCTGAAATACCTGAAAAGGACAAAGGATATGTTTCTCGTATATGGAGGTGACAAAGAGCTCACCGTAAGAGGTTACGTTGATGCAAGCTTTGACACTGATCCGGACGATTCTAAATCGCAAACCGGATACGTGTTTACTTTAAACGGTGGAGCTGTCAGTTGGTGCAGTTCTAAACAAAGCGTCGTAGCGGGATCTACATGTGAAGCGGAGTACATAGCTGCTTCGGAAGCAGCGAACGAAGGAGTCTGGATGAAGGAGTTCATATCCGATCTAGGTGTCATACCTAGTGCATCGGGTCCAATGAAAATCTTCTGTGACAATACTGGTGCAATTGCCTTGGCAAAGGAATCCAGATTTCACAAAAGAACCAAACACATCAAGAGACGCTTCAACTCCATCCGGGATTTAGTCCAGGTGGGAGACATAGAGATTTGCAAGATACATACGGATCTGAATGTTGCAGACCCGTTGACTAAGCCTCTTCCACGAGCAAAACATGATCAGCACCAAGGCTCCATGGGTGTTAGAATCATTACAGTGTAATCTAGATTATTGACTCTAGTGCAAGTGGGAGACTGAAGGAAATATTCCCTAGAGGCAATAATAAAGTTATTATTTATTTCCTTATATCATGATAAATGTTTATTATTCATGCTAGAATTGTATTAACCGGAAACATAATACATGTGTGAATACATAGACCAACAGAGTGTCACTAGTATGCCTCTACTAGACTAGCTCGTTAATCAAAGATGGTTATGTTTCCTAACCATGAACAAAGAGTTGTTATTTGATTAACGAGGTCACATCATTAGTTGAATGATCTGATTGACATGACCCATTCCATTAGCTTAGCACCCGATCGTTTAGTATGTTGCTATTGCTTTCTTCATGACTTATACATGTTCCTATAACTATGAGATTATGCAACTCCCGTTTACCGGAGGAACACTTTGGGTACTACCAAACGTCACAACGTAACTGGGTGATTATAAAGGAGTACTACAGGTGTCTCCAATGGTAGATGTTGGGTTGGCGTATTTCGAGATTAGGGTTTGTCACTCCGATTGTCGGAGAGGTATCTCTGGGCCCTCTCGGTAATGCACATCACATAAGCCTTGCAAGCACTGCAACTAATATGTTAGTTGTGAGATGATGTATTACGGAACGAGTAAAGAGACTTGCCAGTAATGAGATTGAACTAGGTATTGGATACCGACGATCGAATCTCGGGCAAGTAACATACCGATGACAAAGGGAACAACGTATGTTGTTATGCGGTCTGACCGATAAAGATCTTCGTAGAATATGTAGGAGCCAATATGGGCATCCAGGTCCCGCTATTGGTTATTGACCGGAGACGTGTCTCGGTCATGTCTACATTGTTCTCGAACCGTAGGGTCCGCACGCTTAACGTTACGATGACAGTTATTATGAGTTTATGCATTTTGATGTACCGAAGGTTGTTCGGAGTCCTGGATGAGATCACGGACATGACGAGGAGTCTCGAAATGGTCGAGACGTAAAGATTGATATATTGGAAGCCTATGTTTGGACATAGGAAGTGTTCCGGGTGAAATCGGGATTTTACCGGAATACCGGGAGGGTTACCGGAACCCCCCGGGAGACTAATGGGCCTATTGGGCCTTAGTGGAAAAGAGAGAAGGGGCAGCCCACAGCCTAGCCGCGCCCCCCCCCCCCCCTTCCCCAAGTCCTAGTAGGACTAGGAGAAGGGGCCGGCCCCCCTCTCTCTCCTTTCCCCCCCGGGAGTCCTAATAGGATTAGGATTGGAGGGGGGAGTCCTACTCCCGGTGGGAGTAGGACTCCCTCTGCGCCTCCCTCTCCCTGGCCGGCCGGCTCCCCCTCCTCCAACCTTTATATACGGGGGCAGGGGGCACCCCAAGACACACAAGTTGATCCTTGAGATCGTTCCTTAGCCGTGTGCGGTGCCCCCTGCCACCAAATTCCACCTCGATCATACCGTTACAGTGCTTAGGCGAAGCCCTGCGTCGGTAGTACATCAAGATCGTCATCACGCCGTCGTGCTGACGGAACTCTTCCTCGACGCTTTGCTGGATCGGAGCCCGAGGAACGTCATCGAGCTGAACGTGTGCTAAGAACTCGGAGGTGCCGGAGTAACGGTGCTTGGATCGGTCGGATCGGGAGAAGACGTACGACTACTTCCTCTACGTTGTGTGATCGCTTCCGCAGTCGGTCTGCGTTGGTACGTAGACAACACTCTCCCCTCTCGTTGCTATGCATCACCATGATCTTGCGTGTGCGTAGGAAAATTTTCAAAATTACTGCGTTCCCCAACAACGCTCTGCATAAAAAGCATGCACATTGACATTGTGGTTTCATTCAGACGATCGGTTCCCAACTTCATGGACTATAAATCTTCAACTTCATGCTAAGGGTCTGTTTGGTTCCAATAAGTCACCTAATTTATAAGTCAGGTGACTTAAAACTAGTGACTTATAAGTCACGCCTGTTTAGTTGTCACCTGACTTGTAAGTCACCTGATCACACATTCCCATCTTATTTTTTATGTAAAGGTGATGGGACCATGTAAAAGGGGGTGACTTATAAGTTTTAAGTTGGGGTGGAGCAACTTATGACTTATAAGTTGGGGTGACTTATAAATTAGGTCTGTTTGATAAAATAAGCTATTTTTTCACTTTTCGATTTATAAGTTGGTGACTTATTTAAAACCAAATAGGGCCTAATGTTTGGAGGCTTTTTGGACGAATCCTATATACCTAAGAAGTCCATCCCCACTAACTATTTATCTAAGCATGGAAGCTATCGACCTCAGCATAGCTGCCAACTCAGCGAAAAAGAGAATTAATCTACTCCCTTCGTTCCAAAATAGATGACTCAACTTTATACTAAAGTCATTTATTTTGGAAGGGAGGAAGTACGTGCTAGGTCATCCTTTCGCTGCCGCAGCCCGCATGGTGAAAGAGTCGTTTGCCTTTCCTTGAACACACGGGCGTCAACAATGCCACGTGTGTTCAGTTAGGGCATCTACAATGCCAGCCGCCTGACCGGGCGCTTATGGAGGAAGAAAATTAATATTATTAAATGAAACAAAATCTAAGAGCCCTACTCTCCAACGGCAGGCGCTAATCTTGGGCGCTAATTCCACGGCAATTAAACATCCACGCGTCTCGGGCAGGGTAAAAAGGAAGGAAGCGCCCGGCGCACATCTTTGCGGATCCGGCTTGCCTGCTCCCTCGCCATGCTTTCATCCGTGCTCCCACTTCATTCTACGGCTGTCTTTTTCTCCTTTTTCTTTCTAATCTAATCATCTCCCCCTTGATTTTAAGGGGGTGGGGCCGGGCCTTATTTTGTTCCAATCAAATTATGCCACGTATGCGGGAGCACGGATGAGAGCACGCTGAGGGAGCAGGCAAGTCTCACCCCATCTTTGCGCCCCGCGGCGTCCAATGCCAGGATTTGATTGCCTTAACTGCCAATCGACCGGGAGATTGATAGGAAAGTAGTCCTGGCGTCTTGCTAAGCGCCTCGCATTGGACATGCCCTTATGACCAGTGTAAAAAATGAACCGTCTCCATTTCCAGGTATACTTAGGGCATCTACAATGGTAAACGCTTATCGGAGCGCTTAAACAGAAAAAATAATGAGAAAAAATATTCAAAATCCTGAAGCGTTATCCTGTGCAACGCTGGCGCTAACCATCGGCGCTAAAGGCGGGCTGAAAACAGCGCTTGTGTCTCATCTCCTGCGGAAAGAAGGGAAGCGCTCGCTGCCTTAGGGCATGTACAATGATGCTATCTTAGGAGTGCCACGTAGGATAAATGATGAGGTGGAGGAAAGAGAACTCATAAAAAAGGCTTATTTTCTCTTATTTAAAATAAGACAAGAGATGATCTCTTAGCACAATATGTCTCACCACATTTTTAAGAATTGCCAGTTATTGAAGATAAGGCTAAGAGATGACTCATTGTAGGCATTTTTCTTTGTTATCTTTAAATTACATGTAAAACTTAAGATAAGATTATCTTATCAACCATTGTACATGCCTTTATTTTGCGTCGCTGTGGCACCCGATGCCAGAAATCGACAAGGTAACCGCTGATCGAACAGGAATTTTTTTCTAGTGCCCTCCCCTAGCGCCTATCGTTGAAGATGCCCTTACGGTCCCCTTAATTACTCCCATCGATTGGTTTCTACCATTTCTGTACACCTTCCCCACTAAATGTCTTTCCATTATTTTGCAACTGACGGATCTCTGTTTCCCTATACATCTTCTCCCCGATGGCTCTCCTTTTAAGCAATTGCTTCATTCCCGTCTCCTACATCAAAGAGGGTGCTACCAGTATATGTCTTGAAGTTTTGCTAGATTTGGCCTCGAAATCATTTGATTGAGGGAGGAATTTGAAGCCAACGTGGTCATCGCCTGTCGCCTGCTGTTACTGCACTACCGCCCCTTCCGATTTGCAACCAACGTGCTTCTGGGATGCCCCCGACCGTTCTCCCCGAGGTCTCTTCGGACCGCATTCCCCTCGCCGTTGAAGACACCTCCTCCGGGCCCCGATTCCCCAGCACCCACTGATCGTGGCCTTCTTCTTTAGTTTCATTGTGTTGCGAGATATGCGTCATAGCATCATGTCTAAATTTTGCAACACCGCCTGCCCAACTGATCTGATTATTGAATGGCATGCGCCGGATGCAGTGGTGCTGACGCATGCGCGAGACACTGGAACGACTCGGCTTGCTCTGGATTCCAAGCTCCGACAAATCCAAGTGATGTTGCCTACATCCTCCCATTCTTGGATTGATGGTCTTAGATTGAACGGGTGGTCATTATTTTTGCGGGAAGAACTGGTCATCATTGCCGACCCGTATGTGCAGGCGTGGCCGGCTGGCCGTCTAATTTTGCATTACATTCAATATATTGTGAAATAAAAATATAACAAACAAAATAGTCCGTCCAAATAAATAGTATAGTTTTACAGGCCAAATAAAAAAAATGTTTCACATAGTTTTGCAAACGAATAAAAGAAAATACATCTATTGGTTGCCAACATGAGTCCACATATACTCAACCAAATCATTTTGCAGTTGCACGTGAGTTTTCCAATCACGCATGTCCTCATGAAACTGAGTGAACTGCTCAAATGTTGCTGATATTCCATGCTCAGGCACAACATTCTCACCCTGAAACTGAAAGCCTTGATCGTACAGACGTTTCGGGCGCTCGTCTTCTACAATCATATTGTGCATGATCACACAAGCAGTCATCACCTCCCATAGTTTCTGCGTGCTCTAAGTATTAGCAGGATACCGAACGATGCCCCATCGAGATTGCAAAACACCAAAGGCACGTTC
Organism: Triticum monococcum; assembly: GCA_034509565.1. Taxonomy (NCBI): domain Eukaryota; kingdom Viridiplantae; phylum Streptophyta; class Magnoliopsida; order Poales; family Poaceae; genus Triticum; species Triticum monococcum. The sequence continues at coordinate 501,611,044 of CM067841.1, forward strand.
GACATCCTTTCTAGCATTCTCTTGCTCTTGGGTAAATCTTTTCATTTTCTCTCTAACAGAGTTGGGTATTATTTGTACAATAGTGGTCCACTGAGGATAGATACCGTCACCCAAATAGTATCCTTGTCGTAGTTGTGGCCGTTGACAGTAAAGTTCACCGGCGGGTTGTTGCCTTCGGCAAGCCTAGCAAACACCAGCAAGCGTTGAAGCACGTTGATATCATTGTGTGATCCAGCCAATGCCAAAGAAAGAGTGCCAAATCCAGAGATCTTGAGACGCCACGGCCTCTCGTATGACAGTGCAGCCCTGACATGTCCCTTATACTGCCCTTGCCAAGCAGAAGGATGGTTCTTCCACTCCCAGTGCATACAGTCTATGCTGCCAAGCATCCTCGGGAAGCCCCTGCTAGCATTCATCGCCAACAAATGGGTTGTATATGCAGCTGTCGGCTCTCTCAAGTACTCATGGCCAAACACAGCAATCACAACCTTGCAGAACTTATACAGGGACTCTAGGCATGTAGACTCGCTCATACGGACGTACTCGTCAATGAGATCACCGGGCACTCCGTACGCAAGCATTCGGATGGCGGCAGTGCATTTTTGATAAGAGAAGAAACCAATCTTGCCGACGGCATCCTCTTTGCACTCGAAGTAGTCATCATAACCGACCACTCCCTCTCTAATACGGTTGAAAACATGCCTACTCATACGGAACCGGCAGCGGAATTTGTGATGTTTGAACAACGGGTTTGTTATATCAAATTAGTCCTTCCAGAGAAGGAAATGCCCACTCTCTCGGTTACGATTCAACGCCGGAAGGTGGTCCGGAATGGAGCCACGGAACAACGACCCCTGGTTGTTGAGGTGGTGATGGACCAACACGGCAGCCAATATCTCCTCCTCCTCGTCGGATGACGAATCGTCGGAGTCGCAAATGAAATTATGGAAAAAGAACTCGTCGGCAGAGTCCATTTTCGTACCTTGGCAAACTGACAAACAACTTGCGGGCGTCGAAGAAGGAGACGGCCGGCGAGGGGAGACGCGGCGCGCACAGACCAGCTAGCTGCCCTGCCGGCGTCCGACGAGCGTGCCGGTCGTATGTGGCGGGGCGGCAAGGCGTCTTCTTGGTCGCGGGCGGCTGTGCGGTGGGGGAAGCGGCGGCGGGAACTAGTCTGCTCCCCGGCGGCAAAACGGCGGCGGCGGGCGACTGAGGGCAGGGGCGGCGTTGCTGGGCAGATGTGGAGGCGGCGGCAGCTGGAAGAGTCGCCGCAAAAATGGGCGGCGACATCGGTGACAGAGGAGGCAGGGGCGAGGGTTGCTTATTGGCCGGGAGAAGGGAAACCAATGTGCCACAGACCAGCGAGCCCGGCGACAGGAGTAGGCGAACGCGCGTGTCCGTCGCGTGTCTGCACCGACGCAAATCAGCCTCAAAAATGGGTAGAGAATGAATCACCCGCGGACGAAAAAACGGACTCGCGTCTATTTAAATCGGCGTGTTGGGCCGGCTTTTCTATCTGCACCGATCCAAACAAACGGCCGCGGACGAAATGGATCGTCCATTGAAGTTGCTCTAATCGATGAACGAGAGGGTGCCACGGTGCCTCCAGGATACGCTCGGCGGCCGATGTTGTGTTACGGCCTGTGGTGTCTCCTTTATAAACAATCACATCTTTCTCACTGCTACATCATGAACAAGTCCCCGATGGTTTGACGGCGCCGAGAAAATTGCCTTATATCAGGTAGCTAACCCCTCGATCTACAATTAAATCTCCTCATTAAACTCACCCTGTCGTTGGTTTCACTTCCAGAATGGTCTAACTCTTTTCCTATATCAGAACAACAAAGCATACGTTATTATTGTGTATGGATTTAACTTACTGGAAACTGTAATCTTCTTATCACTAATGAAAAAGATATAAGCTCACTGCTCACTCTACCTCTCCTATCATATAGCCATACCTTCGTATTTTCTTATCCGGTGGTTACAAATTGGCTATAAGAATTTTAATATTTGCGTGCAGGTGAATAAATACCTCTTTTGAAGTTACTCCTTCCTTATCGGTTTATAAGGCTCATTTCTGAAATCTCATCAACTAAGGGAAATGTTTATTGCTTGGGATGAATTGAGCTGGTTTAGAAAGTGCCCAATAAGCCCTTTGCTTTTTCTTCGCGAGAACTGTGCGCGCCGTAGTATTAATTCTCAGCCGTTCGACTCCCGACGCGCGCGTGCACTATGCTTCGAGTCGTTTTAAAGAAGTGTGTGGTGCATGCATGCAGGCATGCAGCCAGGGAGAGAAAAGGAGTGACGGCCATTTCTCTTCGTACGAGAACAACAATCAGCGAATTAATTACGTACGTAGGGATCGAAACGATCGCAGCGCTTCGACCGAGCATACCACGAATTGAGCCTTATATTACGGAAATCTGGCGATTTTGAAATAAGCCTTATAAACTGATAAGGAGGGAGTACTACAAGCCAATTACAATGCTAACGTGAATACTGAGGATGGGAATTCCATGACAAGGCCACATCTTTGCAAGTTTGCACTAAAGTGTATTCGTTGAACATAAATATCAATATTTCATTGGATATTTAATTACCATTTTTATTTTTATTTGATTATTCTTTTTGTTGGAACTGCTTATGGAAGGCAAAAAGTTCCACAGCAACGCGCGGGATATCATCTAGTATTGAAAAATCTTCACACCAGATTGCCCGTTTGAAATCCTCACCATTAGCTTCATGTTGATATTTCACATGACTTTTGTGTTGCTCATTTTCTATTTCGGTGAGTAGATTTACATCTCATTAGTGAACTTGTGTGGTATGTTTTAATGACACTCCTTAATCTCCTTCATCTAGTCCCTTGTAATCTACACTACGGTACTTTGATTCGAGATAAGTTGTACATGAAAAAGATACACATCAACATTCTAGTTTCATTCAGACATCGATTTTTAGATTCGTTGACTGTAAATGTTCAAGTCGTGTTCATGTTTGGAGTTATTATGGATTAATTTTGTTAAGCTCATCACGCACGGTCGACCTTTTGAAATTTCCTTTGACCAATAGCTTCATCCCACTGTTTCACATGACTTCCGTGTTGTACGTTTTCTATTTCAGCGGTCATAGATGAGTATATGTGTATCTTTCTATTATACTATACTAGCATATATGCCCGTGCGTTGCAACGGGGAAATAATTGTTTTTGCAACAAGCGGCGGAAAATATAATTGACGTGTTCATAAAAAACGATCTCCACGGCGGTGGACGACAGAGCGAGAAGCCGCTGTCTTCCCACAGGTCATGTTTGGCCCGCGAGATCTTAATAGTGGTGGGACTAGTCAACGCGGCGGCGACCACCCAACTTGTACCTTTTTTTTTCCTCCGGGTCGACCTCCTTCTCGGAGTTGTGGTTCCGTATTCATTTGGTTGCTGGGCGGCAGGCGACCTTCGAGGCACGGTTACTTCGACCACTTTCTCCTACGACAACGTAACCGGATAGATTACTAATTGCAGCGCATAAATTATGTTTTATTAGCATAACCAGCGCATAACCAGACATGAATGTCCCATCATTATCAGGGTTTATTCTTTTCAACTATTTTTGCGCTCATGTGTTCATAAATTTTATTATTAGAGCAAAATCAGCAAATTCTCTTTATTAGCACGTGCCCACAATTTTTTCCCATTATAGCCAACCAGCATATTGTCTTTTATTGGCACGTGCAAGTTATCTCTAGCAATAATTTGTGGAGTCCCTCGTTCTGCTTATAATTCTCTGAACAACCTCCTTATTCTCACATAACCTCCTTATTTCCAGACAACTTATGGACATATAAAAACTGATGTTACTTAGTATAAAATTTCAAGATGAGACTGTTTCTATAGTAATTGCAAGCTAGCTGAGTTGGTTTTATCCATGGACACAACAGGGAAGGTCCACAGTTCAATCCCCTCACGCCCTCCTTTTTTGCTACTCGTCCGTCCGACAGAAAAAGAAATGTATGGTAGGTCCAGTTTGGCCCATCTGGAGGATAACCGAAAAAATTGGGGAGCTACGTGTGGAATGGACGAAACAAAATCTATAAACATATTTTTTTTACTTTTCTTAGGGCAGATGTGTGGGAGCTACTATATGATGCTAGTTGCGTCAAATAGAGCGTGTGACGCATAACAGTTCGCGTCTAGGCCAATAACCTGTATTTGCAAGGCACGAGTTATAATCCAAAAAAGGATGTGTGGAATACTGAAACACATGACCTTAAAGACCGGACCCTGCTAGCCATGGCAACAAACGCCTACTACTAACCAGTGGCCAACATGAATATTTAAGAACATAGTGCAACGTCGGATATAAAATACTTTTTTAAAATATAAATTGCCGAATATTCTTCGAAACATGAACATTTTATTAAATTACAAACAATGTAAAAATAAAATTCTCAACTATTTTGAATTGCGAAATAAGGTAAAAATTAAAATATTAGACGGAAAAACAAAACGGGCCGGGCCAGTCTTGGACGCCATGTGCGAACTTAAACTATCTACTGTCCAAGGCGAGAAATAGGCTTTTTAAAGCTACATGGGCAGGCAAATAAGTGGGCTGGCTTTACTGGGCCACATCATGTGCGGGCCGAGTACGAAATTCGTGATTGCTAAAAATACAGATGGAGGCACAAAAATTTAGTACCACCTTGGATAGAAAAATAAATTTTGACGGTGAACGGATGAAAAATTTGACGAAACGTACCTTGCTTTATTAGTGTGTCTATATATATATATATATATATATATATATATATATATATATATATATATATATATATATATATATTCCATTCATTTTAGAAAAAGCATGCTTTTTTTGAAATAACATCATTTTTTGAACACAAAAACCTTTTATGAAAACCCAAACATTTTCTTTAATTTGTGACCGGCTTTTGAAAACCTAACATGATTTCAACATTCATAACAAAATATGTTCTTAAACTCATACATTATTCTGAATTTGTGAACTTTTACTAAAATAAGAAAATATTTCATTTTTCAAATATTTTTAAAATACATTTTTTAAATCACAAACAATTTTGGAATATTTCTTAGTTAGAAAAAAACGGAACAAGAAAATGAATTAATGTTCCAAATATTTTTGAAAACGCGAACACAATATTGTAATTCAAATATTTTTCGAAAATTTTAGAAAAAATAAAATTCTCAACTATTTTGAATTGCGAAATAAGGTAAAAATAAAAAAATTAGACGAAAAAACAAAACAACCGGGCCAGTCTTGGATGCCACGTGCGAATTTAAACTATCTACTGCCGAAGGCGAGAAATAGGCTTTTTAAAGCTACATGGGCAGGCAAATAAGTGTGCTGGCTTTACTGGGCCACATCATGTGCGGGCCGAGTACGAAATTCGTGATTGCTAAAAATACAGATGGAGACACAAAAATTTAGTACCACCTCGGATAGAAAATTAAATTTTGACGGTGAACGGATGAAAAAATCGACGAAACGTACCTTACTTTATTAGTAGGTATAGACTAAAGTGTTCATCTGATGTTTTAGACGAAATTCAAAATGGCTTTTTTCTGTTCTCACTTATCATCATCAATCTTGTCGCATGAATGACATGTCGTGTGTGACACCACTGCCTGCGTTGTTCTTCTCGGTCTCCTCACCCGCGGCCTACTACACTGACGCAGCCATTACGTGCGCATTGCATTTCTCCTCCCTGTCCTCTGCCTCAGCGCCTCCTCCTCGTCTCTACTTGCAAACTTCCCTTGCGTCGTTGTTGCTAGCAAATGGTTCATCGCGCCACCGATGGGATCGCTCGCCCGCGCTCTGTGCTTGTCGCATGGGGCGCAGCACGACGGCCACCGTCTACCTCTGTCGACGGGGCACTCTATTGTAACTCGGTGCGTCATGTTTTTGTCTACTCTTAATTGGGTCCATTGTATGCAACCAAACTTTTTTTTTTGAAAAATAACTGAGACTTTATTCATTAGAGATAAGAAGTACATCATTTGTGCGGATCATTACAATCTCATTTAAGGGTTTGTCAAACCAATCAGAAGTCAAAGAAAATCTAGCTAATCTGGCAAGCTCATGAGCTACTTTATTTCCTTCTCTATTACAATGTTCGAATATAGTAGTAACGAAATCACACGTGTAATGAAAACAATCGTCGAAAATTGCCGCCACCGCACCTGCCGATTGTCCTCCATCCTACATAGTTTCAATCACCTTCAGGTTATCCGAGTTAATAATGAGGCGATTACATCCCGCCCTTTGCGCTAGTGATAGACCAAAGTTCAGAGCTAAGGCTTCCGCCATCAACACATCCGCGCAAATAGTCAATCTTCCCATTTTCTCCCACAATGAATCCGCCTCTGTCGTCTCTCAGGACCGCCCCTATCGTGCCCCTAAGCAGGTCGTGGTCAAAAGAAGCATCGGCGTTAAGTTTCGCAAAACCTCTTGGGGGACACAACCACCCCTTTTTATAGAGGCCTTGGGGGATAAAACATTTACGAAGTTTGTGGTAAGGGCTAAAACCCCCATTGAAATCTGAATTGCATTTTGCATTTTCTCCTTGTACATCGATTTTCGTCTTTCCCACCATAGATACCATGTTGAGACATCAATCATCTCATGCACATTATTGTAGCCCATTAACCACAATTCTTGTCTTGAAGAAGTAGTAGATATTCCAACACTGCCTCTTCAACATGGTCAACTTCGCAAGCTTTATCAATAATGCCATCCAACCCCAGACTTTTCCAAACTCCCTTTGCTTTACTGCACCGAAAAAGCATATGCCTTGTATCCTCTAAACCCTCGGAGCAAGTAGGGCAAATGGGCGAGACCTTCATATGTTTGTTAGCGAGTGTAATCCGCCATGGTAGTGTTCCATGAAGCGTACGCCATATAATTTTTTTAACTTTTGCCGGACAAGCTAAGTTCCTTACTCCAAATGGGGTTAACTGTGGTCCGCCCCATTCCATTAGAGTGTCTTAATTTGCTGCCATACTGGTGATCCCACTCGACAGAGTAAGCTGACCGAACCGAGAACATACCATTTTTCGTATAACTCTAAGCAATGAAATCTGGCATATCATGTTGCGAGAGTGGAATTGAAAGAATCCGTTGTACATCGAGGGGTCACATAGTTTGTCTAATCCGATGTTCATCCCTATTATTGGAAACAGGATCAATGAGGTCACCTACCTTAGTTAACAGTTGTCCCGTCTTAGATGTTACAACTTTCCTAGGGAGCAACTAGTTAACGAGCGCTTCTTCGCAAGCATCGCAACGATCAGCGTCACTTGGCGCGCTCTCAGCTATTCGCCACGTGTCGCGCTCTGGACGCTCCCTTCGGATTTTGTTTTTTTATTTTTCCGCACGGGTTTTCGGCTTTTTAAACGGTTTTTTTCGGGGTTTTTCGACGTTTTGGTTTTCCCCCGGTCTTTCTTAGCTTTTTGATCAAAAAAATTTCGAATTTTGTTTTGCGCGAAAAAACGCGTTTTCTTTTTTTCCCTTCGTGAAAGTCACGGTTTTTCTTCCGCGAGAGGCACGGTTGTGCTTTAGCGAGAGTCACGGCCGTGCCTTTCGGAAACGAAAAAAACGCGTTTTCTGTTTTTTTTCTTTCGCGAGAGTCACGGTTTTGCTTCCGCGAGAGGCACGGTTGTGCTTTCGCGAGAGTCACGGCCGTGCCTCTCGGAAAGGGAAAAACAAAACGCGTTTTCTGTTTTTTTTTCTTTCTTTCGTGAGAGTCACGGTTTTGCTTCCGCGAGAGGCACGGTTGTGCTTACGCGAAAGTCACGGCCGTGCCTCTCGAAAAGGGAAAAAATACGCGTTTTCTATTTTTTTTGTTTCGTGAGAGTTACGGTTTTGCTTTCGCGAGAGTCACGGCCGTGCCTCTCGGAAATGGAAAAAAACACGTTTTCTGTTTTTTTCCTTCCACGAAAGTCATGGTTTTGCTTCCACGAAAGGTACGGTTGTGATTTCGCGAGAGGTACGGGCGTGCCTCTTTCGGAAAGGGAAAAAACCGTGCTCCCGGTTCGGTTTTTTCATCTGATTTTTTTCGTGATTTTTTTTGTTAAAATCTATCAACATGAGATCTAGTTTTGAAAATCTCGACGCGAGGAATCCAACGATGAAAACGGTTCAAGAATAAAACGTTTTGAATAAACAAATTTACGAAAAAAGAGAAAACTTCCCGGTTGCAACAAGTGGCGCGCTGCATGTGCGCCACTTGTCGCGACCAGGGAAAGTGGAGTGTTCCTTGCAACGAGTACTCCTTAATTAGTTATTTCGACTTTCCTAATGGCACAACTTAGGATCCATACGTCTTACCAAATTTTGATGTTTTGTCAATTTCACACTCGCCAAATATAACCACGTTTCAGGAAGTTTGTGCCTGCCATAAGCTTTACCAGGTAAAAGAAGATCCTTTCCTTATCTTGGAATTCAACAATCACCATCGGGGTAATGCATTGACCCAGCTCAATGCAGACCATCAAACGTCAGGGAAAAAAAATGCTCTCCTAATGTAGCCAATCTATATGCAACCTACCAAACTATGTGTAGAATATGGTTTTTATCCTGTATTTATTCAGCCAGGCCCAACTGAGTCGCAGCTTACCAAAAGCGAACCTGGTTAGTGATTTGGATTTCAAATGTAAATCGGCCTAGCCCAGAAAGAGTCGCCAGACTACAGAACAGCTAGCCCAGAAACCCGGCCCACGTGCGTTACCTCTGCGGCGTGCCGTCATGTGCTCGACCGACCTTGTCTCAAAAAACAACAAAAATGTGCTCGACCGACCACTCCGCCCACGCACTCACGCCCCACGCTCCGCGTGGCCAAAAGCAAAAAAAAAAACCTAAAAAAAAATCTCAATAGATAAAGGCACCCGGACGCGCAAATAGAGCATCGCCCCAGGGACCTGCACGCATAAACGCCGTGCCGTGTTTCTGGGGATCGGCATCGCACGCACGCACCTGGCACCTCCCTCCCCGAATCCATCCATCCCACCGCTCTTTTAGCAGCTGCCCCCGTTGCTTGCGTCCAACTCAACCCCACTCCTCCGCCTCCCCCCCTCTCCCATCTGCTGCCGCTGCTCTGCTCTGCTCTGCTCTGCTCGCCCCTACCCGCGATCGCCGCGGCCAGCCCGCCATGGACGAGGAGTACGACGTGATCGTGCTGGGCACGGGGCTCAAGGAGTGCATCCTCAGCGGCCTCCTCTCCGTCGACGGCCTCAAGGTGAAGCCCGCCTCCTCCCCCCTACCGATCGATCTGTGCCTTTCCCCGTTCCAGCTGCCTGCCGTGACGCCGCTCAGTCAGCTCCCGTGCGCGTGTTTTCCGACGGAGCCCGCGCGCTCGGCGCGCGGGCGGGGTGGTTGCTGCTGCTTCCAGGTAGTAGATCGGGCGATGGTAGTGGCGCCCGGCTTGATCCGGACCTGATTTCAGCAGATGGTCGATTGTTTTCGCTGCCACGCAGTGTCCCTCTGTTGTTCGTGGTAGGAACTGTTGCGAAACTTGGCCGGTCGTTCGACTTGGGGGAGGCAGCCTGTAGTGATGTGGAGGTGGGGACGCTGGGGCGTGGCTGAATCGGAAGGTAAACTGCAGTGACGGCATCTCGCTCAGTTTATGCTAGTAGATGTGATCCATGCTTGTAAGGCGCCGGTATGAGTTTTGCAACGCTGGGGCACAGCAGTTAGGGAGGAAAAAGGTAGGGCGTGGTTTGAGTTGTTGTGGCATGACATGCTTACCCATTTTGGAAGCATGATCTTTTATGGTGTATTAATTGGGTGAGATGCTGCTGATCCAAAAGTGGTGGGATGCTCGATACATGTTGTAGTCTGAAGGGGTGCAAAAATGGCGATATTGCTAAATGTGTTCTAAGGATCCTCCTTTGCTTTTTTTTTGCAGGTTTTGCACATGGATAGAAATGACTACTATGGAGGAGATTCCACCTCCCTCAACTTGAACCAGGCAAGCAGCTATATGTCTCTATTGAGTGGTTTAAGTTAAGATTGCAACTACCTAGAATGAGGTTATAATTGTATCAATGGGTACTTCTTGAAAATATATGTATATAAACAAAAGTTACTCTGTTTGTTTTCTTAGTTGATATGATTGATTTAGTCTTGTAGTTGTTTTTAGTTATACCTCTTTAATGTTTGTATATGTTGTCGACAGCTCTGGAAGAAGTTCAGGGGGGAAGAAAAACCACCGGCACATTTAGGTGCGAGCAGAGACTACAATGTAGACATGGTTCCAAAGGTGTGACATGCCCCTTTTGATTAAATCCATCTTTCTGTATGCAGCAAATATTAACTGAGTATACAATAAATGTACTCTTTTCATTGCAAAAATATTTACTAACTTATTTGTGGCAGTCAAGTGATTTAGCAATAAGGAAAACAGTTGGTGTATGATCAGTAAAATAGTCTTTCAAACATGGTTACTGGAGTTGTGTAACACCCTTTGAAACCTGTCGGTTGGAAATAGATGACAATCAGTAAGGATTTGGTGTCCGATTCGTAGATGGGTGCCAAACTGTCAAACCAATGAAATCAAGATAAATTAGTAGATGGGAGGATATGATTTCTTCCAGCTGCCATCCGCCACTAATACCGTTCTTAGGAGCAGTGACAGGGAGGATGGGGCTGTGGCCTGTAGCCTGCAGCCTTGAGACATTGACCACCTGGATCTGGTGAGGATGGAGGGTTGGAGACTTTCTTTAACCATATTGTCTTTTAGATGGAAAGGCGGCGCTGGTACAGCAGAGCGCTAGGGAGATAGGTTACGGTACTATGTTTCTTTAGAAGGTTCCATCGCTACCTTAGGGTTCACTTCCTAACTAGTTTGTCCGCGAATGGGGATGTTCTCTAGTAAAACCTTTGTGCCTAAATATCTGGTTTGCGTATCCCATCTCCATCTTTGTCCGCGAATCAGAAATGTACACCTATTAGGGAACCCAACTTTTGTAAGTGGCAAACCCATTGATCCGTGAATCTGGTAACCATGGTTCTAAAAGCAGATTGGGGAGTGATGTGTGGGCCTGATGGAGTTATTTTAGCAGATAGAGCATGCAACCTTGTCTAAATTGAATTGGTCCGTGCTAAATTTAGCATCATACTAGTAGGCGCCAAACTGTCAATGGCTTTGCAACTCCTTCAAGAGGCTTGTGGCCAAGAAGTACTAAACATTTTTCAATGTTTCCTTGCATTTTTTTGCTTCATTTTAATGCGGCTCCTTTGTATACAGTTTTGACCAATAACCGCTCAACTCTCTTCCTATGTTGGAACCCTTGTCATGACTCCACAATCCTGATAGTGTTTCCCATTACTTGTATTTTACTCCCTCCGTAAACTAATATAAGAGCGTTTAGAATATTAAAATAGTGATCCAAGCGCTCTTATATTAGTTTACAGAGGGAGTACTATTTTTATTTTTATTTCTTTTCATAGAAACTTGTGGTTTTATTAACAATAAACAGATGCTTGGTTCAGATTATGAAATGCTATAAACCTACAGGCTACATGTAATATGTTGAGATTGTAAACACTTGATAAAAATAGTATTTCTCTTTCTATCTCTGACCAGTTTATGATGGCGAACGGAACTTTGGTTCGTACTCTCATTCACACTGATGTGACGAAGTATCTGTCTTTCAAAGCTGTTGATGGAAGCTTTGTCTTCAGCAAAGGGAAGGTATTGCTTTAGCTTACACGCATACCTCCTGTCCTGTATGGATGGCACCTTTGTTGGACTCGTCATAAGCCATTCTTTGATCTCATGATTCTAAACACCACTATTCAAATTGGTCACCTACCTTCTGTTGTTGTGTTGCATTTGCATCAGATTCACAAGGTTCCTGCCACTGACATGGAGGCTCTAAAATCCCCTTTAATGGGCATATTTGAGAAACGTAGAGCAAGGAACTTCTTCATTTATGTCCAAGATTACAATGATGCTGATCCAAGAACACATCAAGGATTGGACCTTACAAGGATGACAACTAGAGAATTGATCGCGTAAGTATCTCATCTGTTATGTCATCAATGGTATATCAGATTTTTTTTGGGTAAAAAGGACTATATAAGGTAGTTGCTTATTCTGTTTAGTGGCTGAAATGTACAAAAACTAGTTCTGTCCGCCTCATTGTTAGGAAAGAATACATGCTTGTTCTAATTGCACATGCATCTTCTGCATTACCTTGATTTTTATTGTTTTTTTTTTCAGAAGTAGGGATTGGTTTAATAATTTACTCTCTTTTGAGAAAACAGTAGAGTTGCAGGACATTTGATTTCAGTATCATGTACTGATCTGCACTTACCATTAAAAGTGGAAGGATATCCCTTGTTACTTCCTGCACTACAAGTAATCTTATTTGTTATTTGTTATTTGTTTCCAGGAAACACGGATTGAGTGATGATACTATAGATTTCATTGGCCATGCGCTTGCTCTTCACAGGGACGATCGCTACCTAAGCGAGCCAGCAATTGATACTGTTAAAAGAATGAAAGTATGCCCTGGCTATTTTTTTTAGTTTTTTTCTGTTCTTAAGAAGATAGAAGGTTTCTGGCTTGTTAACATCAATATAGTTTCTATGATCTGCCACCCTTGTATATTTGTTCTTTGGTGATATTTGTGCTATTTAATTGTGTTTTATCAATGGAGCATAATGAAACTTTGCTGCTTGCTGCTAGCTCTATTCTGAGTCTCTTGCACGGTTCCAAGGAGGCTCACCTTATATTTACCCATTGTATGGGTTGGGTGAGCTGCCACAGGTCAGTTGTTTTTCGATTACTTGAGCTAATATATTTTCTACTGCATGTTTGCCTTTAAGATGCTTATATGCTAAAGTGCTTTCTTACTGTTCAGGCTTTTGCACGTCTAAGTGCTGTTTATGGTGGCACTTATATGTTAAATAAGCCAGAGTGCAAGGTTGGTCTTACCGCATCTATGCTAATCATTTATGCCATTGTGTGTGAATTCTTTTACCCAATACTCTATTGTAGGTTGAATTTGATATGGAGGGGAAAGTGTGTGGTGTTACATCAGAAGGTGAAACTGCCAAGTGCAAGAAGGTTGTCTGTGATCCCTCTTACTTGGCCAACAAGGTATATATCGCTGTTTTCAATTGATGCTATACTTTTGTTTGGACATGTTTGTACCAAATTCACTGAAATTCTCATGGTCCATCTGAACTTACTTAAGTTTTGAACCTTCACGGTTTGGTCTCCTGTAATTCTTATTGTCTGCATACTGTTTTGCTACACACTAGCATTGTCCCATGATGTTTACTCTGTGAACAGGTAAGGAAGATTGGAAAAGTTGCACGAGCAATTGCTATTATGAGCCACCCAATTCCAAATGCAAATGATTCCCACTCGATTCAGATTATTTTACCACAAAAGCAACTTGGGCGCAAGTCAGACATGTGAGGGCTCACTTTCTGTCTCAGTTCTCAAATAATTATCGCCGGATAAATTTCTAAATTCAGTTTCTCCATTGCTTCTTTGTGACATGCATGCTGGTATATATATTGTAGGTATGTCTTCTGTTGCTCGTACACCCACAATGTCGCACCAAAAGGGAAGTTCATTGCATTTGTGTCTGCAGAAGCAGAGACTGATAACCCACAGTCCGAACTAAAGCCTGGAATCGATCTACTTGGTCCAGTAGATGAATTGTTTTTTGATATGTATGACAGATATGAACCCGTCAATGAACCTTCTCTTGATAATTGCTTTGTCTCATCGGTAAGTTTTGCTTTATATATATACAGTGTTGGTCTCATATTGTAGATGTTCATGGCAGTTTTTTCTTTCTTTCCCTCTTTGCAGAGTTATGATGCCACTACTCACTTTGAGACAACTGTGACAGATGTTCTTAATATGTACACACTGATTACTGGAAAGGTAAGCTTGAGATTCACTCCTTTTACCTTTGCAATGCTGGTGGGCGATTATTAGTTTCTGTTGATGTGGGGTAAACTCTGAGAATTCACAATTTGTTCCCGAGGACTGCTGTCTATATTTTATTCACTAGTGATTCTCTATTGGCTTTTTTTTCTGTAGAATTTGGACCTATATATATCTAGCTCTTGTATCGGCAATTTTGGTACCTAATAAATTTCACATTTTTGTGGCTGAAAGCTGTTTTGGCATAACTCTCTGGTCTTCTTGCAGACTGTTGATCTTAGCGTTGATCTCAGTGCTGCCAGCGCTGCAGAAGAGTACTAGATCTCATCAAAACAAGCATTTTCTTCAAGACTATACTAAATGGAGGAACACCACCGGAATCCTACTGCAGGATGGTCATGTGTGACATGAGCTGCATACTGCGTAGGGGGTTCAGGTCCACGCCTGCCAGCAGCACTATGCGAAATTATTATCTGTGGAATGGTGCTGGTTTCCTTCGTTAACTTCCATATTGATCCACTGGGTTGTAAACGTTATTCTATCGTAACGATGGCTTTAGCATGTTCGTGTTCGTCTTGTTGATGTATTCTACAGTTATATATATTGGTGTCTTGGATGTATTTTCGTTCCGAGTAAGGTCAATGTGGTTTATTTTCTTTCGTTCAAGAAAGTAAGCATGCAGATGGTTTTGAAATGTTACATGAGAAACAGAGAAAGTGGGTTTGAAGTTTGAACCAAAGAAAGTATCAAAATTTAGAGATTGTTTGATTTATTTGCAACAATTGTCGATCTTCTACATAAAAATTGGTAACAAGGAATATTGCACTCACTTGGGCAACAAGGCTGCTGTAGAAATAGTTAAGGATATCTTTGTGCAGTCTGGCAAAAATCATCTTATTTGGAAATGTGTGTTTCCTTGCAATGGAAGTGTGTTGTACTAACTCTGATGATGATCTAAACGGTCTTAATATTTATTTACAAGGGAGTATATGTTTGCTGTGTTTCACACATCTGGTTTTTGTTGTTGCTGCACATGTTTTGCTAGTCTTTGGATAAGTTGATTTTGTGTTGCATACATCTAGCATTTTTGTTGTGTAAGCTTAGAGATTTTGCACGCATCAATTAGAATTTAGTTCTATTTACTCACAATCCGTTGCATGAGTTAAAGATTTTTTTGTGTGTGGTGAGTCAATAACATCATTTCTTTACAAATTTGTATACTTTTGTTGTGTAGTGAGTCAATAACACCATTGTTTTTACGAACTTGTTGCATGAGATAATATGGAATATATCTAGTGGTTTGGAGGTTTAGTTGCCTTATCGACGCTATAATTTGCTGCCCAAGTTTTTGTTTGCTTATCGTATGTCTCATTCTATCATCCTTTTAGTTTGTTGCCCAAATTTTTGTTTGTCTTATTTTATGTCTCATTTCTATCATCTTTTTGGGAAGCTCCCGGCTAGTGTCCAATGCTTGAGGAATACTGGAATAGGCGTCAGAGCCGGTGGCGGATCTAGGATCTGACAATATGGGGGCAACCATGGACAACACTAAATGATACCCTGCAAGTTGTTGCGAAAATATTTTGCAACATATCTCAATGTGATTCATTGTATGAAACATATATAAAAGGATAAAACTGGCGGAGTATGTTTGATTACTATGTAGTTGTCAAATGTTTATTAAATATAAATAAAATAATATAATAGAAATTCGCATGTTGAGATAGGTCTTTTTTCATGCAGGTTTCATGATGAAGTGGCATGCTTGCATGTTGCGAGACATATGATAGTGAGTGTGGGACTTTTCTCGTGCATGTTGTGTGATGATGTGGTATGCTTGCATGTTGAGAGAAAATAGTTAGTGGGGGTTAGCTATTTAGATATAGAAGATTACAGTGACTAGATTTTTTTATTATACTACACCAAAATTATTATACGATGGATAAACTTTACACTAGTAGAAGAAAAATTGCAAATTGTTTGTGGGGGCAATGGCGCTAATGGCCCTCCTTGTGTCCATGGACGGAGCCCTTTGAGTTTAAGTTGAGAAGGGGAATTCATGTAAACTTGTGTACGGGCAAACCTTCCTTGTGTGTGCACTGATTCTTCTTCGGGTTAAGTGAAGTAAAAAAGGAGGGTTGACCAAACAATTAGCAGATTATTAAGCAGAGCGGTTGGATACTACTATTCATGGGTTGTTCACGACCAAATTTTTATGGTTGCCATTTCAAAGATGTGCCTTAGGTGTACTCCTCTCTTTAGGTAAAAATAATACGAACAAAAGCCTAATAGTCATAAATATTTCCAGTAACATATGACACACCGAAAATGTCATGATATGACCAAATAACATAGGCCTTACTTATTACAAATTCAGTTGGCTTCAAACCACCAATGGATTCACTTCACTAGCAAAATTGATTTGTAGAATCAACTTTGCCACTAAAGTACATTTGGACATGCTTTAGACAATTGCACTGAAAATGGTCTGAAACTAGATTCACTTTAGTGACAAAGCTGATTTCAAATAGTTGTTTCTTTCAGCTTATTTTTTTATAAGGGATCTGTTGCCTAACGCTGAAACAAACATGGCCTAAAGTCTACATCACAAGACACTTTTACTATTTAGTTACCATTCACATAGACATTGAGAAACAAAAGAAATCACTTGCGAACAACATTTGGAGAACACAATTTGAATTATCCACTACTCATAGTAGAACATGTCCCTGTTTGTTGTGTGCATATCAAAATTGAATTCAATTGTTTTGATATTGTAAATTCAGTATAGAGTTAAGAATATTAAAAAAAATCGAAATGTTTGAACCTAAATATGGGAGCCACAAATGTTCATCTCGGCAAGCTTCTCGCGCTGATGGTAGCATGTTCATCTTAGATACAACTTATGGCATCTACGAAGACTTTACACTTAAACTTGATTTTGTCATATATATGATGATTGTTGATGTGAAGGAGAAAGCATGATGCGAGAGAATAATAGAAAATATCTCATTCTCCTTGTCCATGTATTTTAGTGATAACTTCTGACGTAATGCTCATTAATGCACATTATTGTTTGAATTGGAGGCGGCGTCTCTATTAAAACAAGAGGTTAAATTTATAGTTATGCGACTACAGCTGGTAGAGACATGCATGTGGGAGAGTATGAGAATTAACCAAGTGTCATCTAACTCCTACACTACTTGATTAGTAGACAAAAAAAAAATTAAAAGAAAAAAATTAAAACCATTAAGCTACGCATGAAGGGAGGCCAACCAGCTATGCCACATGGCGCAAGCTGGTTGGCCGCGGTGAGAAATCTTTTAAAATTTTTTTAGATGAAAGTGTGGATTATTTTTTAAATGTATTTTTTTAGACGGAGGTGAGGACCTCTGATATTTTTTAAATGGAGGGTTATGCAAAGTGGCACTCGCTGGTAGGCTGAGGTGGTAATTTTTTTATTTTTTTAGATGAAGGTGAGGATTTTTTTTCTGAGATGTTATTTTAGACGAAGGCGAGGACTCTGTGTTTTTTTTAAATGAAAACATGCATACAATTTTCTTTCAAGCGACGTCACAGGGTGGCGCCCCAACCACTAGTCCTCATGAATCTTCGCGTAAAATTCAACAGCTTAGAGGTTAAGACAAGACATGGTTATTTCTCATCTATACTAGAAAAGGTGTGGTGAGCAATATTCAAATCATTTTTAACCTAAATCATTAAAAGATATTCATTTGACGCGGAGAGACTAAGTCTGGTTTTATCCAGGGGCCTGCACGCGAAAGAGACGGGTCGTGTTGTCCTCCTCCGAGTGCCATCGCATGCGCGTCCGACTTCTTCCGGATTCCCGAACGCCAAATCCCATTCCCATCCCCACCCCCAACTGCCCTTTTGTCAACTCCACTTCTCCCCACCACCGCCGCCCTCCGTGCTGACGCCTCTTGCTCCCCGGAACCACCGCGACAAGCTCGCCGAGTGGCCTCCGCCATGGATGAGGAGTACGACGTGATCGTGCTGGGCACGGGGCTCAAGGAGTGCATCCTCAGCGGCCTCCTCTCCGTCGACGGCCTCAAGGTGAGTCGCCGCCGATCGGTCGCTCCCCGCCCCCGTCTCGCCCCCGATCCGTCGCTTCCATGCTTGGGTTCCGCGTCCCTGTTACCGCTCAGCGTTCCCTATCTTGCTTCCGCTGCCCGGGGTGGACTGGATCACTGGAGCGCGCTGCCTGGTACACCAGGCGGTGCTGCGCTTGTTTGATCTGGACTAGATTTGCTGCTAGATAAATACTACTTCGTTTGTACTAACTGTGTTTATCTGCGCCTTAGTCGATCCAAAGGGGGCCAGCCACTGATTCGCCAGTTTTGTGAGCTTTCTGTGCTGAGCGAGGTGTATTCTGAGGGGAGCGCGACATGTGTGTTGCATTGCCCAAGCTTCTGACTTCGCTAGCCTGGCTCTTCATGTCGGATGTAAACTAGCGAGGCCTGAATTCGTGATGGATCCAGGCGTTTTTGCAACATTAAGTGGGTGGTGTGTAATTGCATCTGAATGTCACACGCTGGTACTAATTCGAATTATTCATGGCGAATCTGGTGGCCTCGGCATGCTTGGAGTGATGCCGAGAAGTAAGGACCTGGTCCGAGTTGATCCTCAGTGAAGCCGTGCTCAAGGCGCTTCGGCAGCTCCCTGGTCATGCCAGACCCCCTGATGCTACCTAGTGCCTCAAAAAGGAGGAGGAGGGGGGATTCCCGGTCTCTGCATATCCATGTACTTGAACCATCTTTATTGCAAAGTATTAACAATTGTTACAAAAATGGAAAAATTTGCTCAAGGGCTGGACTGAAATGCAGACAAGATTACACGTCACACTCATGCAGCAAAAACACTATTGCTACACCACCATCCATATCGGTTGAACATAGCCCGTGCTACCATGTCCAAGTGGCTACACCCATAGGCTGGAGACTCGAAACTCTGTGTCATCGTGACACTCTTCTTCTTAATACAAAATGGCACGCACTTAGATGTGTGTTCAAGGAAAAAAAAGGAATGATTCACACGACTCCACAGTGGTCCAACTGGTCTCTTCATAGGAGTAAAGATAAAGATTAGTGAGTTACTATTAATCGTTACTGGAAATGGCGCATCATGTAGAATTTATGCATCCATTTGGTGTAGATACAGAAACCCTGGGTATTGGCTGCGGACAAGTGGCTCGCTGTCGCCGCCCCTCTGGTGCTCATGGTGTGCCTCTGTGCCATTGTCCTTTGCCACCACTTCTTGATTTGAGCTTCATTTCAAACTCGATTCAGTCTACGCCAGGGGCAGAGCTGTGCAGAGGGACGTTGGCTTCAGGTGAACCCAACAACAACAAACAACAACAACAAAGCCTTTAGTCCCAAACAAGTTGGGGTAGGCTAGAGGTGAAACCCATAAGATCTCGCGACCAACTCATGGCTCTGGAACATGGATAGCAAGTTTCCACGCACCCCTGTCCATAGCTAGTTCTTTGGTGATACTCCAATCCTTCAGGTCTCTCTTAACGGACTCCTCCCATGTCAAATTCGGTCTACCCTGACCTCTCTTGACATTCTCCGCACGCTTCTTATTCTAAAAAGACATCTCCATAAGAGTGGCTGAGTTTTTACGTTGGCTCGCCAAGCCTATCACAACCCTCCTCCTTTACCCGGGCTTGGGACCGGCTATGTTGAGACAACATAGGCGGAGTTGCTTCAGGTGAACCCAAAGAAAAAAAATGCAAATCAAGAGAATTAGTGATACTCATTATTGATTTAGAGGATATGACACCAGCAGTCTGCCGGTCCAGATTCGCGCACAGTAGACGCCAAAGTCAAACAGCAGCAACAGAAAATGCAAGAATAGAACAAAGCCAGCTATGCCTTGTCGGGGCCTTGTTAGAGGGAAAACAGAAAGAGAGATGGAAGGAAGTCATAGGACAGGAGAAAAGGAAAGGGAGACTTGTCGGGGCCACTATCCGATGTAGTGCTATGTCCGGTCTTCCTGTGCAGACAAGGTTCAAGTCGTTTGTCTTAACACAAACATTTGATACAAAGGTGCATATTTCCTCGTGTTCCGCAAAAAGTTCTTGCTAGAAAGTATCCTTATGATGAAATTAGAATAGACAAGGATGTCAGTTTGTTTGGGAGATTTTGTCAGATGAGATATTGAGGTGAATTAGTTAGTTGGAGGAATTTGATTAGGTTTTTTCTTACCATTTTTCCCAGGAGTATAATTTTGACATAGGTTATTAATATATGGTTGTGTGAAGCAGTTTTCTGTAGGAGTTTTCACTTAATTTTATTTTAGAGATGGAATAAAGAATTAGAGGAAGGTACAAGTGAGTTTTTTTTGCGGGTAAAGGTACAAGTGAGTTCATGTGCCTTCCTCTCCAGCCTATTGAACACTCCCCACAACCAGAAACCACTGAGGGGAAATCTTCCCAAAACGAACTTGCTAACGATCTTATGTCTTCAAGCAAATTCCTTCTAGCAAAGTGGCCTCATTATTTTTTCATCGCTAACAATATAATCTCTACTAACAACTACCCCTTGAGCTGGATATGCTTTTGATACAGATATGAACATAATCATTTCTTGTAAACAACAGGAAATTTTAGTAGTGCTTTTCTGCTATCCCAAAAAGTGCAAAGAATGAATTTTGAAACACATTAAGGGCCTGAATATTTGTTCACTGGCAACGACATGCTACACAATTATAGGCATATATGAGTATTTGTTCTGAGTCAGGATCTTGAGTAGCTCATGAGCATTTTATCTTTTTATGGCCCTCTTTAAAAGCACTTGCATTTGTAAAGCAATGTAGTAGTACTGAAAATTCATCTATAGAACCCCCTTACGAACATGTGTTTGATGATATTGCAGGTTTTGCACATGGATAGAAATGACTATTATGGTGGAGATTCCACTTCTCTCAACCTTAATCAGGTAAGCAAGTCCAATGCTGGAGGTTCGAGATTTTGTGAAGTTCTTTTTTTATGCTATCACACGTTGTTCTTTAATTGATTTTGTCAGAGCTTTTATCATTTATATTAACCCCAATAAATTCTTGTTTGGGGACAGCTCTGGAAGAAATTTAGAGGGGAAGACAAGCCCCCGGCACATCTAGGCTCAAGCAAAGATTACAACGTAGACATGGTTCCAAAGGTGCAACAGTCCCCTCCCATCCAAAACTATCTTTACAACACAGCTACACCACCTATGTTTGCTATGATTACACAAATAAACCCTCATGATGGTGCATAGTTCTTTTCTTTATGGGAAACATGCAGAGCTTCTTTATGTAATTCATGTGGTGATTCACTGATGATTCAACAAAGTATGGAAATCTCATGTATTACTAACAGGAAAAATAGAACAAAAAGAACAACCCTGTAAGGTAGCTGTCCAGATTTATGTTTATTTGTTCATTGATTATCACAAAACGTTTCTGTGATCAGTTTATGATGGCAAATGGGACATTGGTTCGAACCCTCATTCACACTAATGTAACGAAGTATTTGTCATTCAAAGCTGTTGATGGGAGCTTTGTCTTCAGCAAAGGGAAGGTACATTCTTCAGCTTATTTCCTTTTGTTTTTATCATCACATATCCTGTATCTTCCATAGGTTGTTAGGTTCTGTAATCTGATCCTATGCTAGAGGTGCAACTTACCTTGTTTCTGTTATCATGTTTGATCAGATCCACAAGGTTCCCGCGACTGATATGGAGGCTCTGAAGTCTCCTTTGATGGGCCTTTTTGAGAAACGCAGAGCAAGGAACTTCTTCATTTATGTCCAAAATTACGATGAAGCTGATCCAAAAACACATCAGGGATTGGACCTTACTACGTTGACAACTAAAGAATTGATAGCGTGAGTGCATTGATGATTGCCTCATTCTGTTCATTGCTTTGTCAGTAATGTTAGTCGTAAACAAATTGCAACACTCCCAAGTCGCCGACAATTATAGTGGTGTCAGGGTAGTACACAATGCCTGGGAACCATGCTTCCAAATGTGGATGACCTTTTCAGGAAAATCAAGTATGAACGCAAAGAGTTGGTTCAGTTGCACGTATACAGTATCGTTCTTGTCCAACTTTTCAGTTTCCTCAGAAATTCGCTTACCGTATTGTCTTCCCTACTGTGAACCTATTTCAGTTACTTTTTCGCTTCTTTTAATAATGATAACTAGTCCCCGGCCTTCAACCTTCTACATGGTGTGAAAGCATATTTCATGTGCTTGTTATTATCCCTTTCTGCACAAAAATAACTATATTTTCTGTGTGTGTTTTTGCAGAAAGTACGGCTTAGTTGATGATACAGTGGATTTCATTGGCCACGCGCTTGCTCTCCATAGGGATGATCGTCACCTCAATGAACCAGCACTTGATACTGTGAAAAGGATGAAAGTAAGTCTTGACAAAAACAATGGTAGCTGGTCCTTGTTTGGTATTATAAGTTCATCATGTACCCCTCTGTCTCACAATATAAGATGTTTTTGCAAGCTAGAACAGCTTGCAAAAACGTCTTACATTGTGGGACGGAGGGAGTAGTTGCCAATCATTCATAATCCAGTCCCTGTAGTTGTTCTTCCTTTTAGCGGTGTCATTGCTTTTATTTGATTGTGTGACTCATGGATTTCGATTACATCTTACCGTCATCTTCTTTTAGTTATATTCGGAGTCTCTTGCACGTTTTCAAGGGGGCTCGCCTTATATTTATCCTCTATATGGGCTGGGTGAGCTGCCACAGGTCAGTGTGTTTTCAGTTTGCTATACCTTTATTGTCGTACTGCACATACATGTTACTAAGATGCTCATTTGTTACAATGCTTTCTTATGCTACAGGGTTTTGCACGTCTAAGTGCTGTTTATGGTGGCACTTACATGTTAAGTAAGCCAGAATGCAAGGTATTATTTGTCACCTGCCTATTAGTATAACCCACATGATCTGTATGGTAAATCACAATTTCTTTCACCTGTGCCACCTAATTCATGTAGGTTGAATTCGATATGGAAGGAAAAGCGTGTGGTGTTACATCAGAAGGTGAAACCGCAAAATGCAAGAAAGTTGTCTGCGATCCTTCGTACTTGACCAACAAGGTGAATATTCTTCTTGCCTGCACTCTGTCAAGGTTAATACATGGCAAACATTTAGTCTAACTTTGGCCTTTTATCTTCATTATTCCCTTCCCTTCTCGAGAAGTTCATATTTACTACAACCTCGTCTGGAGCTTTTGCTATGCATTGCTTCCAATGATGATGTTTTGCTCATGTTTTTCAACAGGTCAGGAAGATCGGCAAAGTTGCACGTGCAATTGCTATTATGAGCCATCCAATCCCAAATACAAATGAGTCCCACTCAGTCCAGATTATTTTGCCACAGAAACAACTTGGACGCAATTCAGACATGTGAGCCCTATCTCAAGCCCAAACAATTTTCATTTGATGGATGACTAGATTTACCGCTCATCACTTGATTGAATGATTACGCGATCCTCATTTATGATATTTCTATTGGTCTGCTCTTGTTAGGTATGTCTTCTGTTGCTCATACACCCACAACGTCGCACCAAAAGGGAAGTTCATTGCATTTGTCTCTGCAGAAGCGGAGAGTGATAATATACAATCCGAACTTAAGCCTGGTATTGATCTACTTGGTCCAGTAGATGAGCTCTTTTTTGATATGTATGACAGATATGAACCAGTGAACGAACCATCTCTTGATAATTGCTTCATCTCAACGGTAAATTTTGCGGTATATGTATCATAACAAGAGGTTTTGTTTATTTTTAGACTGTTATAGATGTTTATGACAGTTTGTTTCTCTGTAGAGCTATGATGCTACCACACATTTTGAGACTACTGTGACAGATGTTCTTAACATGTATACAATGATCACCGGAAAGGTAATATTTCATCTTCATTTTCCTCTAATGCTTAATAGGGGAAAATATCAGGTGATAACACCACTTAGATGCTCCCATGGTACCAATTTGAAAAATTCAAATTTAAATGTTTCAAAAATTCTGAGAAAAATCATGAATGTTCACAGCACATGTATCTGCAACCCCTAAAAAAGTCAGATCTAAATTCGATGTATACTACCTCCGTCTCAAAATATAAGATGTTTTTGTAGGGCTAGCCTACAAAAACGTCTTACATTTTGAGACGGAGGTAATACATTGAGAAACATAAAAGACAAATCCAAATGTGAATAGTGTAGTTTTTCACACTTAATATTTTTGTCCTTATTGACACTATTCATGCTGGATTTGTATTTTTTGTTTATCAGTGTGTACTTTGAATTTGGATCTGAATTGTTTAGGGTTTGCAGACACATGTGTTGTGAACATTCAGAATTTTTCTTGGAATTTTTTGAAACATTTAAATTAGAAAATTTCAAATTGGTAGCATGGGATCCTAAGTGGTGGTATCGCTTGATATTCCTCCCTGATTGATAGTAGTTGAAGCTAACTACGCCTGTACACGCTGTTAGTATCTCCTTTATTATGGTATATAAGTACCTTTCCTGCATTCTCCCCCTGTTCCGTTGTATGGTTTGTTAAACAAAGGGAGTAAATTGCACAAGAACACCATGTAAAGGTGTTAAACGGGTCATGAAAGGTGGTGCTTTTTTTTTTGCGAGATACGAAAAGTGGTGCTGACTAGCTCCACTTTACATTCTAACTTTATTCTTGATTTCTCATTGCAGACTATTGATCTCAGCGTTGATTTGAGTGCTGCTAGTGCTGCTGAAGAAGAATACTAGATTTCATAATCAAAATACGGCCGTTCTCTTCAAACACTGCAGGACAAACCATAACAAATGTCCTGACTATTTCACCCGCAGATCAAAAGTTTGTGTTATGGCCATTGTCTTCTGCATGCTTGTCGCTTGCAGCAATATGGAAAAAAATGTTGGTTCCAGACGATTGAACCATGGTGGTTTTATTTACTACTGTACTAGAAGAGTAATTAGTGAATGATGTGAACAGTGAGCAGGGTTGGCTATGAACTTTGTGGATTTATGTATGTATCATAATAACTGTTAAAATAAGTTTACAGTCCTGGCTACGAACAGGGTTGATATTCCAAATCGTTTGCACGCACCAACTGTACGACTCATCTTTTTTGTTTCCAGAAAAGCAATCAAGCAGCAGGACCGACCCAGCGATGGCAGTGACTAGCTTCTTGGTGGTCTTGCCAAGGTCAAATTTGGTCGCCTTGGCCTTCACATTGGCGCAGGTGTGTCCCTACTAGCGGCGTCTGCGACGGATCTTGGCGGTAGAGTCCGTGACCCTCTTGCTAGCCCATGGAACTTGCACAGCTTGAACTCTCATTCATGCACGTAAAGTTGGATTCCTCTTTCAATTCCAAGATTCAAAGCCGTTTCCAGGAAACTCGCTCATCCAGCAGAGCAGGGTGTGCAAGGGAAAGCTGCATCCGCCTCTTTGCATGGTACTCCATCTGTTCCAAATTACTCGTCGCAGAAATAGATGTATCTAGAAATAAAATACATCTAGATACATCCATACCCGCATCCATACCCACGATAAGTAATTCGGAACGGAGGGAGTAGTTCGCAGACGAGTTTGAAATCTGCTCGACACAGATTGCCTAAGTCCTGAATTTTTAAGATGTTCCAGTCATATGCCATTTGTCTTGCTTTTTTCCTTGATGGAATCAAGAAGACGATCTCTTTAGAACTTAGAAGGATAGTAATAGTCTCTGCTGTATCCCTCTTCAACAGCGTATTCAATGTCAAGAAAGTTTCTTGGTCAAAGTTCCAGTCAGGATTTTAAAACATGTCCTCTCTTTTACACATAGGACCCCAACAATGACAACAAGAACACAATTGGGTACTGTACACATAGCGACATCATCGGAGATGGTTTGGCCACCATCTCCGGTGCAATCCTTGCCGATAGCAGGCAAGGAAATAAGGGCCTCCCTATGGACGTTGAACCGATGTTTTTCTTTTTTCGTTTCTGTTTTTACCGGGGTGACCAGGTAAAAGCTGGTTATCCGAAAATCTTGTAATATTTGAATCTTTTTGCTTGAAATATCCAATGAAAATTGAATTTAAAATATCTTAGCACCCAAATATATGGCATTTAATGTATCATGTATAAAAACTAATTGTTGTTCTAGTGGTTAGTGAGCTGCCTTTTCTCCCCAAGGGCGTAGGTTCAATTCCTTACTCATTCGCCAATCATCTTTTTTCCAAGTGCGAGCACACTCGTCTCCAACTTGCCTATAATAGTTTCCTTTATAAGCCATACAAATTCTATTTCAAACCATCCCATCGTAAGACACCAATTTTTTTGGGGACCAACGGGATTTCTAGTAACCGGCCCATTACTGAAAAATCCAATCGAAAAAAGCACCTTGGGTTGAAAAGCAGAATTGGAAGCATTTTTCCTTCAATCTTCAACTTACGAAGCCAAGGCCAGTGCGGTGGCTAGAAGAAGGTCAACTTCAATACCCTATGGACCGCCAGATCTAAACGAGCCAAGTGTAGATTCGTCATCTTCCGCTCCATCTCTATGCTGGCCAAGGAAGACGGGAGAGACGATTGCATTAGTTTGGTCTCACCAGCCGTGGAGGAGCCTTCACCAGATCCACCACCAACGACCATCATCAATCATAGAATATGACCAATAGAGAGAGCCGATGACCACCAAGAGCCGCTAGTGAGCGCCAGGGCACAACTCAAGTACAGCATCAAGCCAATTGCCCTAAGGCGAACCTATACCTAGACCTAACCCTACAGTAACTAGGCAAAATGGCGGCCCGACTGCTTCTCTTATCCCCATTGTGTTGTGCTTGTGCAATGTGTGTGATCCCCCAATTTGAGAATGGCATATTGGTGAGAACTCTCCCTGTGCGAAACTGCATCCCGTTTGCTTTAGTAAGGACATTAATGATTAATGGAGGAAATGCCTCAGTATTGCAACATATAACCACTTTAAACGATGGAATTGGCAAATGGTAGTATACATTATAAGGCGGTGCCTCCCTGGCAACAGACCACATATATACCCGATTACTAACTGAGATGACAATAGTATACTTTATCCTAATTAGGTGGCTGCAACACGAATGGTGAAAATAATCCAAATAGGACCAAATGCAAAACCTTATTACACTAAAAGAACACCAAGACGAATGTATATTGAGTTGATTAGAAGTAGCAGCATCTATCACATATAGATAACAAAATCACTTTTACTACTAGAAGGAACTATTTGTATTACAAAATATTCCACTAACTTCAGCGACAAATGTGGTTTTATGTACTATCGTAACAACAAAGCAGTTTTACAGCGCCAAAGTCCTTAAATAGCTGACGAGTCTGGATCCACACACCGAAGGAAAAAAAACAGCTTGAATAATTCCTACTGAGAATGCAGGTATCTTGACTTATTCAAGCGGCTTGGATCTGGCAATGGCAGTTACTAGCTCCGCTGTGGCCTTACCAAGCTCGAACTTGGTTACCCCGGCGAATCATGGTGAACTTCAAGTCGGTCAAGGTTGGTTCTTACCAAGCCGCCATGTGGCGTCTACGGCGATTCTTGGCGTTAGAGTCCTTGACTCTCTTGGTGTGCCCACGATGCTTGCGCAAATCGTACTCGTCCATGAAGGTAAAGGTGGCTTTCTCTTTACGTTGAGATTTCTGTTCCAACTTTTTTCTATATAGTTTCTCATCTTCAAGTAGAGATTCTAATTCGTTACCAGCAAACTCGCCCATCCAACAAGGCGTGTATGGGAAAGAAGAGTCTGTCTGTCCGCATGGTAGTTCTTTGAAGGGGTCATAGTTTGTCAGACATGAAGTGCCCAAATCCTGGAATTTTGAGTTGTTCCAGTCATAGGCCAGTCCCCTGGCTGATCTCCCTGATAAAATCAAGAAGACAACCTCTTTATAAGGATGAAACCCAAGGAAATAATAGTTGTCACGGTATCCCCCTTGAACATCATCTTCAATAATGTCAAAAATGTTATCCTCGTCGGAGTTCCAATCATATTTCTCTTCCACCGGCGCTTTGTAATTTGCATGTGTTGTGAAAGCAGCGTCCTCAGGGTATTTGGAGGACCACTTGCGGTAGTTAACATCCTGCAAGATCCATCCTTTGGCCAGTTGTCGACCATAGTCCTCGCGTTCAAAGGTCTTTCCAAGAAAGGTATCATGTTTTAACACCCACTCAATTCGACCGCAGGATTCATTGAGATACCAAAGCTGAAGTTGATTCC
Source organism: Triticum monococcum (assembly GCA_034509565.1). NCBI lineage: Eukaryota > Viridiplantae > Streptophyta > Magnoliopsida > Poales > Poaceae > Triticum > Triticum monococcum. The sequence goes on from CM067841.1 coordinate 501,639,252, forward strand.
AGCCATTAAGTATCGCACAATACACCCCTCCCAGTGATCTCCCCAGATGGTGGTTGGGATAACCTCTTAATTCACAGGCACCTGGTAGCTTAATCACTGTGTACGTGAGATCTGACAAGGACATCCTGCAAATATGAACAATCGGATAAACAGCTTAATAACAACATAAAGTGGATCATACTAGTAGTATATACTCCTATTTGCTAAATTAGGATGACCACCGAGGAGCAAGTAAGTAGCCAGTACCTTGTAAGATAGCCATGCCGGCAATAAATGTAGAGCGTGCTTTGCCAGTAGACGGCATGATAACGACGCTGTTTATACCACAAATCCGAATCCATGTTGCCGACGATCCGTGCAGCCTCCCCTTCCCGAAGGAAGGTCGTCTCGCCCCACTGTTGTGTCACCGAAGAGAACACATGCATCACGTATGACGCGGGAGGCCACTCGTCGTCGTCCGATTCGTCGTCATCCGATTCGCCGGCCGGTGGCAAGCGTGGGATCAGAAAGACCTGGTAGTGTGGTGACACGGCGGGATCGAACGCGAGGTAGGCGGTCTGGTCGAATCCCGGCACGTGCGGCCGAGGGCGACGGGGCAGACGCGCCCACCGACGCGTGGCCGGGTTGACGACGTACTCACGCGGCAGCGCACGGTCCTCGTTCATCCGTTCGCCGCAGAGCAGGAGCCCGTTGCAATGGTCCGTGACCTGGACGCCCATGCAGGGCAGGAAGTCGAGCCCCCCGCAGATCGCCGGGCCCGTCGAGGGGCGGGAGAAGAACTCGGAGAAGCAATGCCGGGTGAAGTTGATGAAGATGCCGCGCACCGACCGCGAGAGCAGGCTGCCGCGCAGGCGGGCGTCGACGGCGTCGCGCCACGCCTTGCACACCCGCCGGGCCGCGGCCAGGACGTGCGGCGCGAGGCGCCGGAGGACCTCCGCGAGGGCGTCGTCGGGTAGAACGGCCGGCTCCGATGCCATCGTCGATGGGTCGATCTCGTTCGCGCCGCTCGGTCTGGTTTCCCGTCGTCCGCGATCGCGCACGCGACGCGCTGTTCTAGGGCTTGCAAGTTGTTGGCGAACTATATATTAGAACGAGGTGCAAACAAACCTTGGACTGTTGATGTATCCGACTGCTCGCCGGCCCGGAGTATATATTGGAGATCAAAGCTGAAGTTCGTTGGAAATTGGGATCTGTCTAACCGTAAGATTGCGGATGCTAGGGCCGCCTTTGAATGGGTCTCGTTTTCGCATTGACCGTAAGGAACCACTGGGACTAGCTAGGGACGGAGGCGTTGACACCTCCTACTATGGAGGAATTGACCCGGGCCCGGTGGCTGGTGCCAGGCTAGGAGTGGAAGGATGGGTCTTCCACTCTTCCTACCATGGTCGGTGCGTTGTGATGTTGACGGTTGACGGTGGCTCGGGACATGGATGCCGATGCGGCACCCGGGTTGGTGATTCGCATGGTGGGTCTCCTGCGAGCACCATATCGGTGGTGGTGGCTATGCCGCTTGGTCGTCTGGACGACGAGGGGTGTAACAGTGGGTGGCTCAGGCTCGCTATTTGTCGTCGACAGTAGCGACGCCTAGATTCGGATCTGGAGACTTGTACTCGTCACAGTTGTTTCGGATGCTTCATGGTGGCATGGGTGAGATATTGAGCGAAAGTTTTGTGTTGTGACGCCGACAACAGCAACACATGCGGGTGCTTTGATATTCTCAAAGATGTTGTCGTGGTTCTCCTCTTCGTGTCAGGGTTCCGGATGAAAACCTTTGGGCTCGGTTGGGACAACACTTAGGGCTTCTTTGATTCAAAGGAATTGCATAGGATTTTTGGAGGATTCAAACCCTTAGGATTTTTTCCTGTGATACTCGTTTGATTCGTAGGATTGGCATCCTTAGGAATTTTTTCATATGATCCATTTGTACTACATTTTGGAGGAAAATTTTCATCCACTTAAATCTCTTTGTAAAATTCCTTTGTTTTTCCTATGCTATCAAACATTCTTTCAAATCTTGTAGGCTACTATGGGACATGTCATCCTATTCCTGCATTTTTCCTATTCCTTCATTTTGACAATCATGTGAATCATTAGCATCGTTACCTTTCCCAAGGGCGTTATCGTGGAGCTTAAGTGTTCTAAAGCGTCTTGTGAAGTTGTATTTAGGTTGTTCTGTGTTTTCTTCGCTAACATAGTCGTGTGCAGTGGTCCGGTTATCTCAGTATCTGCTTTGTAAGAGGGCTAACTCATATCGTATATCATTCGGATGTGTATCTTTAGTTTGTGCTTTATTTATGAAGTGAGACGAGAGCCCTATTCCGGAGATGCATACAACATGTCATATGTGGGTTCTTTTAAAAAAATATTTTGAAAATTTCTCACGGCGTTGTCACAGTATGCGGGTTCCTAATTAAGGGTCCGGCGTCTTTTTTTTTTAACAGTGTACATAATGATCCCCGTTCCTTTCCCAGCTGTGGATACGTACGTACCTGTGATGCCGATCAGAGGGCTCTGCGTGCACCGCCGGCCGGATGCAGAGATCCCAACAAACAAATACTGCATCGACCTTAACCAGACCGGCCAAACCCTAGAAAATATCCAAGCATAGATCGATCGATCGATTGATTGAGGGCACACGAAGCAGATGGCCGACGGCGATCTGGAGCTGGTAGTACCGGAGGCCGACGACCGTAGCAGATGGGCAGTAACGTTCCTTGTGGGCTGCGCCGGCGTCTTGGTTCTTTACATCGCCACCTTTTTTCCAACGACCGATGAGGACCTCCTCATGATGCTCCTCTCGCTTCTGCCCATCTTGCTCGGCTTCAGTCTTTGCGGCCTTTCATGCCTTTTCCTTATGGACAGGTATATGGTTGGTCTTATTCCGGAGGGTGAACTAAGGATAGTTGATAGACTTTTGTTGCTCTAGTAATTAATTCAGAATGATTGATTCTGTCAACCACATGGAGCCTGTGGTGAACCTCCTCAACCTCAAGATTTGCCGGCTAAATCTCTTGGAAAGAGAAGGTGCGTGTGTGTGTACATTCGCAGGTGTGAGTGGCTGAGTTTGTACCATGTTTCTAAATACTCTAATAGTTAATTCATATATATCCATTGAGACATTCATTTATCTACGAGTCTGTGTAGAACACATCTAGATGTGTATGCCACATCTAACCTGATGTCCACTATGTTTGTGGTTTTTTTGTTTCTTGTTACTGTCTTATTTGTGGAAGTTTAGATGTGACATCCTTAAAAAACATCTAGATGTGAATTAGACAAACTGTTTATCTATCTGTGACTAATTGTGCATTTGTCAACTAATGTCACATTAGATCCTTCTATATCCGTATGTACATTTTGCTTTTTTGGAGCAAGCATAATGGCACTCGCAAATTCGAGTACATCATCTTTAGGGTACTGAAGATGTCTAAAAAGTAATTTTCTGCTTTCATGCACATTCATATTATGCCACTAATAATACTATATGATATGCTTGTATAATTAACTACCACAAATGATATATCAAGTAACGGATTTGATAGTTCACATCTAGATGTGAATTAGCTATGTCTCATCTAAATCCTGTGCTGTCCGATTTCCATGTGCTAAGATTAGTGTTTTTTGTCGATGGCCTGGCTTGTCGCGGTGTCTTCTGTTGGTGATGTTAGTAACGAGGCGCAGCAGGAATTTTAGATCCGCTGGTTGTGTTTTGTTTGCCTTTTTCCGTTGGCCAACGCTAGGCACCGGTGCGCCGGCCCAAGTTTCGACTGGTCCGTTGCCGAGCGTTGGATCCGTACAAAATTAACGGTCTACGTATAGCAACGACTAAGTTGTCTTCTTCCTTCCATGCTCGTCACGAGCGCTCGCGCCTGTGCTTGCCGGCCGCCCCCGCCCCGCCCAGCGCTCATCGCTCCCGTGCTCGTCGGCACCCTGCGTCGCCCGCGCTCGCTGGCCACCCCGCGCTGTCCATGCTTGCTCGCGCCCGTGCTCGCCGGCCACCCTCGCGCTGCCCAGCGCTCGCCGGCCACCCTGCGCCGCCCGTGCTCGCTCGCACCCGTGCTCGTCGGGCACCCCCGCGCCGCCCGCACTTGCTGGCCACCCCCGCCCGCAGCTACTCGCCGTCGAGCTTGTAGGCCCACCATGAAAAAGGATGTAGCAAAAATCCTCGACGGACGTAGCAAAAACTACAACGGTTGCAGCAAAAATGGATCGCCACCGTCAAGCCTACAGGTCCACCATGAAAAAAGGATGTAGCAAAAATCATCGACGGACGTAGCAAAAACTACAACTGTTGTAACAAAAAAATGGTCGCCGCCGTCAATCACGGGATGCAGCTTGGGCGTGAATGAATGTAGCAAAATCTGTAGCGGGTTCCAGCAAAATCGCCGCCGGTACCAGCAAGAAATAAAAGGAGTTGTAGCACTAGTGTTCTAGCAAAAAAGTCCCCTCCTTCCTCAGGCGATATTCTCAAGCGTGAAGCACCTCACCTGGTCGCCTCTCATGACGGTTCCAGCAAAAACTACAACGGTTGCAACTTGGTGCGTACCCGCTTCCAGCAAAAATCCAAGCCGCTTCCTGCAGGTCTTCATGACGGTTCCAGCAAAACTCCATAGCGGTTGCAGCCAAAAACCTCGCCGTCATAGCGATTTGAATTGCCGGTTCAAACATTCTACCACCACCGGCTCCAGTAAACTCGATGGGTCGGCTGCAGCAAAACTCGAGTCTCCGGTGACAACAACTTGTTTTGGGATCACCACCGGCTGCCACTCTCGCTGGCCGCCGTTGTAGCATGGTCGCCGTCGGTTGCAGCACCCCACTTCGTGCCACAAGCTGGGTTGCCGCACGACCGCGCTGGTGGATGAGCGGATGCTTGCCGGAGCAGCGCAGGGCGGGTCGATGGCGGCCGCTCGCCGAAGCAGCGCGGGCAGGTGGATGACGGCTGCTCACGACATCGACAACGGTCATCACCGGCGAAAATTTATTTGGGAGCCATGGGAAGAAGACGGTCAAGGTGATAAGGAAAGAGAATGAATGATGGATCGGTTCGTGGGGATAAGGGAGACAAACTTAATCGGTGGTGGGTGGGCCTGTTGCCAGCGTGGGCGTGACCGGCCAAATTTCAGCCGGTCGTCCGGCTGTAAACATTTACCTTTTCCGTTTGACTCAGGCGGGTGGGTTTGTCACGAGAGTGATTCTCGTGACCCGAATATATGCGTCTCGGTCCTTATGGCTAACTCAAAACACGTGAACGGATTGATTTTCTAGTCTCCCATTTCTGTTTCATTGTTTAAGCACCATGCAGTTCACTATCTCCTTGTACCAACATTTCATTTTATATTCAGGTTCAATAAAAAACATTTTATTTTACGTTTATTTTTGACATTTATTTATCGGGATTGCTAATTCACATCTAAATGAGAAATAAGTATTGCACAACTAAGTTCTCTAGTGCATGATCAATTACTTGTAGACTCGTGCAGAACTGTTGTCCCAGGCTCGCACTTGTTATCCACCAGCCTCTCTATTTTCCTCTCGTCCCTGGCGGCTGGAACCCTAGCCGCCACCAGGGGAGGCCGATCTTCCAACGCCGCTCTCCAGCGGCTCCCCTCCACCGGCGACCTCAGTCGTCGGTGGTGAGGGGGGTCGCCGGATCCACGCGTGTGGATCCCTTTTACTCTCTCGTAATCTAGGTTTTTAGGTTGTTCATCATCTTTGCTTCGGCGGCGACGATGACAATGCTGAATAAAGATTCTTCGTATCCTTTCCTAACGATGCCATCGGTCCTATGGTTGAGGATGGATTTGGAAATCAGTCTGTTCGAGTAAGGATGGCGTGGCGGCGACGACATCCTCGTGGTGGACCTGTGTCCTCGGGCTCCGCCGTTGCGACGGCGTTTGCTCCAGCGTCGGCGTGGAGCTTGGGAGGTAGTCCAGGAGCGGATGCAGATTGTGGTCTGCATCGATGACATCTGGAAGACGGAGCATGTGCTGGGCTCGTGGTTCGTGGATGGCAGATATGGTTCCCTCCTTCGGCGTTTTAGTCGTGGTGTGGTGCCAGATCTAGAGTTCGATGGCGTGTCCGGGGTGTTGCGCCGGTCTGATTCGTTCAACGGTAAGGGCTTCACTTTTGGTGAGCCACCTTGAAGGTCCACAAAACTGCATATCAGATGGAGCCGCGTTGAGCTCTAGTGAGGAGGTGATTCGTCATTCTTTTCTTCGTTGGCTGCTGTGGTGGTGCCAGAGGCAGGTGACGGGCTTTGGTGTCAAGCTCAGAGATGTTCTGCTATATTTTCAGTTTTGTCATGTCGGTCTTTACATGACTTGTACTTTGTTCTTTATGATATGAATGAGATACGTATTACCATGCAAAAAAGCTTGCACTTGTTGTTTTTACCCAGGGCGTTGTCCCTCGTGCCTGTGGTTTTCTTCTGTTGTGTATATGGGCTGCCCGCTGCCCTTCCCGCATTTGTTGTGGGCTGGCTTTTCTTTTTCTTTTTCAACGTAGTTGCACGGACCGAAGGATCGAATAGCAAGAGCAACTAGTTAACGAGCGCTCGTAACGATCGGTTCGGGAGCACTCCGCGCGTGACAAGTGTCGTGCGCGGAGCGCTCCCGTAAGGGAAAACCAGCTGGCACGGTTGGTTCCCGGTTTTCCCTTTCCGGTTTGTGGTTTCGTGTGTTTTGCAGTTTGACCCTCGAATTACCAGAATTTTCTGTTTTCCCTTTCCGCGCGATAACACAAAGAAAATATCAGTTCGCGCGGTTGGTTCCCTGTTTCCCTTTTTCGTTTCCCTTTTTGTTTCCATTATATTTCTGGGTAATGGAGATTTATGGGATAGTTACGGGCGGGGACTACCAACACTATCAAATGTGACCTTTCAAGTAAGGAAAAAACACCAACTTTTTAATGCAAAACGGCAATGTTCAGAATCGTTCAATCGTGTCAATTCTGTATAGGCACAGGCGTACACTAGCAGAGGCACGACTGTATAACTTTACTAAATTGAAGAACAGCGCCTCCGGTGCGAGGGAACCTCCTGCTCGCCTTCGGCTCGTTTAATTTTCATAAACATCTTGAAGGGGGGGGGGGAGGGGTCATAGGTCGAAGTGTGTTTCGGTCGTGCATTGTGCTGGTTCGTGTGGCGCGTTGTCCGTCGTGGTGTGATACGGCACCTCCGACGCGAGGGAACCTCCTGCTCGCCTTCGGCTCGTTTAATTTTAATAAACATCTTGAAGGGGGGGGGGTCATAGGTTGAAGTGTGTTTCGGTCATGCAGTGTGCTGGTTCATGCGGCACATCGTCCGTCGTGGTGTGACATGGCGCCTCCGGTGCCAGGGAACCTCCTGCTCGCCTTCGGCTCGTTTAATTTTCATAAACATCTTGAAGGGGGGTCATAGGTCGAAGTGTGTTTCGGTCGTGCAGCGTGCTGGTTCGTGCGGCGCGTTGTCCGTCGTGGTGTGACACAGCGCCTCCAGCGCCAGGGAACCTCCTGCTCGCCTTCGGCTCGTTTAATTTTCATAAACATCTTGAAGGGGGGGGGGGTCATAGGTCGAAGTGTGTTTCTTGGAGCCATCGCAACTAGGAAGCTTAAAGGGGTTAATCGGGACAAAGGACACGCAAGGTTTATACTAGTTCAGCCCCTTACGGTGAAGGAAGGCCTACGTCTAGTTAGGTTGGTATTGCTTGAGGTTTCGATGACCAGGGAGCGAGATACGCTATGCCCGGTTCTCGATTGGTTGTCTCCCCCTAAGCCGCCAGCGGGTCATCCCCTTATATACACGAGTCGACGCCCTATGGCTTACAGAGTCCCGGCCGACTTATAAACAGTGTCCGGCTCGGTGACTAGTTACTTCTACCTTACAATACAAGTCACGCCCTCATGGCGGTTTATCACCATGGGGCATAAATCGCCTGTGGGCCTTTAGACCCTTTACTGAAACGCCATCTTTACGTCTTGGTCTTGGACTTTAGATGAGCTTCTCTTTGCGTAACCCGGCCCCTCCTGGGCGGCTTACATAAATAGTTATATCCCCAATATTAGGCCCCAGATTGATTTAAACCGGTTCATGTCAATCTTTAAAAACCTTATGAACTGGCCTTCAGTCTTCTGTTTTGTGCGGAAACTTTAACCCACCGTGACATCATCATCTAGATCCGGGTTAAATCTCCGTGACGTCATCTTCAATAAAACTCATATTTTATTCCATCATATCCTCCAACGGATCTTTGCCTGTACTGACCATCTCGAAAATCAAGGCGTCGGGGTTGTTGTAAAATGATATTCCGTCTCCTTGTTTCTCGCGCCGTCTTGGTCGGCCCCTCCTTATAAATAGATGCGACTTAGGTCTTTTTCATTTCCTTCAGTCATCTTCCTCCTCGCACCTCCTTCTTTGCTGCTCAAGCTCCGCCGCCGCCGCCGACCCCCTCGTCTTCACCGACTCAGGCCGCTGCATCACCCTGAACTTGACCAGAAAACGACGGTGACCCTCTGCAGTTCTTCCGCATCTGCGAGTTCCTCTTTTCCCCCTTCTCAGATCTGCATTGAAACTGTCTTGAGTTCGTCGTCGTTCATCGCCGCCCGACGCAAACCTCCATTAACTCTCACCTCCAATGCCTTGTTTAGATTATAAAAACAACTTAGAACTGCTGCGGAAAATGTTTGTGCTTATCCTGTATGAGAACAGATCTCATTTCCCTTGTTTTGGAAGCCTTCCGCGAGTATATGAACTTCTCTGTACTGTTTTAGATCTAGAAATATTTTCCTTTCCAGAGCATCGTTTGATCCAAAATAATGATGGCAACTTGTGAAACATGTTTGTTCCACACTTAGCCAAAAAACTGCGTCTGTCGACTCTGTTTCAGCCATAGTAGTCCGCGTAGCCGGTTTAAGATAATACCGGCTGTCAGCACCGCTTGCCTATGGCGACTTAAGAAAACCTTAATTATCTTTAATACCTGCAGCTGTTAAACATTATCACATAGTTACCTGCATGTCATTAGGCCCCTTCTTAAGCCACCATCTTAAATAACCCAATAATGTTTATTCTCCGGGTTATAATGAACCGGATTTTTTTCCTTTATCTTGTTGTAGGCTTCAATTTACCCAATGGCACCAAAAGCTGTTAAACCTCCGGTTACCTGCAACTGGGTCCCATCCATTGTTACAGAGAACAAACTGTCCGAATTTGTAAAGTTTGGCCATCTGCCCAAGAAGGATGTCATGTCTTATCGTGCTCCTGAACCGTCTGAAGAGAAACCTCAACCCAAGGAAGGGGAGGTGATCATTTTTACCGATCACATGAGCCGGGGATTTGCTCCTCCTGGTTCAAAATTCTTTAGAGACGTTCTGCATTTCTTTGACTTAAGACCTCAAGACATCGGGCCCAATTCTGTGTCAAATATCTGCAACTTCCAAGTTTTCTGTGAGGTCTACCTTGGAGAAGAACCCAACCTATTTTTGTTCAGGGAGTTGTTCTATTTGAACCGGCAGAATGAGCGCGCCAACAGACCCAGTCTAGAACTTGGTGGCATCTCGATTCAGCGACGGAGAGACTGCCTTTTCCCTTATGCTGAACTGCCGAGTCATCCAAAGGATTGGAACCAAATGTGGTTCTACTGCCAGGACACTTCTCTGGCTGGTGAAAACCTGCTGCCCAGCTTCCGCGCCTTGCGCCTTGAATCCAACCACCCGCTGCCGGACAAGTTGACTGCTATTGAGCGTCTGTCACTCACCCCCACTATTAAGAAAATCAAAGCTCTTTTGGGGAATGGTTTAGATGGCATCGACCTGGTCCGAGTCTGGGTTGCTTGGCGAGTGATTCCGTTAAGCCTCCGCCCCGGCTTAATGTGTACTTACTCAGGCGAAAAGGATGACCCACTGCGTCATAGTCCTGACGACTTACCAGATGATGCGGTGGAAGCTGCAACCCAGTCTTTGCTGAAAGAGGGCATGGTGACTAGTAATGCCTTTGGCTTACTTCCTTTCTGCAAGAAGAACCCGGCCCCTCTAGTGAGTTATTATCCTCCACAAATATTTTTATTATGTTATACCTTACCTTTACTCATAACCCTTTATCCTTATTCATAGGCAAATAGCGACTTCTGGAAGGTCAAGTATGATCATGAGGCTGCCAAACAAGCCAGAGCAGCGAAAAGAGCCGAAAGAAGAACCGCTAAGACTGGAACTTCAAGAAAGAGGAAACCCAGCGCCTCAGATATGATGAAACTGGATGATACTGAGGATGATGAAGAAGAGGCAACTCCTAATTCCTCTGACTCTTTTATCATCATGTTATTGATATTAATTCCTTTCAGGGGGATACATGCAACAACCAAGCTGTTGAAGAGGTAACTATAATCTCCTCCGACTCAGAGCCTTTATCGAGGTTGAAAATCCGAAGAGTGACCCGGAAAGTAAGATTTTCACATCCTTTAGCTTACCAAGACCCTCAATTTCTTTTGAAGCGACAGATTTATGAGAGCCGGAGGCAGACCCGGACCAGCCAAGACGCAAAACTCTCCTCCGGCTTACCTGATGTGACCAGGAAACGCCAGGCTGAGGTTATCTCCGATTTACGCCTTTTTCCTTTGGCGGGTTTCATTCGTCAGCCTCTTAATTCTTCTGACTCCAACTATCAGAATATTTCACCTTCCTCCGGTGAGTCTATGCAGTCCAACATGCCAGCCTTCAAAACTGCTCCCGGGTAATATGAACTTGTTATACCTTATCCTTATTTTACTCATATTTTTTTGTATTTAACCTGTCTACCTTTTCCACAGTGTGCAAGTAAAGCCCAGCAAAAGGGCAAAAAAGAATAAGCCGCCCCAAGAGCCGGTTGTGACTGAACCAGAGCTGGGCACAGCTGCTCCTAACGCCTCTGCTCACGAGCCACCGCCTCAACCATCTCATGATGTTCCTATATCTTCCTCTGACCTGCCTACTGAGCAAACCCTCAACGATTCTGGTAACCCAGAGGCTCCTAGCCCCGCCAAGGCAAATGATCTGGAAGTTGAGATTCTCAAGACTCAGTTTGTTGAGCCGGCACAGCCAACTGTACTTGCCAAGTGTTCTAAAGAGGAATTGGTAGAACGCCGAAAGGCCAAGCTGGACGTCACTGACTATACTCATTTGAGTATTGGAGAGATCGTCTCCGGCTATATCAATCAAGTACATAGCAGCCGTGACCTGGAAATTGACATGGTAAAGCAGATACAACAAAAATCTGAGGTATGACTTATGCTAGCTTTCTTTAACCATACTTACTGTACCAGCCCCCAAGTCTATTGCTTATAAGTAAATATGCTGTAGACTTTAGAAAATTGCCTAGCACTGCTTATCCGGCTTAGGAAAAAGACATTTAACCCGGTTGTAGCACTTGCGATACACATTAGCCCCCAAGTGCCAAACATCTTTGCTTGCAAAGTGCTTGGGACTTAATTTCCATGAGCCGGAGTAGTAATTGAATGTTCTTCAGTATACATTAGCCCCCAAGTGTCAAGTACCTTTGCTTGCAAAGTGCTTGGGACTTAATATTATTTACCGTAATCTTGACTACTATCCGGTGCAATGCAGGCCATCATAAGTCAATTTGAATCGGAGATTGTTGACCTGAAGAACCGCCTGGCAGCCCAGGATATTGAAACTCAAAAGGCTAACTCCAAATTTGAATTCAGCGTCTCTGAACAAGAGAAGCTAAAGAAAAATTTTGAATCGGAGAAGAAAATTTGGGCTGATGAAAAGGCCGCACTGGTGACCCGGGCCGAGACAGCAGAGGCATCGCTTGCGGGAGCAACGGCCGAACTGTCCGACTTAAAGCGCTAGATATCTCGAATGGTCTCATCAATCTTTGGTGAGTGACTTACTCAAACCTTAAATGACCATTTCAGTTGTTTCCTCTGACTCACCTTATGCTTAATAACGCAGGCCCCAGGAGCACAAATATCAAGTAGAACATGGTGATCAAGCGGAAGGCGGTTTATACTCTGGTGGAACAGCTCTACACCGGGTCACAACATGCTCTGGCCGTTGTGGCTTTATCAAATGATGTTCCCTATCTCCTGCGAGATGTGCTGAAGCGGCTTGCTGTGCTACCTCAGCGAATCCAAGAGCTAAGACGAGCATCTGCAAGAGCCGGAGCTATAGCCGCATTGAGCCGGGCCAAGGCGTGGCTTCCAGAACTAGACCCCGCTGATATTGCTCTTGGGTATCCAAGTTTAAAGGAAGATGGCACCGTGTTTAATGATAAGGATTTCACCGCCTGTGTGAAGGATATACGTCCGGTGGCTACTCTTATTGGGAACGATACTGACCTCACCAAGTGTCAGCCGGGTTATGACAAGGAGAATCGGAGAATCCCCATGCCGCATTATGACAATGTCAGCTTGATCCCTCCAACCCGTAAGCACACCTTTGCTCCTGAAGTCGACCCAACCGGTTTAATAGATGATGAAGCTGAGTTTGAGGCCTTGAGTGGCATTGACTGGGCCTCATCATCCTTCCAGGACAAAGAAACCGGCGGAGAGACGGAGAAGGATAACCCGGAGGCTTCAAATCAACCCCAAGAGTAGATTGTCAGGCACCATCTGCTTATATCGTTGTAGAAAAACAATGCCGCATCATTCAGACTCGGGGAGTCTTGTAATATAGTAAAAAATACCTTGAGTTTTGCTATGCCTTTGCGCATGCTTATGGCCCTTAATACTTGCATAAGCCGCCGTCACTATGCACTTTGTAATTTATATGAATCTGTTATGTCCTTTGCAGAAATACCTTGCATTCCCTATGATGCTTACAGCTGCTTTTCCGGCTTATATAAACCAACCCCCGAGGGTAAGTTTAACTCCTGAAAATTGGCACATACAAGTTCACCTGGTACTTAACAACCTGATGTAACCAATATTAATCCTAGAGGATTGTAATGTATTCCATTGTATTTTCAAGAGGGTCACAAGATATCCAATGTTGACACTTGTAAAATATGATGAACAAAATTCAAGGGTTTCTGATTCGAATACGATTAGTGAACCGTTCCAAAGGGGTTGAGCTAAGATTCGGATACGATCTGTTAGCCCCCAGTGGCTGTGGCGATGCCGATCAAGTGGGTATCGACAACTATGTTCTCTTTGGTTCGAATACGACCTATGTTTGAACAGGAAGCCCCCAAGTGACCATAAGAGTTGTTTAATGACGTTGATTCAAATACGATCCACGTCAGACCCAAAGGGGTTAAGCTGTGATTCAAATATGATCAAGAAGCCCCCAAGTGGGTTTGGCAGTATGCCGATCAAGTGGGTATCGACAGCTATGTTCTCTTTGGTTTGAATACGACCTATGTTTGAACAGGAAGCCCCCAAGTGATCACAGCTAGATTCAGATATGATCATAAACCGGACCAAAGGAAAGCCGGATTCAGATATGATCCGCTTCTCCTTGGTTATCTCCACCACCTGACAAAGAAAACACATAAACCTTCTTTGGGAGTGGAAAAAAGGATAGAGGTCCTGCTTTATTGCTTTATGTAATATACATAGTATAAGTATATACACATTAGAGCCGACGGCTCAAGTATAATAAGGCCAAAGATGAGCGATATTCCACGGCCGACGGGTCTCCTCCTCCGACTTACGTGAGTCTTTGTGTTCCCGAACGTCGATAAGGTAGTATGATCCGTTGTTCAGATTCTTGCTGACCACAAAGGGTCCTTCCCAAGGAGGGGATAGCTTGTGCATGTCAGATTGATCCTGGATGAGTCGGAGCACTAAGTCACCTTCCTGAAAGGTTCTGGACTTAACCCGACGGCTATGGTAGCGGCGTAGGTCTTGCTGGTAAATCGCCGAGCGGGCTATTGCCAAGTCTCGCTCTTCATCCAACAGGTCAAGTGCGTCTTGCCAAGCTTTTTCGTTGTCTTCCTCAACATAAGCCGCCACACGGGGTGAGTCATGACGGATGTCACTTGGCAGGACCGCCTCTGCTCCATACACCATAAAGAAAGGCGTGTAACCCGTAGATATGTTAGGTGTAGTACTGATGCTCCAGAGTACAGAAGGTAACTCCTCCACCCAACAACCTGGCGTCCGCTGCAAGGGGACCAAGAGCCGGGGCTTGATACCCTTCAAGATTTCTTGATTAGCTCGTTCTGCTTGACCATTAGATTGAGGGTGAGGCACAGCTGAAACATCAAGCCGGATATGCTCTCGTTGACAGAACTCTTCCATAGCTCCTTTGGAAAGGTTAGTGCCATTATCAGTTATGATGCTGTGTGGAAAACCAAAGCGAAAAATCACCTTTTTCATAAACTGGACCGCCGTGGCTGCATCACACTTACTGACTGGCTCCGCCTCCACCCACTTTGTGAACTTGTCAACCGCCACCAAGAGGTGAGTCTTTTTATCCTTAGACCTTTTGAAAGGCCCGACCATATCAAGCCCCCAGAATGCAAATGGCCAGGTAATTGGAATCATCCTCAATTCTTGAGCCGGCACATGGGCTCGTCATGAGAATTTCGGACATCCGTCACATTTACTGACCAGGTCTTCCGCATCAGCATGAGCCGTCAGCCAATAAAACCCATGACGGAAAGCTTTGGCCACAAGAGATTTTGAGCTGGCGTGATGACCACAATCGCCTTCATGAATCTCACGAAGGATCTCCTGACCCTCTGTAGGTGACACGCAACATTGAATCACTCCAGTGATGCTGTAATGATGTAACTCGCCATTGACAATTGTCATGGACTTGGAACACCGGGCGATTTGTCTTGCCAAGGTCTCATCTTCAGGCAACTCTCCCCGGGTCATGTAAGCCAAATAAGGCACTGTCCAATCCGGGATAACGTGGAGAGCCGCCACCAGCTGTGCCTCCGGGTCTGGTATTGCTAGATCTTCCTCTGTAGGTAACTTAACAGAAGGATTATGCAAAATATCAAGAAAGGTGTTAGGCGGCACCGGCTTACGCTGATACCCCAGCCGGCTTAAGGCATCAGCCGCCTCATTCTTCCTTCGATCAACGTGTTCCACTACGTAACCCTTGAAATGTCCAGCCACAGCATCGACTTCACGAGGTAAGCCGCCATGAGGGGATCTTTAGAATCCCACTTGCCTAACACCTGTTGAGCCACAAGGTCTGAGTCTCCTAAGAATCTTACCCGGCTCAAGTTCATCTCTTTGGCCATCCGGAGACCATGGAGCAGGGCCTCGTACTCAGCTGCATTGTTAGTACAAGGAAACATAAGCCGGAGCACATAACAAAATTTGTCACCTCGAGGGGAAGTTAATACAACTCCAGCCCCCGATCCTTCCAACTGTCTGGACCCATCAAAGTGAATAATCCAATAAGTGTTATCGGGCTTCTCTTCAGGTGCCTATAGCTCTGTCCAGTCGTTGATGAAATCCACCAAACCTTGAGACTTAATGGCAGTGCGCGGTACGTACTTCAGACCATGAGGCCCGAGCTCGATGGCCCATTTGGAGACTCGTCCTGTAGCCTCTCTATTCTGAATAATGTCTCCCAAGGGGGCATAACTTACCATAGTGACAGGGTGACCTTGGAAGTATTGCTTCAGCTTCCGGCTTGCCATGAACACCCCGTAAACAAGTTTATGCCAATGAGGATATCTTTGTTTTGACTCGATGAGTACCTCACTGACATAATAAACCGGCCGTTGAACCGAATGTTCCTTACCATCCTCCTTGCGCTCTACCACAATTGCCACACTGACGGCTCGTGAATTAGCAGCCACATATAACAGCAAAGGCTCTTTGTCAATGGGAGCCGCAAGAACCGGCGGCTCAGATAACTGCCTCTTAAAATCCTCAAAAGCAGCATTAGCAGCATCACTCCAGACAAAGGTGTCTGCCTTCTTCATCAATTGGTACAGCGGTAGGGCCTTCTCACCTAACCGGCTTATGAACCGACTTAAAGCGGCAACACGACCCACCAATCGCTGAACATCATTGATACATGCCGGTTTAGCCAAAGAAGTGATTGCCTTAATCTTCTCCGGATTAGCCTCGATGCCCCTGTTTGAGACCAAGAATCCCAAAAGCTTGCCTGCAGGCACACCAAATACACACTTCTCTGGGTTAAGCATCATTTTGTAAACCCGGAGATTGTCAAAGGTTTCTCTGAGATCAGATATCAAGGTTTCCGCCTCTCTGGATTTCACCACTATGTCATCCACATACCCATGAACATTGCGCCCAATCTGATTGTGGAGATAATTCTGTACACACCGTTGATAAGTCACCTGGGCACTCTTGAGCCCAAAAGGCATAGACACATAGTAGAAGGCTCCAAACGGGGTGATGAAAGCCGTCTTCTCCTGGTCTTTAACTGCCATCTTGATCTGATGATAACCAGAATAAGCATCCAAAAATCTCAAACACGCACAACCTGCCGTAGCATCAATGATTTGATCAATACGGGGGAGAGCAAAAAGATCAGCTGGACAAGCCTTATTTAAGTCCGTGTAATCCACACACATCCGCCAGGTGCCGTTTTTCTTGAGTACGAGCACCGGGTTAGCCAACCACTCCGGGTGAAAAACTTCGACAATGAACCCAGCCGCCAAGAGCCGGGCGACCTCTTCTCCTATAGCTTTTCATCGCTCTTCATTGAATCGCCACAGAAACTGCCTGACCGGCTTATACTTCGGATCTATATTAAGAGTGTGCTCAGCGAGTCCTCTCGGTACACCCGGTATGTCAGAAGGTTTCCATGCAAAGATGTCCCGGTTCTCATGGATGAACTCGATGAGCGCGCTTTCCTATTTAGGATCCAAGTTGGCACTGATGCTGAATTGCTTAGATGAATCGCCCGGAGTGAAATCAACAAGCTTAGTCTCTGCAGCCGATTTAAACTTCATGGACGGGTCATGCTCCGTAGTCGGCTTCTTGAGAGAAGTCATATCCGCCGGGTCAACGTTATCTTGATAAAATTTGAGCTCCTCTGCTGCACAGACAGACTCGGCATAAGCCGCATCGCCTTCTTCGCATTCCAGGGCCACCTTTCGGCTTCCATGCACGGTGATGGTACCCTTGTAACCCGGCATCTTGAGCTGTAAATAAACATAACACGGCCGCGCCATGAACTTGGCATAAGCCGGCCGCCCGAACAAAGCGTGATATGGACTCTTGATTTTTACCACCTCAAAAGTTAACTTTTCTGCCCTAGAATCATGCTCGTCTCCAAAGGCCACCTCTAGCTCAATCTTACCCACAGGATACGCCGATTCACCAGGCACCACTCCATGGAAGACGGTGTTGGAAGTCTTTAAATTCTTGTCAGTTAAGCCCATGCGCCGAAAGGTCTTGTAATAAAGGATGTTGATGCTGCTACCTCCATCCATAAGCACCTTAGTAAATTTATAACCACCAACCTGTGGTGCCACTACCAAGGCCAGTTGACCCGGGTTATCAACCCGGGGAGGGTGATCCTCCCTGCTCCAGACAATAGGCTGTTCTGACCACCTCAAGTAACGAGGGACTGCCGGCTCAACATAATTCACAGCCCTCTTATGAACTTTCTGATCATGTTTACACAAACTTGTGGTGAACATGTGATACTGCCCACTGTTTAGCTGTTTTGGATGACTCTGATAACCCGACTGCTGCTGCTGCCCTTGACCAGACTGTTGTTGATTATAACCACCCTGGCTTCCCTGAAAGCCGGATCCTGAACTGCTGCCCGGGCCATGAAAGCCGCCAGCTCCTAAGCCGCCGCCTGGGCCTTGATTGCCATCAAACGTACTAGAATTCTTGAAGGCCTTCATGATTGCGCAATCCTTCCATAAGTGCGTCGCTGGTCGTTCCCGGGTGCCGTGTTTCGGGCAGGGCTCATTGAGTAATTGCTCAAGAGACGGGCCTGACCCGCCAAACCGGGGTGGCTTTCCTTTGCGCTTCTGATTGTTACCCTGTGCGTTGGCCACAAATTCCGGGTTACCGTCCGCCTTACGCTTATTACCTCCTTGACTCGCCGGGTTGTGCTGCCGACCCTTTCCATTGCCGTTCTTCTTTCCCTTCCCTATCTTTCCTCATCAGACGTGGGATCCTTGGTACTATCAGAATCGGTATACTTGACTAAAGCCGCCATTAGCGTCCCCATATCGTTGCAATCACGCTTAAGGCGCCCCAGTTTCTGTCTCAGAGGCTCAAAACGGCAATTCTTCTCCAACATGAGAACTGCCGAGCTGGCATCCATCTTGTCAGACGAATGTATTATATCTTTGACCCGGCGCACCCAATGAGTCGTAGATTCACCTTCCTCTTGCTTACAATTTGTCAGGTTCACAATCGACATAGACTGCTTGCAAGTGTCCTTGAAGTTCTGGATGAAACGGGCCTTTAGCTCCGCCCATGAACCAATGGAATTGGGTGGCAAACCCTTTAACCAAGAACGGGCCGTTCCGTCCAACATCATGGTGAAGTATTTAGCCATCGCTTCATCGCTAACCTCCAGCAGCTCCATGGCCATCTTGTAACTTTTAATCCACGCCCTAGGCTGTAAATCAGCCGTATAATTCGGCACCTTTCGAGGTCCCTTGAAATCCTTGGGCAGACGTACATTATGTAGAGCCGGTATCAGACAAGGAACTCCTCCGGTTCTAGTAGCAACACCCGCCTCAACAGAAGTCATCGGGTAAGCCGGTGAGTCCCGTTGGGCTGCTAGCTGAGCTGCCCGCTCATCCTCCTGACGTATCCGATCCTGAACCGGGTTATACCCGCTGGGCTGGTTCCGGCGCTGAGCGCTACTTGACAAGGCCTCTGACTCCATGTGTCTACTGTAACTCGGGCTCCGGTTTTGATGAGGCGGAGCTAACCAGGGCGGAGGAGTTGAGTGAATCCTGTCCCGGCTGTAGGAGTAGGTCTCTTGCTGAGCCAGGGCTGTTTGGACAAGTTCCCTGATCTTCCGGGTTTCCACCGATGTCGGATCATCACCATCCACTGGGAGAGCCGCCAAACGTGCGGATGCTGCGATTAAGTTCTCCATGGGGTTGGATAAGTGACCCTGTGGTATTGGCACGTAATGGGGCGGTGCCATATCGCCGTGAAGAGGCGCTGTCACCGGAGGCTGGACTGGGCCTACCGCTCCGGATGTCATAAACTGATTTGCACCTGGCGGGTTACTTGGGCCGGCCCCGGGTGTAGCGAAGAGATTCCGAGGATCGTAGATCTGAGGTAAACGGGACTGAGTTTTTTGATGTCTCCTCCTCATTACCTCATTAGATGTGTTTAAGCTCAACGTGAGCTGCAAGGCCTCTGCCTGAAGTGGCTGCGCCCGCACGTCCAAAGCCGCCCGCTCTGTTGCTAATCTAGCGTCTTCAGCTGCTAAGGTTTCCTTGGCCCGGGCGATCTTGTCGCAAACCTGTGCCACCTCTGCCTCATGCTCAGATTGGTTCACAGGGATGACTGTGACAGTTAACAAAGCCGTAAGCTTATCCATGAGATCCATTAGCACCTGAGCCGGTGAGCGCACAAGGCCTCCTGCCCCGGCTGCTCCTAACCCGGACGTTATCGCCGCTGAGGCCGTAGAATTTTGGCCGGGTTGAGTACCAGCCATGAAGACTCCTGCCTAGTTTGGCGACTCTGAGGGGTCCGGAATAGTGCTGCCATCGGAATAGCCCCCAAGCACACCATCTTGAACTTGATATAGCGAATCTGTTGAGCCGGCGGACGAATAACCGCCAGAGAGGATGGCCGGCTCACCATCACCTTCAGATCCTTCAGGAAGTTCACCTCTGTGGATGCAACCCACAAAGGCACGCTTCACGACGGGTTGAGCTCGGGCGGGTTTCGCACGCTGAGCCGTCTTGACGAGGTCGGTGCAGCTGTCCGGCTCAGGGCCCGACTCACCAATCCGGCCGATGAAGACGTGAATTCCGCCAAAGGGGACCCGGTATCTGTACTCAATTGAGCCGGCGTCGGGGCCCCAGCCTTCGTCGTCGATGTAGATCTTGCCGCGACGACTCTTGGTCATCCGGCCAACTGCGTATCCCTTGAGCCCTTCGAAGCTGCCCTTCAAG
Source organism: Triticum monococcum (assembly GCA_034509565.1). Classification (NCBI taxonomy): domain Eukaryota; kingdom Viridiplantae; phylum Streptophyta; class Magnoliopsida; order Poales; family Poaceae; genus Triticum; species Triticum monococcum. The sequence goes on from CM067841.1 coordinate 501,659,269, forward strand.
AACTCAAATCCACCGTGCACTAGCCCCACGGTGGGCGCCAACTGTCGTGGAATTGTCACGGCAGATGTCCTCTTGCAAGGACTTAATCGTGGAGCCATCGCAACTAGGAAGCTTAAAGGGGTTAATCGGGACAAAGGACATGCGAGGTTTATACTAGTTCAGCCCCTTACGGTGAAGGAAGGCCTACGTCTAGTTAGGTTGGTATTGCTTGAGGTTTCGATGACCAGGGAGCGAGATACGCTATGCCCGGTTCTCGATTGGTTGTCTCCCCCTAAGCCGCCAGCGGGTCATCCCCTTATATACACGGGTCGACGCCCTATGGCTTACAGAGTCCCGGCCGGCTTATAAACAGTGTCCGGCTCGGTGACTAGTTACTTCTACCTTACAATACAAGTCACACCCTCATGGCGGTTTATCACCATGGGCCATAAATCGCCTGTGGGCCTTTAGACCCTTTACGAAAACGCCATCTTTACGTCTTGGTCTTGGGCTTCAGATGGGCTTCTCTTTGCGTAACCCGGCCCCTCCTGGGCGGCTTACATAAATAGTTATATCCCCAACAGTCGTGCAACGTGGTGGTTCATGCGGCGCGTTGTCCGTCATGGTGTGACACGGCGCCTCCGGTGCCAGGGAACCTCCTGCTCGCCTTTGGCTCGTTTAATTTTCATAAACATCTTGAAGGGGGGCATAGGTCGAAGTGTGTTTCGGTCATGCGGCGTGCTGGTTCATGCGGCGCTTGTCTGTCGTGGTGTGACACGGCGCCTCCGGCGCCAGGGAACCTCCTGCTCGCCTTCGGCTCGTTTAATTTTTATACAATAGGTCGTGCAAAAGGCAACCTCCTTTGTTTCGAAAGGCACAGGTTTGAAGCATGTGCAGTCACGTTTGCTTAAGAGCTAGGCATGGTTGAGGCTCTATAGGTGTGTGCGTGCATGCACATGTGTGCATCCTACGAAGGCATTGGTATGTTGCCTTTGGAGGCACGGGTTTGAAGCATGTGTAGTCACATGTGCGTAGGAGCTAGCCATGGTTGAGTCTCTAGAGGAATGTGCGTGCATGCACATGTGTGTATTGTCCGAAGGCATTGTTATGTTGCCTCCGGAGGCACGGGTGTGAATCATCTGCAGTCATGTGTGCGTAGGAGCACCACGGTTGAGGCGCTCTTGGGATGTGTGTGTGTGGATATTGCCTGGAGGCATGGTGACCCAGGTTTTGGTGGCACAGGGCCATGTTGCCTCTGGAGGCACGGGAGGGCGGTCTCCAGAGTCACGCGTAATGGTTCGTTTTGGGATACACTGCTGTCGTACAAATAAGAAGAGGCATTTTTGTTTATAGTGTACTGGCACTCTCTGATGATGTTCTCTTTTCAACATGAACATGCAATTTCTAACGACATTACTGTAACACCCACAATGCGGCTATATCTCCCACGTGTCGGGGCATGACTTAGAGGCATAGCCGCATGGTAGGCATGTCACAAGAGGGGTAATCTTTACACATCCCGTGTACTGAATAAGAAAGGGATAAAGAGTCAGCTTACAATCGCCACTTCACACAATACATAAATAATCATACATCATCCAGAATACAATCAAGGTCCGACTACGGAACCAAAATAAAGAAAGACAACCCCAAATGCTAGATCCCCGATCGTCCCAACTAGGCTCCTCTACTGATCATCCGGAAAAGAAACATAGTAACGGCCCGAATCCTCGTTGAACTCCCACTTGAGTTCGGTAGCGTCCCCTGTACTGGCGTCATCGGCACATGCATCTGTTTGGAAGTATCTGTGAGTCACGAGGACTCAGCAATCTCACACCCCCGCGATCAAAACTATTTAAGCTTAAGGGTAGGAAAGGGTAGTGAGGTGGAGCTGCAGCAAGCACTAGCTTATATGGTGGCTAACATACGCAAAAGAGAGCAAGAAGAGAAGCAATGCACGGTCAAGAAGGTAAAAGTGATCAAGAAGTGATCCTGAAGCTACTTACGTTCAAGCATAACACGAGACCGTGTTCTCTTCCCGGACTCCGTCGAAAAGAGACCATCACGGCTACACACACGGTTGATTCATTTTAATTAAGTTAAGTGTCAAGTTCTCAACAACTGGACATTAACAAATTCCCATCTGCCCATAACCGCAGGCACGACTTTCGAAAGTTCAAAATCCTGTAGGGGTGAAAGTGCGTTATATCGACTAGAGGGGGGGGGGTGGTGAATAGGCGATTTTTATGAAATTCTTCACTGAGGAATTTGCTGGTGAGGAACTTCCTTGGCTAAGAACTACTACCAGCGGAATAAGTACTCAAAAATAAACACAACAGAATACAAGCATAGTCATCATGATGAAATGAAGACAGGCACAAAGTACAGGAAGCGTAATCACAGGATGACACAGGATGAAGACAAACAAACTGAAGAAATTGAACTGAGGAAATTGAGGAAGTCTTCAGTCAACGTCTTCAAACACAGATATGAACAAACATACATCATAGTTATGAGGAAATGAAAGAGTTGAGGAAATAGAACCAGTAAGCTCGGTGAAGACAATGATTTGGTAGACCAGTTCCAACAGCTGTCTCAGTTGTACGTCTGGTTGGAGCGGCTGAGTATTTAAACTCGAGGACACACAGTCCCGGAAACCCAGTCAAGGACACTTAGTCCAAGACACCCAGTCCTCACCGTATTCTCCTTGAACTAAGGCCACACAGACCTCGTCCAATCACTCGTGGTAAGTCTTCAGGCGACTTCCAAACCTTCACAAACTTGGTCACTCGGTGATCCACAATTCCTCTTGGATGCTCTAGACCATGACGCCTAACCGTCTGGAAGAAGCATAGTCTTCAAAGGTAACAAGCATCGGATCCACTCAGGATCAATCTCTTCAGTGATGCTCACTCACTTGGGGTTTGTAGGTGTTTGGGTTTTGGGTTTTTGGTTTTTCCTCACTTGATGATTTTCGCTCAAAGTCCTCGGAGGATGGGCTGCTCTCAAATGACAAGTGTCAGTTTCTCTCGGAGCAGCCAACCAGCTAGTGGTTGTAGGGGGCGGCTATTTATAGCCTAGGGAGCAGCCCGACATGATAAGACATAAATGCCCTTCAATGATATGACCGTTAGGTGGATAGATATTTTGGGACAGCTGGCGCATAGCACAGCAACGGTCGGAATTTTGAGTAGCAAAATCCTCAGGGCTATCATGTTCCTCACTGTGTAGGCAATCCGCACTGGCGAATTCCTAACTCCTCAGTCAGGACAAATTCCTCAGAGACCAGAAGAACTTCGTCTCTGTCACTGAAGAAATTGACTGAACCGTATGAGATTTCCAATGTGTTCACTCGAAGGGATTGGTAGGTGTAGGATTTTGAGTTGAGCATCACATGGAAATTTTTCCTTAGTATTTCCTCGACCCCCTTTAACAGTACGGTGTTTCCTATGACTCAAGAAAGAGAAAAACAAAACTATGAAAACGAAAGTCTTCAAGCTTCATATTTCTCGCATGAATATCAAGTCTTCACGGACACACCAATTTCTTCACTTTCAAAGTCTTCATGAAAGTCTTCAGAAATACCAAAATCTTCAGTCGAAGATATTCATTTTTAGGGGTCGACTTTTCCTGTAAATATCAAACTCCTCATAGACTTATAGACCTGTGTACACTCACACACGCATTAGTCCCTTAACCTATAAGTCTTCAATACACCAAAATCCCTAAGGGGCACTAGATGCACTTACAATCTCCCCCTTTTTGGTGATTGATGACAATATAGGTTAAGTTTTCAACGGGGATAAACATATGAAGTGTAACTACTGATATTGAGGAATTTGATTGCAAGATATAGAAGAACTCCCCCTGAAGATGTGCATAGTGAGGAATTTGGGTTTGAAGCAATGCACACTTGAAGAGTTGAATCATGGATATCTCCCCCTATATCTTGTAATACACACATTTAACATATAATATGAAGAATTTGAAATGCATGATGAAATATGGTGCCTGATGAAATTCAGCATGCGTGCAATAATATCAACGAGGAATAAGCATGCAGAATAGTGCATCAAGAGTATCAGAGCACAGTGCATCAAAAGTATCAGAGCACCAACGGGTTTAAGATTACAACTCGATCCAATAAAGTTTCAGAAGAACGAGAGTTGTAACTTAGCAGATAAAAAACGTTGTATATGGGAGTTAAAATAGACCCGCTTGAAGACTAACTCATATTTCTCCCCCTTTGTCATCGAATGACCAAAAGGATCGAAACTGAGGACTAACGCCGCTGAAGATAATTAAGTTGATGAAGGAGCGCCAGCGTTGTCGGGGTCGTTGGTTGATGTAGGGCCTGCCGCAGTGTCGTCCAAATCTTCATGTTCATCAGTGTCGCGCGATGAAGAATATGAGCTGGCCACTAGAGAAGGAACCTTGACCTTCTTGAATTTCTTCAGTGGAGGTGCAGAACAGTCAAAATCTTCATTAAGACCCATGTTCTTCAGATCTTCTTCACCATACAGATGTGACAGGATTGCCCAGGTGCGACCGAAGACTTGATGGAGGTAGTAGTGGTTTTTCTTCACTTCATTGTGTGTGGCAGTCATGTTGTGAAGAAGTGAACAAACTGACGCTTAACCCATTTGTGATTTCAATCCACCTTCTGGTGAAGACTAAGCAGAAGTTCACAGTCTGTCATCACGCGCGGAGCAGTGGCTTGAGGAGTGGACATGGGTGCATTGGCAGAGTCATGTGTGGCAGAGTCATCATTGGTGGAATAAGATGCAGCTTTGCGAAACTGACCATCTAATGGATGAATGCCTTCATCAATTACAGCTGGTGCCTTGCCCTTTCCATCAACTGAGGAATATGTCTGCTTGAGGACTTCAATTTGGGGCAAGTAGCTGAGATGATTCTGGAAATCAGCTTTGTAGTTGAGTGAAGACCTGGTCCTGAGGAATCTCATGATCCAAGGTGCATAAGGCTTCAGCTCAAACGGAGATAGTGCAACATTGGCCATAGTCCTCATGAAGAAATTGTGATAATTGACAGGAATGCCATGAACGATGTTGAATACCATATTCTTCATGATGCCAACAATTTCCTCATCAGATGAGTCGTGGCCTTTGATAGGACTGATTGTCCTCGTAAGAATACGATAGACAGTTCTGGGCACGTACATCAATTCCTTCACGAGGAATTTGGTTCGTGGTGCCTGACCTAGTTTCAAAGGCTTCATCAGCACCTGCATGTAATGATGTGTGAGCTCAGGTTCACTGTAGATGCAGCGAGATTCTTCAAGGGGAGGACTGAGTGGTAGAGCACGAAGCAATTCAGAGGCTGGTGCAGTGTAGTGAGTGTTTTTAGACATCCAGTCCAGCACCCATGAATTCACATCTTCAGCATTTCTGGTGATGTGCAGCGTTGCATAGAATTGAAGAATCAGTTCTTCATTCCAATCGCAGATGTCAGAGCAAAAATTGAGCAGTCCAGCATCGTGAAGAACACTGAGGACTGATGCGAAGCACGGCAGAGATTCCATATCCACGTGAGGAATATGCTCATGGTAGAAAATCTTCTCCTTGTTGAACAACACTGAGGAATAGAAATTGGCTTGACTAGCAGTCCAGAAACGCCTCTTCCTAATGCGAGCAGAGTCATAAGTGTTGTAATCTTCGAAGAATACGTGCTCGTCGAAGAAATCATCAGCCTTGGACTTTTGCTTGCGTGAGAATGGATCCTTTGGCTTCGGCAGAGGAGTGTCAGTGAGTTGCATCACGACCTCAGGAATCTCAATCGCAGGTTCTTCAGGCTGAGGAATTTCTGGTTCTTCCTTAGCGGCAGTCTGCTTTGTTGGTTATTCAGTAGCAGCAGTTTCTTCAGCGCTAGTGGCTGAAATTTCCTCATGGACAGATGCAGTGGGATAAGTTTCTTCAGAGCCCATGTGAACAGTTTGTGTGGGGGACTGAGGAATTTGCTGTAGAGGGGTGAACATTGGAGAGTTTGGATGCTGACTTTCCCAGAATTCATCACTGATTACGGGTGTGGAGCAGCCAATGTCCACATCTTCATCTTCCATTTCTTCAACGCCAGCCTCTTCAGCTGTGAACTGAGGCATAGGCGAGGAGATGATAGGTGTTGAAGGGATCGCATCCACTTCAATTTCTTCATCCAACGATTCAGACGAAGCAGCAGAAGGAGTTTCTTCATCAGATCCACTGGGGATCACATATTCTTCATCAAAAGGAACAAGGTCCTTTGATGGCCTGGTTGAGATGGGAACAACATCAATCGGATGTGCAAATGAACTTGTCATAGGCTTCATTTTCTTCGGAGCTGAAGAATCTGAAGCAGCCGATGCTTTCCTTTTCTTCACTGCAGCACACTCTGCACCCTTGGTCTTCTTCACATCTGATGCAGATGGAAGGATTGGAGTTGAAGTTGGTGCAGGAGCAGCTGAGGAATCTGGTTGATTTTCTTCAGGCACAACTGATGCAGTTGCCCTGAGTTCTTCAGTTTCTTCAGGCACACCACTAGTGGGTGCCCTGGAAATTTCTTCAGTGGCTGGAATGCAGTCATCAGCCCTGGAACTCACATTTTCTTCAGCAGCCTAATTGTCATCAGCGGTGCTGGCATGTTCTTCAGTCGGCTGAGCAGATGCTTCAGCCCGAGGAATTTCTTGTTGCATTGGGGCAGCAACATTTGAAGTGAACTGTTCAGTTATCTTTACAAATCTAACTTTGGCTCCTTGCCAATCAGCATAGTAGGCTTTGAAGTCATCGCTGAGGGTTTTGATTTCAGATTGGATTTTTACAAGTTCATTAGTTGTCATAGTGACAACGTTGTTCTTCAGAAATTTCTCTTTCTTGTACTGGGCCTTCTTGATCTGCCTGGCCTGATCATATTTCCATTTCTCCTCTTGGATGAAATGAGTCAGCATGTGATTTTGACCAGGCGTCAGCTTGAAGTCAGGCATAGGAGTATTTGGGTCCTTGTGCCAGAGATCAATGTAGTCGAGGATCAGCTTGGGATCCAAAAGCAGTGGCACAGGTGTGCCTTTGGCTCTAGCGGCCCTAACTTGTCTGTCTCTGATGATTTCTGCAAGTTCATCATCATCAGCTTCATCTTCTTCAGGTGGCTCTTGGAAGGCGACCTGTTTCTTCTTAGGACTTGGCCGAGGACCTCGTCCAGCAGTTGCCTTGGTCTTCAGCTGAGTGGGGCCAGATGAAGAATTTGGTGCAGCTGAGGAGCTTGCTGAGACACCAGAGGCAATGGAGATGCCTGCAGTCCTTTGGCACGAGGCCAGATGCGCAGGTGCTGAGGACTTTGTCGGAACAGCTGAGGACTTTGGAGGAGGTGCTGAGGATTTTGAAGGAGCAGCTTGAGGGATTGGTCGTGAGGACTTTGAAGAGTCTGGCCGTGAGGGCGCAGCTGAGGAACTTGGCCATGAGGGCACTGTTGGTGAAGCACTTGGCTTGCGCGCAGGCTTCTTTGACATAGCCTTCTTTGGCTTGACAGCAAAGGCCTCAGCAGAGGCAGTAGCAGCCACAGCAGAGTCTTCATTAAATTTCCTCACTGCTTCTCTGGCTTGCTTAGCCAGCTTGGCTTGGTGCTTGGCCCATTCATTAGGATAGTCCTCACCGCGCTTGAGGCTAGTGGGATCAACAATTTGGCCAGGTGCCAATGGAGGTCTTGGGCATGGAGGATTGAGTGCGAACTTCTTCATGTACTTAGGAGTGACATATCTGTACTCCCTCCATTCTCTTGCCCATCTCCTCTCTATCTTCTGAATGCGCACTTTGCGCTCATTCTTGGTTTCCTCAGTAGGTGTGCAGTACCCAGCATATATGTCATCATGGATTTCAAATGCTGTATTTACCTCAGGCCTCTTTCCTCCCTTCTGTGGCCTTTTACCATCAGCCATTTTCTTCAGTTGAGGAATTTGAACAATTGAATTCTCTGAAGAAGTATGCAACTTTTCTTCGAGGAATGCTGCAAATGAGTTAAGTTGATGAGAACCTAGTGATTCAGCAGCTGACATGTGTACCTGTGAACAGAGTATAGTTGCGAGGAATTTGGAGAGGTCATATGCGTTCTCAGAAGGTTTTTCAAAAAGAACAAGTTTGAGGAATTTGACCAGATGAGTCTTGAAGATTTTCACTAAGCGTTCTTTGTCTTAGGTTCAAGAGTTGTATAGATCGAAGATCCACACAATTGAGGAATCTTGAAGAAAAATGATGCTTAGAGAAATGAATCAAGAACAGATGACTTTGTGAGGTTTTCAGTGTGTGAAGATACGAAGAAAAACACTTTTGAAGATTTTGTAGATAATCATTCGAATCAACGAGGGCAGTAAAAGTAACTTTTATTTACCCTGGACGAAGAACACGACGAACTGGAGTGAGGAGATGTGAAGTTCGTCTGTGCAGATCTTCCACGCCCTAACTTGGCGGAGGAAGACAGCTACGGCGGCGGCGGAGTGAAGATTTCCGCGGTCGGCGCGAGTACGTTGGCGACGAGGTCGAGGCAGTGAAGCTCTTCCTCACCGGCGGCGATGAAGCAGCGGCGGTGCTAGGGTTTGAGAAGCTCGAGCTGGAGAGAGAGGTCGAGCGGAGTAAAAGAAGTGAGGAAGGGAAGGAGGGGTATTTATAGCCACGGTGAAAAAACTGCTCGCCCGAAGAAATTGGACGAACGTGCCCCTGACCCTTCTCATTCGCATGACATGTGTCACCCACGTAGTGAGAGGTGGAGATCATGTTAGATCGTGGGTGAGTGGATAAGTGTATTGTGGGATGCGGAACGGTTTGAGCGGCAAAGCCGAAAATTTAGATAAGATAGATTTTAAAGTTCTATTCGCAATTTCTTCAGCTGACAAGGACACAGTGAAGATTTTGAACGAGTTTCAAATAGAACGCACATGAAGAATTTGTGAACAGATTGGGTTGAGTATAGCATAGAGAGGAAGGGTCCGATCACATTCACTTAGCAGAAAACCAACTTGAAGAAATAGCAATAAGTGAATGCTGTAGAGGACATAAACTCATATATATATATATATATATATATATATATATATATATATATATATATATATAGCTAATGAAGAAAAACAACGGAACCAGTGAAGACTATGCAAAGTTGAAGAATATGTATAATTTGAGGAATTTCAACTTTTGGTGGTGGCGTGACCCACCGTATAAGAATGATGATTTCAGACACCGCGTACAATTATCGTAGGGTTCTGAGAATCAAATTCTTTATTAATTTCTTCACACTAAGAGTGTTATTCTTCATTGATTGAAGTAAAACGTTTCTTCATGTGTTGCACATCTAAGTCATCAATTTTGCATAAGTGTTAGGATGAGTGTCCTTTTCATAGAACATTCGAAGATTCTAGGATATTTAGCTCACACCGCAACTTGCTAAATTTCTTCTCATCCAAGGGCTTTGTGAAGATATCGGCTAGCTGTTCTTCAGTCTTCACATGCTCAATAGAAATGTCGCCCTTCAACACATGATCATGAAGAAAATGATGACGAATCTGAATGTGCTTTGTCTTCGAGTGCTGAACTAGGTTGTGAGCAATCTTGATGGCACTCTCATTGTCACAGAAGATAGGCACATTCTTCATGTTGACGCCGTAGTCCTTGAGAGTTTGCTTCATACATAGCAATTGGGCACAGCAAGAACCAACGGCAATGTACTCAGCTCCGGCAGTAGATAGTGATACGCAGTTCTGTTTCTTCGAGGACCAACAGACCAAAGATCGTCCGAGGAAATGACATGTACCAGATGTTGACTTGCGATCCACATGATCACCAGCATAGTCAGAGTCAGAATATCCAACAAGATCAAAAGATGAGCCCTTGGGGTACCATAATCCAAGTGTTGGTGTGTGAGCTAGATATCGAAGAATATGCTTCACAACCTTATGGTGTGATTCCTTCGGTGCAGCTTGAAATCGGGCACACATGCAAACACTAAGCATTATATCTGGCCTAGATGCACATAAGTATAATAAGGAACCTATCATGGAGCGGTATACGTTATGATCGAAGTCAATACCATTTTCATCAGTGCACAGATGGCCATTTGTGGGCATAGGAATTTTGACGCCTTTGCAATCTTGCATGCCGAATTTCCTCAGTACATCCTTGAGGTATTTCTCCTAAGATATGAATATGCCATTGTGTTGTTGACGAATTTGAAGACCTAAGAAGAATTTCAACTCTCCCATACTAGACATTTGATATTCTTCACTCATCATATAGGCAAATTCATCACTATAACGTTGGTCAGTACAGCCAAAGATAATATCATCAACATATACTTGGCACACAAACAATTCACCATCATAAGATTTAGTGAAAAGAGTAGGGTCGAGTGAACCGGGTTTGAAGCCTTTCTTCATGAAGAGTTCCTTCAAAGTATCATACCAAGCCCGTGGGGCCTGCTTGAGGCCATAGAGGGCCTTGTTGAGTCTGAAGACTTTGTCAGGATTCTTTGGATCTTCAAAACCTGGGGGTTGAGCAACATATACTTCTTCCTCAAGCTTACCATTGAGGAATGCACTTTTCACATCCATTTGATATAGAGTAATATCATGATGGTTAGCATAAGCAAGTAATATGCGAATAGCCTCAAGTCTAGCAACATGTGCAAAAGTTTCATCAAAATCAATTCCTTCAACCTTTGTGTAGCCTTGAGCTACAAGCCATGCCTTATTCCTCACAACAAAGCCATTTTCATCTTGCTTGTTGCGGTAGATCCACTTTGTGCCGATGATATTATGCTTGCGAGGATCTGGACGTTTGACCAGTTCCCAGACATTGTTGAGCTCGAACTGATGTAATTCTTCTTGCATGGCCTGAATCCACTCAGGCTCCAAAAATGCTTCATCTACCTTAGTGGGCTCTGTAATAGAGACAAAAGCATACTTCCCACAAAAGTTAGACAAATGTGAAGCTTTTGAGCGTGTGAGAGGACCTGGCGCTTTGATGTCATTGATGATCTTTTCAATTTGCACTTCTTTTGCAATGCGAGGATGAGCTGATTGTCGTTGAAGAGTTTGATCAGCGTTTTCTTCAGCACCATTTTCTTCAGGTGCATTAGCTCGACGTTCTTCATGTTCCGGAATGAATTCTTCAGCAGATTCTTCAGTAGGAATGACATCCTCAGTAGCCTTGAACTTGATATTTTCCTCAGGTGCTGGTTCATCTATCACAGTAGGTAGGTGCTCTCTTTGCGAGCCATTAGTTTCATCAAACCGCACATCTACAGTTTCAACAACTTTGTGAAGAACGTTGTTGAAGACTCTGTAGGTGTGCGAGTCCTTTCCGTAACCAAGCATAAAACCTTCATGTGCTTTCGGCGCAAATTTTGAGTTGTGATGAGGATCTCTAATCCAACATTTAGCACCGAAGACTTTGAAATAACTTACATTGGGTTTCTTATCAGTGAGGAGTTCATAGGCAGTCTTTTTGAAGAATTTGTGAAGATATACTCTGTTGATGATGTGGCACGCAGTATCAATTGCCTCAGTCCAGAAACGATGAGGCGTTTTGTATTCGTCAAGCATAGTGCAAGCCATCTCAGCAAGAGTCCTGTTCTTGCACTCCACGACGCCGTTCTGCTGAGGAGTGTAAGGAGCAAATAACTCATGAGTAATACCAAGTTCATCAAGATAGTCATCGAGACCAGAATTCTTGAACTCAGTGCCATTGTCACTTCTGATGTGCTTGATCTTCACACCAAAGTTGGTTGAAGCCCTCGAGGAAAATCGTTTGAAGACTTCCTGCACTTCATGTTTGTAAGTAACAAGGTGTACCCATGTGTAATGAGAATAATCATCAACAATAACGAAGCCATATTGAGATGCTTCATTTGAGATAGCAGAATAATGATTAGGACCAAAGAGATCCATGTGAAGCAATTCAAATGGGCGAGTGGTGGTCATGATAGTCTTCGCTGGATGCTTGGCCTTGGTCATCTTCCCAGCTTCACAGGCTCCGCATAGGTGATCCTTGAGGAATTTGACATTCTCGATGCCAATGACATGCTTCTTCTTCGCAAGCGTGTGCAAATTCCTCATGCCTGCATGACCAAGTCGTCGATGCCAGAGCCAGCCTTCTGAAGCTTTTGCAAGTAAGCACACGGCTGGTTGTGGTCCTGTAGAGAAATCAACAATATACAGGTCTCCTCTCCTAAAGCCTTCGAAGACTTTGGAATTGTCAGCTTCCATAACCACAACACAACGGTACTTGCCAAAGACAACAACCATATCAAGATCACAAAGCATTGAGACAGACATAAGGTTGTATCCTAAGGACTCAACAAGCATGACTTTGTCCATGTGTCAATCCTTTGTAATCGCAACCTTACCTAGACCCAATACCTGACTTTTGCCTTTGTCAGCAAAGATGATATGCTTCAGATGCGACGGAGATAATGGAGCATCCATCAATAGATTCTTGTCACCAGTCATGTGGTTTGTACATTCACTATTGAGGACCCACTCAGTGGCTTTGGGTTGATCATCCTGCAGATGAATTAGTGCAGCTTACAAACTCATATACTTCATCAGTGAAGAATATGACATCAATTCATCAGATCAATTTCATAAAGTAAGAGAACTGATAAAGCAATATGAGGACGTGAGAAATAAAAGTTCATTTCTTCATGATTAGCCTGCGTCCTATCAGGCATGCTCAGGTCTCCAGCAAATTCTTCAGACGATTATGTGCATCTGGAGACCTGACCCTGCAAAAGAGATTAGTTCTTTTTCTTCACCACCCACATCTGAAGGGGTGGCAAAGAGTTCATCATTCTGCGAGCTCCATACGAGAAGGACGGCATAGAAGCCAGTCCATTTCGTTTCACATAAGAGGGGTTAGAGTAAGCATAAGAGTAAGCAGAGAAATTCTTCGAGGACTTATGGACATAATGATTTGAAGAATAATGCACATATCCATAATCCTTAGATCTTCCCTTGTACCATCAGCATTGATTTTCCTCTCAAAGGCGATACCCTCTTTCCTAGGGTTCCTGTTGAGGATCTGCTTTTTAAGCACATCACAAAGAGCCTGATGCCCTTTGAGGCTTTTGTACATGCCTGTCGTGTACAATTCCTTCAACCCTGCATCGTCAGTGATACTAGCAATGTCCTCAGATGAGGAATTAATGATAGCAGAGGCATGTGAAGAATTTGAAACATTAGCAGCATTTGAACATTCAGGTGAAGAATTAGCAGATTCACGTTCAATGCACTTCAAGCATGGAGGAACAAATTCATCCTGAGATGCGCTGATTTGTTGAGCAAGTAATGAATCGCGCTCCTTTTGAAGATCTTCATAACTCACTCTTAGCTTCTCAAGGTCTTGCTTTCTTTGAAGAAATTCATAAGAAAGCTTCTCATGATCCGATAAGAGAGTGTTATGTTGATCTTTAAGGGTGTCATACTTAGTATGAAGTCTCTGAAGACTTTCAGCCAAAGCTTTTGACCGATCCATTTCCTCACCCAACATATCATCGCTCTTGTTTAGCATATAGTGAGCTTTTTCCAAAGCTCTTTGTTGTTTAGTAGCTAGGGAAGGAAGTTTGACATAGCTAGGTCCAAATTCATCACCAGATTCATCATCACTGGACTTGGATAGGTAGCATTCAGTTACCTCAGCATCTTTTGCCATAAGGCATGATGCAGAAGATGATGATTCTGGTTCGAATGTCATCGTTTTGAGAGATTCCTTGAAGTCCTCAAACCAAGGATCATGACAAGTTCGATGACCTTCAAAGACCTCAGAGAGACGGTCCCAGATGAACTTCGCATGATCGAGATGCATGATATTCCTGAACTGATTTTGTGACAGGCTGGAGCAGATGACATCCTTCGCCGTGAGGTTGAGAAGAGTATACTTGCGAATGTCATCAGCATCCGCCATCTTACACAGATCAGTTAGGCCAATCTCAGTGACGGTCCACAACTTGCTGTTCATCGCCATGAGGCGTTTCTTCATCATGGCCTTCCACTTGGGATACTCGTGACTGTCAAAGATGGGAACCTTCGTCATACCTATGGTCGACATAACTAAAACTCCAGGTGGTTAAACCAAAATCACATAGAACAAGGGAGTACCTTGCTCTGATACCAATTGAAAGTGCGTTATATCGACTAGAGGGGGGGGGGTGAATAGGCGATTTTTATGAAATTCTTCACTGAGGAATTTGCTGGTGAGGAAATTCCTTATCGAAGAACTACTAGCAGCGGAATAAGTACTCAAAAATAAACACAACAAAATACAAGCATAGTCATCATGATGAAATGAAGACAGGCACAGAGTACAGGAAGCGTAATCACATGATGACACAGGATGAAGACAAACAGACTGAAGAAATTGAACTGAGGAAATTGAGAAAGTCTTTAGTCAAAGTCTTCAAACACAGATATGAACAAACATACATCATAGTTATGAGGAAATGAAAGAGTTGAGGAAATAGAACCAGTAAGCTCGGTGAAGATAATGATTTGGTAGACCAGTTCCAACAACTGTCTCAGTTGTACGTCTGGTTGGAGCGGCTGAGTATTTAAACTCGAGGACACACAGTCCCGGACACCCAGTCAGGGACACTTAGTCCAAGACACCCAGTCCTCACCGTATTCTCCTTGAACTAAGGTCACACAGACCTCGTCCAATCACTCGTGGTAAGTCTTCAGGCGACTTCCAAACCTTCACAAACTTGGTCACTCGGCGATCCACAATTCCTCTTGGATGCTCTAGACCATGATGCCTAACCGTCTGGAAGAAGCACAGTCTTCAAAGGTAACAAGTGTTGGATCCACTCAGGATCAATCTCTTCAGTGATGCTTAATCACTTGGGGTTTGTAGGTGTTTGGGTTTTGGGTTTTTGGTTTTTCCTCACTTGATGATTTTCGCTCAAAGTCCTCGGAGGATGGGTTGCTCTCAAATGACAAGTGTCAGTTTCTCTCGAAGCAGCCAACCTGCTAGTGGTTGTAGGGGGCGGCTATTTATAGCCTAGGGAGCAGCCTGACATGATAAGACATAAATGCCCTTCAATGATATGACCATTAGGTGGATAGATATTTTGGGACAGCTGGATCATAGCACAGCAACAGTCGGAACTTTGAGTAGCAAAATCCTCAGGGCTATCATGTTCCTCACTGTGTAGGCAATCCACACTGGCGAATTCCTAACTCCTCAGTCAGGACAAATTCCTCAGAGACCAGAAGAACTTCGTCTATGTTACTGAAGAAATTGACTGAACCGTATGAGATTTCCAATGTCTTCACTCAAAGGGATTGGTAGGTGTAGGATTTTGAGTTGAGCATCACATGGAAATTTTTCCTTAGTATTTCCTCAACCCCCTTTAACAGTACGATGTTTCCTATGACTCAAGAAAGAGAAAAACAAAACTATGAAAATGAAAGTCTTCAAGCTTCATATTTCTCACATGAATATCAAGTCTTCACGGACGCACCAATTTCTTCACTTTCAAAGTCTTCATGAAAGTCTTCAGAAATACCAAAATCTTCAGTCGAAGATATTCATTTTTAGGGGTCGACTTTTCCTGTAAATATCAAACTCCTCATAGACTTATAGACCTGTGTACACTTACACACTCATTAGTCCCTTAACCTATAAGTCTTCAATACACCAAAATCCCTAAGGGGCACTAGATGCACTTACAAGGGGTGTCCCAACTTAGCCCATCACAAGCTCTCATGGTCAACGAAGGATATTCCTTCTCCGAGGAAGACCCGATCAGAATCGGAATCCCGGTTACAAGACATTTCGACAATGGTAAAACAAGACCAGCAAAGCCACCCGATGTGCCGACAAATCCCAATAGGAGTCGCACGTATCTCGTTCTCAGGGCAACACCGGATGAGACTAGCTACGAGTAAAACCAAACCTCAAGTTTCCCCGAGGTGGCCCCGAAGGCAGCTCGGTTCGGACCAACACTCAGAGGAGCACTGGCCCCCCCCCCCCCCCCCCCCGGGGGGGGGGGTTAAAATAAAGATGACCCTTGAGTCTACAGAACCCAAGGGAAGGTATATGGTGGTAGGTAGGCAAATGGTAAAACCAAGGTTGGGCCTTGTTGGAGGAGTTTCATTCAAAGCAAACTGTCAAGGGGTTCCCATAACACCCTACCGCGTAAGGAACGCAAAATCAAGGAACATAACACCGGTATGACGGAAACTAGGGCAGAAAGAGTGGAACAAAACACCAGGCATAAGGCCGAGCCTTCCACCCTTTACCAAGTGTATAGATGCATTAAAGTAAATACGAGACAATAATGATATCCCAACAATATCCATGTTCCAACATGGAACAAACTTCATCTTCACTTGCAACTAGCAACACTATAAGAGGGGCTGAGCAAAGCGGCAACATAGCCAGACAACGGTTTGCTAGGAAAGGTTGGTTAGAGGCTTGGCATGGCAATATGGGAGGCATGATAAAGCAAGTGGTAGGTATCGCGGCATAGCAATAGAGTGAGCAACTAGCAAGCAAAGATAGAAGTGATTTCGAGGGTATGGTCATCTTGCCTGCAAAGTTCTTAGAGTTGATGAAATCTTGATCCTCGTAAGCGTACTCAACAGGTTCCTCGATCACGTACTCGTCTCCCGGCTCTACCCAGGGCAAGAACACAAACAAAGGACCAATAATCAATCACTGTGCAATGCGCAGGCAACATGATGCAAAGCATGGCATGATATGCGAGATGTGATATGCAATGCATATGCGTGCTCTGAAAGGAAAATATTGAACCAGGCATCAACTTGGCAATCCAAGTGTGTCGCTGGAAAGATGAGATGATTTCGGTCGAAATCGATATAAAGATCACCGGAATCGGATGCACGGTTTGCAAATGGCAAGCAAAACAAGAATGGCACAATTCTGCGATTAACATCACGATGCCATCTAGAATGCAACAAGAAACTAAGATAATGCGCCCCAACATAGCAACAAGGCAAATGGCAGTGATCTACTCAAGATGCTTGACAAAACATGAGCATTGAGCTACGGCTAAATCACACAAGAGCAGGTGCAAACAA
Source organism: Triticum monococcum (assembly GCA_034509565.1). NCBI lineage: Eukaryota > Viridiplantae > Streptophyta > Magnoliopsida > Poales > Poaceae > Triticum > Triticum monococcum. The sequence goes on from CM067841.1 coordinate 501,676,322, forward strand.
GCATGTCAAAAGTGCAAAAGATATCACCATCACAGACTTAGTGAAAATACTAACATGCCAGAAATTAACACCAGGAAGCCATGTTTAGAGCTAGCAAACAACATGCAAATCATCCTTACTGAAGCAACTCAAAACAAGCATAGATCTCACTGTAGTATCATGTTTACATGGCATAAAAATAACATCAGGGAAATGACTTAGTAAAATCCTAAGTCCCTGAAATCAGCAATATCACGAAGGCTACTTTGCATGCTTGTGCTAGTCACCACATAGATCACAAAAAAATACATGGCAAGCACCCCTGTAAAGATGGCATGACATAGATCAAAACACATGTGGAGCTCATGCCCATATGCAGCACAAAACAAATGTGACAAAAATGACAAATCCTCATACTCTGATAAGTAACAACACCTAACTATTTATAGCACTCTTGCATCAGTGATTTTGGCATCAAGATGAACTCAAACAAGCATGCTACAATGGAATGAAATGAAGAGCATCTCACAATGAACATTTTGATATATCATGCGCATGAAAGGAGCTACGGTCATGGAGTTATGATGCAATGAACAGAGCCATAAAATATGTGCAGGGAAAAAGACTTAGAGGAGAAACGACCTCCAGATCTAGGGTTAGACCGCGGGCACGGAAAACGATGTTCGCCGGGGAAGCTCGAACTTGCCGGAGTTCGTCAGATCTGGCCCTCCCGCGGCCGGATCTGGCCGGAGAGCTCGCCGGTGAGGGGGAGGAGCCGAGGAGGCGGCGGAGAGCGGTCGACGGCACGCGCGGGGCGGCGCGCGGTGGAGCAGCTGGTCGGCGGCGGGGCTGGTGCGGAGGCGGCGGCCGGCGGGCGGAGCGGCGGGGTCCGGCGGGAAGGCACGCGCAGGAGCGGGGGAGCGGGCGCGTGGGCTCGGGCGGGCCCACTGCGGGCTCCCTGGGCCGCGGCGGCGGGCGGCGGCGCTGGACACATGGCGCTCTCCTATTGGCGCGGGCGCGGTGGCGAAGTTGTCCAGCGGCGCGCGACATGTCCGGCGGCCGAGAGGGAGGTAGCTAGGGTTTCATCTGCGCGAAAAAATGAAGGGGAGCACCTATTTATAGCCTGGAGGAGGTAGGAGTGTCCAAATGGAGTGTAGTTTTCGCCCACGCGATCTTGATCCGACGGCGGAGGTCATGGAAGTGGTTTGGATGGGTTATTGGGCCGTTTTGGAGGGGTGTTGGGCTGCAACACACAAGAGGTCTTCACGGTTACCCGGTTAACCGTTGGAGCATCAAACAGACTCCAAATGGCACGCAATTTGACAGGCGGTCTACCGGTTGTGTACCAAGGCCACTTGGCAAATCTCGGTCCATTCCGAGAATGTTTAACACCCACTCATGAAAAGAGGCAAGAGGGGTGCGCCGGGTGCATGTGGGAGTGTCGGATTGCAAAACGGACAACGGGGAAAAGGCTCGGATGCATGAGACGAACACGAATGCAAATGCGATGCATATGATGACATGATATGAAATGCATGACAAGAAGAAAAGCAAAATGAAAGATAAAACCCAACAACAAAGGGAATCTCATAACTTAAAGCCGAAAATGGAAAGAGTCAGAGTACAAATATGGCAAGTTACATCCGGGGTGTTACAACACTCCACCACTACGAAAGGATCTTGTCCCGAGATCTAGGATGGCACCAGAGGGAAAAGGAAAAGGAAGATAAGAGGTAAAACTAAGTTGCTTCTTAGACCAAGTGAGTGAAACCAAAGAACATTGAGAGGTTGAAAACTTAAAAAGGAAGAACACAACAGAGTTGAACACAATTGAGAGCACTCCGGTAGAAAAGAGAAACAAGGAACACCATGTGAACCTTGGAGGTTGCAAAGCTATGAATGATGAGCAGAATGGACAAGAAGGAATTGAAACCACTCTGGTTAAAACGAGATAACCAAGGGACACGGAAGAACAAATTCGGGCAGCACTCCAGTTGAAGAGAGATGCAAGACTTGATAAGATGAAAATAACTTGAACAGAGGACACAACACTCCGGTTAAATGGATAAGCATGAAAAGAACACGATCCTCCAAATACAAGATGATGAGTGAAGAGAGCAATATCACTATGCCTCCAGAAGAAATGAAAGAATGAAATTGGATGAACAGAGGGAAACACGATCTTGAGAGAGCACGCTTACAACAAATGCTAGAACGGAGTTGTTGGATTATCAACAACGAAAAGATAAGCTCGATGTGGGGCTTATGGAAAACAATCCAAAACTGAGGTGAAATTCTGCCACTAATGGAAAATATAGATTGGATTGATATGAACAAGGAGACGAGAAAATTATTTCATTGGGAGGATAAATGAAGAACTTGGGTCATTTATAAGCACCATAAATAGCAACAATCCTTAAGGAAAGCTTTATGTGAAATAAAACCCAAGATAACTCCAAAGAAGAGATTGATGGATAGCAAAGGATCTCATGAACGAATTGAAAATGATGGGTTTAAAATATGTCCTTCCGGACAACTTGTGAATCATGAAACACGAAGGGAAATTGTCAAGAAAGACATAACACCACCTGAAAAAGATAAGATAGAAAGAATTTCACTTCGGAATGCAAGATGAAAAATGTTTGAACTCCTCAAAACAAGACATGCGTTGAGCCCCATGTTTATTTGAGAGTATAGCTTGGCGGATCTGAACTTCGAAAGAGATCTTGAAGAACAATTGAAGAATGAAAAGAATCCTTGACGATCCACCATGTAGAAAACTCAAATACTCCGGATGGATAAAAGAAGGTCGCAAGGAAAGGAAGCTTGAAAAAGAATAAGATGAATCCTTGCATAGATTAGATGGAGCTTCGCGATGAGCTAATGCGGAAACACTTGGAACTCCGAAAAGAAAGATGAACAAATGAAATCAAGAATTTTGATGAACCTCCGGAATAAGAAATTACTAATTTGGGTGAAGCAAGAATAAGAATTATGTTATGCTCATCCTTCACCAATATAAATTGATGACAAGCAACGGATTTGGCATACTACTTATTCTCGTAGAAAGGATTGGGGAAAGACATAGCGCAAACTTGAGAAAGTCTTCGATGAACCACCGATGGGATTGAAAGAAAGAAATAATGAATTGATACAATAACAACGGAAGGGAATGTTGGACGAACCACCGTTAGGATTAAAATAATGAGCGAAGAAAACGAACGCATCGCCAGGAGGAATTGGAAAATGAACGAAGATACTTGAGAGAATTTAGATACATGAGAACGAAGAGATCACGAGATGATAAGAGAATACTTGAATGATGCACCGGTATGATTTGGAGAACAATAGTTGAAAGCTGAGAATGAATAACTCTGAGATGATGGGCTCTGAAGAATCAAACCGAAAACCTCCTAAAATGCTCCGGATGGTTGAAAAGAATTCTCAATCAAAACAATTATGAGACGATGGCCTCAAACTAGAACCACGAATCTTCGAGAGAACGGACCAAGATTTAGAGGAAACACTTCTTCGTTCTTCAAATGATGAGAATGGCGATGAGAAACACCACCATGAATTGTTGAGGCACTCCGGAATGAAAATTAGAAAGGTTTAACCAACAATAAAAAGAATTTGGAAGATCTTGGAGAAAGACATTTGACTGATGAAAATTCATTCTTACGCCAAACTTTAGAAGATTTGAGAATAGCTCCGAGAAAATAGAAGAGTCAGGTAAGATCCTGGGAAAAGACCTGTGGGTTAGGGCCCACTCAAAAGAAACACCGTTGAAATGATTTAAAAGAGGGACTGCACCGGTTGAATTAAATGGCTTGAATGAGATAACAACCCCGAGATAGGTTGAACGGATTAGGAATTAAAACACGCATCTCCTGAGATATCTTCAGCACTCCGGAACAATTGAATAATGAGAAGTGGATGATTAAGAGGTGCACCAGCATGATAAAACATTGAAACGAGGAAAAGGATATGATCGACAAAACTTGAATTGAATTCATCGGAGAAGAAAAAGAACGAAGAATGATAAACTAGTAGAACATCTTCATGAGAACCACCGGGTAAGAACATTGACGGAAAAGGATGGAAAAACGTCCCATCAATAAAATGATACTTGATTAAGAAATTTGAGTCCTTGAAGAAAAAGGGTGGGAGGGTGGGAAAAAACAAAGGTAACTTGGGACGAATGAAACAAATAACATTGAGAATACTTAGAGTTGATCTTGCGAATGTTGAAAATGATCGGATCCACTTGAAGAGAAACACGCCGGTTGAAAAGGATTGACATGATAATCTCGATTATCATGAAGGATTAGTATTCACATAGAAATGTGATAACACCTCTTAGGAAAAGGTATGGAATCAACACTTGACGTTGAAGCAACTCGAATACCACAAACCAAAACAAAGCAAAGGATTGGAGCAAACATATGATAGATCCCATATCGTATCATGTGTCTGTTGGAAAGATATTCTAGGAGCTACTTGAATTCCCACTTATAAACTCCCGAGACTTTTTGGTTATGCAATCAGGTGTTGGGGATACAGGGGAAGCAATATCTCACCCAAACTAATAATCCCTACATCCAGCTGTATCCATCCTTCAACACATAACCAAGAAACCTTCGGAAATCATTTACCTCAACCTTCGAAAAGCATCCGTTATACAAGTTATGGCAATACTCCCGAACTCCCGCCCCAGTACTGGGTGGTGTCGAGGTTATCTCACCAACAACTGCATAAAGGAGATTTTCGATGTCGGCGAACTCAGGTATTCCAGAACTGCAACGATAAAATTGTGAAGACAACACCTCGGAGCTCAACTCCCCGGGACACTGCCACAACCCCTAAATGTCAGGAGGCACCAAGAACAATGTTCTCATCACAAAACCATCGGAACGATTCCAAGATACCCGCGTGATCCTAAATTTTTTTAGTGAAATTTGAGGAGAGAAGAGTCAAAACTCTACGTCAGGAGGCCTCACTAGAGCGACGAAGGGGCTGAGGAGTAAAAAGAATCCTACTCTCCGATATATATAATCCTAAGACTCAAAACATTTTGTTCTAGACTCAACAACGTCAGCGATTCGATCAAGCAAGGGGCTCCTAAGTCGGGGATGGCTCTGATTACCAACTTGTAACACCCACAATGCGGCTATATCTCCCACATGTCGGGGCACGACTTAGAGGCATAGCCGCATGGTAGGCATGTCGCAAGAGGGGTAATCTTTACACATCCCATGTATTGAATAAGAAAGGGATAAAGAGTCGGCTTACAATTGCCACTTCACACAATACATAAATAATCATACATCATCCAGAATATAATCAAGGTCCGACTACAGAACCAAAATTAAGAAAGACAACCCCAAATGCTAGATCCCCGATCGTCCCAACTGGGCTCCTTTACTGATCATCCGCAAAATAAACATAGTAACGGCCCGAATCCTCATCGAACTCCCACTTGAGTTCGGTAGCATCCCCTGTACTGGCATCATCGGCACCTGCATCTGTTTGGAAGTATCTGTGAGTCACAAGGACTCAGCAATCTCACACCCTCGTGATCAAAACTATTTAAGCTTAAGGGTAGGAAAGGGTAGTGAGGTGGAGCTGCAGCAAGCACTAGCTTATATGGTGGCTAACATACGCAAAAGAGAGCGAGAAGAGAAGCAATGCATGGTCGAGAAGCTAAAAGTGATCAAGAAGTGATCCTGAAGCTACTTATGTTCAAGCATAACACGAGACCATGTTCTCTTCCCAGACTCTGCCAAAAAGAGACCATCACGACTACACACGCGGTTGATTCATTTTAATTAAGTTAAGTGTCAAGTTCTCTACAACCAGACATTAACAAATTCCCATCTGCCCATAACCGCGGGCATGGCTTTCGAAAGTTCAAAACCCTGCAGGGGTGTCCCAACTGAGCCCATCACAAGCTCTCACAGTCAAGGAAGGATATTCCTTCTCCAAGGAAGACCCGTTGAGACTCAGAATCCCGGTTACAAGACATTTCAACAATGGTAAAACAAGACCAGCAAATGATGAGGCACAAACTAGCGAGATGCTAATTCGTGCGTGTAGATGGCCCGATCTTTCACGGCGATGCTTGATCAACAGTTCGTCCCCTTGTTCCTCCTCGCTACCTTCAAGATAATTTTCACCTATGTACGAAAATACACAAACGAAAATAATGACCCCCTCGGATCAGCACGTAGGCGTCGATGTGATGATCAACCCTCCGCCGCTAATAAATTTCCACGATGGAAAAATCACAGATAATACACAAGATATGACCGCCCGCAACTCGGACGTTTTTCTGTATATGTCATACTCGAAATAAAACTCAAAACTGATTTTACATCGGCCAAAGCCTGTCCTTTTATATGGCCGAACTCCCGTACGCTAAGAAAAATCCAGAGACTAAATCCTAACATAATCAAAACTGACATACGTGACAAACTAGCACAACTCAAAAGGAAATATATCTTTTTTTATTTGGACATGGACTCTAAAATAACTAATTAACTTGCATGCAACATAATTCCCTTGCCATGCAAACTAAGATCAATTGAGCCAACCCGTATACAATCAGGTGGCGTACGAAACTTTGGCTCCACCTTGTCACGTAAAGGCTCTCTTTTTATCTCTGTTCTCCTCCTTTGCTGCAAATCTATTAGCTTGTATGATTTTAATTGCTGATTCAATCCACCCCAGTGTCCTGGTTTTTTATAGTCCAAATCTGTTTGTACTTTACAACCATGCATCAAATTGTCAATCACATCTCTTGAATGTAATGCGTGCACCACGCAATTGATCTTTGGCCTGTTAATTACAGAATTTATTCTCGGTCCACACAACTGACGCACACGATCATATTTTCCTCGATGAAATATGGCTGCATGCACGTCATTATTTTCTGCAACTTTACCGTGCCTTAATTCTTTAACTATCTCAGATTGAGTAGCATCATCAATTGATGTTGTGGTGCTCGTATCAGCAAATCCACCCGATGTGCCGACAAATCCCGATAGGAGTCACACGTATCTCGTTCTCAGGGCAACACTGGATGAGACTAGCTATGAGTAAAACCAAACCTCAAGTTTCCCCGAGGTGGCCCCGCAGGTAGCTCGGTTCGGACCAACACTCAGAGGAGCACTGCCCCCCCCCCCTGGGGGGGGGGTGGGGGGTTTAAAATAAAGATGACCCTTGAGTCTGCAGAACCCAAGGGAAGGTATATGGTGGTAGGTAGGCAAATGGTAAAACCAAGGTTGGGCCTTGCTGGAGGAGTTTTATTCAAAGCAAACTATCAAGGGGTTCCCATAACACCCAACCACGTAAGGAACGCAAAATCAAGGAACATAACACCGGTATGACGGAAACTAGGGCGACAAGAGTGGAACAAAACACCAGGCATAAGGCCGAGCCTTCCACCCTTTACCAAGTGTATAGATGCATTAAAGTAAATAAGAGACAATAATGATATCCCAACAATATCCATGTTCCAACATGGAACAAACTTTATCTTCACCTGCAACTAGCAACGCTATAAGTGGGGCTGAGCAAAGCGGTAACATAGCCAAACAACGGTTTGCTAGGAAAGGTGGGTTAGAGGCTTAACATGGCAATATGGGATGCATGATAAAGAAAGTGGTAGGTATCACGACATAGCAATAGAGCGAGCAACTAGCAAGCAAAGATAGAAGTGATTTCGAGGGTATGGTCATCTTGCCTGCAAAGTTCTCAGAGTTGATGAAAGCTTTATCCTCGTAAGCGTACTCAACAGGTTCCTCGATCACGTACTCGTCTCCCGGCTCTACCCAGTGCAAGAACACAAACAAAGGACCAACAATCAATCACGATGCAATGCGCAAGCAACATGATGCAAAGCATGGCATGATATGTGAGATGTGATATGCAATGCATATGCGTGCTCCGAAAGGAAAAGATTGAACCAGGCATCAACTTGGCAAACCAAGTGTTCCGCTGGAAAGATGAGATGGTTTCAGTCGAAATCGATATAAAGATCACCGGAATTGGATGAACGGTTTGCAAATGGCAAGCAAAACCAGAATGGCACAATTCTGCGATTAACAGCACGATGCCATCTAGAATGCAACAAGAAGCTAAGCTACTGCACCCCAACATAGCAACAAGGCATATGGCAGTGATCAACTCAAGATGCTTGACAAAACATGAACACTGAGCTACGGCTAAATCACACAAGAGCAGGTTCAAACAAGCATGTAAAAAGTGCAAAAGATATCAGCATCACAGACTTTGTGAAAATACTAACATGCCAGAAATTAACATCAGGAAGCCATGTTTAGAGGTAGCAAACAACATACTACATGAACATATCATAGCAATACAAGGCATGGCATGAATCTAATCGAAGCATAAAACAAAAGTCCCTTACTGACCATGAGCGAAAAAGGCACAGAAGATATGATGGCACTCATGTAAACATAGCAAGTTTTGTTAACAGCTTTAGACTTAGCAGAAAACTGAGTGTCGGTGTCAAAACCGGCGGATCTCGGGTAGGGGGTCCCGAACTGTGCGTCTAGACTGGATGGTAACAGGAGACAAGGGACACGAAGTTTTACCCAGGTTCGGGCCCTCTTGATGGAGGTAAAACCCTACGTCCTGCTTGATTAATATTGATGATATGGGTAGTACAAGAGTAGATCTACCACGAGATCAGAGAGGCTAAACCCTAGAAGCTAGCCTATGGTATGATTGTGTATGAATATGATGTCCAACGGACTAAAACCCTCCGGTTTATATAGACACCGGATAGGGTTAGGGTTACATAGAGTTGGTTACAATGGTAGGAGATCTACATATCCGTATCGCCAAGCTTGCCTTCCACACCAAGGAAAGTCCCTTCCGGACACGGGACGAAGTCTTCAATCTTGTATCTTCATAGTCCAGGAGTCCGGCTGAAGGTATAGTCCGGCCATCCGGACACCCCCTAATCCAGGACTCCCTCAGTAGCCCCCGAACCAGGCTTCAATGACGATGAGTCCGGTGCACAGATTGTCTTCGACATTGCAAGGCGGGTTCTCCTCCAAATTCCATGTACTTGTTGAATAAAGTCCGGTTTCTTGTAAATGTTGCGCTCCTTGGCTTCTACGCCCAATAATGGCCGTCTCCCACGTGTCAAACGAATATGAAAAGTCTAAGTGTTTTTACATCCACACCCCTAGCCGCCTAAATGAGCCGCCCATTTAAGGGGACGAGGATTTAGATCCAAACCACACCTTCTCCCTTTCGCGAGTGTTCATCAGAGCGCATCCGACAAAGGTCCATTCCACCATGGCCAGCCGCCGCAACTCCTCCCTTCGCCCTTCCAGCCTAAGCCGGGATATTGGGAAAGATGCCCCATCCCGCATAGCGAGCTAGTGACGCTCTAGACCAAGGGGTTTCTCCCCCCGGCCTATATGGTCCCGGTTCGAGCCGGTCTTGCCGTTTATAATGGTGGAGAGCAAGCGGAGAGTGCCCCCAATCCCTCCAAAGGAGAGTGGGTATGCCTTGTCCCTTATCTAATAAGATGGCTCAGATTTCCAATCCATCCGTTTCTCCGGGGGCTACTGGAGTACTATGGCCTCCAGCTACACAATCTTACGCCCGCCTCCGTATTGCATATCGCGGGCTTCGTAGCCCTCTGCGAGCTGTTTTTGGGTGTTGAGGCTCATTTCGGGCTGTGGAAACATCTATTCTGCCTTGTGCCCCGTTCTCGGAAGGGGTCAATGTATCAAGTGGGCGGAGCCGAAGTGTGGCGCATCGCCAGGACCGGATACCTATCCGGAACCCCAAAGAAGGTGTCCGAGGACTGGCCTTCGGAATGGTTTTACATAGAGGACGTCCCGCTGCCGGATCCTGTCCGGATCGGCCTCCCTGGGTTTGACAGCGCCCCACTGAAGAAGCGCCTAAGTTGGCGTCCACGGAGCCCTTAGAGGGAAAGCGACAAGGACGTTTTTTACCTGATGGGCTGGATAAGATTGTTAGCTCATTCCGGACTGACCATGATCGGGGTCATGGCCGCATGCATCATGCGAGGGGTGCAGCCGCTACAGTATAGAGGCCACCCCATGTGGGACTTCAATAGGGAGGACGACACCACCCGCTACGGCTGTAAGGGGCCAGATTCGGCTGCGGCTCTAATAAAGACCTTATCCGCTTTGTACAAGGGAGAAGAGGAGGATTTTCTCCGTGTCGACCCAAAGGGTGGATTTTCTATGTACAATCCTCCAAGCTGGGTAAGTGGTCGCATCTTGCCCATCCGTTTTATATCCCCATTGTTAAATATTTAGTCCAGAGATTTCAACGCAGGAACTACGCCAGGCTGTTAAAGAAATAAACAACCCTCCTCCACAACCCGAGGACCCAGGATGGTCCCTCGACCCGGACTCTCAAGAGGATCCGGACCTTTCGGTGGAGCTGATTGATGGAGTGTTCCATCAATTGAGCAAGGACAACGCCTTGGTGGCCATTACGGCTGATTATCCAGGGCTAATCCCGGCCTCCTAGAAACGGGAGGCCGAACCTGCGGCGATAAGCCAACGAGGGGCCGCAGGGCCCCGTGGGCAGAAAAGAGGTGCAGTCCGGACCGAGGCGCCAGCACAAAGGTATGGCGCGCCCCCTTATCCCAGGTGTTATACCTTCGAGGCATATTAACACTTGTGCCCTCTTCAGGACAAAGAGACCTGCCAAACTATATTCGGAGAGACTGCCAATCGCGCCTCCACCAGCCAGGCTCCGAAGCCTGGCCCGGAAGCGGAGCCGAACACAAGGCGCGCACCGGACGCTCCTCCGATGGAGGATGTGGACAGGTTGTCTGCCACCAACTCTGAGGTGGAGAGTGCCATGAACCATAGGCGTCGCCGGACAATTCTTTGCGACGCTTGTGTCTCCCAAGAGGCGTTAGATGCCTTCAAGTCGGGAGATGCGTACCTCCGTGCCGCTCAAAATGGTCTAGCCAGAGCCACTGACCAATATGTAAAAGACATATGGGTAAGAAATTTTTGGTAATTATATATATACCATTAGCCCCCGAGACTTGAAACAATTGGAATAACTGATTTAAGGATCATTTGTTATGCAGGTTCTTACAGAAAAGAATTCCCTACTGTCCAAGGAGCTGGAAGAGTGCAAAGCCCAACTTGAGGCTGCACTAGCCGCGGCAGGGGAGCCCAAGGAGACCCCCTCTGGTAATATATACTTCGGAAGATAAGTATTTTGCGAAGCACGGCATGGGTGAGAATCTGACAAATGAAATTGCAGATGGCGCCGGATTGAATCCGGAAAGCCAACACCTCCTACGCCATCTAAAGGCTGGTGAGAAGGTGCTGACCAAGGTGAGGCGGGAGAAGAACGATCTCCAAGATGCCAACACCAAGCTGGGCGTCGAGCTGAAAGATGTTCGTGCCCAGCTGTCAGACTCCGTTAAGGAGAATCAGCGGCTTCGGCACAGCATATTTAGTAAGTGCTTGAATGAACCTTTGAAAGAAAGTTCGGCGGGGAAGTCGACTAACAGAGCAATGTCTGTAGGTGTGCTAACAGGTCGTCCTGCAGAGGAGATGCCCGGTTCTACGGGTGACCTTCTTCCCGAGCTCTCACAACTGCTCGATCGAGTTCGGCAGGCGATGCAAGACGTCGCCCAGGCCCTGTGGCCATCCCTCTCCATGCCCGAAGGTCTTGGAGAGCTTGCGGAGGAGCTAAACGGAGCACGGCGGCGCTTCCGATTATGGAAGATATCGGCCTACCGTTAAGGCACTAGGGAGGCCTGGGCCATGGTGAAGACGCGGTACACAAAGGCTGACCCCAACCACATGGCCGAGGTCGGTCCTGTAGGGCCCGATGGTAAGGAGATCCCTGTAAGCTTAGTATATGGCCAAGTAGAGTTGGCCGCAAAGTATTCCCAGCAGGACTATAAATTAGACAGCCTGTTAGATGGTATTGAAGAGGAATACAATCAGTCAAAATGACTATGTAATTTAATTGACATTTATAATGCCTTCTAGCCGGATTGTAGATCATTTGTCATGGCCGACCTTTTCGCTTCAGCCTCGGGACCTGACGGTCCGGAGTGTGTCCGAATTCTCATGCGGTTATATAGGAAGCAGGGAATGCATGGAGACCAGGCGTAGGGGTCATTAGTGCGTGAACAGACAAGTGCCCGACTAGTTATGTTATATTACATGGTTAGTAAGAAACATCTTCCAGGGAGAATAGTTCCGTTAGGGGTTCCTTTCCCTGGGAGGCATGCCCTAAAGTGCATGTCCATGCTGCGAAAATAAACGCAGGAAAAACATCTAGGGGCGTATAGATAAATAAAAAAAGATCATCTTTAGTTCACTGACCGAATATTCCCTTAAGAACTCTAGCTTTCGGCTTCACCCAGTCTGAGGTACACGTCCGGCTGACCCGGCAGTAACAATCGCAGAGGTGCTCCCTTTACCACCTAGCCGAACAATCGGGAACGTAGGGGTAAGCACATGAGCCAGGCAACCCAGCTTGGCCAAAACTTAAGTCATATCGATGCATATAATGGTGAATAAAAGTTACATGCGGAAGTGTGACACATGTGTTGGGCATGAAGCCCGTATAAATAAGCTTCTGTTTAAAGGAGCCCCCAGGTTTAATGAGCGCAGATAGCGCGTCACTTTATGAGCCTTTGAAGGCTATAAGAGAGAGAGAGAGAGAGAGAGAGAGAGAGGGAGAGAGAGAGAAGAAGAGGAATGTAAGACAGAAAGTATATAAAAAATGGACAGAGGAAGGAGATGAACACAGAGTCCGACGCTAGGCATAGAATCTTCGGAGACGGGCCACGTTCCATGGGTTCGGCTTGAGTCGGTTATCCGATGCATCTCGCAGGCGGTACGCTCCACTAGTCAGGACTTGGTCAATTATGAAGGGACCTTCCCACTTGGGCTTGAGTTTGTCCTTTTTCTTGTCCGGTAGTCGTAGAACTAATTCTCCAACGTTGTAATTTTTGGCCCGCACTTCTCTGCTTTGGTATCTTCGAGCCTGCTGTTGATAGAATGTGGAACGGGCTTTTGCCACATCACGCTCCTCCTCCGATGCGTCCAAGCTGTCCTGCCGATCGAGCTCGGCTTCTCTTTCTTCGTACATGCGCACTCGAGGTGAGTCATGAATTATGTCGCAAGGTAACACTGCCTCTGCGCCGTACACCATAAAGAATGGTGTGCATCCGGTGGTGCGATTCAGCGTGGTCCGCAGCCCCCAAAGTACGGAGTCGAGCTCCTCTACCCAGTGCGTGTTAGATTCCTTGAGGGACCACACTAATCTGGGTTTGATGCCGCTCATGATGAGACCATTTGCACGTTCGACCTGGCCGTTAGTTTGTGGGTGATAGACGAAAGCATAATCGAGCTTGATGCCCATGTTTTTGCACCAGAGTTTTACCTCGTCGGCCGTAAAGTTCGTGCCGTTATCCGTGATGATGCTGTGAGGGACGCCGTAACGGTGTACAACCCCGGATATAAAGTCTATCACCAGTCCGGATTCGGCCGTCTTAACAGGCTTGGCCTCTATCCATTTGGTGAACTTATCCACCATGACCAGTAAGTATTTTTGCTTGTGGGTTCCGCCTTTAAGGGGTCCAACCATGTCAAGCCCCCAGACCGCGAAGGGCCAAGTGATGGGGATAGTTTGGAGGGCGGTGGGTGGCATATGGCTTTGGTTTGCAAAGAGCTGGCAATCGGTGCATCGTTGGACTAAGTCCTGGGCGTCTGCCCGGGCCGTCGGCCAATAAAATCCTGTACGAAGGCCTTGCTTACAAGGGACCGAGCTGCCGCGTGATGACCGCCGAGTCCGGCATGAATTTCAGCCAGGAGGTTCCGCCCTTCCTCTTCGGAGATGCACCTTTGAAGGACTCCGGTAGTGCTTTTCTTATAAAGCTCTCCCTCGTGGGCTTTGTAGGCTTTGGATCGCCGCACTATGCAGCGTGCCTCATTTTGGTCCTTGGGGAGTTCCTGCCTAGTGAGGTAGGCGAGGAATGGTTCCGTCCACGGGGAATAACGACCATTGTTACGTGGGCTGAAGGTCTTATTTCATTGGCAGAGCCTCCAATTGTGTCGGAATGTTCGGTGTCGGGCAGTGCGGTTGGGTCCGGGCTGTTATTGTTCGGCTCCCCTTCCCATACTACGGATGGCTTGAACAGCCTTTCCAAGAAGATGTTGGGGGGGCGGGGACTACATCACGTTTTGCGCCGATGCGTGCCAGGACATCTATCGCCTGATTATTTTCCCGGCCTACATGGTGGAATTCAAGCCCTTCGAACCGAGCTGACATTTTTAGGACGACGTTGCGGTAAGCTGCCATTTTTGGATCCTTGGCATCAAAGTCTCCTATTATTTGGGATATTGCAAGGTTCCAGTCCCCGCGCACCTCTAGGCGTTGAATGCCCATGGATACTGCCATCCGGAGACCATGTAGAAGGGCCTCATATTCGGCTGCATTGTTGGAGTCCGTGTACATAATCTAGAGTACGTATTGAACTATGTCTCCTGTGGGGGACGTCAAAACAACACCAGCCCCTAGTCCAGCCAACATCTTGGAGCCGTCGAAAGGCATGATCCAATTTGAATATGTGCCGTACTCTTTAGGGAGTTCGGCCTCCGTCCATTCTGCGATGAAGTCGGCCAAGACTTGCGACTTGATGGCTCGCCGTGGCTTATAAGTTATGTCGAACGGGAGGAGCTCAATGGCCCATTTTGCAATCCGGCTGACTTCCAACATGCTCTAAGGCCGTGATTTGGTGTGGCGTCCTCTGTACTGTGAATTTTACAGGGTCCATTAAGCCATCCTTCCAATACGGTTCCATGCCTTGTAGAGGGTTTTTGCTTTTTGGTGTTTGACCCGGGTGTCTGGCAATGATGCACCCTTTTATTTCGGACTGGGTTTGCATTCAGGGCCGGATTGTCCCAAAATTTTATTTCGGTTTTCCAGGCGCTTTCCATCGCACAGTACTTTCGTACTATGGACACCAAGTCAGCGAAGCATGTGATATCACGGCGACTATGGCGTTGAGGATTCCCTTGTCCGTGCAAGTATTGCAGAAGAATGAAATCGCGTCTTCCTCGCGGTAGTCCTTTATCCTGTTCATAACCAGGAGGAATCTAGCCCAGTAATGATGTACTATTTATTCGGGCTCTTGCCTAATTTATGATAGATCGCTAATGTTTGGGTGAGTGGGTGGAATTAAATCCGAAGCCTCACCCCATCTGAGGCTCAGAGGCCAAGGAATTGCCGAACTCGAAAATTTGGATTCCTGGATGTTGTCCAATGAATACAGTCCATCACTTGACTCTAAGTTCAGGTCTTGAGTGATATCCTCCCCTCCGCGGGTATCCGGCTTGGAGGGATCGGGAATCCGGACGTAGCTAGTCCTTAAGATAGATGAGGGGTCGTCGCACTATCCCTCTACCACGGCAACGTGATGGGTGACTTGGGGAGAGTCAATCTCTCTCAGATTGGGCTTGGGCCCAATCTGGTCGTAATCCGTAGCGACTCCCAGGGCGGCGATGCGATCCAAGAGCTTGTTTATGGAGGAGAGCTCCATTGGATCTAACTGCTCGGCGAGTTCCAAGCTAACATGAAGATTGTTTTCGATGGCTCGAGAGGTCATCGTCGGTGCAGAAGCCGAACAGGCGGTCATAAGAAAACCACCTAGCCGGAGGGTTTGGCCGACAACCAAAGCTCCCTTAGAAACGGTGCCGTCTTTAAAGACGGGGCGAGGCATCCTTCCTGATGGCGACGACACAGAGGAACTCTCAATGAAAGCACCAATGTCGGTGTCAAAACTGGCAGATCTCGGGTAGGGGGTCCCGAACTATGCGTCTAGGCCGGATGGTAACAGGAGACAAGGGACACGAAGTTTTACCCAGGTTCAGGCCCTCTCGATGGAGGTAAAACCCTACGTCCTGCTTGATTAATATTGATGATATGGGTAGTACAAGAGTAGATCTACCACGAGATCAGAGAGGCTAAACCCTAGAAGCTAGCCTATGGTATGATTGTGTATGAATATGATGTCATATGGACTAAAACCCTTTGGTTTATATAGACACTAGATAGGGTTAGGGTTACATAGAGTCGGTTACAATGGTAGGAGATCTACACATCCGTATCGCCAAGCTTGCCTTCCACGCCAAGGAAAGTCCCTTCCGGACACGGGACGAAGTCTTCAATCTTGTATCTTCATAGTCCAAGAGTCCGACTGAAGGTATAGTCCGGCCATCCGGACACCCCCTAATCCAGGACTCCCTCACTGAGCATGTCATAAACAGAATTATGAAGGCATCTTTGCGAGCTCAAATCACTCACCAAAAGGCATTGCATGACAAGATAAGCATACTACCAGCAAGAAGACATGTTCATGAAGCTAACCATGGCAAGAGGAAGTTCATAGCACGCATGGATCACTAGAAACAACCATGGCAAAATTGATTAACATGTAAACAATCTGCCAGGAACATTTTATAGCAAAATTAGAGCAAGATTAAGACATGCTAGGGCACTCCATAATTGCAAACAGGGGTATGGATGGATAGAGCATAACCATATGTGCAAATCATCCGTACTGAAGCAACTCAAAACAAGCATAGATCTCACTGTAGCATCATGTTTACATGGCATAAAAATAACAACAGGGAAATGACTTGGTAAAATCCTAAGTCCCTGAAATCAGCAATATCACGAAGGCTACTTTGCATGCTTGTGCTAGTCACCACATAGATCACAAAAAAATACATGGCAAGCACCCTTGTAAAGATGGCATGGCATAGATCAAAACACATGTGGAGCTCACGCCCATATGCAGCACACAACAAATGTGACAAAAATGACAAATCCTCACACTCTGATAAGTAACAACACCTAACAATTTATAGCACTCTTGCATCAGTGATTTGGGCATCAAGATGAACTCAAGCAAGCATGCCACAATGGAATGAAATGAAGAGCATCTCAGAATGAACATTTTGATATATCTTGCGCATGAAACAGAGCTATGGTCATGGAGTTATGATGCAATGAACAGAGCCATAAAATATGTGCAGGGAAAAAGACTTAGAGGAGAAACGACCTCCAGATCTAGGGTTAGACCACGGGCACGGAAAACGATGTTCGCCGGGGAAGCTCGAACTCGCCGTAGTTTGTCGGATCCGGCCCTCCCGCGGCCGGATCTGGCTGAGAGCTCGCCGGTGAGGGGGGAGGAGCCAAGAAGGCGGCGGAGAGCGGTCGGCGGCGCGCGCGGGGCAGGGGGCGCCGGAGCTGGTCGACGGGGCGGCGCGCGGTGGAGCGGCTGGTCGACGGTGGGGCTAGCACGGAGGTGGCGGCCAGCGGGCGGAGCGGCGGGGTCCGGCGGGAAGGCACGCGCATGAGCGGGCGCGTGGGCTCGGGCAGGCCCGCTACGGCTCGCCGGGCCGCGGCAGCGGGCGGCGGCGCTGGACACGTGGCACTCTCCTATGGCGCGGGCGCGGCGACAAAGTTGTCCGGCGGCGCGCGGACATGTCCGGCGGCCGAGAGGGAGGTAGCTAGGGTTTCGTCTGCGTGAAAAAATGGAGGGGAGCACCTATTTATAGCTAGGAGGAGGTAGGAGTGTCCAAATGGAGTGTAGTTTTCGCCCACGCGATCGTGATCCGACGGCGGAGGCCATGGAAGTGGTTTGGATGGGTTATTGGGCCATTTTGAAGGGGTGTTGGGTTGCAACACACAAGAGGTCTTCGCGGTTACCCGGTTAACCGTTGGAGCATCAAACGTACTCCAAATGGCACGAAATTTGACAGGCGGTCTACCGGTGGTGTACCAAGGCCACTTGGCAAATCTCGGTCCATTTCGAGAACGTTTAACATCCGCTCACGAAAAGAGGCAAGAGGGGTGCGCCGGGTGCATGTGGGAGTGTCAGATTGCAAAACGGACAACGGGGAAAAGGCTCGGATGCATGAGACGAACACGAATGCAAATGCGATGCACATGATGACATGATATGAAATGCATGAAAATAAAAAAAGCAAAACGAAAGACAAAACCCAACCACGAAGGGAATCTCATAACTTAAAGCCGAAAATGGCAAGAGTCGAAGTACAAATATGGCAAGTTACATCCGGGGTGTTACAATTACATACAAACGTGAGTTATTGATAAACTGTTTTGTCAGGTCTTGATAGAATTAGCCTCGCGGGCTAAATCAAAAGTTCTAGTCTTCATTCTTGCCGAAGATCTTGCTAATCTCGTCACCCATTTCACTAACTTTGACTTAATTCATCTCGCTACTTAAGAGAATGTACATTGCCTCTGCCCTCCAGTCTTCGACCTCATCCTGTGAAATATTGCCGAGAAGAGAATTATATTATTAGAGTGGGTGCATAAAAGTTGTTTATAAGTAAATATATATAGACTTACTGTCAAATCTTCCAGGTCTTCGATGAACTTTTCACCATTGTAGAGGAATGCAAGCTTTAAAACAGCAAATGGTGATTCGCCCTTTTCTACCACTGGAACATCTTGCACGGTATGAATCTGCCATCTTGTTTTCTTTGGATTCATTGTTTGTTCAAGTATGGTGCTGAAGACTTCTTTAATCCTAGGTACTTGGGAATTGCATTTTGTAATTGTTTTAATACTGTAACTTGTAAAACTGAAAAAATTGTTATGTATAACTACTTACGATTGCCGACTTATGAGCGTGATATTCCTGGAACAGTGTTTCTCTTTCTTTTTGAGCGTCTTCATGTTCCTGAAGAACTTGACATGCTTCATGTGGATCCAATTTATCCATGTCTATCTTTTCTTTCTCAAATTCCTCTAGAGTCGCTTCTCGAGGATCAATAATGTGAACTTTGTGTTTATATTTGTCCAGGATATATAGTATGTAGCGGTCATGCTTCTCCATTGGAATGAATATCTGCGTACAAAATGCTTGTTGGTTTCCCGACAGTTTAATATAAAGTAATTTGATAGAACACATATTTTGTGATTTTGTCGCGAAGGAAAGGGATGTTACCATGTTTGCTATTGAGAGCTTTTTCTGTTGATTTTCTTTGAGATACATGGGAACCAGCTGATTCTTTGTTTTTTGCAATTCACTTTTAAATTTTGCAACAGTAGTTTTGTCTTTATTTAATTTCAGTATATGCTGCAAACAATAATTAAGATGAAAAAACTGTTAGAAAAAAGAGCTGTGTAACAATATAAAAAGAGTAGGTGTTGCAATATAGACAAGATTTTGGTTTTTAAAAGTTTACCGCTACAAAGTTTGGGCCTAATATTACTCTGTCACTCTCTTTTGAATATTGTCTGCTTTCCCAGATTTCTGCTATGTCATCGAGCACCCTCTTTTCCATATGATGTGGTATGTTCGTCTGTGCTGGTCTTGGACCAAATACTGCCTTCAGTTGGGCTCCAGTAAGTTGTGTGCTTTCACTGTCCCTACGGATGCGCCTAAATATAGTTTTGCTGTGACAAAGAGATAAAATAATTTTGGAGGTCACGGTCAGTGAGAAACATATTTTTACATTATTTTTGGCCCCTGTCCAACTATTTTGAGGTGCAATAGAAAATAGCTCACTTTTTGTATTCCTCCTGCCAGCTGTCGCTCAATTTCCAGTAATAGCACTATAATGAATCTACAGGACGCACAAAAAACCTAACCGTCTTTACGACCACTCGCGTCTGCTCTCTTCCTCGCTTATCTATAACTCTCACTTGGATCCGCCCGTAGTGAAGACCTAGCCGTCTTTCCAGATCCATGCCACAAATAGCGGCACTTGCAGGCGGCTCATGGGCGGAACCCGCAAGTTGATCACCAAAACATACATCAAGTGAATCACGTGGTATCCCATTGTCACCACAGATACGCACGACAAGACATACATCAAGTGTTCTCAAATCTTTAAAGACTCAATCCGATAAGATAACTTCAAAGGAGAAACTCAATCCATTACAAGAGAGTAAAGGGGGGGGGGAAGAACATAATAGGATCCAAATATAATAGCAAAGCTCGCGATACATCAAGATCGTACCACCTCAAGAACACGAGAGAGAGAGATCAAACACATAGCTACTGGTACATACCCTCAGCCCCGAGGGATAACTACTCCCTCCTCGTCATGGAGAGCACCGGGATGATGAAGATAGCCACCGGAGAGGGATTGCCCCCTCCGGCAGGGTGCCGGAACGGGTCTAGATTGACTTTCGGTGGCTACAAAGGCTTCTCGCGGCGGAACTCCCGATCTATTGTGCTCCCGGATGTTTCTAGGGTATATGGAGATATATAGGCGGAAGAAGTACGTCAGGGGAGCCATGAGGGGCCCACGAGGGTGGAGGGCGCGCCCCCCTACCTCGTGGCCTCCTCGAAGCTTCCCTTACGTGGACTCCAAGTCTCCCGGGTTGCTTTCCTTCCAAAAATAAGTTCCATGAAGTTTCAGGTCAATTGGACTCCGTTTGATTTTCCTTTTCTGCGATACTCTAAAACAAGGAAAAAATAGAAACTGGCACTGGGCTCTGGGTTAATAGGTTAGTCCCAAAAATCATATAAAATAGCATATAAATGCATATAAAACATCCAAGGTTGATAATATAATAGCATGGAACAATCAAAAATTATAGATACGTTGGAGACGTATCAGCATCCCCAAGCTTAATTCCTGCTCGTCCTCGAGTAGGTAAATGATAAAAACAGAATTTTTGATGTGGAATGCTACCTAACATATTTATCCATGTAATTCTCTTCATTGTAGCAAGAATATTCAGATCCATAAGATTCAAGACAAAAGTTTAATATTGACATACAAATAATAATACTTCAAGCATACTAACTAAGTAATCATGTCTTCTCAAAATAACATGGCTAAAGAAAGCTATCCCTACAAAATCATACAGTCTGGCTATGCTCCATCTTCACCACACAAAATATTTAAATCATGCACAACCCCGACGACAAGCCAAACAATTGTTTCATACTTTTGATGTTCTCAAACTTTTTCAATCTTCACGCAAT
This sequence comes from Triticum monococcum, assembly GCA_034509565.1. Lineage (NCBI taxonomy): Eukaryota > Viridiplantae > Streptophyta > Magnoliopsida > Poales > Poaceae > Triticum > Triticum monococcum. The sequence continues at coordinate 501,697,341 of CM067841.1, forward strand.
ATATGAGCGTGAGCCATGGACATAGCACTATAGGTGGAATAGAATGGTGGTTGTGGAGAAGACAAAAAGGGAGAAGATAGTCTCACATCAACTAGGCGTATCAACGGGCTATGGAGATGCCCATCAATAGATATGAATGTGGGTGAGTAGGGATTGCCATGCAACGGATGCACTAGAGCTATAAGTGTATGAAAGCTCAAAAAAAACTAAGTGGGTGTGCATCCAACTTGCTTGCTCACGAAGACCTAGGGCATTTTGAGGAAGCCCATCATTGGAATATACAAGCCAAGTTCTATAATGAAAAATTCCCACTAGTATATGAAAGTGGTAACATGAGAGACTCTCTACTATGAAGATCATGGTGCTACTTTGAAGCACAAGTGTGGTAAAAGGATAGTAACATTGTCCCTTCTCTCTTTTTCTCTCATTTTTTTATTTGGGCCTTCTCTTTTTTAATGGCCTCTTTTCTTTTTTTATTTGGGCTTCTTTGGCCTCTTTTATTTATTTTCGTCCGGAGTCTCATCTCGACTTGTGGGGGAATCATAGTCTCCATCATCCTTTCCTCACTAGGACAATGCTCTAATAATGATGATTATCACACTTTTATTTACTTACAACTCATGAATTACAACTCGATACTTAGAACAAGATATGACTCTATATGAATGCCACCGGCGGTGTACCGGGATGTGCAATGACTCAAGAGTGACATGTATGGAAGAATTATGAATGGTGGCTTTGCGACAAATACAATGTCAACTACATGATCATGCAAAGCAATATGACAATGATGAAGCGTGTCATAATAAACGGAATGATGGAAAGTTGCATGGCAATATATCTCGGAATGGCTATGGAAATGCCATAATAGGTAGGTATGGTGGCTGTTTTGAGGAAGTTATATGGTGGGTGTATGATACTGGCGAAAGGTGCGCGGTATTAGAGAGGCTAGCAATGGTGGAAGGGTGAGAGTGCGTATAATCCATGGACTCAACATTAGTCATAAAGAACTCACATACTTATTGCAAAAATCTATTAGTTATCAAAACAAAGTACTACGCGCATGCTCCTAGGGGGATAGATTGGTAGGAAAAGACCATCGCTCATCCCCGACCGCCACTCATAAGGAAGACAATCAATAAATAAATCATGCTCCGACTTCATCACATAACGGTTCACCATACGTGCATGCTACGGGAATCAAAAACTTCAACACAAGTATCTCTCAAATTTACAACTACTCACTAGAATGACTCTAATATCACCATCTTCATATCTCAATACAATCATCAAGTATCAAACTTCTCTTAGTATTCAATGCAGTTTATATGAAAGTTTTTATTATATCCCTCTTGGATGCCCATCATATTAGGACTAGTTTCATAACCAAAGCAAACTACCATGCTGTTTTAAAGGACTCCCAAAATAATATAAGTGAAGCATGAGAGTTCATTAATTTCTATAAAATAAAACCACCACCGTGCTCTAAAAAGATATAAGTGGAGCACTAGAGCAAATGACAAACTACCCCGAAAGATATAAGTGAAGATCAATGAGTAGTCGAATAATTATGCAACTATGTGAAGACTCTCTAACATTTAATAATTTCAGATCTTGGTATTTTATTAAAACAGCAAGCAAAACAAAAGAAAATAAAATGACGCTCCAAGCAAAACACATATCATGTGGCGAATAAAAATATAGCTCCAAGTAAAGTTACCGATGAACGAAGACGAAAGAGGGGATGCCTTCCGGGGCATCCCCAAGCTTAGGCTTTTGGTTGTCCTTGAATATTACCTTGGGGTGCCTTGGAAATCCCCAAGCTTAGGCTCTTTCCACTCCCTATTTCCATAGTCCATCGAATCTTTACCCAAAACTTGAAAACTTCGCAACACAAAACTTAACGTAGAAAACTCATGAGCTCCGTTAGCGAAAGAAAGCAAAACACCACTTCAAGGTATTGTAATGAACTCATTATTTATTTATATTTGTGTTAAAACTACTGTATTCCAACTTCTCTATGGTTTATAAACTCTTTTACTAGCCATAGATTCATTAAAATAAGCAAACAACACACGAAAAACAGAATCTGTCAAAAACAGAACAGTCTGTAGTAATCTGTAACTAACGCAAACTTCTGGAACCCCAAAAATTCTAAAATAAATTGCTGGACGTGAGGAATTTATCTATTAATCATATTCAAAAATAATTAACTAAATATCACTTTCCAAATAAAAATGGCAGCAGTTCTCGCGAGCGCTAAAGTTTCTGTTTTTTACAGCAAGATTAACAAGACTTTCCCCAAGTCTTCCCAACGGTTCTACTTGGCACAAACACTAATTAAAACATAAAAACTCAATCATGACAGAGGCTAGATAAATTATTTATTACTAAACAGGAACAAAAAGCAAGGAACAAAAATAAAGTTGGGTTGCCTCCCAACAAGCGCTATCGTTTAACGCCCCTAGCTAGGCATGATGATTTCAATGATGCTCACATAAAAGATAAGAATTGTAACATAAAGAGAGCATATTGAAGAATATGACTAGCATATTTAAGTCTAACCTAGTTCCTATGCATCGGGATTTTTTGAGCAAACAACTTGTGGGAACAAGAATCAACTTGCATAGGAAAGCAAAACAAGCATAACTTCAAGATTTTAAGCACATAGAGAGGAAACTTGATATTATTGCAATTCCTACAAGAATATGTTCCTCCCTCATAATAATTTTCAGTAGCATCATGAATGAATTCAACAATATAACCAGCACCTAAAGCATTCTTTTCATGATCTACACACATAGAAAAATTACTACTCTCCACATATGCAAAATTCTTCTCATGAATAATAGTGGGAGCAAACTCAACGAAATAACTATCATGTGAGGCATAATCCAATTGAAAACTAAAATCGTGATGACAAGTTTCATGGTTATCATTATTCTTTATAGCATACATGTCATCATAATAATCATCATAAATAGGAGGCATGCTTTCATCATAATAAATTTGCTCATCAAAACTTGGGGGACAAAAAATATCATCTTCATCAAACATAGCTTCCCCAAGCTTGTGGCTTTGCATATATTAGCATCATAGATATTCAAGGAATTCATCCTAACAAATTGAAATCATGCTCATCATTCAAATATTTAGTGCCAAACATTTTAATGCATTCTTCTTCTAACACTTTGGCACAATTTTCCTTTCCATCATACTCGCGAAAGATATTAAAAATATGGAGCGTATGAGGCAAGCTTAATTCCATTTTTTTGTAATTTTATTTTATAAACTAAACTAGTGAAAAACAAGAAACTAAAAGACTCGATTGCAAGATCTAAAGATATACCTTCAAGCACTCACCTCCCCAGCAACGGTGCCAGAAAAGAGCTTGATGTCTACTACACAACCTTCTTCTTGTAGACGTTGTTGGGCCTCCAAGTGCAGAGGTTTGTAGGATAGTAGCAAATTTCCCTCAAGTGGATGACCTAAGGTTTATCAATCCGTAGGAGGCGTAGGATGAAGATGGTCTCTCTCAAGCAACCTTACAACCAAATGACAAAGAGTCTCTTGTGTCCCCAACACACCCAATACAATGGTAAATTGTATAGGTGCACTAGTTCGGCGAAGAGATGGTGATACAAGGGGTATATGGATAGTAGATATGGTATTTGTAATCTGAAAAATATAAAAACATCAAGGTAGCAAGTGATAAAAGTGAGCATAAACGGTATTGCAATGATAGGAAACAAGGCCTAGGGTTCATACTTTCACTAGTGCAAGTCCTCTCAACAATAATAACATAATTAGATCACATAACTATCCCTCAACATGCAACAAAGAGTCACTCCAAAGTCACTAATAGCGGAGAATGAACGAAGAGATTATGGTAGGGTACGAAACCACCTCAAAGTTATTCTTTCCAATCAATCTGTTGGGCTATTCCTATAAGTGTCACAAACAACCCTAGAGTTCGTACTAGAATAACACCTTAAGACACAAATCAACCAAAACCCTAATGTCACCTAGATACTCCATTGTCACCTCAAGTATCCGTGGGTATGATTATACGATATGCATCACACAATCTCAGATTCATCTATTCAACCAACACATAGAACCTCAAAGAGTGCCCCAAAGTTTCTACCGGAGAATCACGACGAAAACATGTGCCAACCCCTATGCATAGGTTCATGGGCGGAACCCGCAAGTTGATCACCAAAACATACATCAAGTGAATCACGTGGTATCCCATTGTCACCATAGATACGCATGGCAAGACATACATCAAGTGTTCTCAAATCTTTAAAGACTCAATCCGATAAGATAACTTTAAAGGAGAAACTCAATCCATTACAAGAGAGTAGAGGGGGCGGGGGGAAGAACATCATAGGATCCAAATATAATAGCAAAGCTCGCGATACATCAAGATCGTACCACCTCAAGAACACGAGAGAGAGAGAGAGATCAAACACATAGTTATTGGTACATACCCTCAGCCCCGAGGGAGAACTACTCCCTCCTCATCATGGAGAGCACCGGGATGATGAAGATAGCCACCGGAGAGGGATTGCCCCTCCGGCAGGGTGTCAGAACGGGTCTAGATTGGCTTTCAGTGGCTACGGAGGCTTCTGGCAGCGGAACTCCCGATCTATTGTGCTCCCGGATGTTTTTAGGGTACATGGAGATATATAGGCGGAAGAAGTACACCAGGGGAGCCACGAGGGGCCCACAAGGGTGGAGGGCGCACCCAGGGGGTGGGCGCGCCCCCTACCTCGTGGCCTCCTCGAAGCTTCCCTTATGTGGACTCCAAGTCTCCCGGGTTGCTTTCCTTCCAAAAATAAGTTCTGTGAAGTTTCAGGTCAATTGGACTCCGTTTGATTTTCCTTTTCTACGATATTCTAAAACAAGGAAAAAAACAAAAACTGGCACTTGGCTCTGGGTTAATAGGTTAGTCCCAAAAATCATATAAAATAGCATATAAATGCATATAAAACATCCAAGGTTGATAATATAATAGCATGGAACAATCAAAAATTATAGATACGTTGGAGATGTATCAGCGGCGCGAACCCAACAATGGAGACGGAGATGGAGGTCCACTCCGGTGTCCTGAGCACCAAGAGGGCGAGGCTAGGGCCACCGACGATGGCCTCCTCCGGTGGTTTGGAGGTAGCGGCTGGAAGCGGCGGCCGGCTGCACACTGATTCCGAGGATCAGGAAGAGCAGTTTGGTCCGGACCGCATCAGCGACCTCCCCGACGCCGTACCCGGTGAGGTCATATCCCGTCTCTCCAATAAGGAGGGCATCCGCACTGAAATGCTCGCACGTCGGTGGTGCCCTCTGTGGCGCGCCACTCCTCTGAATCTGGACCGTCGTGAGATCCCTGTCCCACGTCTTTTTAACCCTCTAGATCATGTACCTTTCGAGATTACCACCGCGAACTCCACCACACCGGAGGAACTCGTCCGCATAACATACACCGGAGCTTTTTTAGAGAAGAACATGTCGGTGAAGATGATTCGTGCCTTCCAGAGGCCATCCTCTCCGGCCATGAGAGCGCAGTTCACTGCCTTTGCATTCCGGCGAGCTACCTCCACTGCAGACACTTCACAGTCGACGCCTGGCTTTGATCCCCAAGACTGAACAATCTCCAGGTGCTCGAGTTTTACTACCTGTTTCCACCATATTTGAGACAACATGACATAGTGCCATTCTCATACCCTTCGCTCATGCCATCACCACCAGCATTCAACCCTCAGATTCCCCCCTCTCTCGAAACCATCGCCTTTGCTCTTTGCAAGTTACCAGACAATTATGTACGGGCGCTTAAACTACCTCCGCTCAGGAGACTCTCGCTAGTGGATGTTGATGTATCAGACGTCTCATTACAAAGCATAATCAGCTCTAGTTCTCCTACACTCGAGTCTCTGCTGCTTGTTTGGACAGTCAGGCACCATTGTATCAGGATAAACTCACCTAACCTTATAAGCATTGGCATTTGTGGTTACTATGGGAAAGTTGTTATAGAGGATGCCTCCTCACTTCAATGGTTGCTTTGTGATGATCATAGCAAGAACTTGCAGATAGTTATCACCTCTACAACTAAACTGCAGGTCATGGGTAAATTTTCTTATATTTCCTATGAAACCAGCATTGCAAATGACCGTATAATTATTCAGGTACCGACCTTCGACAATACTTTCACCTCCATTCGTTCGTACAAATGAGTTCCAAAATCCAACCTTTATTCTAATAATATTATGTTTTATTCTACATGAAGTGTTTGCCGACAGTCAGCACATCCACAACGGTTCATTCTATCAAGACGTTATCTATCAGCATGGATTATGACGTGCACGTAGACTTTGCCTTGGTGCAACGCTTCCGAAGCTTGGAGAACTTGTATATCAAGGTGATGCTTCTCACACAAATTGTAAACACATACCATGCATGGTGTAGAACTCCATTCATAAAGAAAATCGTCACTTACATTTGTATGTAATGGATAAAGTTATATATGGTCATGGACTAGTATTAGGGACATCTGTGTGTAGAGAAAACTAAAAAAGCTTTTATCACAACGGAGGTTATAGAATTATTCCTTCACTTGCTCTCCCAACAGAATCACTCTTTATGGAGCCTAACCATTTCAAATCTTCATGTTTATTTAGGGAAGAGCCTCTAATGAAGAAAGTCTTACGAACGACTGTTCTTGTAAGCACCATCACGATGTTCATTTGAAGTTGCTGACACTGGAAAGCTATGTACAATGCGAGAAAGCATTCAATTTGCGACATTCTTTATTCTCAACACAGCACAACTAGAGACTATCAGGATCAAGTTTCTTCTTCAAGAAGACTTCACGAAACAATTCTACAAACAACAACAAGAGGTGCTTCAGTGGGAGAAAAAGGCTTCCAAACATGCTTGCCTTAGGTTGTCGCCAAGTTGCAAGCACGGGAACTTGGATCTAAGGCACGCATGCGTTGAGCACCTAGATTTAAAGGATCCATTCACTTGTAAATGCTGAAAACAGTGCCGGAGTGACATGTTGCCGCCACTTTCCAGTTTGGATTTTACGTAGGTATGGTGTTTGTACCTTTTTGCTCAATCTATAACCTTGCCAACAATGAATGTGGTATTTCGGTCTCTGGCAAAACGGTCTTTTTCTCAAGCCATACATTTCATTAGCTAAACAGACTTCAAGTCTCTGCAGCCACGGCTATGCACGTTTGTGACTTTTTGTGATTCAGTGATAAGGGTCATAGGCACGGGCGCCAAATCAGCAAAGGCATCGTGTGGTATTATATAGAGTCATGTTCGCTTGAGTATGTTTTCCGAATGATTCTGTCGACTCATTTAGACGGAGAGGCACAGATGAGAAGCCCATGGAGGCATACTTTAGTATTAGGCAGAGTCACGTTCATGCGTTTATTGCGCAAGCCATACATTTCATTAGATAAACGGACTTCAAGTCTCTGCGGCCATGGCTATGTACGTTTGTGACTTTCTATGTTTCAGTGATAAGGGTCACAGGCACGGGCACCAAATCCGCAAAGGCATCATGTGGTATTATATAGAGTCATGTTCACTTGTGTCTGTTTTCCGAATGATTCCATCGACTCGTTTAGACGGAGAGGCACGGACAAGAAGCCCGTGGAGGCATACTTTAGTATTAGGCAGAGTCACGTGCATGCGTTTATTGCTCAAGTCGTACATTTCACTAGCTAAACGCACTTCAAGTCTCTGCATCCACGGCTATGTACGTTCGTGACTTTCTATGATTCAGTGATAAGGGTGACATGCACGGGCGCCAAATCCGCAAATGCATCGTGTGGTATTATATAGAGTCATGTTCGCTTGTGTCTGTTTTCTGAATGATTTCGTCGACTCGTTTAGACGGAGAGGCACGGACAAGAAGCCCATGCAGGCATACTTTAGTATTAGGCAGAGTCACATGCATGCATTTATTGCGCAAACCGAACAGAATTGGGTTCTGATATGAACACTCGTTGAAATCTCCTTCGTGGCTACACACAGCACAAAGACAAACAAAGCCCACAGACAGTGGAAAGAGTACAACGGTTGTTTGACAAGATTTACACAAAACGCGAACACAAAAAGTGCACAACAACAAATAAATCCCAAGAACTTGGCCAACCAACTCAAGACCTATTTTCAGCAAGCACATCTGAATGGATCCGTCAAATCCATATATTCGACACTTCTGCTTTCTAATTCCGGAAAAGCGTGCCTGCAACTTGATGATGACCTAAGATGAGCACATTTAGAAGCCTTTTTGGCCCACTTGAGAACCCTTTGATGCTCTCTGTAAAATGCTTCCGTGAACTCTGCAGGAGGCGGGAAAAACTTAATGCTGATGGTGTCAAGCTCCTTTGCACTCAGAACAAAGAACCTTGCAAATTCAATGATACTCGGGAAGGTATCATAATCTTCCAGCGCTACTGTCTTCACGCAAATGTCGTGATGTTTGAGAAACTGCCCGTGCTTAACACACCATTTTTTCACCATGACGAATGCATCCTCCCTAAAAATATACATGAAAGCAACAAATACCTGTCATGTATAAAAAGAGATAGCCCATCGAAAGAACGACTGAAACAATTAATTCTACCAACTTCGTCCCGAAAAGCTTGTCATACACTTGTCAAGTTATGGGTGTAACGATTACAGTCAAATGTAACACAAGCTTTTTTGAGACGGGAGGAGTACTACTGTATGATCATTTATGAAGAAAATCACCTTGACAAACAAGTTCTGCAGATTTGGAAACAACTACAACAAAGGAACAACCAAGTCGACTATATAAGGCATGAGGATAAATAAGGTCTTGATAGAATGCCGCAATCGTGTTAGCCTGATTGCCCCCAAACCCTTCATGAAAATTAACAGAAGATGGATAAAAAAACTAATATAAGAAAGGTTGGATCACATAAAACTTGGTTGCAGCTGCAAGTATTAGGAAAACTCAGTACCGCAAGGCATGACACACCCCAAGCATCCGTGAATTTATCCAGTACAGTTGCAGAGACACCAATTTTCACCAAAATTAAGACAAGAATTTTGAAATGGAACAAGTTCTACAGTATGCACATTTCTGAAGATCATCACCTCGACAAACAAGTTCTCCAGTTTTGGAAAGCATTGCGGCAATTCAACGATGATGTCCACCTTATAATACATGTACATAAGCAAGGTCTTGACAGACTGACGCATTGTTGTTAGACTGACTGCCTTCAAACCCTTGATGAAAATTAACAGAAGATGGATCACAAAACTAATAGAATAGAGGTTGGATGAAATAAAACTTGTTTCCTCACAAACAAAGTGAAGCTGGAAGTATCGTGAAAACTCAATACCTCAACACACGTGAGACGACATGGATACGGTTCAGATGCAGAGACACCGGTTACCTCCAAGTCCTGAATCTGCATGAAGAATAGAACATAGACCATCAAACATCAAATTAATAGAATAAACATCAGAACAAGTTCAGCTCTATTCCAGTATGAAGGAAAGTTAGTACCTCAAGACACGTCGAGGGAGACACGAACACAAATTCACCCAACGTCTATAGTTTAGGTGCAGAGACAACGGTTATTGAATAGTCGTAGACTAGACAATTGACAATCAACTGTTGAAGCGAAGGGGCATCCTCAATAATGAGTTCTCTGTGTGGACAACAAATGCCAATGCTGTCGGATTTCGAGTTCCGGCAGACCCTTAAGGTTCGAACACTGGGGTGCGCGCGGAAATCACGTCTTCAACCTCCCCGTCTCACAAAGATCTAAACTACTAAAGGAAACACACAAGAGACACAAGATTTATACTGGTTCGGGCCACCATTGTGGTGTAATACCCTACTCCAGTGTGTGGTGGATGGATTGCCTCTTGGGGCTGATGATGATGAACACTACAAGGAAGAACAGCCTCGCGAGGGTCTGTTCTTGGCTGGGGCGATGAACTACTGGGAGGAGTTCAATCACCTCTCACTCTCTCTCTCTTCCTGCTGGCCGGATCCACGCGCCGAACCGAACCCTTTGTTACGTGGGTGGCCGGTCCCTATTTATAGAGGCCCTGGTCCTCTTCCCAAATATTGAGCGAGAAGGGAGCCAACAATGGCGGGCTAATTTGAAGGGGGACAGCAAGTACTCTTATCCTGACTAAAGGTGGTCTTCGCATGCGAAAGACTCTACGGTGACACCGTGCTGGGCTCCATGGTGACCTCCGTCTCGTAGTCTGCTTGGTCCTGGTCTCGTTGCACCGAAATGGCAACCTTTGCCTGATGCCTTGGTACTCCGCGGCTGCGCTTGCCCCCTTTGCACCAAAGAGGAAAGAAGGACGCTGCGCGCGCTGGCGCCCGCCTGGCACCCTTGATCGTCATGGCTTGCATCACTGGCACCTTGCGAGGTACCCCGCCTTGATATCTCCGTCTCCTCGCGAGCCAGCCTGACGAGGCTACGCCTGAGGATGCGCCGTGTTGTCCGCCTCGTGAGGCTTGGCCCCTCGCAAGGGTCTTGAGTCTTGTGTTGGTGAAGATGGGCCATGTTGGGCCCCCACTTGAGCCACGCCACAGGCCGCAGGCAGGCAAGTCTGGGGACCCCCGTTCCCAGAACGCCGACAGTAGCCCCCGGGCCCAAGGCGTGCATGGGCTGGGCCGTGCCGCGAGGCGAAAGGGCAAGGGCGAAGCGCCGTGGGCCCTAATAGCCTGCGGCCTTGGGCGCCGCGTGGCGGTTGATTGGACGTGGGCGACTCCACTTCCCCATGACGCCTTGGTGATCGTGCGAGCTGGACAAGTCCCTGCATGCAAATCGTGTCATGATTACCTATGATCGTGGAGGCCGGCGGTTGGCCTTCGCCGGCTATAAGTATTGTACGGCGCGTGCCCTTCTAGTCCATTCCTCCTTGCTTTCTCCTTCTTCCCGATCCTTGCTCCGTCTTGGTGTGATGGCTCCGATCCGCCGATTCTCCGCAGCGGAGAAGGGAAAAGCTCCTCGAGAGGGGCCAGACCCGCTCCCGCCAAAGAAGCGGCTCGCCCTTTGCAGCCGGGGCGAGGAAGACCGTCAGGTGGAGCCGAGGCCCCGGTGCGAGCGGGCTCCGCCGGGGTTCCCGCTTCCTTTGTACGCCCCCGCCGAGGGCCCCGAGGGTGTCGATGCTGATCTACGCGGCCGGCGCCGTCGTAGGCGCCGTCGGGTCACGAAGGCGTGGGTTGTTCCTCCCGGAGTCCATGCCGAGGGCTCCTCCCACGAGTTCGTGCTCCACATCGTCGTTCCTCTTCAATCCTGGATCCGTCTGCCTCCCTTCTTCGCCTCCGTCGTCCCTCCAGGAGGGCCTCTGGAGCTCTGGCTGCAGCACGCCGGCTGCAGCGCCCTTGCGACCGAGGCTGAGGTCGTGGTCGCTGCCCCGGGCGAGGTCTACTTGTCCCGCGGCTAGAGAGAAGTTGCCCGGGTTTGCAAGGAGAGGGGCGTCTTCACGGTCCACCTGGAGTATGATGGCGCTGCGGTGATGTTCTTCGAGGTCTTCGACGTGATCGGGCGCCGGCTGGAGTGCTGCCGTGGGAGAGGTGGCCAGGACCTTGCCCTGGAGAGGGCTAGGCCCGTCGACCGCTCCCTTGGCGGAGGCGCCGAGGGGTCCAGCAACTCCAGCGAAATCTTCGCGACTCCGGAGATGAGCGACGACAGCTACGAGCCCCCGAGCTGGCACCGCTCCCGGAGCAGGGCGGGCTTGTCAGGCCGTCGCCGACCCTGATCTGGATGGGGTTGGCGCCGGTGCCCGACGGCCCACTGTTGATGATGGCATCTTTTGCTGGAGCCCGTGTAGTTAGAACTCCTTAGGATCCTTTCCCTGCGAGGAATCAAAATGCGCCCCACAGGGGCTTGTAAGGTGTCTGTAGTCCCGTTTGTTAATGCATGACCTTCGCTATAGATTTGTGTGAGTTGCTAACTCCGTTATAGTTCAGCCCTCCCTTTCACACCTCACGAGGGCTTGGTGCTCTACGCTGACAGGTCCCAGTCCCAAGGCGGCGTCAGCCGTCGCTGGTATGCCAGGTCGTGATGCCATGGTCAAGGCCAGGAGGTGAGCGACCCGGGGTCCGGTAAGAGCCCCTGAGTCGCGATGCTCAGGAGGTCCCCTTTGGCGCCCAAGAAGCCATCGCTTAGTGAGAAAGGGAAGCAACGTTGCTAGTACGGAGTTGCTTTAGGTGCGGGGGTAGTGCTTTGGTGGCCAGTGCTGTGGGTGGTGACTTATCTTGAGTATCAGGGGTCGTCCCTGGTGTGCCGTTGGGTCCGTGCGTCGGCAGGAGCGGAATCGCTCGGCAAGGTCCTCGCGAGCCCCTTCTCCCTCGCCTCTGCTCCCCTTTCTGCTCTATGTCCTCGTGTCCCGGCCATCGAGCTTGTCTCAGCCGTCGCTGGTATGCCAGGTCGCGATGCCGTGGACAAGGCCAGAGGGTGAGGGCTGGAGAGCCAGTAGGAGCCCTGAGTCGCGATGCTCAGGCACCCCCCTTTAACGTGCAAGCAGTTCGCGCGGGCGAGGGTGAAGGAAACCTCGTGAGGGCCTTGGCTAGCGCAGTCCCCTCCAAGGATCCTACAGGGTCATCACAGAAAGAAGATGGTGTTGCCATGGCGGCCATTAGTCGATCGTTAGTCACTCAAGAGCTTGCTGGTTGGGGTAGGTGAGGTGTATCTAGGCACCCGTGAGCCAGCGCGGGACTCACGAGGCCCTACCCCTAGGCGGGTTGCGCGTGGCACTGGGCCGTATCTTGAGATGTGCCCCTGCAAAAATTTGGTTAGATGCCGGTACTCTACGTCCTCGGGTCCCGGCCCTCGAGCTTGTCTCAGCCGTCGCTGGTATGCCAGGTCGCGATGCCGTGGACAAGGTCAGAGGGTGAGGGCTGGAGAGCCAGTAAGAGCCCTGAGTCGAGATGCTCAGGCACCCCCCCTTTAACGTGCAAGTAGTCTACATGGAGAAGAAGGGATGCCGCGGACAGGCATCATGCAATCAAGCGTGATAGGAAAATGCACAGTTGGAAATAAACGCGATGGAGATACACGCCGCTAGGCCTGGCCCCAGCGGCTTGGGGATGATGCAGCCCGAGGGGCACCCCCAATCAAGGCAAACTAACGATCGAAAAGTAAATGCAGATACATGCCGTGGGGACGGACCCACGCGGCCTGGGAGTGATGCAACCCTAGGAGGGCACTCCCAACTGGGAATGAGGCTCGGAAGATGTCACCTGAGAATGTCGTTGGCGAAGTGGCGTTGGTGCAGTAGGCTCGGCGGGCTGCGGAAGCCTATCCTCACGAGCCCCTAGGACCCGGGGCCTCGGGAGGCTCCGGAGGCACTGGTGACTCCTCGCGAGCTGTCTTCATCTCCGCCATGGCCGCGGAACGCCTGTCTTCCTGAGCCTCCATGATGCCCCTCATGAGGCGCTGGTATGCCGCAGCCATGCTCGGCAGGCCGTAGGGCATGCGAACATAGCTGTGGGGTGGGCCCCTGCAGCGCCCCACTCGTGAGGGCCAGAGACGCTCCGTCGTGGCGATCCGATTGAGCCCCGGTACGTCGACGCAGACACGCAGCCCGCCATACTCGCCTGGATGTGGGGCCACAACTGGTAGGCGGCGGCAACCTCTCATGATCCTTGACTCCTGTAGTTCTTGAATGGCCTTGTCAACGAACCCCTTCTGGTCTGACCTTCCTTGCTTGGCTCCTTCCCGGGGGAAACGTGCCGCGAAGCACGCTCCCACGTGGTGCCCAAGCGCCTCCCTCGTGATCCTGGCTAGGTCGGTGGCCCTCCAGGTGAGAGCCCCCGAGCCCTGCCCGAGGAGGGCGCGGGGCGCGCTTCCCTATGCGATGGAAGGAGGGTCCCCCTGGGCAGACACGGGCCCTGAGGGGCCTACCTCCTGAGGGGCCGAGCCTGACGATGTCTTCTTCTTCTTGGGGGTGGCCTCAGGAAGCCTCCTGCTTCCGCGATCTGGGTCTTCTAGCGACGCGGCCTGATAGGCTCTCTCCAGGGAACACACTGCATCCTTCTCTTCACAGGGCACCGTGATGACTCCGCCACTTCCTGGCATCTTGAGGACGTTGTAGCCGTGGTGAGTCGCAGCCATGAACTTGGCCAGCGCTGGGTACCCGAGGATGGCGTTGTACGGCAGGCGGATGTGGGCGATGTCGAAGTCGATGAGCTCGGTGCGGTAGTTGCTGCGAGCCCCGAAGGTGACAGGGAGGCGGACCTACCCGATCGGGACTATGGAACCGTCAGTGATCCCGGAGAAAGGCTTGGTTGGCTGAAGCTGGTCATAGGGCACTTGGAGGTTGTTGAAGGTCTCCACGGACAGGACGTTGAGCCCTGCCCCACCATCGATGAGGGTCTTGGTGACCAGCACGTTGCTGATGACCGGGGAGCAAAGCATCGGGAGGACTCCTGCCGTGGCTGCGCACTTGAGCTGGTCTGCCGAGCTGAATGTGATGGCGCACGCCGACCACCTGAGGGGGTGCGTTGCTTCGAGCTTGGGGAGAACTGCATTCACTTCGCGGGCAAACTGCTTGAAGATGCGTTGGGAGGCTGGGGCTTGAGCTCCACCCAGGATGCAGGCGATTGCGCGCGGCTCCTGGAAGCCCCCAGCCCCCTCGTCTTGATGGTGGTCTTCGTTCCTTCTTGGTGGAGGCGGCAGAGGAGGTAGGCCTGCGTTGCCATGAGGGCGATCCTCACGAGGCTGATCCCTCCAGTCTCCCTCGCGAGGCAGGTCCTGCCAGCGGTCCTCGCGAGGCTGGTCGCGCCACCCCTGGCGCGGGCCGTGATCTTCCCAGCGCCCTGGGTTTCTTCCTCCTCCTCGGCCGTAGCCCCGGTCAGCACGGTCAGGGCGACGGCCGATCCTTCCTTCTCGCATGGCGCGGAGTTCTTGACATTCGTTGGTGTTGTGGGTGTGGACGTCATGGTACACACAATACCGACTGCCTCTGGAGGGTTCGGGCAGATCCTTGCCCCGTTTTGTGTCTAGTTCTGCCGCGAGTACGGCAGCCCCCTTGGGCTTCTTCTCTTCTGGATCTGCGGCTGGTAGCTCGAGGAGGGAGAGGCGTCCCGCCTCAGCCCTGGCGCACCTATTCGCCAAGTTGAACAGCTCTAGGGAGGTGCAGAGGTCTTCGTGCATCGCCAGCTCCTCCTTCATCTTGATGCCGCGCACGCCGTCGGAGAAGGCCGAGATGATGGCCTCTTCGGACACCTTGGGGATCTTGAGGCGCGCGCTGTTGAAGCGCTGGATGTATTTTTGCAGGGTCTCTCCGGGTTGTTACTTGATGCGGCGCATGTCACTCATGGCGGGTGGCCGGTCGCGAGTACCTTGGAAATTGGCGATGAAGCGGGTGCGCATCTGGTCCCAGGAGGAGATTGTGCCTGGAGCCAGATTCAGGAGCAAGGTTCGAGCTCCTTCCTTGAGTGCCATGGGGAACCAGTTCGCCATGACCTTCTCATCCCCGCCGACAGCCTCGATGCCCAGCTCATAGAGCTAGAGGAACTCTGCGGGATTAGTTGAGCCGTCGTAGCGAGGTGGCAGGTCAGGCTTGAACTTGCCGGGCCACGCGACGCTGCGCAGCTTAGTGGTGTAGGCGTGGCAACCCGCGGTGGCCACATAAGGCTTCGGTTAGTGGAGAGCTTGGTCTTGAGGGTCCCCACGCACTATAGCTAGGAGCAGGGCGGGGTCTTGGCGCGCCGGAGTTGGAGCAGGGCCGCAGCGTGCCGGAGTAGGGAGCGCCCTGGCAGCCCCTTGTGGGCGAGGAACTTCTTGGCAGCTCCGCTCTTGCTGCGCTGGCGCCTGACGGAGCGGGTTCCGCCCAGGGGCCAAGCGCCTTGGAGCCATGGCATCTTCTTGGAGGGGAGGCGGCTGGTGCACCTCTGGAGCTTCGTTGCCTGCGCGGGGCAGAGTGTGGCGCAGAGGGACGGACGGCGCGGAAGAGCCCCCTGCGGCGCGGACAAGCTCGGCGACGCGGTCGAGCCACTCCTCGTAGACGTCGTCGACGGGGCGGTAGCGCAGGAGCTCGTTTGCCGCGAGGAGCGTAGCTCGAGCTTCCAAGAGTGCGCGGAGCGCGCGGGACGAAGAACCGGCCGGTGCGAGCGATGGAGTGGCGGTGCGGCCGTCTTGCCGCACGGACGGGTGCTGAGACGATGCTTGCTGCTCGCCCCTCGCCGGGCCGGTGGCGGCATTGACGGCGGGCGATGGGGAACGACAAGGACGCCCACCGACGGGGGCCGTCTGGGCGACGCGAGAAGCGATGGCGGCCCGGCGCTCGGCGCGGGCCCGACGAGCGTCAGACATGGATGCGACGGTCGGAGGAGAACGGAGCAGTGGAAGACGAATTCCGGCGCACCCCTACCTAGCGCGCCAAATGTCGGATTTCGGGTTCCGACAGACCCTTAAGGTTTGAACACTGGGGTGCACGCGGAAATCACGTCTTCAACCTCCCCGTCTCACAAAGATCTAAACTACTAAAGGAAACACACAAGAGACACAAGATTTATACTGGTTTGGGCCACCATTGTGGTGTAATACCCTGCTCCAGTGTGTGGTGGATGGATTGCCTCTTGAGGCTGATGATGATGAACACTACAAGGAAGAACAGCCTCGCGAGGGTCTGTTCTTGGCTGGGGCGACGAACTACCGGGAGGAGTTCAGTCACCTCTCTCTCTCTCTCTCTCTCTCTCTCTCTCTTCCCGCTGGCCGGATCCATGCGCCGAACCGAACCCTTTGTTACGTGGGTGGCCGGTCCCTATTTATAGAGGCCCTGGTCCTCTTCCCAAATATTGAGCGGGAAGGGAGCCAACAATGGCGAGCTAATTTGAAGGGGGACAGCAAGTACTCTTATCCTGACTAAAGGTGGTCTTCGCCTGCGAAAGACTCTGCGGTGACGCCGTGCTGGGCTCCATGGTGACCTCCATCTCGTAGTCCGCTTGGTCCTGGTCTCGTTGCACCGAAATGGCAACCTTTGCCTGATGCCTTGGTACTCCGCGGCTGCGCTTGCCCCCTTTGCACCAAAGAGGAAAGAAGGACGCTGCGCGCGCTGGCGCCCGCCTGGCACCCTCGATCATCATGGCTTGCGTCACTGGCACCTCGCGAGGTACCACGCCTTGATATCTCCGTCTCCTCGCGAGCCAGCCTGACGAGGCTACGCCTGAGGATGCGCCGTGTCGTCCGCCTCGCGAGGCTTGGCCCCTCGCGAGGGTCTTGAGTCTTGTGTTGGTGAAGATGGGCCATGTTGGGCCCCCACTTGAGCCACGCCGCAGGCCGCAGGCAGGCAAGTCTGGGGACCCCCGTTCCCAGAACACCGACAAATGCTTACAAGGTTAGATGAGTTTATTGTGACGCGACGACCTCCTCTATTGCAAACAAGCAGGAGAGACTCAAGTGCAGGGCAACTAGAGTGGATTATGTTTTGCAGCGAGGCGTCTGATATATAAACCTCCACAAGCGAGAGTCTTTTCACCAGTGGTAGCTTAAGCCTCCCTACGTAATTGTCTGGTATTTGGCAAAGAGCAAAGCCGAGGGTGTGGAGAGAGGAGGAAAAACGAAACACGGACTCTGGTGCCGAGGGCATAGTTGAAGTGCATAGATCCAGTAGTGTTACCTCTTGTGTCAGAAATCCTGGAAGAGGTAGTAGAACTCAAGAACCTGGATATTGTTCAGCTTCCAGGATCAGAGGCATCAACGGTGGAGGGTCTGCATTGTAGGTAGCATGCCGGGATAGAGAGGCGGCTAACCGAGCCAGCATGGCCAGACAGAATGGATTCCGGAAGACTGACAACATTACCGACAGGATTTCAACAGAGCCGCATTCCGGAATAGCATTTGCGAACGCGCTCCTTGGTGAAGGCGGACAGCTGAGATATGGTCTCGATATGAACTGTTTCTAGGGCGTTAAAAAGACGTGGGATAGGGATCTCGCGGCAGTCGAGATTCAGAGGAGCGATGGGCCACAAAGGATGCCAACGACATGCGAGGATTCGAGTAAGGATGTCCTCCTTGATGGGAAGATGAGAGATGATCTCACCTAGGACGCCATTGATAACCCACAAGTATAGGGGATCGCAACAGTTTTCGAGGGTAGAGTATTCAACCCAAATTTATTGATTCGACACAAGGGGAGCCAAAGAATATTCTCAAGTATTAGCAGCTGAGTTGTCAATTCAACCACACCTGGAAACTTAATATCTGTAGCAAAGTATTTAGTAGCAAAATAATATGATAGTAGTGGTAACCGTAGCAAAAGGTAACGATAGCAAAAGTAATATTTTTGGTGTTTTATAGTGATTGTAACAATAGCAACAGAAAAGTAAATAAGCGAAGAACAATATATGGAAAGCTCGTTGTCGGCGTTCTGGGAACGGGGGTCCCCAAACTTGCCTGCCTGCGGCCCGCGGCGTGGCTCAAAGGGGGGCCCAGCACGGCCCATCTTCATCAACACAAACCAAGACCCTCACGAGGGGCCAAGCCACGCAGGGCGGATGATGTGGAGCCTCCTCAGGCACGGCCTCGTCAGGCTGGCTCGCGAGGAGGCGGAGAGATCAAGGTGGGGTACCTCGTGAGGTGCCCATGACGCAAGCCATGACGGCTCAGGGCGCCAGGCGGGTGCCAGCCCGCGCAGCGTCCTCCTTTCCTCTTTGGTGCAAAGGGGGCAAGCGCAGCAGCGGAGTACCGAAGCATCAGGCAAAGGTTTCCATTTCGGTGCAACGAGACCAAGACTACGAGGACTACGAGACGGAGGTCACCGTGGAGCCCAAGACGGTGTCATCACCAGAGCTTTGCGCAGGCGAAGACTACTTTTGTCAGGATAGCTGATACTTGCTGTCCCCTTTCAAATTAGCCCGCCATTGTTGGCTCCATTCCAGCTCAATATTTGGGAAGAGGACCAGGGCCTCTATAAATAGGACCAGCCACCCACATAGAAGGGGGTCGGCTGGTTGGAAACAGAGAGAGAGAGAAAGGCGACTGAACTCCTCCCAGCAGTTCATCGCCCCAGCCAAGAACAGACCCTCGCGAGGCTGTTCTTCCTTGTATTGTTCATCATCATCAGCCCAAGAGGCAATCCACACACCACACATTGGAGTAGGGTATTACACCACAACGGTTGCCCGAACTAGTATAAACCCTGTGTCTCTTGTGTTGTTCTTCCCGTAGTTCTGATCCTAGCATGGCGGAGGGGTGCAGGTAGGTAGGAGGCGAAATCTTCGTGCACACCCCAGTGTTCGAACCTCAAGGGTCTGCCGGAACCCGAAATCCGACATTTGGCGCGCTAGGTAGGGGTGCGCCAGAATTTGTCTTCCACCGTTCCGTTCTCCTCCGACCATCGCGCCCATGTCTGATGCTCGTCGGGCCCGCGCAGAGCGCCGGGCTGCCTTCGCTTCCCGCGTCGCCCAGATGGCCGCTGTCGGCGGGTGTCCCTGCCATTCCCCGTCACCTGCCGTCAACGCCGCCACCGGCCCAGCGGGGGACGAGCAGCAAGCATCATCCCGACATCTGTCCATGCGGCAAGACGGCCGCACCGCAACTCCCTCGCTCACCCCAGCTAGTTCTTCGTCCCGCGTGCTCCGCGCGCCCATGGAGCCCCAGAACCTCTCCCCCGCCTATCGCGCTGCACCAACACCCCCAGTCGTCGCGGCCCTCTTGGGCGGCTCGCAGGCGCCACCTGCAAGTTACCACGTCAAGCCGTTCATCCGCCGGGTCAGCGCCGCTTCCACGCAGCAGGGGGCTCCCCTGGATCGGGCGGCGCCCGGGACCGGCCTGAGCTTCAGCTCGGAGGACCACCCCTCCAACTCAGCCTGCTCGGGTGCGCTCCCCATGCTATGCACCCCCACCATCTGCCAGGTGGTTGTCACCAGAACTCTCATTGATGGTGGGGCGGGCCTCAGCGTGCTCTTAGTCGAGGCCTTCAACCTCCTCTGCATACCCCTGGAACAGCTGCAGGCCAGCAGGCCCTTCTCAGGCGTTGGGGGCAGGCCGTCCAGCTCCTTGGGACAGATCCGGCTCCCAGTGACCTTCGGCACCTACGACAACTTCCGCACGTGAAAGTGCAACTATCCCTAGGTGGTTTTGGTAATTCATAACAACATATAGCTCATTGAGCTAATGCTATTTCAAGATGATTATTTCAGGAAAGCTCAATGATTGGCATGGCATGGATGTGAAAGTGGAACCCTCAAAATGCTAAGGACAAAGAATTGGCTCAAGCTCAAAAGTTCAAGACTCTTCATTTTATATTTTAGTGATCCAAGATCACATTGAGTCTTTAGGAAAAGCCAATACTATCAAGGAGGGATGAGGTGTTGCTTAATGAGCCTCTTGCTTTATGTGCTTGGTGATATGCTCCAAAATCCTCAACCACTTTCCATAGCCACAAATGACCTAAACCCTAAGCCAAACTCGGTCATACCGATTCTTTCAATCCGGCGCCACCGAGTTTCACTTGTCATTTGCCACTGCCAAACCCTAGCAATTCGGTCCTACCGATAAGGATCTCGGTCTCACCGAGATGGGATTCAAACTCTCTGTTTCCCTTTCGTAACTTTTCGGTCTCACCGAAAGAGCGAATCGGTCCCACCGAGATTGCAATGTAAACTCTCTGTTTCCTTCTTGTAACTTTTCGGTCTCACCGAAAGAGCAAGTCGGTCCCACCGAGTTTGCCTGACCAACTCTCTGGTTAGCTTATTGCCAAACTCGGTCTCACCGAGTTTGTGCAATCGGTCTCACCGAGATTACGTTATGCCCAAACCCTAACCGAATCGGTCCTACCGAGTTGCATGTCAGTCCCACCGAAATTCCTAACGGTCACTAGGTTTACTATTTCGGTCTGACCGAGTTTGTTTATTCGGTCCCACCGAGATTGGTAAATTGTGTGTAACGGTTGGATTTTGTGTGGAGGCTATATATACCCCTCCACCTCCTCTTCACTCGTGGAGAGAGCCATCAGAACACATACACCATTCCAACTCATATGTTCTGAGAGAGAACCACCTACTCATGTGTTGAGACCAAGATATTCCATTCCAACCATATGAATCTTGATCTCTAGCCTTCCCCAAGTTGCTTTCCACTCAAATCTTCTTTCCACCAGATCCAAATCCTATGAGAGAGAGTTGAGTGTTGGGGAGACTATCATTTGAAGCACAAGAGCAAGGAGTTCATCATCAACACACCATTTGTTACTTCTTGGAGAGTGGTGTCTCCTAGATTGGCTAGGTGTCACTTGGGAGCCTCCGACAAGATTGTGGAGTTGAACCAAGGAGTTTGTAAGGGCAAGGAGATTGCCTACTTCGTGAAGATCTACCGCTAGTGAGGCAAGTCCTTCGTGGGCGATGGCCATGGTGGGATAGACAAGGTTGCTTATTTGTGGACCCTTCGTGGGTGGAGCCCTCCGTGGACTCACGCAACCGTTACCCTTCGTGGGTTGAAGTCTCCATCAACGTGGATGTAGGATAGCACCACCTATCCAAACCACGAGAAAAACATCCGTGTCTCCAATTGCGTTTGAATCCTCAAAACCCTTCCCTTTATATTCTTGCAAGTTGCATGCTTTACTTTCCGCAGCCAATATACTCTTTGCATGCTTCTTGAATTGTGTGATGATTGCTTGACTTGTCCTAAGATAGTTAAAATCTACCAAGAACTAAAATTGGGAAAAGGTTAAGTTTTTATTTGGTCAAGTAGTCTAATCACCCCCATCTAGACATACTTTCGATCCTACAAGTGGTATCAGAGCTTTGGTCTCCATTTGCCTTGATCTCCATAGCTTTTGGTGGTCATAGCCTTGGTTTCACAACCTAGGAGAGTATGGCGTCTAGCGAGGGAAATTATCACCGTAGAGGTCCTTACTTTGATGGTACTAATTTTGCTAGTTGGAAGCATAAAATGAAAATGCATATTCTTGGACATAACCCCGCCGTATGGGCTATTGTTTGTGTTGGTTTGCAAGGTGAGTTCTTTGATGGGAGGGAACCAAACCGTGAAGCTACCGCGGATGAGTTGAAGATGTTGCAATACAATGCTCAAGCTTGTGATATTCTCTTCAACAGATTGTGCCCCGAAGAATTCAACAAAATCAGCCGTCTTGAGAATGCAAAGGAAATTTGGGACACTTTGATTGATATGCACGAAGGTACCGACTCCGTCAAGGAATCCAAGTTGGATGTGCTCCAAAGTCAACTTGACAAGTTCAAGATGAAGGATGGTGAAGGTGTCGCCGAAATGTACTCTAGGCTTGCTCTCATCACAAATGAGATTGCCGGCTTAGGAAGTGAAGAGATGACCAATAGATTCATCATCAAGAAGATCCTAAGAGCCTTGGATGGGAAATATGATACCGTGTGCACATTGATTCAAATGATGCCCAATTACAAAGATCTCAAACTAACGAAAGTGATTGGAAGGATTGTTGCTCATGAGATGTCACTCAAGGATAAAGAGGAACTTCACAACAAATCAAGTGGTGCCTACAAAGCCTCATGTGAAGTCCCCACATCATCAAGTGAGAAACAAAACTTCAATGAAGAATTGAGCTTAATGGTGAAGAAGTTCAACAAGTTCTACAAGAGTAGAAGCAAAGATAGAAGCTTCAAGTCAAGGTCCTACAATGACAAAAGATCTTCTAGTCGAGAGCGAAACTGCTATAATTGTGGAAGACCCGGACACTATTCCAATGAGTGTACGACTCCCTACAAGAGAAGAGAAGATTCTCCAAAAAGAAGAAGCAAAGAATCACCACCAAGAGAGAGGAGTAGAGATGACCGTTATGAACGGAGATACTCATGGAGAAGCAAGGATTCGGAAAGGAAGGAAAAATCATCAAGGAGCTACACAAAACGAAGACATCAAGCTCATGTTGGTGAATGGGTATCCGGCTCCGATTCCGACAGCCACTCCGAGAGAAGTTATCACTCCGACTCCGAAGATACTCAAGATGAAGGTGTTGCCGGTCTAGCACTTGTGTCAACCAACTCCTACGACATATTTGACTCACCAAATGAAGGAATTGGAAGATGCTTCATGGCCAAAGGTCCTAAGGTAACACACCCCGAGTATGTTGATTTTAATAGTGATGAAGATGACTTGTTAGGTGATGATGACTTGCTTGTTGAGAACTCTAGTGATGAGTACTATGATGAAACATCAATTAATCATGCGAATCAAGATAAAATAAATTACAATGATAAGGAGAAGATTGAGGCTCTAACTAAAGAACTAAACACTCTTAAGTTAGCTCATGAAACTATCTTCGAAGATCATCGAGAACTTTTAAGAGCTCATGAGAAATTACGCTTTGAAAAGCTCAATCTTGAGCAAGAGCATCAGTTCTTAAAAGCAATCAATGATGATCTCCGCAAGAAAAGTTCTTCTTACATTGCCAAGCATTTACTATTATCCACTTACATGCCTCAAGTCAAGTCTAGTAACAAGAACAAGAAAGATTCTTCCTCTAGTAGTAACAATGATCATGCTAAATCCAATATTGTTGCTTCTAGTAGTTCTCTTGATTCCACTAATGATTCTCTTAGCCAAGTTACACTTGAGCAAGAAAATAGCTTATTGAAGGGGATTATAGAGAAAGGAGTGTACAAAAGCCTTGCCGGGAGTAAGCAATTCGAGGAAATTGTGCGCAAGCAAGGAATGCACCAGAAGAATCAAGGTGTTGGTTTTGAACGAAAGTTCAATGCCAATGGAGTTGAGTGGGAAGAAGATCAATACCCCAAGACAAAGTTTGTTCCTCAACAAGAGAAGTCTAATACTTCTTTCAAGGGGACACAAGCTCAAGATGATCTTCCACCACAAGACTACAAGCAAAAAGGCGAGGACAAGCTTCAAGAGGAGATTGATGCATTTGAAGAAGCTCCTAAGACCTTAGTCAAGTGGATTCCCAAGACCACGTCAAGTTCCACTTCATCAAGTACGACTACAACTCCAAGGATTCCCATCAAGATGGTGTGGATCCAAAAGAAGAAGAACTAGAGAGTTCTTGAGGGTGACTCCGCCAACATATTTCACTCTCATCATTTTGGCAAGAACAAGTGCAATCAACTTCCACATCATGCACTAGTTCAAGGAGTCACAAACCCTCTTGTTGGTAAGACAAGGGACAAGGTAACCTAAACTTTTCATGGACATCATCTTGTGTATGCATCACTCTATGTCTATGGATATCCTTGTTTGTTCCTTGTGGGACTAACCCATGTAGGTATTGAAAGTGCAATTCACTCAAATGGATAGCTCCAAGTGATCTACATCAACATTGAGCATCCACATCTTCAACATCTACATGAAGTCATCATCGACAAAACCCAAGGTTAGTTCATCCCTCTTAGGGGGGATATCACATCTAGGGGGAGCTTTACTCTAAAAAAACTTGAGCTAAAGCAACTCTAAAGATGTGAATACAACAATGCTTTATGTAAAAGTGATAACCTCACTTGAGCTTAAACGATGAGTATGACCTACGATCAAGTGTTCTCACTTGACTCCTAAGTCAATATACTCATATATAGATGACCTAGTCATCGCAAATTGCTTGATAGATGCTAGAATTGGTTGTGCATGCTTTGCCACATATTTCATTTGCCATCTTATTGTGTGAGCATGTTGGTTGCATATTTTACCCATTCGAGGACATCCACTTGTTGTTTTGATTGTTTGGCTTTATCTTCTTTTGCCAAGTGGATGGACAAGAATGCCTAAGAACCTCCTCTAGCTATCTATGCTTTTCTCGTCTCAAACTCTATTCATGCTGCATCACAAAATTTGATCAAGTCAGATTTGAACCACTCTGTGTGAGGAGCGCTCGGAGTCCCCGATTCGTCATAGACTTAAACTTCCAAAACCTCTTTGTGATTCTCGGTCTGACCGATACCATACTTTTGGTCCTACCGAGATCATTAAGTTGATCTAGGTTTTTGATCTCGGTGCAACAAATTTGAACCACTCGGTCACACCGAGTTGCAATAACTGTATATAGTTTTGCATCTCGGTGCCACCGAGTTGTTCCACTCGGTCACACCAACAGGGTCGGGCTATATATAGTGACGGGCAAAATTTTGGAAATTTCTCCAAAACCTCTTCGCCCGCGCATAGCTCGCTCTGCCTCCTGGGTCTCCGGATCGTCCTCCTCGCCGCCAACCGCCTCCAGTCGCTGGTCTCCGTCGCCGTCAACAGGAATTCTGCCCCGCCGTTGCCGCCGTAGCGAGTCTCCGCCGAACTAGGGTATGGACTCAATCTTTGTGCTATTCTCCAATCCGATTCCTAGCACATTGTGATCATCATGATTCTTGCCATGTTTGATAAACTCCTATCCAGTCAATGAACTCATAGATTAGGTTTTATTCGAGAATTTTAGGTTTAGGTTTCCGCCGAAACCATCTCGGACCCACCGAGTTGAAAAACTCGGTCCCACCGATTTGGCTTATGCCATTGCACAAGTAAAACTCGGTCTGTCCGAGAATTACTTATCGGTGTGACCGATTTTGGAACTCTGTGAAACCCTAGCAGTCTCGGTGCCACCGAACTGTGACTCGGTCTGACCAAGTTCACTAGTTCTGGTGCCAAAACTGCTTCGGTGTCACCGAGTTTGAAAATTGGTAGATCTGAGATGATTTCAGTGGGAAACTAAAACTAAGTTTTTGAATTACTCTTTTGCAAAATCTCTGCACTTTGTGATGCTCATCCACTTTATCTCATCTATAATCTATTCACAGGGTCAGTAGTCAGAGTTTGCATCATGTCAGACCAAAGTGACAGCCAGAACCTCTCAGAGCAGCAAGTGGTGATGAGTGAGGGCACTAGTCCCTCCAGCTCTTCAGATGATGGCAGCAGGAGCACCCCCAGCAATCTGCCTAAGGCTGCCACTAGACAAAGGAAGAAGAGAACTTCTGATTCTGAAGATGAAGATTATGTGGCAGAGGAAGAGGCCACATCAAGGAGAGTTGAGCCAGCTCAAGGCACAAAGCCAGGGCTGAAAATCAAAAGGCCAGCAGGCAGGCAGCCCATGTCTAAGGTTAGAGCTTCAACTGTGAAGCCTGCACCCACAGAGCCAGTTGTTGCTGAGGGCAAAAAGAGGAAGGAAAGGGTCAAGAAGACTGTAGCCAGAGTGCTTGGCAAGGCCTCCATCATGGAAGATGAGGAGGAAGAAGAAGAGGTTGCTGCACCAGCACCCAAGGCACCCAAACTTATGGGAGATGCCATAAGGTCAGGGGCAACTGCATCCAAGCCCAAGGAAGCACCCAAGGCTGCATCTAAGCCAAAGAGTGCACCAAAGAGAAACACAAGAAGCATCCCAGCCACTGAAAAGAACAAGGCCCCAGTGCCTGAAGCTGCAGAGGAAGAGGAAGAGAATGTCCTTAGAAAGCTCAAGCCCAAGATCCCAGACCACAACGATGCTCATCCTGTGGCTGAGGATATGAAGCTCAGGAGAGATTCAGGGCTGAGGAAGTGGAGAGAAGCAGATCCGTATGCTTCTAGGAGAAGGACTGTAGTTGACTACAGGTTTCACACCAAGGAGTAGCAGGATTTCTATGAGGCAGTGCTGCTAGATAAGAAGCCCATTGTCTGTGATATGAGATGGGTCGATTGGCAGTATATCAAGGACAATGAAGAGTACTTCCCTAGCGTGTATGACAGCTTTAGTGCGTGTGGAGTTGCAGACTTTGTTGGGCAGAAGCTCACAAAGTGGAACGAGGAGCTAATCATGCAATTCTACTCCACAGCACACTTCTACCCAGATGGGAGGATCACTTGGATGTCAGAAGGTACGAGGTACCAGTCGACAGTTGCTGAATGGGCTCAGCTAATTCATGCCCCAGAGGAGCAAGCAGATGACTTGGACATTTATGGCAAGAAGAAGATGGACCACAACTCAATGTCCAACATGTACAAGGAGATTCCGAATGAAGCACTTGACACTTTCAAATTTGGCCCAGTGCATTATCTTCTATCAGGACCGCCCACTATCAATTGGATTCTGAGGCACACCCTATTGCCCAAGTCTGGAGATCACAAGATGATCAGAGGTCACGCGATCAACTTGCTTCATATCTTTGACGTGCCTCAAAAATTCAAAGTCATGAGCCTCATAGTGGAAACAATCAAAAGGAATGCAGCAGATCAGAAGAGGAGTTGTGGGTATGCCCCACAGATTCAGGAGCTCATCAACTCAAAGATGGGCACGGGCACATACTTGTTGGATAATGAACACCTGCCCATCCGTCCAGACTTCGAAGATAATCAAGTGATCATGACTGAGAATGAGCCATCATCTGCCCAAGCACAAGCCAAGAAGGAGAAGGCGAAGAAGGAGAAAGCTGCCAGGATGCCTACTCAAGAGGAGGGATCTGAATATTTTCTGAAAACCAAACAAGAGCAGCTTGGTTACCTGATTGCGTCCACCCTGCGGATTGAGCAAGCACTAGCCACCCTAACTCAGAACCAGGCAAGCTTAGAGAGGATCATGGAAGAGAGGTTCTATGATTTGGACATCAAGGTGACAGAGATACAGACTGCCGTGGAGAAGCTCCAGGATGACATGAATGAGAGGAGAGGCAGGACTACGACTGATGCTTTTGCCAGGGTGCCACGAGGTCCGAGGTCGTCTGCAATGCCAGTTGCTGACACCAGAGCTACCACGTCTGCGCCAGCCACAACCTCAGTTCCACTAGCTCCAGCATCCACTTCAGCCTCAACTCCGACGACGTCTACCGAAGGCTTCGTCCTTGGAGTGCTCCGGACTCCACCACCACCTGAAGATCAAGCCTGAGCATCGACTTAGCACTATGCATTTTTAGGAACTTTTTGGTAACTTGTTGCCAAAGGGGGAGAAAATGTATAGATCATAGGCTTCGAGAGAGAGTGTTGCTTTTATTCTCTCTTGTTTTATTTGGTGGTTTTTCGAACTTTATTTGCTTGTGTGTGAGATACTACGTTCTTATGCCTGTGAGACATCGATGATCATGTGTTTGATCATAAGCTACACTTAATGTTTGCTTAATGCTATTATTATTCTATCTATCTTATGTGATCACTCACTATTCTTGGTGATGAGTGCATGTATTTCAATCTTATCATTTTTGAGCGCTCCACCAAGATGTATGTGACATGGAAGAGTAACCCATGACTCTAACTCCTTGTGCATTTGCAGTCCAAAGCAAATTCTAAATATGCACAAATTTAGGGGGAGCTCTTACTTGCCACATACTTCTCAAAGCGACGATGTATTTCATGATTATTATAATTTGTCGAAGCTTTGATCTATATGTTGTCATCAATTACCAAAAAGGGGGAGATTGAAAGTGCAACTATCCCTAGGTGGTTTTGGTAATTCATAACAACATATAGCTCATTGAGCTAATGCTATTTCAAGATGATTATTTCAGGAAAGCTCAATGATTGGCATGGCATGGATGTGAAAGTGGAACCCTCAAAATGCTAAGGACAAAGAATTGGCTCAAGATCAAAAGTTCAAGACTCTTCATTTTATATTTTAGTGATCCAAGATCACATTGAGTCTTTAGGAAAAGCCAATACTATCAAGGAGGGATGAGGTGTTGCTTAATGAGCCTCTTGCTTTATGTGCTTGGTGATATGCTCCAAAATCCTCAACCACTTTTCCATAGCCACAAATGACATAAACCCTAAGCCAAACTCGGTCATACCGATTCTTTCAATCCGGCGCCACCGAGTTTCACTTGTCATTTGCCACTGCCAAACCCTAGCAATTCGGTCCTACCGATAAGGATCTCGGTCTCACCGAGATGGGATTGCAAACTCTCCGTTTCCCTTTCGTAACTTTTCGGTCTCACCGAAAGAGCGAATCGGTCCCACCGAGATTGCAATGTAAACTCTCTGTTTCCTTTTGTAACTTTTCGGTCTCACCAAAAGAGCGAGTCGGTCCCACTGAGTTTGCCTGACCAACTCTCTGGTTAGCTTATTGCCAAACTCGGCCTCACCGAGTTTGTGCAATCGGTCTCACCGAGATTACATTATGCCCAAACCCTAACCGAATCGGTCCTACCGAGTTGCATGTCAGTCCCACCGAAATTCCTAACGGTCACTAGGTTTACTATTTCGGTCCGACCGAGTTTGTTTATTCGGTCCCACCGAGATTGGTAAATTATGTGTAATGGTTGGATTTTGTGTGGAGGCTATATATACCCCTCCACCTCCTCTTCACTCGTGGAGAGAGCCATCAGAACACATACACCATTCCAACTCATATGTTCTGAGAGAGAACCACCTACTCATGTGTTGAGACCAAGATATTCCATTCCAACCATATGAATCTTGATCTCTAGCCTTCCCCAAGTTGCTTTCCACTCAAATCTTCTTTCCACCAGATCCAAATCCTATGAGAGAGAGTTGAGTGTTGGGGAGACTATCATTTGAAGCACAAGAGCAAGGAGTTCATCATCAACACACCATTTGTTACTTCTTGGAGAGTGGTGTCTCCTAGATTGGCTAGGTGTCACTTGGGAGCCTCCGACAAGATTGTGGAGTTGAACCAAGGAGTTTGTAAGGGCAAGGAGATCGCCTACTACGTGAAGATCTACCGCTAGTGAGGCAAGTCCTTCGTGGGCGATGGCCATGGTGGGATAGACAAGGTTGCTTCTTCGTGGACCCTTCGTGGGTGGAGCCCTCCGTGGACTCGCACAACCGTTACCCTTCGTGGGTTGAAGTCTCCATCAACGTGGATGTAGGATAGCACCACCTATCCGAACCACGGGAAAAACATCCGTGTCTCCAATTGCGTTTGAATCCTCAAAACCCTTCCCTTTATATTCTTGCAAGTTGCATGCTTTACTTTCCGCTGCCAATACACTCTTTGCATGCTTGCTTGAATTGTGTGATGATTGCTTGACTTGTCCTAAGATAGTTAAAATCTGCCAAGAACTAAAATTGGGAAAAGGTTAAGTTTTTATTTGGTCAAGTAGTCTAATCACCCCCCCTCTAGACATACTTTCGATCCTACAGCACGGAGCTGGTCGACTTCGACATCGCCCCTGTCAGCCTCCCCTACAACGCCATCCTCAGCCACCCAGCGCTGGCCCAGTTTATGGCCGCGATGCACCCGGCGTATAACCTCATGAAGATGCCCGGGAGCAGCGGTGTCCTCACCATGCACGGGGACACCGGTGACGCTCTGCGGGTGCTCAAGCTCGTCTTCAAGACAGCGGCGTCGGCACAGCCCGCCGACTTGGAGGCCCCCAAGCCCAAGGGGGCTGCGCCCGCCAAGAAGAAGCAGTTGTTCACCCAAGACAAGGCAAAAACCAAGCAGATACCCGTCGATGAGGACGGGTCCACCGACGCCACTTTCACCATAGGCGCCCACCTCAAACCCGAGCAGGAGGAGGCCCTGGTCGGGTTCCTGCGTGCAAACAAGAAGGTATTCGCTTGGGAGCCAGGCCAGTTGGCAGGGATCCCCAAAAGTGTAATCGAGCATCACCTCAACGTGTGCCCCAACATGCGCCCTGTGAAGCAGAAGGCCAGGCGGCAGTCCACAGAAAAGCAGGCCTTCATCGTCCAAGAGACCCGCAAATTAGAGGCCGCTGGGGTCATTCGCGAGGTCCTATACCCAGATTGGTTGGCCAACCCTGTCGTTGTGCCGAAGAAGGGAGGGAAGGAACGCATGTGTGTCGAGTTCACCAACCTCAACAAAGCGTGCCCGCAAGATCCGTTCCCGCTCCCCCGCATCGACCAGATCGTCAATTCCACTGCGGAATGCGACTTGTTATGCTTCCTGGATGCCTTCTCTGGGTATCACCAGATCAAGATGGCGGTAGAAGACGTTGAGAAGACAGCCTTCCTAACCCCGTGTGGGGTGTACTGCTACACCTGCATGCCATTCGGGCTGCGTGACGCAGGGGCGACCTTTCAGTGGCTGATGCATATCACCTTGGGCCCATAGCTCGGGAAGAATGTTGAAGCTTACGTTGATGACATCGTGGTGAAATCTCGGGAGGCCAGGACCTTGATACAAGACCTGGAGGAAACCTTCACGAGCCTCAACGCAGTGAACCTATGGCTCAACCCCGAGAAGTGTGTGTTCGGAGTCCCCTCGGGCAAGCTCTTGGGTTTCCTCGTGTCCCGCCGAGGCATCGAGGCTAACCCAGAGAAGGTCAAGGCGGTGGAAGACATGAGCCCGCCAAAGACCCTCAGAGAAATGCAGAAGCTCACGGGGCGCGTGACCGCACTAGGGCGCTTCATCTCCAAGTTGGGGGAACGAGCCCTGCCCTTCTTCCAGCTAATGAAGAAAAAGGGGCCCTTTGAGTGGACTGAAGAGGCCGACTAGGCGTTCCAGGATCTCAAGAAATACCTGACCAGTCCACCGGTCATGGTGGCTCCGCGCCCTCAGGAGCCCCTGGTGCTTTACCTCGCCGCCACTCCCTACTCCACCAGCGCAGCCCTGGTGGCAGTCAGAGAGGAGCGTCAAATCAAAACCGCGGCAGCAGCCTGGGACAAGGCGGAACTGGTACGAGGAAGGCCCACAGAAACCGCCACAGCTGCTGAGGAGGATCAGCCACCGCAGAGGGGCGCACCGGAGGTGGAAGAGGCCCCTCTCCCAGATGGCCAGTCTCAGGAGGCCCCATTGTCTCAAGAGGCGCCATGGTCTCCAAAGGGAGCCACCAGCACTGACACACTCCACCTTGTTGAGCACCCAGTGTACTTTGTCAGCACAGTGTTGCGGGATGCAAGGGCGCGGTACCCTATGCCTCAGAAACTCCTCCTCGCGCTACTAGTGGCCTCACGCAAGCTGCGTCACTATTTTCAGGGTCACCCCATCAAGGTCGTCTCGTCATACCCCCTAGAGAGGGTGCTCAGGAGCCCCAATTCAGCTGGGAGGGTCGCTGAGTGGAACATAGAGCTGCAAGCGTTTCAGCTCGAATTCAGCACGACCAGAGTCATCAAGGGAGCAGCGTTGGCGGATTTTGTGGCAGAATGGATGGAGGCGCCAGGCCTCAAGGCCGGCGAGGACCGGTCCCTGTCCCCGGGAAGCGAGGCGCCAGAAGGCTGGGTCATGTACTTCGATGGGGCGTTCTCTAGACACGACACTAGGGCTGGGCGATGCTTATATCGCCCACCCAGGACAAGCTCTATTACGCCGTGCAGCTCTGTTTCCACCAAGGTGAAAAGGTCTCCAACAACATAGCGGAGTATGAAGGTTGAATAGCGGGCCTGAAGGCCGCAGCTGCCCTGGGGGTGAAACGCCTCACCATCAAGGGCGATTCGCAGCTCCTTGTCAATTTCTCCAACAAGGTGTCGGATTTCGGGTTCCGGCAGACCCTTAAGGTTCCAACACTGGGGTGCGCTCGGAGATTGCGCCTTCAACCTCTCCGTCTCACTAGGATCTAGACTACTAAAAGAACTGCGCAAGAGACACAAGATTTATACTGGTTCGGGCCACCGAGGTGGTGTAATACCCTACTCCAGTGTGTGGTGGATGGATTGCCTCTTGGGCTGGTGATGATGAACAATACAAGGAAGAACAGCCTCGCGAGGGTCTGTTCTTTGCTGGTGCGACGAACTATTGGGAGGAGTTCAGTCACCTCTCTCTCCCTCTCTCTACCTGCTGGCCGGATCCACTCGCCGAACCGAACCCTCTACTCTGTGTGCCTTCTCATGAAAACCGAACCGAACCCCCCGAACCGAACCCAACCGAACCGAACCCACTACTCTGTGGGTGGCCGGTCCCTATTTATAGAGGCCCTGGTCCTCTTCCCAAATATCAAGCGGGAAGGGAGCCAACAATGGCGGGCTAATTTGAAGGGGGACAGCAAGTACTCTTATCCTGACTAAAGGTGGTCTTCGCCTGTGAAAGACTCTGCGGTGACGCCGTGCTGGGCTCCATGGTGACATCCGTCTTTTAGTCCGCTTGGTCCTGGTCTCGTTGCACCGAAATGGCAACCTTTGCCAGATGCCTCGGTACTCCGCGGCTGCACTTGCCCCCTTTGCACCAAAGAGGAAAGAAGGACGCTGCGTGCGCTGGCACCCGCCTGGTGCCCTGAGTCATCATGGATTGCGTCATGGGCACCTCGCGAGGTACCCCGCCTTGAACTCTCCGCCTCCTCGCGAGCCAGCCTGACGAGGCTATGCCTGAGGATGCGCCGTGTCGTCCGCCTCGCGAGGCTTGGCCCCTCGTGAGGGTCTTGAGTCTTGTGTTGATGAGGATGGGCCGGGCTGGGCCCCCACTTGAGCCACGCCGCATGCCGCAGGCAGGCAAGTCTGGGGACCCCCGTTCCCAGAATGCCGACAGTAGCCCCCGGGCCCAAGGCGCGCATGGACTTGGCCGTGCCGAGAGGCGAAAGGGCAAGGGCGAAGCGCCGCGGGCCCTAACAGCCTGCGGCCTTGGACGCCGCGTGGCAGTTGACTGGACGTGGGTGCCTTAGCAACTACGTGGGTTGACAAGGGAGAGGCATCTTCCCAGACTTCGCCCCTGCTCTCTCCGGTTGCTGCTCAGATCCCCTTTCTTGCGCCTCCCCTTTCTTCCTCCAAACTTCCAGATCTGCTCCGGTTGCGCGACCTAGGAAGCCATGGCACCTCGCCAGCCTCTGGCCGAAGCTTGGTATTCTCCTGCTCTGGACCCGCCGAATGTGCCCAAGGCGGGCCTTGCTCGGTTGCGCCGGATGGTGGCGGCGCAGGGCATCAACGGGACGGAGGTGTTCAAGACCGGCTCCGCCACCCCTGAGGACCGAGGGAGCACCTTTTATCCTCTCTTTGTAAGCTCCATTGCTGTGGGCCTGGTGCCTCCCTTCTCCGAATTCTTCTTCTCTGTCCTCCGCCACTACAACTTGCAGGCTCTGCATCTCCATCCCAACTCCGTCCTTCTCCTGGCGATCTTCGCTTACTACTGCGAGGCCCACGTAGGGGTGCAGCCTTCGGTGGCCTTGCTGCGCCACTACTTCTCCCTCTGGGTCTCCGGCAGCTCTCTTTCTAGGTGCGCGGGCTTCGTTGCGTATGGCAGCACCATTGTCATCTCGAATCCCTGGGAAGAGGATTGAGGGCTTCAGGAGCAAGTGGGTCCTGGTGGATGCCGGGCGCATTCACCCTCGGCTGATCTTGCCCACGGAGCAACCCGTGAGCACCAGCGACTGGTGCCGAGCGGAGCTCACCGACCCCCGCACGAAACTGGTGTTGGAGAAAATGGACGCGGACCTGAGGCCGACCAACATGGCGGCGGCAAAGTTGACCGGTGCGTCGCTGTTGAAGGAATTCCTGGAGCACCAGCTGGCCCCGCTCCGGGAGTACTCTCCTCCAATGTGGAGGCCTCATCCGTGCCCCGAGGCTGTGGACGAAGAGGATGTGACCGCGGTTCTCCAATCTCTGGTCGGGGGCGAGGTGGCAGGGCCGAAGGGCGCTCCCAAGCCCTTGTTCCTCCGTGAGGACTGGAAGCGGGTGGTGAAGTCCATGCCTGTTTTCAACAGGGACGTGCTCGTGCCCGTGGCGTCTTCTGGAGGTCTGGTGGACGTGCCCTCCGGCGACTCCAGCGAGGAGGAGGGCGAAGAGGAGCGGGGAGAGGGGCCCGACTCTGGGGCAACCGACGGAGAGTCGAGGGCTCCCCTCCCTCAGTGCTCGCCCCGTACTCTCCGCCTTTCGCCAAGCGATGATGACGACGACGATGATGATGATGATGATGATGTGCTGGGCAGCGGGAGCTCGCCCCCGATCCCGAAGAAGGACATGACCGGGCTGATCCCCCGTGGGTCTGCCCCTACCCTGAGGCAGTCCGCAGTCGGGCCTTCTGCTTCCAAGGTTGACCCTTCCAGCCGGCTGTTTGGCTTGAAGTTGGGCCGGAAGCTGCCCGAGCTCACCTGCGACGACCCGTAAGTGCTTGATCCTTGTTCTTTTGTTTCTTGTTCCACCGACAAGGCTTGATGATTGCTTCTCTTGAGTAGGCGGGCGCCCGTGGCGAAGAAGCCGAAGGGGGCTCCTGAGGTCCCACCTGCGGCAACGCCTTCGCCTGCAGGGGAGGGAGATTGTGACGCGCGGGCCTCCCCTACCCGCGCATCCTTGCGAGGCTTGGCTGAGCTGGCTAGGGCGAGCTCAGCCCCCATGGCCCAAGTGACTCCTGAGGTGCCCTCGTCTAGCGCCGCTGCTACGGCTGTGGAGGCGCAGCGGGCTCCGCCTCGGGACACTACGGCCTCGCCGCCGCTACCTTCTCCTCCCGTTCTACTGGCCGTTGCTTCCTTAGCTCCTCCTGTTGCCCTGGAGTGTGTCGATGCTACCCCGTCTTCTTCTTCCATCTTGGAGCGTGCCGCTGCTGAACTGGACCGGCTGCGGCAGGACCTTCTCGGCGCCGACCCTCGCCTGGTGGCCGGGCGCCTGGAACTGGCTTCGGGGTGGATTCGCTCTGATGCTTCGATTCGGGCGGCGCTGGTTCAGGCCTCAACGGCCTGTGACGGAGAGAGGGAGGCCATCCTCGAGGCGAAGGTTGCTCGAGACGCGGCCCTGGGAGAGGTGCTTGAGGTCCGCGGCCGTTGCAAGGCGCTGGAGGACGAGCTGCAAGGCCTGTGGGGCCAGCTTGCGGAGGAGGTCCGCCTGCGCCAAGAGCTGGAGAGGGGGGCGAAGGCGCGTGAGGTGGCGCTCGAGGACTTGGAGGCCAAGCTCAAGAAATGCCGTGACCACCTAGGCGCGTTGAAGAAGGAGCTGGAGGTGACGAAGGCCGAGATGGATGCCAAGGCTCAGGTCCTCGCCGAGGATCGCGTGGCCTTCGCAGACATGGAGAAGGACGCCCGCGCTTCACTGAAGATGCTTTACGAGAGCGGCCTGGACAGCCCGCTAGCTGGTGACGAGGATGGCCCCGCCAAGCTGCTTCCCTTCCTGGTTAAGGCTCTTGGAGATGTCTCCCTTGGCATCGGCCCTGCGGCCGAGGCCGAGGCGCACGTCCTGTCTTCGGCTGCGCTGACGCGGGTCTTTGCCCACATCTACCTCCGCGATCCCAATGCCGACCTCGACGGCCTGCTGGAACCGGTGAGCAGCGAGGGTGCTGCCGCCGCTGTTGAAGCCATGAAGGGGCACGCGGAGGCGCTGCTGGAGAAGTTCCGGGCCTTCAGCACCAGGCCGAAGCAAGACGCTGCCGACCCTGCCATTCCACGAGGCGAAGCCACCGCCGACAAGTGACTCCGTTCCATCCCTGCTCTTCTTTCAGTTCCTGCACATGCATCACGCCTCGGGGAGGCATTTAAACTTGCGTTTGGCATTGAGATGACAGTATGGATTGTAATATTTGCTTTTAAATTCCTTGGATTTTATGCTTTTCTTCCCTACTTGCTTGTGTTCTACGCCGGCAGAGCCCGGCCCCGCGCATGCCTCACCCAGCATTAGCCCCGACCGGAAACCAGGATGGGACCAAAGGAGTGAGGGGCCACGTGACAAGTTAGGCTCCCGAGTCGCGATGCTCAGGAGTCCCCCTTCGCGCGCGAACAACAAGTAGGGAAGCGTGATGTAGGCGTGTCTTCCGTTCTACGTCTGCAGAGCCCGACTCCGCGCGTACCTCACCCAGCATAGCCTTTCGGAACTAAGGAGTGAGGGGCTACGGAGCCAGTTAGGCCCCTGAGTCGCGATGCTCAGGAGTCCCCCTTGACGCGCGAACAGCGGGTGATGAGGCGAGATGTAAGCGTGGCTACCGTTCTACGTCTGCAGAGCCCGGCCCCGCGCGTACCTCACCCAGCATAGCCTTTCGGAACTAAGGAGTGAGGGGCTCCTGAGTCGTGATGCTCAGGAGTCCCCCTTGACGCGCAAACGGCCTTCGTACCTTGGCTCCGCTCGAGGAGAGACGCGCGACGAACCAGGCCCGAGGGGCCTGGCCGGGCGGCGTACATCTGGGCGTGACCCAGCCGTAGCCCCCGTGCCCAGCCCCATCGCGCGGCACTCCCGAGGGGAGGCGTTGCAATGGGGCCAGCCACTGAGCTCTGGGCTCCCTGAGGTTAATGCATCCCGGAGGCCACCCTCAGTTGTTTATCACCAGCGCGGAGCATAGCGCTTCCGTATGTGTACAGGCATAGCCGCTCCTCGGCAGTGTCATCAGCCAGCGCGGAGCATGGTGCTTCCACTGATACATGGGAGGGGGCTCCCCTCCGGGAGGGTCCCTGGGGTGTATACAGCCCCGCCCTGACATGTGACCGGCACGGTAGGGCTAGGTGAGGTGTATCTG
This sequence comes from Triticum monococcum, assembly GCA_034509565.1. NCBI lineage: Eukaryota > Viridiplantae > Streptophyta > Magnoliopsida > Poales > Poaceae > Triticum > Triticum monococcum. The sequence goes on from CM067841.1 coordinate 501,734,526, forward strand.
GGCACCCGTGAGCCAGCGCGGGACTCACGAGGCCCTACCTCTGGGCGGGTTGCGCCCGGCACTGGGCCGTATCTTGAGATGTGTCCCTGCAAAATTTGGTTAGATGCCGGTACTCTACGTCCTCGGGTCCCAACCCTCGAGCTTGTCTCAGCCGTCACTGGTATGGCAGGTCGCGATGCCGTGGACAAGGCCAGAGGGTGAGGGCTGGAGAGCCAGTAAGAGCCCTGAGTTGCGATGCTCAGGCACCCCCCCTTTAACGTGCAAGTAGTCGACATGGAGAAGAAGGGATGCCGTGGACGGGCATCATGCAATCAAGCGTGATAGGCAAATGCATAGTTGGAAATAAATGCGATGGAGATACACACCGCTGGGCCTGGTCCCAGCGGCTTGGGGATGATGCAGCCCGAGGGGCGCCCCCAATCAAGGCAAACTAACGACCGAAAAGTAAATGCAGATACATGCCGCGGGGACGGACCCACGCGGCCTGGGAGTGATGCAACCCTGGGAGGGCGTTCCCAGCTGGGAATGAGGCTTGGAAGATGTCACCTAAGAATGTCGTTGGCGAAGTGGCGTTGGTGCAGTCGGCTCGGTGGGCTGCGGAAGCCGATCCTCACGAGCCTCCAGGCCCCGGGGCCTCGGGAGGCTCCGGAGGCACTGGTGACTCCTCGCGAGCTGTCTTCATCTCCGCCATCGCCGCGGAGCGCATGTCTTCCTGAGCCTCCATGATGCCCCTCATGAGGCGCTGGTGCGCCGCAGCCATGCTCGGCAGGCCGTAGGGCATGTGAACATAGCTGTGGGGTGGACCTCCGCAGTGCCCCACTTGCGAGGGCCACATGCGCTCCGTTGTGGCGATCTGATTGCGCCCTGGTACGTCGACACAGACGCGCAGCCCGCCATCCTCGCCTGGATGTGGGGCCACCGCTAGTGAACGACGATAACCCCTCATGATCCTTGACTCTTGCAGTTCTTGAATGGCCTTGCTGACGAACTCGTGCTGGTCAGGCCTTCCTTGCTTGGCTCCTTCCCAGGGGAAACGTGCCGCGAAGCACGCTTCCACATGGTGCCCAAGCGCCTCCCTCGTGACCCTGGCTAGGTCGGTGGCCCTCCAGGTGAGAGCCCCCAAGCCCTGCCCAAGGAGGGTGCCGGGCGCGCTTCCCTATGCAATGGAAGGAGGGTCCCCCTGGGCAGACACGGGCCCTGAAGGGCCTGCCTCCTGAGGGGCCGAGCCTGACAACATCTTCTTCTTCTTGGGGGTGGTCTCAGGAAGCCTCCTGCTTCCACGATCTGGGTCTTCTAGCGACGCGGCCTGATAGGCTCTCTCCAGGGAACACACTGCATCCTTCTCTTCACAGGGCACCGTGATGACTCCGCCACTTCCTGGCATCTTGAGGACGTTGTAGCCATGGTGAGTCGCAGCCATGAACTTGGCCAGCGCTGGGTACCCGAGGATGGCGTTGTACGGCAGGCGGATGTGGGCGACATCGAAGTCGATGAGCTCGGTGCGGTAGTTGCTGCGAGCCCCGAAGGTGACAGGGAGGCGGACCTGCCCGATCGGGATTGTGGAACCGTCGGTGATCCCGGAGAAAGGCTTGGTTGGCTGAAGCTGGTCATAGGGCACTTGGAGGTTGTTGAAGGTCTCCACGGACAGGACGTTGAGTCCTTCCCCTCCGTCGATGAGGGTCTTGGTGACCAGCACGTTGCTGATGATTGGGGAGCAGAGCATCGGGAGGACTCCGGCCGTGGCTGCGCACTTGAGCTGGTCTGCCGAGCTGAACGTGATGGCGCACGCCGACCACCTGAGGGGGCGCGTTGCTTCGAGCTTGGGGAGAACTGCATTCACTTCATGGGCGAACTGCTTGAAGATGCGTTGGGAGGCTGGGGCTTGAGCCCCACATAGGATGCAGGCGATTGCGCATGGCTCTTGGAAGCCCCCAGCCCCCTCGTCTTGATGGCGGTCTTCGTTCCTTCTTGGTGGAGGCGGCAGAGGAGGTAGACCTGCGTTGCCATCAGGGCGATCCTCACGAGGCTGATCCCTCCAGTCTCCCTCGCGAGGCAGGTCCCGCCAGCGGTCCTCGCAAGGCTGGTCGCGCCACCCCTGGCGCGGGCCGCGATCTTCCCAGCGCCCTGGGTTTCTTCCTCCTCCTCGGCCGTAGCCCCGGTCAGGACGGTCGGGGCGACGGCTGATCCTTCCTTCTCGCACGGCGCGGAGTTCTTGACATTTGTTGGTGTTGTGGGTGTGGAGGTCGTGGTACACACAGTACCGGCTGCCTCTGGAGGGTTCGGGCAGATCCTTGCCCCGCTTGGTGTCTAGTTCTACCGCGAGTACGGCAGCCCCCTTGCGCTTCACGTCCTTGGCCTTGGGCTTCTTCTCTTCTGGATCTGCGGTAGGCAGCTCGAGGAGGGAGAGGCGTCCCTCCTCAGCCCTGGCGGACCTGTTCGCCAAGTTGAACAGCTCCAGGGAGGTGCAGAGGTCTTCGTGCATTGCCAGCTCCTCCTTCATCTTGACATCGCGCACGCCGTCGGATAAGGCCAAGATGATGGCCTCCTCGGACACCTTGGGGATCTTGAGGCGCGCGGTGTTGAAGCGCTGGATGTACTTTTGCAGGGTCTCTCTGGGTTGTTGCTTGATGCGGCGCCTGTTGCTCACGGTGGGCGGCCGGTCGCGAGTACCTTGGAAGTTGGCGATGAAGCGGGCGCGCATCTGGTCCCAGGAGGAGATCGTGCCTGGAGCCAGATTCAGGAGCCAGGTTCGAGCTCCTTCCTTGAGCGCCATGGGGAACCAGTTCGCCATGACCTTTTCATCCCCGCCGACAGCCTCGATGCCCAGCTCATAGAGCTAGAGGAACTCTGCGGGATCAGTTGTGCCGTCGTAGCGAGGAGGCAGGTCAGGCTTGAACTTGCCGGGCCACGCGACGCTGCGCAACTCAGTGGTGTAGGCGTGGCAGCCCGCGGTGGCCACGTAAGGCTTCGGTTGGTGGAGAGCTTGGTCTTGAGGGTCCCCACGCGCTTCAGCTAGGAGCAGGGCGGGGTCTTGGCACGCCGGAGCTGGAGCAGGGTCGCGGCGTGCCGGAGCAGGGAGCGCCCTGGCAGCCCCTTGCGGGCGAGGAACTTCTTGGCAGCTCCGTTCTTGCTGCGCTGGCGCCTGATGGAGTGGGTTCCGCCCAGGGGCCAAGCGCCTTGGAGCCATGGCATCGTCTTGGAGGGGAGGCGGCTGGTGCGCCTCTGGAGCTTCGTTGCCCGCGCGGGGCGGAGTGTGGCGCAGAGGAACTGACGGTGCGGAAGAGCCCCCTGCGGCGCGGACAAGCTCGGCGATGCGGTCGAGCCACTCTTCGTAGACGTCGTCGACGGGGCGGTAGCGCAGGAGCTCGTTTGCCGTGAGGAGCGCAGCTCGAGCCTCCAAGGGTGCGCGGAGCGCGCGGGACGAAGAACCGGCTGGAGCGAGTGATGGAGTAACGGTGCGGCCGTCTTGCCACACGGACGGGTGCTGAGACGATGCTTACTGCTCGCCCCCCGTCGGGCCGGTGGTGGCATTGATGGCGGGCGACGGGGAACAACAAGGACGCCCACCGACGGGGGCCGTCTAGGTGACGCGAGAAGCAATGGCGGCCCGGCACTCGGCGCGGGCCCGACGAGCCTCAGACATGGATGCGACGATCGGAGGAGAGCGGAGTGGTGGAAGACGAATTCTGGCGCACCCCTACCTGGCGCGCCAAATGTCGGATTTCGGGTTCCGGCAGACCCTTAAGGTTCGAACACTGGGGTGCGCTCGGAGATTGCGCCTTCAACCTCTCTGTCTCACTGGGATCTAAACTACTAAAAGAACTGTGCAAGCGACACAAGATTTATACTGGTTCGGGCCACCGAGGTGGTGTAATACCCTAGTCCACTGTGTGGTGGATGGATTGCCTCTTGGGGCTGGTGATGATAAACAATACAAGGAAGAACAGCCTCGCGAGGGTCTGTTCTTTGCTGGTGCGAGGAACTACTGGGAGGAGTTCAGTCACCTCTCTCTCTCTCTCTCTCTCTACCTGCTAGCCGGATCCACTAGCCGAACCGAACCCTCTACTCTGTGTGCCTTCTCATGAAAACCGAACCGAACCCCCCCGAACCGAACCCAACCGAACCGAACCCACTACTCTGTGGGTGGCCGGTCCCTATTTATAGAGGCCCTGGTCCTCTTCCCAAATATCGAGCGGGAAGGGAGCCAACAATGGCGGGCTAATTTGAAGGGGGACAACAAGTACTCTTATCCTCACTAAAGGTGGTCTTCGCCTGCGAAAGACTCTGCGGTGATGCCGTGCTGGGCTCCATGGTGACCTCCGTCTCGTAGTCCGCTTGGTCCTGGTCTCGTTGCACCGAAATGGCAACCTTTGCCTGATGCCTCGGTACTCCGCGGCTGCGCTTGCCCCCTTTGCACCAAAGAGGAAAGAAGGACGCTGCGCGCGCTGGCACCCGCCTGGTGCCCTGAGTCGTCATGGCTTGCGTCATGGGCACCTCACGAGGTACCCCGCCTTGAACTCTCCGCCTCCTCGCGAGCCAGCCTGACGAGGCTATGCCTGAGGATGCGCCATGTCGTCTGCCTTGCAAGGCTTGGCCCCTCGCGAGGGTCTTGAGTCTTGTGTTGATGAAGATGGGCCGGGCTGGGCCCCCACTTGAGCCACGCCGCAGGCCGCAGGCAGGCAAGTCTGGGGACCCCCGTTCCCAGAACACCGACACAAGGTGTACGAGCCGAAGGATGAGCACATGGAGGCCTACCTTGCAGAGGTCCGCAGGATGGAGCAGCAGTTCTGGGGGTTGGAGTTGCAGCATGTGCCCCGTGGCACCAATCAGGAAGCCGATGACATCGCCAAACGCGCGTCCAGGCGGTTACCTCAGGAGCCTAGCGTTTTCGAGGAGCGGCTCTTCAAGCCTTCAGCCTTACCGTCATTATCAAACACGGCTTAGCCCAGGGAGGAGCTCCCTCAGCCACCTGCCTCAGGAGCTCCGGCTTGTGGCCCGGCCTCGGGAGCACGCCTGCTCCTGACGATGGAACCTCAGGAGGGATGTTGGATCACGGAGCTCTGGAGCTACTTAACGCAAGGGGCCCTGCCGGAGAAGGAGGAGGAAGCAGAGCGAGTGGTGCGCCAGGCCACGGCATACTGCATCAAAGATGGAGAGCTCTACCGGAAGCGACCAAACGATGTATCCCTGCGCTGCATCTCCAGGGAGCAAGGGAAGGAACTACTGGAAGATATACACGGCGGAGACTGCGGGCATCATTCATCATCACGGACCCTCGTTGGCAAGGCGTTCCGCAGTGGGTTTTATTGGCCCACCGCGCTCAATGATGCCGTTGAACTAGTGAAAGCTTGTGAGGCCTGCCAGTTCCACGCCAAGCAGATCCATCAGCTGGCAGGGGGCTTGCAGACTATCCCCCTTTCGTGGCCATTCGCAGTCTGGGGGCTCGACATCTTGGGTCCGTTTCCTCGGGCGCCAGGGGGCTACCGCTACCTTTACGTTGCCGTGGACAAGTTCACCAAGTGGGCTGAAGTGGAGGCTGTCCGCACCATTCCTGTGGGTTCCACAATCAAGTTCATCAAGGGCATCGTAAGCCGGTTCGGGTGCCGAATCGCATCATCACGGACAACGGTTCGTAGTTCACCAGTAACCTCTTCAAAACATACTGTGCTAACCTTGGAACGCAGATATGCTACGCTTCAGTGGCGTACCCCCGAAGCAACGGCCAGGCCGAGCGAGCCAACGCGGAGGTCCTGAGGGGCCTCAAGACCAGGACGTTCAAGAAGAAGCTGGAGGCTTGCGGAAGAGGTTGGTACGACGAGCTGCAGTCCGTGCTGTGGTCCATCCGCACCACCGCGACCAAGCCGACTGGAGAGACCCCGTTCTTCCTGGTCTACGGAGCAGAAGCAGTCCTCCCTCATGAGGTCAGACATCGCTCCGCGCGGGTCCTGGCATTCGACGAGGCGCAGCAGGATGCCATGCGGGGGACGGACCTCGTGCTGGGGGAGGAGCGTCGCCGGGAAGCCGCGCTGCAAGCGGCGAGGTACCAACAAGCACTGCGGCGATATCACTGCCACAACATCTGCCCGAGGACTCTTGAGGTAGTAGACCTCATGCTCAGGCGGGTTCTCTCCAGGGAGGGATTGCACAAGCTCTCTCCCATGTGGAAGGGCCCATTCAAGGTTGTTCATGTTTCCAGGCCCGGCTCCGCGCACTTGGAGACTCAGGAGGGAGTGCCGGTCTAGAATGCATGGAACATCCAGCACCTCCAGAGGTTCTACCCCTGAAAAGGCCCAGAGCCTATGAAGCAAGGCGAGTGCCTATGAAGCTATCACGTTTTGGAAAAGGCCTAGAGCCCGTGAAGCAAGGCGAGTGCCTGTGAAGCTATCGCGTTTTGGAAAAGGCCCAGAGCCTGTGAAGCAAGGTGAGTGCCTGTGAAGCTATCGTGTTTTGGAAAAGGCCCAGAGCCTGTGAAGCAAGGCGAGTGCCTGTGAAACTATCGCGTTTTGGAAAAGGCCCAGAGCCTGGGAAGCAAGGCGAGTGCCTGTGAAGCTATCGCGTTTTGGAAAAGGCCCGGAGCCTGTGAAGAAGGCCAATGCCTGTGAAGCTCGCCGCCCGTGACACTCTCACGTAATAATGAGTTGGGGCTGTACATGCCCCGGAGTCTCAGGAGCGCCGGCCTCAGGCCCTGGGGCTCCCTCCCACGCCCAGTGGCAGCACTTAGCTCCGCGCTGGTGCGAAGACGTCAAAGACTAGATTAGGTGCCGGACGCGGCTTTTCATTTGCTTTCCGCAATTGGCTTGTTCCTTCTCATTTGAAGTTTTATTGAAGTTATAGCCGTCTTTGGCTTGTGGTTCTTCGGCTTTTCACTCTCCTACCTCGATTTCTCTTGCGCAAGGCCTCGCGAGGGGGGGAGCCGAGCGCCCTCGCGAGTGTTCCTATCCTAGTCATTCAAAGGGTCCACGACCTGGGCCCCTTGCAGGAGCACCCCTCCAGTCCGTGCCCCTCAGGCACCACGACACAAACACAGGGCCTGGGTCGGTCGCCCCCCACGGCCGGTGCCGGGAGCTATCCACGCTCGGGCACATAGCCGGAAGGTACGGTAACGAAAGCAAAACGATGATTAACAGCAATAACCCAAACACGCCCCCGCAGGGCTCCACACTATTGTCTTTGTTACGCAGGAAAAAGGGAAAAGGAAGAACAAATCCGGCGCGGCTCGCCTCACACCGGCCCACAGGGAAGGCCCGAGCTGCCTCCGGAGCTCAGGCGGACTCCCTCTCGCGCTTCACCAGGGCGTGACGGTGGGCGGACACGTTGCCACCCCCCAAGCAGATACAACAGCGTGGAGGCTGACCGCGGCCACCGCTAGAGGAGTCTCCGCCTGAAGAAGAACCGGAGAAGCTTGAGGAACCCCGAACGCCGCCAGCCGCGCGAGCGCTGCTCTCTCCATCATCGCCGGAGCTGGGTTCCAGCGCGGTCATCACCCTCGGGGCAATACCCCGCGTGGCGACCATCTTCCCCAAACACCCTCATGTAGAGGGTGGCGTCGCCATCGAACTTGAAGTGCAGGGTGCACCGACGGCTCAGGCCACGCGCGCGGGCAAACGTCTGCCAACCGCGGGCCAGGGACAGGCTCCCGGCCGCGGAGACCTCCAGCGAGACCCATGAGGCCCGGCTGCAGCAGCCGTCAGCCTGGAGCTAGAGGACGCCCGGGGCGCCGGCCGGGAGCTCGCCGAGGAGGAAGCGAGGAAGCGGCAGCCGGGTGCTAGCTGGCTCCGCCGACCACACGACGAACTCCGGCAGCACTTCAGCAGCACGAACGCGCGGACTGGGGGGACGTGCAGCCGGAGCACGCCCCCCGGCTGGAGCAATCCGCCCGTCGCTGTGCTGGAGATCGCCTCCACGGCCGCGGGGAGCCACCATGGTGGCCACAGGATGCTTGCGAGGGCGCCCATGACCGCGCTTGGGTGGGGTAGAGGCGGGCTCAACCCGGCAAGCCTTCCCCTTCTCGGCGGCCGAGAACCTCTTCGACGGGGCCATGAAGAAAGAGGAGAAGCAAGGGGGGATGTACTGGAAGGGCGCGCGTCGGTCCATACTTATGGCTGGCGATGGCCAACCAACGGCCCCCACGATCGCAGGTAATTATGACCCGCTTTGCATGCAGGGACTTATCCAATCTATGCAGTTGCCGAGGCGTCAGGGGGAAGTGGAGACGCCCACGTCAAATCAACTTCCACGCGGCGCCCAAGGCCGCAGGATGTTAGGGCCCGCGGCGCTTCGCTCTTGCCCTTCCGCCTCCCTGCATGGCCAAGTCCGGGCGCGCCTTGGGCCCGGGGGCTACTGTCGGCGTTCTGGGAACGGGGGTCCCCAGACTTGCCTGCCTGCGGCCCGCGGCGTGGCTCAAAGGAGGGCCCAGCACGGCCCATCTTCATCAACACAAACCAAGACCCTCTCGAGGGGCCAAGCCACGCGGGGCGGACGACGCGGAGCCTCCTCAGGCACGGCCTCGTCAGGCTGGCTCGCGAGGAGGCGGAGAGATCAAGGCGGGGTACCTCGCGAGGTGCCCATGACGCAAGCCATGACGGCTCAGGGCGCCAGGCGGGTGCCAGCCCGCGCAGCGTCCTCCTTTCCTCTTTGGTGCAAAGGGGGCAAGTGCAGCCGCGGAGTACCGAGGCACCAGGCAAAGGTTGCCATTTCGGTGCAATGAGACCAAGACCAGGAGGACTACGAGACGGAGGTCACCGTGGAGCCCAAGACGGCGTCATCACCAGAGCTTTGCGCAGGCGAAGACTACTTTTGTCAGGATAGATGATACTTGCTGTCCCCTTTCAAATTAGCCCGCCATTGTTGGCTCCCTTCCTGCTCGATATTTGGGAAGAGGACCAGGGCCTCTATAAATAGGACCAGCCACCCACATAGAAGGGGGTCGGCTGGTTGGAAACAGAGAGAGAGAGAGAAAGGCGACTGAACTCCTCCCAGCAGTTCATCGCCCCAGCCAAGAACAGACCCTCGCGAGGCTGTTCTTCCTTGTATTGTTCATCATCATCAGCCCAAGAGGCAATCCACACACCACACACTGGAGTGGGGTATTACACCACAACGGTGGCCCGAACCAGTATAAACCCTGTGTCTCTTGTGTTGTTCTTCCCGTAGTTCTGATCCTAGCATGGCGGAGGGGTGCAGGTAGGTAGGAGGCAAAATCTCCGTGCGCACCCCAGTGTTCGAACCTCAAGGGTCTACCGGAACCCGAAATCCGACACTCATAGGCAATGGATCGGTGATAGAGAATTATGACGGATGTGGTTCATCATGTAACAGTCATAACCTAGGGTGACACAGAACTAGCTCCAATTCAGCAATGTAATGTAGGCATGTATTCCGAATATAGTCATACGTGCTTATGGAAAAGAACTTGCATGACATCTTTTGTCCTACCCTCCCATGGCAGCGGGGTCCTAGCGGAAACTAAGGGATATTAAGGCCTCCTTTTAATAGAGTACTAACCAAAGCATTACCACATGGTGAATACATGAACTCCTCAAACTATGGTCATCATCGGGAGTGGTCCCGATTATTGTCACTTCGGGGTTGCCAGATCATAACACATAGTAGGTGACTATAGACTTGCAAGATAGGATCAAGAACTCACATATATTCATGAAAACATAATAGGTTCAGATCTGAAATCATGGCACTCGGGCCCTAGTGACAAGCATTAAGCATAACAAAGTCATAGCAACATCAATCTCAGAACATAGTGGATACTAGGGATCAAACCCTAACAAAACTAACTCGATTACATGATAAATCTCATCCAACCCATCACCGTCCAGCAAGCCTACGATGGAATTACTCACGCACGGTGGTGAACATCATGAAATTGGTGATGGAGGATGGTTGATGACGACAACGACGGATTCCCCTCTCTGGATCCCCGAACGGACTCCAGATCAGCCCTCCCGAGAGAGTTTAGGGCTTGGCGGTGGCTCCGTATCGTAAAATGCGATGAATCTTTCTCCCTGATTTTTCTCTCCCCGAAAGTGAATATATGGAGTTGGATTTGAGGTTGGTGGAACGTCAGGGGGCCCACGAGGCAGGGGGTGCGCCCAGGGAGGGCAGGCGCGCCTGCACCCTCGTGTATAGGTGGAGGCCCCCTAACGTGGATTCTTCTTCCAGTATTTTTTATATATTCCAAAATAATTCTCCATTGATTTTCAGGTCATTCCGAGAAATTTTATTTTTGCGCAAAAATAACACCATGGCAATTCTGCTGAAAACAGCGTCAGTTCGGGTTAGTTCCATTCAAATCATGCAAATTAGAGTCCAAAACAAGGGCAAAAGTGTTTGGAAAAGTAGATACGACGGGGACATATCAACTCCCCGAAGCTTAAACCTTTGCTTGTCCTCAAGCAATTCAGTTGACAAACTGAAAGTGATAAAGAAAAACTTTTACAAACTCTGTTTGCTCTTGTTGTTGTAAATATGTAAAGACATCATTCAAGTTTTCAACAAAGATTATGAACTAACCATATTCACAATAACGCCTAGGTCTCATATTTACTCATATCAATGGCATAATCAACTAGCGAGCAATAATAATAAATCTCGGATGACAACACTTTCTCAAAACAATCATGATATGATATAACAAGATGGTATCTCGCTAGCCCTTTCTGAGACCGCAAAACATAAATGCAGAGCACCTTTAAAGATCAAGGACTGACTAGACATTGTAATTCATGGTAAAAGAGATCCAGTCAAGTCATACTCAATGTAAACTAATCAGCAATGAATGCAAATGACAGAGGTGCTCTCCAGCGGGTGCTTTTTAATAAGAGGGTGATGACTCAACATAAAAGTAAATAGATAGGCCCTTCGCAGAGGGAAGCAGGGACTTGTAGAGGTGCCAGAGCTCGATTTTAAATAGAGACGAATACTATTTTGAGCTATATACTATCGGCGTTCTGGGAACGGGGGTCCCCAGACTTGCCTGCCTGCGGCCTGCGGCGTGGATCAAAGGAGGACCAGCATGGCCCATCTTCATCAACACAAGACTCAAGACCCTCGCGAGGGGCCAAGCCTCGCGAGGCGGACGACACGGAGCTTCCTCAGGCACGGCCTCGTCAGACTGGCTCGCGAGGAGGCGGAGAGGTCAAGGCAGGGTACCTCGCGAGGTGCCCGTGACGCAAGCCATGACGACTCAGGGCGCCAGGCGGGTGCCAGCGCGCGCAGCGTCCTTCCTTCCTCTTTGGTGCAAAGGGGGAAGGCGCAGCTGCGGAGTACCGAGGCATCAGGCAAAGGTTGCCGTTTCGGTGCAACGAGACCAAGACCAGGAGGACTACGAGACGGAGGTCATCGTGGAGCCCAAGACGGCGTCATCACCAGAGCTTTGCGCATGCGAAGACTGCTTTTGTCATGGTAGTTGATACTTGTTGTCCCCCTTCAAATTAGCCCGCCATTGTTGGCTCCCTTCCCGCTCAATATTTGGGAAGAGGACCAGGGCCTCTATAAATGGGGACAGCCGCCCACGTAGCAAGGGGTCGAGCTTTTGGTTCGGTTGGCTAGTAAGAGTGAGAGAGAGAAAGAGAAGGGTGGCTGAACTCCTCCTAGCAGTTCATCACCCCAACCAAGAACAGACCCTCGCGAGGCTGTTCTTCCTTGTATTGTCCATCATCATTAGCCCCAAGAGACAATCCACCAACCGCACACTGGAGTAGGGTATTACACCACAATGGTGGCCCGAACCAGTATAAATCCTGTGTCTCTTGTGTAGTTCTTTTAGTAGTTTCAGATCTTTGCGAGGCGGGGAGGTAGAAGGCGTAATCTCCGTGCGCACCCCAGTGTTTGAACCTTAAGGGTCTGTCGGAACCCGAAATCCGACATTTGGCGCGCCAAGTAGGGGTGTGCCGGAATTCGTCGTCCACCGCCCCGTTCTCCTCCGACCGTCGCATCCATGTCTGACGCTCGTCGGGCCCGCGCTGAGCGCCGGGCCGCCATCGCTTCTCGCCTCGCCCAGACGGCGCCCGTCGGCGGACGCCCTCGTGGTTCCCCATCGCCCACCGTCAACGCCGCCACCGGCCCGGTGGGGGGCGAGCAGCAAGCATCATCCCAGCACCCATCCGTGCGGCAAGACGGCCGCGCCGCTACTCCATCGCTCGCACCAGCTGGTTCTTCGTCCCGCGCGCTCCGCGCACCCTTGGAGGCTCGAGCTGCGCTCCTCGCGGCAAACGAGCTCCTGCGCTACCGTCCCGTCGACGACGTCTATGAGGAGTGGCTTGACCGCGTGGCCGAGCTTGTCCGTGCCGCAGGGGGCTCTCCCACGCCGTCCGTTCCTCTGCGCCACACCCCGCCCTGCGCGGGCAACGAAGCCCCAGAGGCGTACCAGCCGCCTCCTCTCCAAGAAGACGCCATGGCTCCAAGGTGCGTGGCCCCTGGGCGGAATCCGCTCCGTCAGGTGCGGCGCAGCAAGAACGGAGCTGCCAAGTGTTGGGGAACGCAGTAATTTCAAAAATTTTCCTACGCACACACAAGATCATGGTGATGCACAGCAACGAGAGGGGAGAGTGTTGTCTACGTACCAACGCAGACCGACTGCGGAAGCGATCACACAACGTAGAGGAAGTAGTCGTACGTCTTCTTCCCGATCCGACCGATCCAAGCACCGTTACTCCGGCACCTCCGAGTTCTTAGCACACGTTCAGCTCGATGACGTTCCTCGGGCTCCGATCCAGCAAAGCATCAAGGAAGAGTTCCGTCAGCACGACGGCGTGGTGACGATCTTGATGTACTACCGACGCAGGGCTTCGCCTAAGCACTGCAACGGTATGATCGAGGTGGAATTTGGTGGCAGGGGGCACCGCACACGGCTAAGGAACGATCTCAAGGATCAACTTGTGTGTCTATGGGGTGCCCCCTGCCCCGTATATATATGTTGGAGAAGGGGAGCCGGCCGGCCAAGGGAGAGGAGGCGCAGGGGAGTCCTACTCCCACCGGGAGTAGGACTCCTCCCCCCAATCCTAATCCAATTAGGACTCCCGGGGGGAAAGAGAGAGAAGGGGGGGCCGGCCCCCTATCCTAGTCCTACTAGGACTTGGGGAAGGGGGGGGGCGCCGGCCAGCTTGGGCTTGTCCCTTTTCTCTTTTTCCACTAAGGCCCAATAGGCCCATTAGTCTCCCGGGGGGTTCCGGTAACCCTCCCGGTATTCCGGTAAAATCCCGATTTTACCCGGAACACTTCCGATGTCCAAACATAGGCTTCCAATATATCAATCTTTACGTCTCGACCATTTCGAGACTCCTCGTTATGTCCGTGATCTCATCCGGGACTCCGAACAACCTTCGGTACATCAAAATGCATAAACTCATAATAACTGTCATCGTAACGTTAAGCGTGCGGACCCTACGGTTCGAGAACAATGTAGACATGACCGAGACACGTCTCCGGTCAATAACCAATAGCGGGACCTGGATGCCCATATTGGCTCCTACATATTCTACGAAGATCTTTATCGGTCAGACCGCATAACAACATACGTTGTTCCCTTTGTCATCGGTATGTTACTTGCCCGAGATTCGATCGTCGGTATCCAATACCTAGTTCAATCTCGTTACCGGCAAGTCTCTTTACTCGTTCCGTAATACATCATCTCACAACTAACATATTAGTTGCAGTACTTGCAAGGCTTATGTGATGTGCATTACCGAGAGGTCCCAGAGATACCTCTCCGACAATCGGAGTGACAAACCCTAATCTTGAAATACGCCAACCCAACATCTACCATTGGAGACACCTGTAGTACTCCTTTATAATCACCCAGTTACGTTGTGACGTTTGGTAGTACCCAAAGTGTTCCTCCGGTAAACGGGAGTTGCATAATCTCATAGTTATAGGAACATGTATAAGTCATGAAGAAAGCAATAGCAACATACTAAACGATCGGGTGCTAAGCTAATGGAATGGGTCATGTCAATCAGATCATTCAACTAATGATGTGACCTCGTTAATCAAATAACAACTCTTTGTTCATGGTTAGGAAACATAACCATCTTTGATTAACGAGCTAGTCTAGTAGAGGCATACTAGTGACACTCTATTGGTCTATGTATTCACACATGTATTATGTTTCCGGTTAATACAATTCTAGCATGAATAATAAACATTTATCATGATATAAGGAAATAAATAATAACTTTATTATTGCCTCTAGGGCATATTTCCTTCAGTCTCCCACTTGCACTAGAGTCAATAATCTAGATTACACGGTAATGATTCTAACACCCATGGAGTCTTGGTGTTGATCATGTTTTGCTCGTGGAAGAGGCTTAGTCAACGGGTCTGCAACATTCAGATCCGTATGTATGTTGCAAATCTCTATGTCTCCCACCTGGACTAAATCCCGGATGGAGTTGAAGCGTCTCTTGATGTGTTTGGTTCTTTTGTGAAATCTGGATTCCTTTGCCAAGGCAATTGCACCAGTATTGTCACAGAAGATTTTCATTGGACCCGATGTACTAGGTATGACACCTAGATCGGATATGAACTCCTTCATCCAGACTCCTTCATTCGCTGCTTCCGAAGCAGCTATGTACTCCGCTTCACATGTAGATCCCGCTACGACGCTTTGTTTAGAACTGCACCAACTGACAGCTCCACCGTTTAAAGTAAACACGTATCCGGTTTGCGATTTAGAATCGTCCGGATCAGTGTCAAAGCTTGCATCAACGTAACCTCTTACGGTGAGCTCTTTGTCACCTCCATATACGAGAAACATATCCTTAGTCCTTTTCAGGTATTTCAGGATGTTCTTGACCGCTGTCCAGTGATCCACTCCTGGATTACTTTGGTACCTCCCTGCTAAACTTATGGCAAGGCACACATCAGGTCTGGTACACAGCATTGCATACATGATAGAGCCTATGGCTGAAGCATAGGGAACATCTTTCATTTTCTCTCTATCTTCTGCAGTGGTCGGGCATTGAGTCTGACTCAACTTCACACCTTGTAACACAGGCAAGAACCCTTTCTTTGCTTGATCCATTTTGAACTTCTTCAAAATCTTGTCAAGGTATGTGCTTTGTGAAAGTCCAATTAAGCGTTTTGATCTATCTCTATAGATTTTTATGCCTAATATGTAAGCAGCTTCCCCGAGGTCTTTCATCGAAAAACTTTTATTCAAGTATCCCTTTATGCTATCCAGAAATTCTATATCATTTCCAATGAGTAATATGTCATCCACATATAATATCAGAAATGCTACAGAGCTCCCACTCACTTTCTTGTAAATACAGGCTTCTCCAAAAGTCTGTATAAACCCAAATGCTTTGATCACACTATCAAAGTGTTTATTCCAACTCCGAGATGCTTGCACCAGTCCATAAATGGATCGCTGGAGTTTGCACACTTTGTTAGCTCCTTTTGGATCGATAAAACCTTCGGGTTGCATCATATACAACTCTTCTTCCAGAAATCCATTCAGGAATGCGGTTTTTACATCCATTTGCCAAATTTCATAATCATAAAATGCGGCAATTGCTAACATGATTCTGACAGACTTAAGCATCGCTACGGGTGAGAAAGTCTCATCGTAGTCAACTCCTTGAACTTGTCGAAAACCTTTTGCGACAAGTCGAGCTTTGTAGATAGTAACATTACCATCAGCGTCAGTCTTTTTCTTAAAGATCCATTTATTCTCAATTGCTTGCCGATCATCGGGCAAGTCAACCAAAGTCCATACTTTGTTCTCATACATGGATCCCATCTCAGATTTCATGGCTTCAAGCCACTTTGCGGAATCTGGGCTCACCATCGCTTCTTCATAGTTCGTAGGTTCATCATGATCTAGTAGCATGACTTCCAGAACAGGATTACCGTACCACTCTGGTGCGGATCTTACTCTGGTTGATCTACGAGGTACAGTAGTATCTTGATCTAAAGTTTCATGATCATCATCATTAACTTCCTCTCTTATTGGTGTAGGTCTCACAGAAACAGTTTTCTGTGATGTACTATTTCCCAATAACGGAGTAGGTACAGTTACCTCGTCAAGTTCTACTTTTCTCCCACTCACTTCTTTCGAGAGAAACTCCTTCTCAAGAAAGTTTCCGAATTTAGCAACAAAAATCTTGCCTTCGGATCTGTGATAGAAGGTGTATCCAATAGTTTCCTTTGGATATCCTATGAAGACACACTTCTCCGATTTGGGTTCGAGCTTATCAGGTTGAAGCTTTTTCACATAAGCATCGCAGCCCCAAACTTTAAGAAACGACAACTTTGGTTTCTTGCCAAACCATAGTTCATAAGGCGTCGTCTCAACGGATTTAGATGGTGCCCTATTTAACGTGAATGCGGCCATCTCTAAAGCATAACCCCAAAATGATAGCGGTAAATCAGTAAGAGACATCATAGATCGCACCATATCTAGTAAAGTACGATTACGACGTTCGGACACACCATTACGTTGTGGTGTTCCGGGTGGCGTGAGTTGCGAAACTATTCCACAATTTTTCAAATATACACCAAACTCGTAACTCAAATATTCTCCTCCACGATCAGATCGTAGAAACTTTATTTTCTTGTTACGATGATTTTCAACTTCACTCTGAAATTCCTTGAACTTTTCAAATGTTTCAGACTTATGTTTCATTAAGTAGATATACCCATATCTGCTTAAATCATCTATGAAGGTGAGAAAATAACGATATCCGCCACGAGCCTCAATATTCATCGGACCACATACATCGGTATGTATGATTTCCAATAAATCTGTTGCTCTCTCCATAGTACCGGAGAACGGTGTTTTAGTCATCTTGCCCATGAGGCACGGTTCGCAAGTACCAAGTGATTCATAATCAAGTGGTTCCAAAAGCCCATCAGTATGGAGTTTCTTCATGCGCTTTACACCGATATGACCTAAACAGCAGTGCCACAAATAAGTTGCACTATCATTATCAACTCTGCATCTTTTGGCTTCAACATTATGAATATGTGTATTACTACTTTCGAGATTCAATAAGAATAGACCACTTTTCAAGGGTGCATGACCATAAAAGATATTACTCATATAAATAGAACAACCATTATTCTCTGATTTAAATGAATAACCGTCTCGCATCAAACAAGATCCAGATATAATGTTCATGCTCAACGCTGGCACCAAATAACAATTATTTAGGTCTAATATTAATCCCGAAGGTAGATGTAGAGGTAGCGTGCCGACCGCGATCACATCGACTTTGGAACCGTTTCCCACGCGCATCGTCACCTCGTCCTTTGCTAGTGTCCGCTTATTCTGTAGTCCCTGTTTTGAGTTGCAAATATTAGCAACAGAACCAGTATCAAATACCCAGGTGCTACTGCGAGCATTAGTAAGGTACACATCAATAACATGTATATCACATATACCTTTGTTCACCTTGCCATCCTTCTTATCCGCCAAATACTTGGGGCAGTTCCGCTTCCAGTGACCAGTCTGCTTGCAGTAGAAGCACTCAGTTTCAGGCTTAGGTCCAGACTTGGGTTTCTTCTCTTGAGCAGCAACTTTCTTGCCGTTCTTCTTGAAGTTCCCTTTCTTCTTCCCTTTGCCCTTTTTTTTGAAACTAGTGGTTTTGTTAACCATCAACACTTGATGCTCCTTTTTGATTTCTACCTCCGCAGCTTTCAGCATAGCGAAGAGCTCGGGAATAGTCTTGTTCATCCCTTGCATATTATAGTTCATCACAAAGCTTTTGTAGCTTGGTGGCAGTGATTGGAGAATTCTGTCAATGACGCAATCATCCGGAAGTGTAACTCCCAATTGAATCAAGTGATTATTATACCCAGACATTTTGAGTATATGCTCACTGACAGAACTGTTCTCCTCCATCTTGCAGCTATAGAACTTATTGGAGACTTCATATCTCTCAATCCGGGCATTTGCTTGAAATATTAACTTCAACTCCTGGAACATCTCATATGCTCCATGACGTTCAAAACGTCGTTGAAGTCCTGGTTCTAAGCCGTAAAGCATGGCACACTGAACTATTGAGTAGTCATCAGCTTTGCTCTGCCAGACGTTCATAACTTCTGGTGTTGCTCTTGCAGCAGGCCTGGCACTCAGCGGTGCTTCCAGGACGTAATTCTTCTGTGCAGCAATGAGGATAATCCTCAGGTTACGGACCCAGTCCGTGTAATTGCTACCATCATCTTTCAACTTTGCTTTCTCAAGGAACGCATTAAAATTCAACGGAACAACAGCACGAGCCATCTATCTACAATCAACATAAACAAGCAAGATACTATCAGGTACTAAGTTCATGATAATTTTTAAGTTCAGTTAATTTACTCAAGAACTCCCACTTAGATAGACATCCCTCTAATCCTCTAAGTGATCACGTGATCCAAATCAACTAAACCATAACCGATCATCATGTGAGATGGAGTAGTTTTCAATGGTGAACATCAATATGTTGATCATATCTACTATATGATTCACGCTCGACCTTTCGGTCTCCGTGTTCCGAGGCCATATCTGTATATGCTTGGCTCGTCAAGTATAACCTGAGTATTCCGCGTGTGCAACTGTTTTGCACCCGTTGTATTTGAACGTAGAGCCTATCACACCCGATCATCACGTGGTGTCTCAGCACGAAGAACTTTTGCAACGGTGCATACTCAGGGAGAACACTTCTTGATAATTTAGTGAGAGATCATCTTATAATGCTACCGGCAATCAAAGCAAGATAAGATGCATAAAAGGATAAACATCACATGCAATCAATATAAGTGATATGATATGGCCATCATCATCTTGTGCTTTGTGATCTCCATCTCCGAAGCATTGTCATGATCACCATCGTCACCGGCGCGACACCTTGATCTCCATCGTAGCATCGTTGTCGTCTCGCCAATCTTATGCTTCCACGACTATCACTACCGCTTAGTAATAAAGTAAAGCATTACATCGCGATTGCATTGCATACAATAAAGCGACAACCATATGGCTCCTGCCAGTTGCCGATAACTCGGTTACAAAACATGATCATCTCATACAATAAAATCAGCATCATGCCTTGACCATATCACATTACAACATGCCCTGCAAAAACAAGTTAGACGTCCTCTACTTTGTTGTTGCAAGTTTTACGTGGCTGCTACGGGCTTAAGTAAGAACTCATCTCACCTACGCATCAAAACCACAACGATAGTTCGTCAAATAGACTCCGTTTTAACCTTCTCAAGGACCGGGCGTAGTCACACTTGGTTCAACTAAAGTTGGAGAGGCACTCTTCCGCAAGCCATCTGTGTGCAAAGCACGTCGAGGGAACCGGTCTCGCGTAAGAGTACGCGTAAGGTTGGTCCGGATCGTCTCGTCCAACAATGCCGCCGAACCAAAGTATGACATACTGGTAGGCAGTATGACTTGTATCGCCCACAACTCACTTGTGTTCTACTCGTGCATATAACATCATACCATAAAAAACCTAGGTTCTGATACCACTGTTGGGGAACACAGTAATTTCAAAAAATTTCCTACGCACACACAAGATCATGGTGATGCACAGCAACGAGAGGGGAGAGTGTTGTCTACGTACCAACGCAGACCGACTGCGGAAGCGATCACACAACGTAGAGGAAGTAGTCGTACGTCTTCTTCCCGATCCGACCGATCCAAGCACCGTTACTCCGGCACCTCCGAGTTCTTAGCACACGTTCAGCTCGATGACGTTCCTCGGGCTCCGATCCAGCAAAGCGTCGAGGAAGAGTTCCGTCAGCACGACGGCATGGTGACGATCTTGATGTACTACCGACGCAGGGCTTCGCCTAAGCACTGTAACGGTACGATCGAGGTGGAATTTGGTGGCAGGGGGCACCGCACACGGCTAAGGAACGATCTCAAGGATCAACTTGTGTGTCTATGGGGTGCCCCCTGCCCCGTATATATATGTTGGAGAAGGGGAGCCGGCCGGCCAAGGGAGAGGAGGCGCAGGGGAGTCCTACTCCCACCGGGAGTAGGACTCCTCCCCCCAATCCTAATCCAATTAGGACTCCCGGGGGGAAAGAGAGAGAAGGGGGGGCCGGCCCCCTATCCTAGTCCTACTAGGACTTGGGGAAGGGGGGGGCGCCGGCCAGCTTGGGCTTGTCCCTTTTCTCTTTTTCCACTAAGGCCCAATAGGCCCATTAGTCTCCCGGGGGGTTCCGGTAACCCTCCCGGTATTCCGGTAAAATCCCGATTTTACCCGGAACACTTCCGATGTCCAAACATAGGCTTCCAATATATCAATCTTTACGTCTCGACCATTTCGAGGCTCCTCGTTATGTCCGTGATCTCATCCGGGACTCCGAACAACCTTCGGTACATCAAAATGCATAAACTCATAATAACTGTCATCGTAACGTTAAGCGTGCGGACCCTACGGTTCGAGAACAATGTAGACATGACCGAGACACGTCTCCGGTCAATAACCAATAGCGGGACCTGGATGCCCATATTGGCTCCTACATATTCTACGAAGATCTTTATCGGTCAGACCGCATAACAACATACGTTGTTCCCTTTGTCATCGGTATGTTACTTGCCCGAGATTCGATCGTCGGTATCCAATACCTAGTTCAATCTCGTTACCGGCAAGTCTCTTTACTCGTTCCGTAATACATCATCTCACAACTAACATATTAGTTGCAGTGCTTGCAAGGCTTATGTGATGTGCATTACCGAGAGGGCCCAGAGATACCTCTCCGACAATCGGAGTGACAAACCCTAATCTTGAAATACGCCAACCCAACATCTACCATTGGAGACACCTGTAGTACTCCTTTATAATCACCCAGTTACGTTGTGACGTTTGGTAGTACCCAAAGTGTTCCTCCGGTAAACGGGAGTTGCATAATCTCATAGTTATAGGAACATGTATAAGTCATGAAGAAAGCAATAGCAACATACTAAACGATCGGGTGCTAAGCTAATGGAATGGGTCATGTCAATCAGATCATTCAACTAATGATGTGACCTCGTTAATCAAATAACAACTCTTTGTTCATGGTTAGGAAACATAACCATCTTTGATTAACGAGCTAGTCTAGTAGAGGCATACTAGTGACACTCTGTTGGTCTATGTATTCACACATGTATTATGTTTCCGGTTAATACAATTCTAGCATGAATAATAAACATTTATCATGATATAAGGAAATAAATAATAACTTTATTATTGCCTCTAGGGCATATTTCCTTCACCAAGAAATCCCACGCCCGCAAGGGGATGCCCGGGCGCTCCCTGCTCTAGCACGCCGCGACCCTGCTCCAGCTCCGGCACGCCAAGACCCCACACCGCTCCTAGCTGCAGTGCGTGGGGACCCTCAAGACCAAGCTCTCCACCAGCCAAGGCCTGTCGTGGCCACCGCAGGCTGCCGTGCCTACACCACCGAGCTGCGTAGCGTCGCGTGGCCCAGCAAATTCAAGCCAGACCTGCCTCCTCGTTATGATGGCACGACTGACCCTGCGGAGTTCCTCCAGCTCTACGAGCTAGGCATCAAAGCTGCCAGCGGGGATGAAAAGGTCATGGCGAATTGGTTCCCCATGGCACTCAAGGAAGGAGCCTGCACCTGGCTCCTGAATCTGGCTCCGGGCACGATCTCTTCCTGGGACCAGATGCGCACGCGCTTCATCACCAACTTCCAAGGTACTCGCGACCAGCCACCCGCCATGAGCGACATGCGCCGTATCAAGCAACAACCCGGAGAGACCCTGCAGAAGTACATCCAGTGCTTCAACAGCGCGCGCCTCAAGATCCCCAAGGTGTCCGAGGAGGCCATCATCTCGGCCTTCTCCGATGGCGTGCACAACGTCAAGATGAAGGAGGAGCTGGCGATGCATGAAGACCTGTGCACCTCCCTAGAGCTGTTCAACCTGGCGACCAAGTGCGCCAGGGCTGAGGAGGGACGCCTCTCTCTTCTTGAGCTGCCTGCCGCAGAACCAGAGGAGAAGAAGCCCAAGGCCAAGGACGTGAAGCGCAAGGGGGCTGCCATATTCGCAGCAGAGCCAGACACCAAGCGGGGCAAAGATATGCCTGAGTCCACCAGGGGCAGCCGGTACTGTGTGTACCACGACCTCCACACCCAGAACACCAACGAATGCCAAGAACTCCGCGCCGTGCGAGAAGGAAGAATCGGCCGTCGTCCCGACCGCGCCGATCGGGGCTACGGCCGAGGAAGAGGAAGAAACACAGGACGCTGGGAAGACCGTGGCCCGTGCCAAGGGTGGCGCGATCAGCCTCGTTAGGACCGCTGGCGAGACCTGCCTCGCGAGGTGGACTGGAGGGATCAGCCTCGTGAGGATCGCCCACAAGGCAACGCAGGCCTCCCTCCACTGCCGCCTCAACCGAGGAGGAACGAGGACCGCCATCAAGACGAGGGGGCTGGGGGCTTCCAGGAGCCGTGTGCAATCGCCTGCATCTTGGGCGGAGCTCAAGCCCCAGCCTCCCAACACATCTTCAAGTAGTTTGCCCGCGAGGTGAACGCGTCCTCTCAAGTGGTCGGCGTGCGCCATCACATTCAGCTCAGCGGATCAACTCAAGTGTGCAGCCATAGCTGGTGTCCTCCCGATGCTCTGCTCCCCAGTCATCAGCAATGTACTGGTCACCGAGACCCTCATCGATGGTGGGGCAGGACTCAACGTCCTGTCCGTGGAAACGTTCAACAATCTCCAAGTGCCCTATGACCAGCTTCAGCCAACCAAGCCCTTCTCCGGAATCACCAACGGCTCCACGGTCCCGATTGGGCAGGTCCGCCTCCCTGTCACCTTCGGGGCACGCGACAACTACCACACTAAGCTCATCGACTTCGACGTCGCCCACATCCGCCTGTCGTACAACGCCATCCTCGGGTACCCAGCGCTGGCCAAGTTCATGGCTGTGACTCACCATGGCTACAACGTCCTCAAGATGCCAGGGAGTGACGGAGTCATCACGGTGCCTTGTGAAGAGAGGGATGCGGTGTGTTCCCTGGAGCGAGCCTTTCAGGCCACGTCGCTGGAAGACCCAGATCGCGGAAACAGGAGGCTTCCCAAGGCCACCCACAAGAAGAAGAAGACACCGTCCGGACCAGCCCCTCAGGAGGCAGGCCCCTCAGGGCCCGCGTCTGCCTAGGGGGAGCCTCCTTCCATCGCATAGGAAAGCGCACCTAGCGCCCTCCTCAGGCAGGGCTCGGGGGCTCTCCCCTGGAGGGCCACCGACCTGGCCAGGGTCACGAGGGAGGCGCTTGGGCACCACGTGGAGGCATGCTTCGGAGCATGTTTCCCTCAAGAAGGAGCAAGGCAAGGAAGGTTGGACCCGCAGGAGCTCGTCGACAAAGCCATTCAAGAACTACAGGAATCAAGGATCGTGAGAGGTTGCTGCCGTCTGCCGGCTGCGGCTCCCCATCCAGGCGAGGATGGTGGGCTGCGCGTCTGCGTCGATGCACCAGGGCTCAACCAAGCCGCTACGATGGAGCGCCTCTGGCCCTCGTGAGTGGGGCGCTGCCGGGGTCCGCCCCACAGCTACGTTCGCATGCCTTATGGCCTGCTGAGCGTGGTTGCTATGCGCCAGCACCTCATGAGGGGCATCATGGAGGCTCAAGAAGACAGGCGTTCCGCGGCCTTGGCTGCATCATCCCAAAGTCGCTCGGGCCTGACCCAATGACGTCTACCTTCCCAGCATCTGTTTGAATGAATCCCCTCCTCCACAGCTAACGTGTTTGATCTAGTTGCCTGCTCAACTGACGCCAACTGACGGAATTGCTCCCACAACGCGCATGGGTCCGTCCCTACAACGCCGACAAACCTGGGTGGCTGAGCTCTGGCCATGGCAGCCCCGCATGGCGCCACCTCGTCAAGCCTCCAGTGCCTCACCTCCCCACGGAAGCAACTAACGACAGACTGATAGTTGTCATGGCAACCTTTTCTTCCTTCCATGATGACTTTACAGGATCCCCTAAGGAAGTTGCACCAGGCAAGGCCCTTGCGGCGTTCCTTTCACTCTCGTCCGCGCGAGCCGCTTGCACGTTAAAGGGGGGGGGGTGCCTGAGCATCGCGACTCAGGGTTCCTACTGGCTCTCCAGCCCTCACCCTCTGGCCTTGACCACGGCATCGCGACCTGGCATACCAGCGACGGCTGAGACCAGCTCGAGGGCCGGGACCTGAAGACGTAGAGCAGAAAGGGGAGCAAAGGCGGGGGAGAAGGGGGCTCACGAGGACCTCACCAAGCGATTCCGCTCCTGCCGACACGCGGACCCGGTGTCACACCAAGGATAATCCCCGACTCTGAAGATAAGTCACCGCCTGAAAGCACCAGCTATCGCAGAACTACCCCCCGCACCTAAGGCAATTCCGTGTCAGCGACGTCGCTCTCCTTTCTTGCCGAACGATGGCTTCTTGAGCGCCAAAGGGGACCTCCTGAGCATCGCGACTCAGGGGCTCTTACCGGACCCCGGGTCGCTCACCTCCTGGCCTTGACCATGGCATCGCGACTTGGCATACTAGCGACGGCTGACACTGCCTTGGGACTGGGACCTGTCGGCGCAGAGCACCAAGCCCTTGCGAGGTTCGAAAGGGAGAACTGAGCTAAGACGGAATCAGCAACTCGCACAGCTCTGCAGCAAAAATTGTGTATTAACAAACGGGACTACAGGCACCTTACAAGCCCCCATGGGGCGCATTGTGATTCCTCGCAGGGAACGGAACCTAAGGGATGCTAACTACACGCGCTCCTCCAAAAGATGCCATCATCAATAGTGGGCCGTCAATCGCCGGCGCCAACCCCATCCAGATCAGGGTCGGCGACGGCCAGACGAGCCTGCCCTGCTCCGGGAGCGGCGCCGGCTCGGGGGCTCGTAGCTGTCGCCGCTCGTCTCCGGAGTCGCGAAGACCTTGACGGAGTCGCTGGATCCTCGTGCGCCTCTGTCGCCTGCAGAGCCACCAAGGGAGCGGTCGACGGGCCTAGCCCTCACCAGGGCAAGGTCCTGGCCACCTCTCCCGGGGCAGCACTCCAGCCGGCGCCCGTTCGCGTTGAAGACCTTGAAGAACATCGCCGAAGCCCCATCGTACTCCAAGTGGACCGCGAAGATGCCCCTTTCCCTGCAAACCCGGGCGATCTCTCTCCAGCCACGAGACATGTAAACCTCGCCCGGGGCAGCGACCACGACCTCTGCCTCGGTCGTGAGGGTACTGCAGCCGGCGTGCTGCAGCCAGAGTTCCAGGCCCCCCCCGGCGGGATGACGGAGGTGAAGAAGGGAGGCAGACGGATCCAAGACTGAAGAGGAATGGCGACATGGAGCACGAACTCTTGGGAGGATCCCTCGGCGTGAACCCCAGGAGGAACAACCCACGCCTTCGTGGCCCGATGGCACCGACGATGGCGCTGACCGCGGCGATCGGCATCGACACCTTCGGGGCCCTCGACGTGGGCATACAAGGGAAGTGGGAACCCCGGCGGAGCCCGCTCGCACCAGGGCCTCGGCGCCGCCTGACGGTCCTCCTTGTTCGGGCTACAAAGGGCGAGCCGCTTCTTCAGCGGGAGCGGGTCCGGTCCCTCTCGAGGGGCCTTCCCCTTCTCCGCTGCAGAGAACCGGCGAATCGGAGCCATCACTACAAGACGAAGCAAGGATCGGGGAGAAGGAGAAGCAAGGAGGAACGGACTGGAAGGGCACGCGCAGTTCCGTACTTATAGCCGGTGAAGGCCAACCGCCGGCCTCCACGATCACAGGTAATTATGACACGATCTGCGTGCAGGGACTTGTCCAACTCACGTGATCACCGACGCGTCGTGGGGAAGTGGAGACGCCCACATCCCATCAACTGCCACGCGACGCCCAAGGCCGCAGGCTGTTAGGGCCCGCGGCGCTTCGCCCTTGCCCTTTCGCCTCTCGGCACGGCCAAGTCCGGGCGCGCCTTGGGCCCCGGGGGCTACTGTCGGCGTTCTGGGAACGGGGGTCCCCAGACTTGCCTGCCTGCAGCCTACGGCGTGGCTCAAAGGAGGCCCAGCATGGCCCATCTTCATCAACACAAGACTCAAGACCCTCGCGAGGGGCCAAGCCTCGCGAGGCGGACGACACGGAGCTTCCTTAGGCACGGCCTCGTCAGGCTGGCTCGCGAGGAGGCAGAGAGATCTAGGCAGGGTACCTCGCGAGGTGCCCGTGACGCAAGCCATGACGACTCAGGGCGCCAGGCGGGTGCCAGCGCGCGCAGCGTCCTTCCTTCCTCTTTGGTGCAAAGGGGGCAGGCGCAGCCGCGGAGTACCGAGGCATGAGGCAAAGGTTGCCGTTTCGGTGCAACGAGACCAAGACCAGGACGACTACGAGGCGGAGGTCACCGTGGAGCCCAAGATGGCGTCATCACCAAAGCTTTGCGCAGGCGAAGACTGCTTTTGTCAGGGTAGTTGATACTTGTTGTCCCCCCTTCAAATTAGCCCGCCATTGTTGGCTCCCTTCCCGCTCAATATTTGGGAAGAGGACCAGGGCCTCTATAAATGGGGCCAGCCGCCCACGTAGCAAGGGGTCGAGCTTTTGGTTCGGTTGGCTAGTAAGAGTGAGAGAGAGAAAGAGAAGGGTGGCTGAACTCCTCCTAGCAGTTCATCACCCCAACCAAGAACAGACCCTCGCGAGGCTGTTCTTCCTTGTATTGTCCATCATCATCAGCCCCAAGAGACAATCCACCAACCGCACACTGGAGTAGGGTATGACACCACAACGGTGGCCCGAACCAGTATAAATCATGTGTCTCTTGTGTAGTTCTTTTAGTAGTTTCAGATCTTTGCGAGGCGGGGAGGTAGAAGGCGTAATCTCCGCGCGCACCCCAGTGTTCGAACCTTAAGGATCTGCCGGAACCCGAAATCCTACATATACTTTCATTGTCAACATAACAACCAAGAGATGGCGATATCTTCCATGCTTCACACATTATAGGCGGTTCCCAAACATATTGGTAATGTTTATACTGCCCCCACCAACAAGCATCAATCCATGGCTTGCTCGAAACAACGAGTGCCTCCAACTAACAACAGTCCCAAGGGGAGTTTTGTTTGTAATTATTTTGATTTGATTTGCATAAAGCATGGGACTGGGCATCCCGGTGACCAGCCATTTTCTCATGACTGAGGAGAGGAGTCCACTCCTCTTGTGAATAACCCGCCTAACATGGAAGATACAGACATACCTAGTTGATACATGAGCTATTCGAGGATACAAGACAGAATTTTTATTTGAAGGTTTAGAGTTTGGCACATACAAATTTACTTGAAACGGCAGGTAGATACCGTATATAGGTAGGTATGGTGGACTCATATGGCATAACTTTGGGGTTTAAGGAATTGGATGCACAAGCAGTATTCCCGCTTAGTACAAGTGAAGGCTAGCAAAAGACTGGGAAGCGACCAACTAGAGAGCGACAACAACCATGAACATGCATTAAAGTCAATGAACATTGAGTGCAAGCATGAGTAGGATATAATCCACCATGAACATAAATATCATGAAGGTTATGTTGATTTTGTTTCAACTACATGCATGAACATGTGCCAAGTCAAGTCAATTAAATCATTCAAAAGAGGATACCACCCTATCATACCGCATCACAACCATTTTAATAGCATGTTGGCACGCAAGGTAAACCATTATAAGCTCCTAGCTAATTAAGCATGGCATAAGAAACTATGATCTCTAATTGTCATTGCAAACATGTTTATTCATAATAGGCTGAATCAGGAACGATGAACTAATCATTTTTACAAAAACAAGAGAGGTCGAGTTCATACCAGCTTCTCTCATCTCAACCAGTCCATCATATATTGTCATAATTGCCTTTCACTTGCACGACCGAACGATGTGAATAATGATAATAGTGCACATGCATTGGACTAAGCTGGAATCTGCAAGCATTCAATAAACAGGAGAAGACAAGTCAATATGGGCTCTTTTGTCAGATCAATAATAATGCATATGGGAGCCACTTTAACATTTTAATTATGGTCTTCTCCTCTCGACCCCCAAAGAACAAGAAAATAAATAAAACTATTTACACGGGAAAGCTCCCAACAAGCAAAAGAAGAACACGAAATATTTTTGGTATTTCTTTTTAATTACTACATCTAGGAAAGTAAACTAGCTAAAAGCTACAACTATTTTTGTTTTTGTTTTTCTTAAGGTTTATCAAACACACACAAAGAAAGCATAAAAAGGAAAATAGACTAGCATGATTATTATAGTGAAAACGTATGAGCACCGACATCTAGCAATGAGTGTGTGAACACAAATGTAATGTCAATGGGAAATACGTACTCCCCCAAGCTTAGGCTTTTGGCCTAAGTTGGTCTATTGCCAAGGAAGGCCTGGCGGATATCCGAAGTTGTAGTTGGGCTCGTACTAAGATGAAGAAGACTCTGATTGCCACTGGTTGGCAATCATCTCCGGATCCCACTGGTAATTAGACTGTCGTGGAGGATCATATTGTGGTTCTGACTCTGGCTCTGTGGCTGATGTATGGTTCTGGTAGGCGTGAATGGCCTGTAGCGGAACGAGATACTGGCCTGTAGATAAATCAAACAAGGAAGGAGCAGGCAATGTCGGCGTTCTGGGAACGGGGGTCCCCAGAATTGCCTGCCTGCGGCGTGGCTCGAATGGGGGCCCAACATGGCCCATCTTCATCAAGCACAAGACTCAAGACCCTCGCGAGGGGCCAAGCCTCGCGAGGCGGACGAAACGGCGCATCCTCAGGCGCAGCCTCCTCAGGCTGGCTGGCGAAGAGACGGAGATATCAAGGCGGGGTACCTCGCAAGGTGCCAGTGACGCAAGCCATGACGATCGAGGGCGCCAGGCGGGCGCCAGCGCGCGCAGCATCCTTTTTTCCTCTGTGGTGCAAAGGGGGCAAGCACAGCCGCGGAGTACCGAGGCATTAGGCAAAGGTTGCCGTTTTGGTGCAACAAGACTAGGACCAAGCGGACTACGAGATGGAGGTCACCATGGAGCCCAGCGCGACGTCTCCGCAGAGCCTTTCGCAGGCGAAGACCACCTTTTGTCAGGATAGATGTACTTGCTGTCCCCCTTCAAATTAGCCCGCCATTGTTGGCTCCCTTCCCGCTCGATATTTGGGAAGAGGACCAAGGCCCCTACAAATAGGACCAGCCGCCCACATAGCAAAGGGTTCGGTTCCGTTCAGTTTGGTTCAAGCAGTTGGTAGATCGAAGATCGGAAATCAGAGAGAGAGAGAGAGAGAGAGAGAGAGAGGTGACCGAACTCCTCCCAGCAGTTCATCACCCCAGCCAAGAACAGACCCTCACGAGGCAGTTCTTCCTTGTATTGTTCTTCATCACCAGCCCCAGGAGGCAATCCATCCACCACGCACAACGGTGGCCCGAACCAGTATAAATCTTGTGTCTCTTGCGCAGTGAGACGGAGAGGTTGAGGATGTGATTTCCGCGCGCACCCCAGTGTTCGAACCTTAAGGGTCTGCCGGAACCCGAAATCCGACATTTGGCGCGCCAGGTAGGGGTGCGCCGGAATCTGTCTTCCACCACTCCGTTCTCCTGCGACCGTCGCATCCATGTCCGACGCTCGTCGGGCCCGCGCCGAGCGCCGGGCCGCCATCGCTTCTCGGGTCGCCCAGACGGCCCCCGTCGGTGGGCATCCTCGTCGTTCCCCATCGCCCGCCGTCAACGCAGCCACCGGCCCGGTGGGGGGCGAGCAGCAAGCATCGTCTCAGCACCCGTCCATGCGGCAAGACGGCCGCACCGCCACTCCATCACTCGCTCCAGCCGGTTCTTCGTCCCGCGTGCTCCGCGCACCCTTGGAGGCTCGAGCTGCGCTCCTCGCGGCAAACGAGCTCCTGCGCTACCGCCCCGTCGATGACGTCTACGAGGAGTCGCTCGACCGCGTCGCTGAGCTTGTCCGCGCCGCAGGGGGCTCTTGCGCGCCGTCCATCCTCTGCGCCACACTCCGCCCCGCGCAGGCAACGAAGCTCCAGAGGCGCACCAGCCGCCTCCCCTCCAAGAAGATGCCATGGCTCCAAGGCGCTTGGCCCCTGGGCGGAACCCGCTTCGTCAGGCGCCAGCGCAGCAAGAGCGGAGCTGCCAAGAAGTTCCTCGCCCGCAAGGGGCTGCCAGGGCGCTCCATGCTCCGGTGCGCCGCGACCCTGCTCCAGCTTCGGCGCGCCAAGACCCCGCCCTGCTCCTAGCTGCAGCGCGTGGGGACCCTCAAGACCAAGCTCTCCACCAGCCGAGGCCTTTTGTGGCCACCGCGGGCTGCCACGCCTACACCACTGAGCTGCGCAGCGTCGCGTGGCCCGGCAAGTTCAAGCCCGACCTGCCTCCTCGCTACGACGGCACAACCGATCCCGCAGAGTTCCTCCAGCTCTATGAGCTGGGCATCGAGGCTGCCGGTGGGGATGAAAAGGTCATGGCGAACTGGTTCCCCATGGCGCTCAAGGAAGGAGCTCGAACCTGGCTCCTGAATCTGGCTCCAGGCACGATCTCCTCCTGGGACCAGATGCGCGCCCGCTTCATCGCCAACTTCCAAGGTACTCGCGACCGGCCGCCCGCCGTGAGGGACATGCGCCACATCAAGCAACAACCTGGAGAGACCCTGCAAAAATACATCTAGCGCTTCAACAGCGTGCGCCTCAAGATCCCCAAGGTGTCCAAGGAGGCCATCATCTCGGCCTTCTCTGACGGCGTGCGCGACGTCAAGATGAAGGAGGAGCTGGTGATGCATGAAGACCTCTGCACCTCCCTGGAGCTGTTCAACTTGGCGAACAAGTGCGCCAGGGCTGAGGAGGGACGTCTCTCCCTCCTCGAGCTGCCTGCCGCGGACCCAGAAGAGAAGAAGCCCAAAGCCAAGGACGCGAAGCGCAAGGGGGCTGCCGTACTTGCGGTAGAACCAGACACAAAGCGGGGCAAGGATCTGCCCGAACCCTCCAGAGGCGGCCGGTACTGTGTGTACCATGACCTCCACACCCACAACACCAACGAATGTCAAGAACTCCGCACCATGCGAGAAGGAAGGATCGGCCGTCGCCCTGACCATGCTGACCAGGGCTACAGCCAAGGAGGAGGAAGAAACCCAGAGCGCTGGGAAGATCGCGGCCCGCGCCAGGGGTGGCGCGACCAACCTCGCAAGGACCGCTGGCGGGACCTGCCTCGCGAGGGAGACTGGAGGGATCAGCCTCGTGAGGACCGCCCTCATGGCAATGCAGGCCTACCTCCGCTGCCGCCTCAGCCGAGGAGGAACGAAGACCGCCATCAAGACGAGGGGGCTGGGGGCTTCCAGGAGCCGCGCGCAATCGCCTGCATCCTGGGCGGAGCTCAGGCCCCAGCCTCTCAACGTATCTTCAAGCAGTTTGCCCGTGAAGTGAATGCAGTTCTCCCCAAGCTCGAAGCAACGTGCCCCCTCAGATGGTCGGCATGCCCCATCACGTTCAGCTCGGCGGACCAGCTCAAGTGCGCGGCCACGGCAGGAGTCCTCCCGATGCTCTGCTCCCCAGTCATCAGCAACGTGCTGGTCACCAAGACCCTCATTGATGGTGGGGCAGGGCTCAACGTCCTGTCCATGGAAACATTCAACAACCTCCAAGTGCCCTATGACCAGCTTCAGCCAACCAAGCCTTTCTCCGGGATCACCGATGGTTCCACAGTCCCGATCGGGCAGGTCCGCCTCCCTGTCAACTTCGGGCTCGCAGCAACTACCGCACCGAGCTCATCGACTTCGACGTCGCCCACATCCGCCTGCCGTACAACGCCATCCTCGGGTACCCAGCGCTGGCCAAGTTCATGGCTGCGACCCACCACGGCTACAATGTCCTCAAGATGCCAGGAAGTGGCGGTGTCATCACGGTGCCTTGTGAAGAGAAGGATGTAGTGTCTTCCCTGGAGCGGGCCTATCAGGCCGCGTCGCTAGAAGACCCAGATTGCGGAAGCAGGAGGCTTCCTGAGACCACCCCCAAGAAGAAGAAGACATCGTCAGGCTCGGCCCCTCAGGGCCCGCGTCTGCCCAGGGGGACCCTCCTTCCATCGCATAGGAAAGCACGCCCGGTGCCCTCCTCAGGCAGGGCTCGGGGGCTCTCACCTGGAGGGCCACCGATCTAGCCAGGGTCACGAGGGAGGCGCTTGGGCACCATGTGGAGGCTTGCTTCGTAGCACATTTCCCTCGGGAAGGAGCCAGGCGAGGAAGGTCAGACCAGCAAGAGTTCATTGACAAGGCCATTAAAGAACTACAGGAGACAAGGATCATGAGAGGTTGCCACCGCCTGCCAGCCGTGGCCCCGCATCCAGGCGAGGATGGTGGGCGGTGCGTCTGCGTCGACGTACGAGGGCTCAATCAGATCGCCAGGACGGAGCGCCTTTGGCCCTCGCAAGTGGGGCGCTGCGGAGGTCCACCCCACAGCTATGTTCGCATGCCTCACGGCCTGCCGAGCATGGCTGCAGCGTACCAGCGCCTCATGAGGGGTATCATGGAGGCTCAGGTAGATAGGTGTTCCGCGGCCTTGGCGGAGATGGAGGCAGCTCGCGAGGAGTCACCAGTGCCTCCGGAGCCTCCCGAGGCCCTGGGGCCTGGGGGCTCATGAGGATCAGCTTCCGCAGCCCACCGAGCCTACTGCACCAACGCCACTACGCGGACGACATCCTCAGGTGACATCTTTCAAGTTCCGTTCTCCGCTGGGAGCGCCCTCCCAGGGTTGCATCACTCCCAGGCCGCGTGGGTCTGTCCCTGCGGCATGTATCTGCATTTACCTTTTTGGTCGTTAGTTTGCTTTGTTGGGGGCGCCCCTCGGGCTGCATCATCCCCAAGCCGCTCGGGCCAGACCCAGCGGCGTGTATCTCCCTAGCGTTTATTTCCAACTATGCATTTGCCTATCACGCTTGATTGCATGATGCCCGTCCACGGCATCCCTTCTTATCCATGTCGACTACTTGCACGTTAAAGGGGGGGTGCCTGAGCATCGCGACTCAGGGCTCTTACCGGCTCTCCAGCCCTCACCCTCTGGCCTTGTCCATGGCATCGCGACCTGGCATACCAGCGACGGCTGAGACAAGCTCGACGGCTGGGACCCGAGGACGTAGAGTACCGGCATCTAACCAAATTTTGCAGGGACACATCTCAAGATACGGCCCAGTGCCGGGCACAACCCGCCCAGAGGTAGGGCCTCGTGAGTCCCGCGCTGGCTCACGGGTGCCCAGATACACCTCACCTAGCTCTACCGTGCCGGTCACGTGTCAGGGCGGGGCTGTATACGCCCTGGGGGCTCCTCCCGGAGGGGAGCCCCCTCCCATGTACCAGTGGAAGCACCATGGTCCGCGCTGGCTGACGACACTGCCGAGGCGCGGCTATGCCCGTACACATACGGAAGCGCTATGCTCCGCGCTGGTGATAAACAACTGGGGGTGGCCTCCGGGCCGCATTAACCTCAGGGAGCCCAGAGCTTAGTGGCTGGCCTCG
Organism: Triticum monococcum; assembly: GCA_034509565.1. Classification (NCBI taxonomy): domain Eukaryota; kingdom Viridiplantae; phylum Streptophyta; class Magnoliopsida; order Poales; family Poaceae; genus Triticum; species Triticum monococcum. Next base: position 501,767,955 of record CM067841.1, read on the forward strand.
TCGCAACGCCTCCCCTCGGGAGTGCCGCGCGAGGGGGCTAGGCACAGGGGCTGTGACTAGGTCACGCCCAGGCGTACGCCGCCCAGCCAGGCCCCTCGGGCCTGGTTCGCCGCGCGTCTCTCCCCAAGCGAAGCCAAGGTATGAAGGCCGTTTGCGCGTCAAGGGGGACCCCTGAGCATCGCGACTCAGGGGCCTAACTGGTCCCGTAGCCCCTCACTCCTTAGTTCCGAAAGGCTATGCTGGGTGAGGTACGCGCGGGGCCGGGCTCTGCAGACGTAGAACGGTAGCCACACTTACATCTCGCCTCGTCACCCGCTGTTCGTGCGTCAAGGGGGACTCCTGAGCATCGCGACTCAGGGGCCTAACTGGCTCCGTAGCCCCTCACTCCTTAGTTCCGAAAGGCTATGCTGGGTGAGGTACACGCAGAGTCAGGCTCTGCAGACGTAGAACGGAAGACACGCATACATCACGCTTCCCTACTTGTTGTTTGCACGCCAAGGGGGACTCCTGAGCATCGCGAATCAGGAGCCTAACTTGTCACGTGGCCCCTCACTCCTTTGGTCCCGTCCTGGTTTCCGGTCGGGGCTAATGCTAGGTGAGGCATGCGCGGGGCCGGGCTCTGCCGGCGTAGAACACAAGCAAGTAGGGAAGAAAAGCATAAAATCCAAGGAACTTAAAAGCAAATATTACAGTCCATACTGTCGTCTCAATACCAAACGCAAGTTTAAATGCCTCCCCGAGGCGTGGTACATGTGCAGGAATTGAAAGAAGAACATGGATGGAACGGAGTCACTTGTCGGCGGTGAAGCTGTGCGGAGCGGCTTCGCCTCATGGAGCAGCGGGGCCGGCAGCGCCTTGCCTTGGCTTGGTGCTGAAGGCCCGGAACTTCCTCATCAGCGCCTCCGCGCGCCCCTTCACGGCTTCGACTGCGGTGGCAGCACCCTCGCCGCTCACCGGTTCCAGCAGGCCGTCGAGGTCGGCGTCGGGATCACGAAGGTAGACGTGGGCGAAGACCCGCGTCAGCGCAGCAGAAGACAAGACATGCGCCTCGGCCTCGGCCGCGGGGCCGATGCCAAGGGCGACATCCCCAAGGGCCTTGACCAGGAAGGGAAGCAGCTTGGCGGGGCCGTCCTCGTCACCAGCTAGTGGGCTGTCCAGGCCGCTCTCTAAAGCATCTTCAGCGAAGCACGGGCATCTTTCTCCATGTCCGCGAAGGCCACACGATCCTCGGCAAGAACCCGGGCCTTGGCGTCTAGCTCGGCCTTCGTCGCCTCCAGCTCCTTCTTCAACGCGCCTAAGTGGTCACGGCGCTTCTTGAGCTTGGCCTCCTGGTCCTCAAGTGCCGCCTCGCGCGCCTTGGCCCCCTTCTCCAGCTCTTGGAGCAGGCGGACCTCCTCCGCAAGCTGGCCCCGCAGGCCTTGCAGCTCGTCCTCCAGCGCCTTGCAACGGGCGCGGACTTCGACCACTTCCCCCAGGGCTGCGTCACGAGCAGCCTTCGCTTCGAGGGTGGCTTCCCTCTCTCCGTCCCATGCCGTTGAGGCCTGAACCAACGCCACCCGAATCAAAGCATCGGAGCGAATCCACCCCGAAGCCAGTTCCAGGCGCCCGGCCACCAGGTGAGGGTCGGCGCCGAGAAGATCCTGCCGCAGCCGGTCCAGTTCAGCGACGACACGCTCCAAGATGGAAGAAGGAGGCGGAGAAACGTCGGTATGCCCCAAGACAACAGGAGGGGCCGGGGAAGCAACGGTCACTGGAATGGGAGGAGAAAGTAGCGGCGGCGAGGCCGCAGTGTCCTGAAGCAGGGTCCGCTACGCCTCCGCAGCCGTAGCAGCGGCGCCAGACGAGGGCACCTCCGGAGTCACTTGGGCATGGGGGCTGAGCTCGCCCCAGCCAGCTCGGCCAAACCTCGCAAGGATGCGCGGGCAGGAGAGGCCCGCGTGCCATGATCTCCCTCCCCTGCAGGCGAAGGCATCGCCGCAGGTGGGACCTCAGGAGCTCCCTTCGGCTCTTTTGCCGCGGGCGCCAGCCTGTTCAAGAGAAGCAATCATCAAGCCTCGTCGGCGGAACGAGAAACAAAAGAGCAAGGATCCAGCACTTACGGGTCTTCGCCGGTGAGCTTGGGCAGCCTCCGGCCTACCTTGAAGCCTGACAGCCGGCTGGAAGGGTCAACCTCAAAAGCGGAAGGCGCGTCCACGGTTCGCCCCGGGGTCAGGACGGACCCGCGGGAGATCAGCGCGGTCCTGTCCCTCTTCGGAATCGCGGGCGAGCTCCCGCTACCTAGAGCGTCACCAACATCATCATCATCCTCATCATCGCTCGGCGAAAGGCGGAGAGTGCGGGACACGCGTCGGGAGAGGGGAGCCCTCGACTCTCCATCAGTCGCCCCAGAGGGGTACCTCGCGAGGGTCCGCGTTCATCTTCTCCAACACCGGCTTCGCACGGGGGTCCGTGAGCTCCGGTCGGCACCAGTCGCTGGTGCTCACGGGTTGCTCCATAGGCAAGATCAGCCGAGGGTGGATGCGCCCGACATCTGCCAGGATCCACTTGCTCCTGAAGCCCTCGATCCTCTTCCCGGGGTTCGAGATGGTAATGGTGCCGCTATACACGACGAAGCCCGCACACGCAGAAGGAGAGCTGTCGGAGACCCGGAGGGAGAAGTAGTGGCGCAGCAGGGCCACCGAAGGCTGCACCCCCACGTGGGCCTCGCAGAAGTAAGCGAAGATCGCCAGCAGAAGGACAGAGTTGGGATGGAGATGCAGAGCCTGCAAGTTGTAGTGACGGAGGACGGAGAAGAAGAACTCGGAGAAGGGAGGCACCAAGCCCGCAGCAACGGAGCTCATGAAGAGAGGATAAAAGGTGCTCCCTCGGTCCTTGGGGGTGGCAGAGCCGGCCTTGAACACCTCCGTCCCGTTGACGCCCTGCGCCGTCGCCATCCGGCACAGCCGGGCGAAGCTCGCCTTGGACACATTCGGCGGATCCAGAGCAGGGGAGTACCAAGCTTTGGCCGAAGGCTGGCGAGGCGCCATGGCTTCCTAGCTCGCGCAACCGGAGCAGATCTGGAAGTTTAGAGGAAGAAAGGGAAGGCGCAAGAAAGGGGATCTGAACAACGACTGAAGAGAGCAAAAGGTGAAGTCTGGGCAGATGCCGCTCCTTTACCAACCCGCGTGGTTGCTGAAGCACCCACGTCCCATCAACCGCCATGCGGCGCCCAAGGCCGCAGGCTGTAAGGGCCTGCGGCGCTTCGCCCTTGCCCTTTCGCCTCTCGGCACGGCCAAGCCCATGCGCGCCACGGGCCCGGGGGCTACTGTCAGCGTTCTGGGAACAGGGGTCCCCAGACTTGCCTACCTACGGCCTGCGGCGTGGCTCGAATGGGGGCCCAACATGGCCCATCTTCATCGAGCACAATACTCAAGACCCTCGCGAGGCAGACGACACGGCGCATCCTCAGGCGCAGCCTCCTCAGGCTGGCTCGCGAGGAGACGGAGATATCAAGGCGGGGTACCTCGCGAGGTGCCAGTGACGCAAGCCATGACGATCGAGGGCGCCAGGCGGGCGCCAGCGCGCGCAGCTTCCTTCTTTCCTCTTTGGTGCAAAGGGGGCAAGCGCAGCCGCGGAGTACCGAGGCATCAGGCAAAGGTTGCCGTTTCGGTGCAACAAGACCAGGACCAAGCGGACTACGAGACGGAGGTCACCATGGAGCCCAGCGCGGCGTCACCGCAGAGCCTTTCGCAGGCGAAGACCACCTTTTGTCAGGATAGATGTACTTGCTGTCCCCCTTTAAATTAGCCCGCCATTGTTGGCTCCCTTCCCGCTCGATATTTGGGAAGAGGACCAGGGCCCCTATAAATAGGACCAGCCGCCCACATAGCAAAGGGTTCGGTTCGGTTCGGTTCGAGCAGTTGGTAGATCGAAGATCGAAAATCAGAGAGAGAGAGAGAGGTGACCGAACTCCTCCCAGAAGTTCATCACCCCAGCCAAGAACAGACCCTCGCGAGGCTGTTCTTCCTTGTATTGTTCTTCATCACCAGCCCCAGGAGGCAATCCATCCACCACGCACTGGAGTAGGGTATTACACCACAACGGTGGCCCGAACCAGTATAAATCTTGTGTCTCTTGCGTAGTTCTTTTAGTAGTTTAGATCCCAGTGAGACGGAGAGGTTGAGGACGTGATTTCCACGCGCACCCCAGTGTTCGAAACTTAAGGGTCTGCCGGAACCCGAAATCCGGCAGGCAAGGTGATAGTCTCAGGATGATGTTTATCAAAGAACAATTTGTATTTAAGCTCCCTTTCCCTATTCTTTACAATAAAATCATGCGCTACCATACTCTTATAATCTAAATAAACAGTTGGCAACAATTTTTCTTCTTTTTCATAGTGCCTAATAGGTATGTTATAGTATGCAGCAAGGCGTGAAGCATAGACACCTCCAAAGATGGGGCCCTTTGTACGGTTCAGACTTAACCGTTTAGCAATACTACCGCCCATACTAACAGAGTCGTCAAGGAATAAACCGTGGAACAAAATAATAATATCAGGAACACTAAGGTTTCCATAGTTTCCGCGACCAATTAAGCAACGACTAGCAAATATTGCAAAGTAGCGTAAAACAGGAAAATGTATGCTAGTGATTCTTGCATCGGAAACCTTCCTAATTTCCCCTGCGGTAGTAGTGTCAATAAACCCGTCCACATCTTTACGATGTGGTTCCTCTAAGCTACCCTCGAAAGGTATTTTGCAAACCCTGTAAAATTCATATAGTGACATCTTCTTAACCACATCATATAACTGAAACTCTACTGAAGGAGTTGATTCCTTAGGATAATAGTAGAAGTTTTGCACAAAAGTATTGGTGAGTAAGAGATACTGTTTGCGTTGGTCGCAGAGGAAGTCGGTGAGGCCTGCATCTTTAGCCAATTTATAAAAATCATCATAAATCCCGGCTGCTCTCAAGAAATCACTGGAAGGCCATTCACACGGCCGAACCTCCACGGTGCGAGGCAGATTGTATTTGGGCCTCTCTGCTTCTTCACTTTGCTTTTCCTGCGTGCTTCGGCTCGATGAGCCCTCAAAAATCTCTTCATTATTTTCTGAAAAATTCTGATATTTTTTAGTAACTTCAAATAAAAGTGAACCAAGCTCAACAAAATTCATAGCAACTACTCCTACAAGTGCCTAGAGCCTATATCATGCATTAGAACTACTTGGAACCATATAAATTTGACATGCAAGCTTAAGAACATGGTCACCTAGGCAGCACAAATTTGCAATGAATAAAGCACTAGAACAAAAACTAATTGGATCAATGGAGGAGTCACATACCAAGGAATAATCCCCCAAAGCAGTTTTGTGAGAGGTGCTTTGAGCAAGGAAATCGAAAATCGCAGCAAAATGAGCTAGAACTCGTGCTTGAGCTGGATTATGATTTTTTTTGGGAGTAAGAAGAAGTGTGTGGGTGCAGGAATAAGTGGAGGGGGGCCACCTTGGGCCCATGAGGCAGGAGGGTGCGCCTAGGGGGGTGGGCGCGCCCTGGACCCTCGTGGCCAGGTGCCAGCTCCCCCTGCTATGTTCTCAGTTCCAAATATTCTCAAATATTCTAGAAAAAATCATATTTAAATTTCAGGGCATTTGGAGAACTTTTATTTTCGGGGTATTTTTATATTGCATGGATAAATCAGAAAACAGACAGAGAATACTATTTTTACTTTATTTCAACTAAATAGCAGAAAGTAAAAGGAGGGTACAGAAGGTTGTGCTCTCTAACTTCATCCATCTCATGATGATCAAAAGGAATCCACTAACAAGGTTGATCAGGTCTTGTTAACAAACTCATTCCGAATAACATGGAACCGGAGAAATTTCGAATAGCACTAAGTTACCTCAACGGGGATATGCACATCCCCAATAATTAGAATATCATATTTCTTCTTGACAGTAGGAAGAGGAAATTCAAAACCTCCAAAAATAATCGATCGAATTTTTCCAATAGAATTGATACTATGAACTTGAGGTTGTTTCCTCGGAAAGTGTACCGTATGCTCATTGCCATTAACATGAAAAAGTGACATTGCCTTTGTTGCAATCAATAACAGCTCCCGCAGTATTCAAAAAGGGTCTTCCAAGAATAATAGACATACTATCGTCCTCAGGGATATCAAGAATAACAAAGTCCGTTAAGATAGTAACATTTGAACCACGACAGGCACATCCTCACAAATACCGACAGGTATAGCAGTTGATTTATCAGCCATTTGTAAAGATATTTCAGTAGGTGTCAACTTATTCAAATCAAGTCTACAATATAAAGAGAGAGGCATAACACTAACACCGGCTCCAAGATCACATAAAGTAGTTTTAACATAGTTTCTTTTAATGGAGCATGGTATAGTGGGTGCTCCTGGATCTCCAAGTTTCTTTGGTATTCCACCCTTAAAAGTATAATTAGCAAGCCTGGTGGAAATTTCAGCTTCCGGTATCTTTCTTTTATTAGTAACAATTTCTTTCATGTACTTGGCATAAGGATTCATTTTGAGCATATCAGTCAATCACATATGCAAAAAGATAGGTCTAATTATTTCAGCAAAGCGCTCAAAATCCTCATCATCCTTTTTCTTGGATGGTTTGGGAGGAAAAGGCATGGGTTTTTGATATGTCTCCAACGTATCTATAATTTTTGATTGCTCCATGCTATATTATCTACTGTTTTGGGCAATATTGGGCTTTATTATCCACTTTTATATTATTTTTGGGACAAACCTATTAACCGGAGGCCCAGCCCAGATTTGCTGTTTTATGCCTATTTCAGTGTTTTGAAGAAAAGGAATGTCAGACGGAGTCGAAACGGAACGAAATCAACTAGAGAAGTTATTTTTGGAAGGAAACACACCTAGTGGACTTGGACCCCACGTCAGAAGATACGGGAGCTGCCCACGAGGGTGGGGGGCGCGCCCACCCCCCTGGGGTGCGCCCCCCTGCCTCGTGGGGCCCCCGTGGCTCCCCTGATGTTCTTCTTCTGCCTATATAACTCCATATACCCTAAAACTTCCAGAACGGAGATTAGATCGGGAGTTCCGCCACCAGAAGCCTCCGTAGCCACCGAAAACCAATCTAAACCCGTTCCGGCACCCTGCCGGAGGGGGCAATCCTTCTCCAGTGGCCATCTTCATCATCCCGGTGCTCTCCATGACGAGGAGGGAGTAGTTCTCCCTCGGGGCTGAGGGTATGTACCAGTAGCTATGTGTTTGATCTCTCTCTCTCTCTCTCGTGTTCTTGATTTGGCACGATCTTGATGTATCGCGAGCTTTGCTATTATAGTTGGATCCTATGTTTCTCCTCCGCCTCTTCTCTCTTGTAATGAATTGAGTTTCCCCTTTGAAGTTATATTATCGGATTGAGTCTTTAAAGATTTGAGAACACTTGATGTATGTCTTGCCGTGGATATCTGTGGTGACAATGGGATATCACGTGATTCACTTGATGTATGTTTTGGTGATCAACTTGCGGGTTCCGCCCATGAACCTATGCATAGGGGTTGGCACACGTTTTCGTCGTGATTCTCCGGTAGAACTTTGGGGCACTCTTTGACGTCCTTTGTGTTGGTTGAATAGATGAATCTGAGATTGTGTGATGCATATCGTATAATCATACCCACGGATACTTGAGGTGATATTGGATTATCTAGGTGACATTAGGGTTTTGATTGATTTGTGTCTTAAGGTGTTATTCTAGTACGTACTCTAGGGCTGTTTGTGACACTTATAGGAATAGCCCAACGGATTGATTGGAAAGAATAACTTTGAGGTGGTTTCGTACCTACCATAATCTCTTTGTTCGTTCTCCGCTATTAGTGACTTTGGAGTGACTCTTTGTTGCATATTGAGGGATAGTTATGTGATCCAATTATGTTAGTATTGTTGAGAGGACTTACACTAGCAAAAGTATGAACCCTAGGCCTTATTTCCTATCATTGCAATACCATTTACGCTCACTTTTATCACTTGCTACCTTGCAGTTTTTATGTTTTCAGATAACAAATACCTTTATCTACCATCCATATACCACTTGTTTCACCATCTCTTCGCCGAACTAGTGCACCTATAAAATTTATCATTGTATTGGGTGTGTTGGGGACACAAGAGACTCTTTGTTATTTGGTTGCAGGATTTCTTGAGAGAGACCATCTTCATCCTACGCCTCCTACGGATTGATAAACCTTACGTCATCCACTTGAGGGAAATTTGCTACTGTCCTACAAACCTCTGCACTTGGAGGCCCAACAACGTCTACAAGAAGAAGGTTGTGTAGTAGACATCAAGATCTTTTCTGGCGCCGTTGCCGGGGAGGTTAGCGCTTGAAGGTATATCTTTAGATCTTGCAATCGTGTCTTTTAGTCATTGTTGAGGAAATCGTTAACTGGTAGCTGCTCGGTTGGCTAGCGAGTAGGGGATTAATCGGCTAATCGACAAGTTAATCGACCATTTAATCAATTAATCGGACGATTTTTCGGTTTATCGGCTACTCGGTGACCCTATGAGTAGGGATTAATCGGCAAGTTAACTGGTTAATCGGATGAATTCTTGAACAAGGCTTTTAGTTTCTTGTTTTATCACTAGTTTAGTTCATAAAAGAAAATTACAAAAAAAATGGAATTAAGTTTGTCTCATACGCTTCACCTTTTTAATATCTTTCGTGAGTATGATGGAAAGGATAATTGTGCTCAAGTGCTAGAAGAAGAAATCTATAAAATGTTTGGCACTAAATATTTGAATGATGAGCATGGTTGCAATGTTGTTAGTATGAATTCCTTGAATATCCATGATGCTAATGATATGCAAAGCCACAAGCTCGGGGAAGCTATTTTTGATGAAGATGATATTTTTTGTCCCCCAGCCTCATATCTATGATGATTATTGTGATGACACGTATGCTTTAAAGAATAATGATAACCATGAAACTTGTCATCTTGATCTTAATTTTCAATCACATGATAGTTATTTTGTTGAGTTTGCTCCCACTATCATTCATGAGAAGAATTTTGCTTATGTGGAGAGTAATAAATTTTCTATGCTTGTAGATCATGAAAAGAATGCTTTAGGTGCTGGTTATATTGTTGAATTCATTCATGATGCTACTGAAAATTATTATGAGGGAGGAACATATTCTTGTAGGAATTGCAATAATATCAAGTTTCCCCTCTATGTGCTTAAAAGTTTGAAGTTATGCTTGTTTTGCCTTCCTATGCTAGTTGATTATTGTTCCCATAAGTTGTTTGCTCACAAAATCCCTATGCATAGGAAGTGTGTTAGACTTAAATGTGCTAGTTATATTCTTCATGATGCTCTCTTTATGTTTCAATTCTTATCTTTTATGTGAGCATCATTGTTATTATCATGCCTAGCTAGGGGCGTTAAACGATAGCGCTTGTTGGGAGTCAACCCAACTTTATTTTTGTTCCTTGCTTTTTGTTACTGTTTAGTAATAAATAATTCATCTAGCCTCTGTTTAGATGTGGTTTTATGTGTTTAATTAGTTTTTGTGCCAAGTAGAACCTTTGGGAAGACTTGGGGAAAGTCTTGTTGATCATGCTGTAAAAAACAGAAACTTTAGCGCTCACGAGAACTGCTGCCATTTTTATTTGGAGAGTACTATTTAGTTAATTATTTTTGAAGATAATTAATAGATAAATTACTCAGGTCCAGCAATTTATTTGAGAATTTTATGAGTTCCATAAGTATACGTTTATGAGTTCCATAAGTATACGTTTGATCCAGATTAATACAAACTGTTCTGTTTTTGACAGATTCTGTTTTTCGTGTGTTGTTTGCTTATTTTGATGAATCTATGGCTAGTAAAATAGTTTATAAACCATAGAAAAGTTGGAATAAAGTAGGTTTAACACCAATATAAATAAAGAATGAGTTCATTACAGTACCTTGAAGTGGTGATTTATTTTCTTATACTAACGGAGCTTATGAGTTTTCTGTTAAGTTTTGTGTTGTGAAGTTTTCAAGTTTTGGGTAAGGATTCGATGGACTATGGAATAAGGAGTGGCAAGAGCCTAAGATTTGGGATGCCCAAGGAACCCCAAGGTAATATTCAAGGATAGCCAAGAGCCTAAGCTTGGGGATGCCCCGGAAGGCATCCCCTCTTTCGTCTTCGTTCATCGGTAACTTTACTTGGAGCTATATTTTTATTCGCCACATGATATGTGTTTTGCATGGAGCGTCAATTTATTTTGTTAGGATTTTCTTGATGTTATTTAGAACAATATTTTGCATCTTTTATTTCAATAAAAGTGGCATTGATAGTCTTTACTATGCCTATGTTACAAGTATACATATTGCTGTTTGAAAACAGAAAGTTTACCGCTGTTGCAATAATTCCCTAGAAAAGTCAGAATGTGATAAAATGTTGAAACCTTTTGCATATTAAGATCTGATAAATTTAATACAGTGGGAATTGTATTTCATAATTTTTGGAGCTAGGGAAGTATGGATGTTTCAGCATTCTTTACAGACTATCCTGTTTAGGCAGATTGCTGTTATGTTTGCATTGTTGCATATGTTTGCTTCTTTAATGATTCTATTTGAGGATAGGACTATTAAATATGCATAGGCATTTAGTATGCAATGTTGAATAATAATTTTAGTGATTTGCTACAGTAGAGTATGATAAGGTTTTTGCAATGGTTTATACTAACTTATCTCACGAGTCCTTGTTGAGTTTTGTGTGGATGAAGCTTTTGAGATTTAGGGAGACCTTGATATGACAGGAATTAAGGAGACACAAAAGCTCAAGCTTGGGGATGCCCAAGGCACCCCAAGATAATATTTCGAGAAGTCTCAAGCGTCTAAGCTTGGGCATGCCCCGGTTGGCATCCCACCTTTCTTCTTCAACAACTATCGGTTAGTTTCGGTTGATCCTAAGTTTTTGCTTCTTCACATGATGTTTGCCATTCTTAGAATGTCATTTTATTTTGCTTTGCTTGCTGTTTGAATATAATACCAAGATCTGAAATTATTAAATGTTAGAGAGTCTTCACGTAGTTGCATAATTATTCAACTACTCATTGATCTTCACTTAAATATTTCGGAGTAGTTTGTCATTTCTCTAATGCTTCACTTATATCTTTTAGAGCATGGTCATAGTTTTATTTTGAAGAAATATATGAACTCTCATGCTTCACTTAGATTATTTTGAGTGTCTTAAATAGCATGGTAATTTTCTTAAAATCCTAATATGCTAGGTATACAAGAGTAATAATAAAATTCTCTTATGAGTGTGTTGAATACTAAGAGAAGTTTGATACTTGATGATTGGTTTGAGATATGAGGATGGTAATACTAGAGTCATGCTAGTTGAGTAGTTGTGAATTTGAGAAATACTTGTGTTGAAGTTTGTGATTCCCGTAGCATGCACGCATGGTGAACCGTTATGTGATGAAGTCGGAGCATGATTTATTTTTTTGATTGTCTTCCTTATGAGTGGTGGTCGGGGACGAGCGATGGTCTTTTCCTACCAATCTATCCCCCTAGGAGCATGCACGTAATACTTTGCTTTGATAACTTGTAGATTTTTGCAATAAGTATATGAGTTCTTTATGACTAATGGTGAGTCCATGGATTATATGCACTTTTCTCACCCTTCCACCTTTGCTAGCCTCTCTAATACCACGCACCTTTCGCCGGTACCTTAAACCCACCATATACCTTCCTCAAAACAGCCACCATACCTACCTATCATGGCATTTCCATAGCCATTCCGAGATATATTTCCATGCAACTTTCCACCGTTCTGCTTATTATGACACGCTCCATCATTGTCATATTGCTTTGCATGATCATGTAGTTGACATCGTATTTGTGGCAAAGCCACCATTCATAATTCTTTCATACATGTCACTCTTGAGTCATTGCACATCCCGGTACACCGCCGGAGGCATTCCTATAGAGTCATACTTTGTTCTAGTATCGTGTTGTAATCATTGAGTTGTAAATAAATAGAAGTGTGATGATCATCATTAATAGAGCATTGTCCCAAATAAAAAAAGGAGAAAGGCCATAAAAAAGAAAGGCCAAAAAAAGGAGAAAGGCCATAAAAAAGGGGAAGGCCAAATAAAATAAAAAAATAAAAAGGGGCAATGCTACTATCCTTTTTCCACACTTTTGCTTCAAAGTAGCACCATGATATTTATGATAGAGAGTCTCTTGTTTTGTCACTTTCATTTACTAGTGGGAATTTTTCATTATAGAACTTGGCTTGTACATTCCAACAATGGGCTTCCTCAAAATGCCCTAGGTCTTCGTGAGCAAGCGAGTTGGATGCACACCCACTAGTTTCTTTTGTTAAGCTTTCATACATTTATAGCTCTAGTGCATCCGTTGCATGGCAATCCCTACTCACTCACATTGATATCTATTGATGGGCATCTCCATAGCCCGTTGATATGCCTAGTTGATGTGAGACTATCTTCTCCCTTTTTGTCTTCTCCACAACCACCATTCTATTCCACCTATAGTGCTATATCCAGGGCTCATGCTCATGTATTGCGTGAAGATTGAAAAAGTTTGAGAACATCAAAAGTATGAAACAATTGCTTGGCTTGTCATCGGGGTTGTGCATGATTTAAATTTGTTGTGTGGTGAAGATGGAGCATAGCCAGACTATATGATTTTGTAGGGATAACTTTCTTTGGCCATGTTATTTTGAGAAGACATAATTGCTTTGTTAGTATGCTTGAAGTATTATTATTTTTATGTCAATATGAACTTTTTTCTTGAATCTTATGGATCTGAATATTCATACCACAATTAAGAAGAATCACATTGAAATTATGCCAACTAGCATTCCACATCAAAAATTATCTTTTTTATCATTTACCTACTCGAGGACGAGCAGGAATTAAGCTTGGGGATGCTTGATACGTCTCCAACGTATCTATAATTTTTGATTGCTCCATGCTATATTATCTACTGTTTTGGGCAATATTGGGCTTTATTATCCACTTTTATATTATTTTTGGGACTAACCTATTAACCGGAGGCCCAGCCCAGATTTGCTGTTTTATGCCTATTTCAGTGTTTTGAAGAAAAGGAATGTCAGATGGAGTCGAAACGGAACGAAATCAACTGCAGAAGTTATTTTTGGAAGGAAACACACCTGATGGACTTGGACCCCACATCAGAAGATACGAGAGCTCCGACGAGGGTGGGGGCACGCTGCCCTGCCTCGTGGGGCCCCCGTGGCTCCCCTAACGTGCTTCTTTTGCCTATATAACTCCATATACCCTAAAACTTCCAGAACGGAAATTAGATCGGGAGTTCCGCCGCCAGAAGCCTCCGTAGCCACAGAAAACTAATCTAGACCCGTTCCGACACCCTGCCGAAGGGGGCAATCCTTCTTCGGTGGCCATCTTCATCATCCCGGTGCTCTCCATGACGAGGAGGGAGTAGTTCTCCCTCGGGGATGAGGGTATGTAATAGTAGCTATGTGTTTGATCTCTCTCTCTCTCTCTCTCTCTCTCTCGTGTTCTTGATTTGGCACGATCTTGATGTATCGCGAGCTTTGCTATTATAGTTGGATCCTATGTTTCTCCTCCCCCTCTTCTCTCTTTTAATGAATTGAGTTTCCCCTTTGAAGTTATATTATCGGATTGAGTCTTTAAAGATTTGAGAACACTTGATGTATGTCTTGCCGTGGATATCTGTGGTGACAATGGGATATCACATGATTCACTTGATGTATGTTTTGGTGATCAACTTGCGGGTTCCGCCCATGAACCTATGCATAGGGGTTGGCACACGTTTTCATCATCATTCTCCGGTAGAACTTTGGGGCACTCTTTGAGGTCCTTTGTGTTGGTTGAATAGATGAATCTGAGATTGTGTGATGCATATCGTATAATCATACCCACGGATACTTGAGGTGACATTGGAGTATCTAGGTGACATTAGGGTTTTGATTGATTTGTGTCTGAAGGTGTTATTCTAGTGCGAACTCTAGGGCTGTTTGTGACACTTATAGGAATAGCCCAACGGATTGATTGGAAAGAATAACTTTGAGGTGGTTTCGTACCCTACCATAATCTCTTCGTTCGTTCTCCGCTATTAGTGACTTTGGAGTGACTCTTTGTTGCATATTGAGGGATAGTTATGTGATCCAATTATGTTAGTATTGTTGAGAGGACTTACACTAGCAAAAGTATGAACCCTAGGCCTTAATTCCTATCATTGCAATACCGTTTACGCTCACTTTTATCACTTGCTACCTTGATGTTTTTATATTTTCAGATTACAAATACCTTTATCTACCATCCATATACCACTTGTTTCACCATCTCTTCGCCGAACTAGTGCACCTATACAATTTACCACCGTATTGGGTGTTGGGGACACAAGAGACTCTTTGTTATTTGGTTGCAGGGTTGCTTGAGAGAGACCATCTTCATCCCACGCTTCCTACGGATTGATAAACCTTAGGTCATACACTTGAGGGAAATTTTCTACTGTCCTACAAACCTCTGCACTTGGAGGCCCAACAACGTCTACAAGAAGAAGGTTGTGTAGTAGACATCAGTTTCTGAACCCATGGTTCTCTTTCTTTACCTTGTTTCCTAGCAACAAAGTCTCTCTTATCATAACGTTGATTCTTTGATTGTGGGTTATCAAGATCAACAACTGGTTCAATTTCTACTTCATTGTCATTGCTAGGTCGAGCATCATCATGAACATTATCATTAGTTCATGTTCATTACCAGATTGTGTTTCAGCATCAGAAATAGAAATATCATTGGGATTCTCAGGTGGTTCAGCAATAGGTTCACTAGAAGCATGCAAAGTCCTATCATTTTACTTTTTCTTCCTTTTAGAAGGACTAGGTGCATCTATATTATTTCTCTGAGAATCTTGCTCAATTCTCTTAGGGTGGCCTTCAGGATACAAAGGTTCCTGAGTCATTTTACCAGTTCTACACTACAAAAAAAGACACATCCGTGACATTTTGGCCCGAACGATTTTTTTCTGTCATACATATGACACTTCTATGATGATAATTGTGACAAAACCCGGTATCATCATAGATGTGGTGGGCTCCTTCTTCTATGACAAAAAATCATGACAGAAAATGAGCTTTTCATCCTGGGCGGGCTGGAGACGCAGCTGCATGACATTCTTTGGGCCGTCCATGACGGAAAAACCGTGGTAGAAGCGAGGGGGAGGAAAATTTCGGGGAGTTCCCGGTTACGGTGGGAGGTCGGGGGCCGAGCGATGCACGTTTCTCTCGTACACGTACGCGCGTGTGTGCGAGGCGTTGGCTCTAACTGAACCCGAGCGAGGCGTTCGGCTCTAACTGAACCCGAGCGATTGCACTGCAGGCTACATGTTACTGAACCCGAGCGATCGATCGATGGCTGTTAACTGAACCCGATCGAGCGATTCCTTCGCTACTGCTGCTAACTGAAGCTGATCGATTGGATGAACAGTGAGCGTTGGGGGGGGGGGGTTGGATGAACAGTGAGCGGTGGCGTTGCCTCTGGATGAACATGACCCCGTGGTGTGGAGGGCTGGATGAACAGTAGACGATGGAGGGGTGCCCGTGGAGGGGTGGTTGAACAGTAGCCGGTGGAGTAGCGCGCGGTGGAGGCTGGATGAACAGGAGCCTATGGAGGCTGGAGGAGGTCGATGGTAGCCCGTGGAGGCTGGGGGAGGTCAACGGTGGAGATGAAAAGTATCCCGTGGAGTCCCGTTTTGTGGTACGCCACACCCCTCCTGATGAACAGGACCCCCGTTTCGACCGTAGGAGGTCCATTTCGTCCGTTTTGCGGTACGCCACACCCCTCCCGATCAACAGGAACCCCGTTTCGACTGTAGGAGGTCCGTTTCGTCCGTTTTGCGGTACGCCACACCCCTCCCGATCAACAGGACCCCCGTTTCGACTGTAGGAGTTCCGTTTCCTCCGTTTTGTGGTACGCCACACCCCACCTGATCAACAGGACCCCCATTTTGATCGTAGGAGGTCCGTTTCCTCCATTTTGCGGTACGCCACACCGCTCCCGATCAACAGGACCCTGTTCCGAACATAGGAGGTCCGTTTCCTCCATTTTGCGGTACGCCAGGCCTCGTTTCCATCGCCTGTTCCGTCCAAGCCCTCCCGATGAACACGACCACACATTCTGTTCCGACCCAGCCGATTGGCTCCCACGCGTTCCGTTGCCTCCCGATGAACATGACGCATTCCGTTGCCTCCCCATGAACACGACGACGATGTTTCTCCGTTCCGACCCAGCCATGTACACGAGGCCTGGCCGTATGTATGAGCGAGTAGGCGTTCGAGACCCCGCCCGTATGGACACATACGTGGCCGTATTTTCTTTCTTGCACCCTAGCCGCTGTACGTACGTGTACATGCTACGTGCGCGCCTCTACTACGACATGTGCGCGCCTCTACATCGACCAGTATGTACGTACGCGTTCGCGACCAGAATGACAACTCTACGTACGCTTCGAACAGGTGGGTCCCGACTGTCAGGCACTTCCTTGCCTGCGAAGATGTAGCTGGTGGGTCCTAGCAGTCAGGGGGCGAATCGTTTTTTGCCCGGACGCACTTCCTTGCGTGCGAAGATGTAGCCGGTGGGTCCTAGCAGTCAGGGGGTGAATCGTTTTTTTACCTGGACGCACTTCCTTGCGTGCGAAGGTGTAGCTGGTGGGTCCCAGCAGCCAGGGGGTGAATCGTTTTTGCCCGGACGCACTTCCTTGTGTGCGAAGATGAAGCTGGTGGGTCCTAGCAGTCAGGGGGAAACATTTTTTCCGCGAAATACAGTGGCCCGTCCGATGGGTCCCAGCTGTCAGGTGAAGGAATCATTATTTTCCACGTAATAAGGAGGCACTTCCTTGCTGCGACCTTGGACCCAGCTGTCAGCCTCTCCACATACAGTCCACGTCCGATGGAAGTCATTCCTTGACCACGTTGACCAGGACGCACCGAGAGCACCACGACGGTGGACGACGGCGAGGCCTAGGAAGGGGACGACGCGGAGCCGGGGAAGACGCGGCAGAGGAGTACGAGGGTTCACTGGTTCGGCTGCGGTGTGAGGCTGCCATCGCCGCAGGGCCTAGCCAGCGGTGGGAATAGTAGGGGGCGGTGAGGCCTCTGTGGCAGCACAGCCGGCCACGGGAGGCAGGAGCATGCAGCATGAACAGCGTTGCTTTGGGCGGCTGGAGCAAGAAGACCAGAGGTTGAAGAAGCACTACGGCCGTTGGATGGACATCGTACGGTCACTAGAGCTAGAATCGTTAATATTCACTAAGTTGACAAAGCCCTCCGTCCCCGTCAACTTAGTTGGCCCACAAGTCATCCTCCCACTATGGTGGGTCCCAGCTAGTAGGGGGGTATTCATTTTTCTGTGCGTAATAATGAGGCACTTCCTTGTGTGCGAAGATATAGCTGGTGGGTCCGACATGTCCGTGAGGGGAACATTTTTTTCACGAAATACAGAGGCCCTTCCGGTGGGTCCCAGCTGTCAGGTGGAGGAATCATTATTTTGCGCGTACAATCCACGACCGATGGATGTCGCTCATTGACCATGTTGACAGGCCGCGCCAAGAGCACCATGGCGGTGGACGACGGCGAGGCCTAGGAAGGGAACGACACAGAGCCGGGGAAGACCGCAATGGTTGCCCATGCGGTGGGGAGTATGAGGGTTTACTGGTCCTGCTGCCGTCGCTGAAAAATAACAGGAGGTGTGGGTGAGTAGAGGAATGGCCTGGCCAGCAATGGAGTAAGGTGGGGCGGGAGCAGGCAGTCCCACCAGAGCTGGTTTGGGCGGCTGGAGCAAGAAGATCAGATATTGAAGAAGCAGCATGGCCGTTGGATTAACATCCAACGGTCACTGCTGCTAGAATCGTTTGTGGACTAAGTTGACAAAGCCAAAGTACATGTCAACCTAGTAGACCCACAAGTCAGCCTCCAAATCTGTCCCAAACATCATACAGCCCGAAATTTCTAGCCAGATTCAGATTAATTTTAAATCTAAATATACCTTAATTTAAATTCAATGAAACTTTACCCGCATAAAAACAATGAAATTTAAAATATCAAAATCCGCAAGAAAATAGTATTTTGGAACTAATTGCCCGTTTGTTGTATTTTTTCATTTTACAGCCCATTTATTACTACTTATAGCCCATTTCTTATTACTTATAGCCCATTTTCTGGGCAAAATGCATCCTTCCTCGTCTTGAAAGATTTCCGGCCCAGCAGGGCGTAGAAAAGCAAGTAGGCCTACGTTGGTTATTCTGCAAAAAACAAAATAGCTGGCTAGCCATTTTTAGAAAGGAAAAAAACAAACTGGGCTGGTCATGTGCTAAACATATGAAATAAAAGCCTGGGCTAGACGGGCCACGGGTCCCGCACAAGCCAGTTGATACGCTTCTCCATCCCGAAAAAAAATTACCGCGCACGCTGCTGGGTCCCTACTGTCATCCTCACCATGTACAGTCATCTCCTTATTCCTCTCGGTTGTTGACCATGTTGACAACACCGGAGGGCGGCGCCGCGGCGAGCGAACCAAGGCGGAGGACGGTGGTGAGGCCTCAGACGGGAACGAACAGGAGCCGGGGAAGATCATAGCCAGCCATGGGAGGCGGGAGGAAGCGGTCCCACCGGCGCTGGTTTGGCTTTGGCGGCTCGAGGAAGAAGAGACTGAAGAAACACGACAGATGTTGAATGTCAATCCAACGGTCAAGGTTGGCACAATCGTTTGTTGACTAAGCAGACACCAAGTAGCATACTTTTTTATATATAGGAAGAAAACTGCGAGCAAAATGCGTTCGTCTGCCGTCCTCCTCACAGGGAATGTTCGCCACATAAGTGACTAGCACCCTTGGTTTTCAACCGAGAGGTCTTGGGTTCGAGTCCCAGGAACTCTCAATTTTGTCCTCCTTCCTCGCAAAAAAGGGAAAGAAAATCAAAGACTTGGGAAGGCGTATAGAACAAGCTAGTGTACCAGTAAAGAGACGTTGCCGAGTTTTAGAAAAAAGAAAGACGTGCTCCTGTAGCTGGTTTGAATCCAAACCTAGACTATGACTATATATGGTGCTATACTACTCTGCAAGTAATGAAACTGACATATCCAACGTTCGCTTCTCCTCTTCTCTACTTACTCTGCCTAGCATCAGAAGCTCTGGCCGCAGCAACCATGTCCGTTGGCTGCTCGTCCACCTGCTCTTCAGCAGGCAACAACCAGATATGGGCCAATTAGCCACCCGTACCATCGCCTGTGGGTCTCATCACACCCCCACCGGCATACGTACCGCAGCCGATTGCTCATCGCAACCCGCTGTCGTTGGTGTGATGCCACTGCTGCAAATCACGCAGAGTCATCCGTTGTGTCTCAACCACAATCCGCAACCCTGGCCGAGTCTTCTACAAATGCCCGAATCATGGGGTAATAATATGTTTAAGTGTAAGCATCATCTTGTTGTGCAACTTCATTAAACGAATTCCTCTGCTCAAACCTTTGCAATACTCTCCAGTCATCGCTACGTGGAAATGTGTCTTCCAAGAAAAATATCTGTGTTGCTTGATTTGCCAAAATAAAAGGCTCGTTGGTCTGGTATGCTGCCTTGACATTGATGGATTTGAAATAATCATCAGCTCTGGGTGTTGCGATCCTAGAAAACAGGTTATACCAACGACAACACAACAGAACCACACACCGATGATCCTCGAAACTGGAGATATACTGCAACTGAACAATGTTTGTTATGTTAGCATACATTTCAGTTGTCTCTTTACCATATGTATCCGTGCTCATGATGGCACTGTTTTGTGTCTTCATGCCTTCGTCTCATGCAAGGGTGTTGTAGCGCACATCTCCAACAACGCAAGATTCACAATGTCTTACCCGAGTATCAGGACCCATTGCTAGTGAGTAAAGTACATCATCAACTGGCTTCCCATCCTCCCACATCTTCTTAACCTATGGTTAGAAAATAGACAAGCTGATCATCTTATGTACTCAATATATTAAAAAAACTGACAGTGCACTTCAAAAGCTTACATGGTTCTTGAACCATTTCGCAAATCCCGCCATAACCAGTTTGTCAATGTTTCTTGGATTTTGCGGTAGTAACTCCTCTTTGTAGATGCTGCACAACATAGTGATCGCGTCAAACATATAAATATATAAGAATGTGCTGCAAGTTTAGTAGATTACGATGTATAAGCTGCAGTACTGCACTTACTTGATATAAGGTAGTATCTCAGGACAGTTATTCAACACATACCAAACCATTTTGTCCAAATCTTTAGATTTGTCCTCTTGTCGACTCTTCCCTGTAACTCAAACAGAATAATCGAAAACATTGAGCCCGGGATTGTCTTCACCCACCTCTTTGCTAAGCTGATCAGCTGTTTCAATGTATTTTGAGCAGAATGTCAACGCTTCTGTAGCAATGTAGGCCTCTACAATGGAACCCTCGGGTCTAGCTCTGTTCCTAACATAGCCCTTGAAAGTGCCTAGCCGCCTTTCAAGAGGGTACATCCAGCCATACTATACTGGACCTCTAAGTAGTGCCTCATCAGGTAGATGAACAGCCAAATGCACGATCACATCAAAGAAGGCTGGAGGATATATCTTCTCAAGGTCGCATAGGATAGTTGGTATCTTGTCTCTAAGACGCTCCAAAGCATCTATCCTGATATTCCTACTGCAGAGTTCCCTGAAGAATTGTCCCAACTCTGCAACTGCTCTGTATAAGTCAGGGTGGCCCAATCCTCTAAGGATAACAGGTAAAACCCTTTGAAGTAGGACGTGGCAGTCATGAGTTTTCAACCCTTCTACCTTGTTTCCATCTGCACTGACTCTCCTTTCAGGGTTGGAAGCAAATCCATGTGGGAATCTCACACGTGACAGGACCTCGCAGAATTCTTTTCTTTTTACCTTGTCCAAGACGTACACAACTGGTGCCATATCCCATGGTTTACCTTCATCTTGCAGCTGCAAATCCTTTCTGATACCCAGGTGTGTCAAATCAATCCTAGATTTTAAGGTATCTTTTGTCTTGCCTTCAATATTAAGAAGTGTGCCGATAATGCTGTCACATATATTTTTCTCGATGTGCATCACATCAAGATTATGCCACAGATCCAAATCTTTCCAATACTCCAAGTCCCACAAAGTGGACCTGCGGGTAAACAATAATCTCTCTTCTACCCTGCCACGCTTCCTTTTCCCGCTACCATTACCAGGATGGTTTCCTGGTGTAATATGCCTGACCTTCTCTAATTCCACTTGCAACTCATCGGCGGTGAGCCTCTTTGGCACATCACGGATTTCATGCTTTGCATTGAACACATGTCTTCGGTATTTTCTAGGATGCAACTTGTCCTTGGCAAGGAAACGGCATTGTCCAATGTAACAGATCTTGCTAAGTATTGCATATGACAGCGGATTCCTGTCATAGGGAACACATGCATTGTAACCATGTGTCGTTCGCCCTGACATAGTGCCAAAGCCGGATAATCATGGATGCACCAAATTATAACAGCATGCAGAAAGAAATCAGCTGGTGGGCTGCTATATAGGTCTCGAGTGAGAACACCCTTCCATAGCTGTTGAAGTTCCTCCACAAGAGGCTCCATGAACAAATCAAAATCCATCCTAGGACTTTTTGGACCTGGGATGAGCAAGGCCATCATGTAGTTTCATTCTTTGGTGCAGACATTTGGAGGCATGTTGTAAGGGATAACAAGTACTGGCCACATGCTATATGTGGCGCTCTGGTGGCCAAATGGGTTAAATCCATCTGAAGCTAAGCCAAGTCTAATGTTTCTCGGGTCAGCAGCAAACTCTTTGTGTTTATCATTGAAGCTTTTCCACTCACTACCATGAGATGGATGGCTCATTACATTTTGATCTCTGTACTCCTGGTTCCTAGAATACCAAAGTACATCCTCTCTTGTTTCAGCATCATGAAACAACCTCTGCAATCTTGGTGTAATTGGAAAATGTCTCACAACATTATGAGGAATCCTCTTCACAGCATCGCCATCTTTCCGTCTTGATGATTTGCATTTCGGGCATTCACTTAAGTTGGCATAATCCTTCCGGAACAAAACACAATTATTCTTACAAACATGGATCATATCATCTCCAATTCCAACCGCACGAAGGAAATTCTTCATTTTAATGTAGGTGTGTGGCAGCTCAGACGCATCTGGGAAAGATTTGCGGAAAGCAGCCAACATCGCATTGAATGATTTGTTGGTCATCCACTTAGATGTCTTCACCTAAAGAAAGGTGACCATAGCTGAGAATACTGACAACTTATTTCCTGGGGTGACAGCAATGTTGCATTGTTCCAACATGTGGCCCACCATTTGTCTTATGCAGGTGAAAGTTCATGGAATGCACGAGCATTTCGTAGCATTGTTTCAATGTTGGTCAAACTCACTGGCTCCGCCACCACCACCTCCTACTCCTCTTCCACCTGAGCATCAGGCAGATCAAGATGGTGATCTGCTGCTTCCACGTAGTGAATAACATTGACATTCACAACTTCACCATGATGAACCCACCTAGTATATGTGACTGACATCCCATACAAGTGTAGATTATTTTGCACAGTTGACTGGGGTCTTGTAACTGAATTCATACAACTGCTACACGGGCAGAGCACATCTAATTTCGGACCACCGTACTCAGCTCTGATAAAGTTCATGAAGTTTTCAACCCCCTCGACATATGCAGCGGAGAATCTTCGAGCAGAAGTTATCCAAGTCCTGTCCATCTGTTAGACATACAAATTAGTTCTTCTACTAGATATTACAGGAAAAACATATATTCTTTTTTATGAAGTCCAGAAAAAATGCCTAGGTCGATGTCTAAAGCTATGGCAAGATATTTGGACGAGCAGATCTAAGTAACGAAATATATGTAAAGCTAATTCAGCAAACAGATTTGAGTGCCAAATTATGGCAGGCTATTTTAGCAGTCAATGAGGCCGAGCACACAACCATTGAACTATCGAAGGCCATCGTAGCAACAAAGATCGAGTATAAAATGGTGTAGAGCTATTTCACCTAACAGATTGGCTACAAGACCATGGCAATCTACGTCACAATAAATATATGGCAGCATATTTTAGTAACTAATCGGCCTTGGCATGCCATCTCAGCTAAGCAGATTGGGTGCAGAACAGGGCAAGGAAGCTTCTTAAGCAGAGCATATTGACAGTAAACTACTTCGGCAAACAGTGAGATTAACATCGTCTATCAGCTAACATTCAGCGCTACACCGATATGAATAGGGCCTCAGTCTAGAATGCGCGTACCGTGGGAGAAGCTGACCGCCGTGCGTCTCCACACGAACATCGCCAGCAATGGCGGTGCTGACCGCCATGCACCTCCACAAGAATGTAGCCAGAGGTGGTGGCGCGGCTAGAGGACGGCAGTCTACGAGAGCGTACTGTGGGAGCGAGAGAATCGCCGAATCACAGCGCCGATGTATCGGTGCAGCGGGGAGGGCGGCTTTGGCGGAGTGAATGGAGTGGAGGGGGACAGGGGGAGGAGGGTTTGGGGAATATTATTGGCTAGTTGGCCGAAGGGTGGTTGAATCGGATTTGGGGGGAATTTTTGGGTGTGTGGGGGGTGGGGGGGAGGATTTTTGCGCGGTGGGCGGGGGGAGTTTGGCGCATGGTCGGTTTCTCCAAGTGTTGTCCCACATGTCAGTGAAGAGGCAAGCCGAAGCGTGTTCCGTTTGCGTGAGCCGTGTGCAGGACCGAACGTGTGTGGGGTGCAATGCGACCGCGACTGGAGTGCTGTGAGTGTACCGCCTTTTTTCCTTTTAAACTAGGTGCTTCGCCCCCTCAACAAAAATTTGTTGCTTTGCGTAATCCATCGATACTACTACTAGTAATCCGGTAATCTCGACTAAAATGGCGCGGTCAGGTCTTTTCCCACGCGATATGCTGGGAGGTTGGCTTAGTTGGGTTTTTTAGGACGAGTAATGCTACACCTGCATAATCCTAGTTATGTAATTAACATAATGTGAAACGTGTGAGCTATTGATTGTAGATTGGGGGGAGGGAGGGGCCCACCACCATGAAAATCAGGGGAGGAGAGAGAGGCAATTCACGTTAACCCTTTTGTATGTTCCCGTAGATGTAGAAAGATGTGAAATGCGTGAATGTTTAGTGGACGTACTATTGGAGTACCTAAGATAATTTGTGTATGTATAGACCCTATGAGTTTATTTTACTTCGCATGTTAGATTTGTCTTGGTTCAATAAAAAGCAGAGTTGGTGATGATGGTGTGCCTGTCATCCTGCAATATAGGCCGTCCGATCTATATCTAATAGATAGGAAGGAAACTATGACAATTTACCCGCACTCCTCTCCACATTTGCAGATAAGGCTTTCCCCGGTTCATCCTTTTCTCCCACAAGATCTTGATCTTTCGTGCAACGCATGGGCATCTTGCTAGTACTCCTACACTATGTATATTATTGTGAAAGTTCATATACACCGGCCGAGATTAATGCAAACATGACAAATTTTCATTACATTTCGAACTTTTATAGGACAGAAAAATAAAAGAAACCCGACCCTAAACCTATTCTATGACGGCGACCGACATCCTTCATCTGCGATCTCTATGTACGGGGGCGGGGTTCAAGACCCGTAAGTGAAGGTGCGGTCTCCGGCGAGGAAGAGTAGAACACGGGATACGGACCGGCCAGTTGGCACACCCTGCCCTGCCGCCTCCGATGCCCTACTCATCCTCGGAGGAGTCCCCGACCTCGGCGGTGCCGGACGTTGGACGGCGGCAAGTAGGACGCGTGGCTGACGGTGCTCCCGTCGTCGGCCGCCAGCGTGGCCACCGCTTGTGCGGTCGCGTCCGCATCCGACTACGCCACTATTGCGTCGTGAGAGGCGACTTGAGCGAGGGCGGCAACCTCGAGCTTCATCCCCGAAGACAAGCTCTCCCGCAGAGCGTTCGCACTTGCGGTCATGGCGGATGTGGGGGGGGGGGGGGAGGATTTTCGCACGGTGGGCGGGGGGAGTTTGGCGCATGGTCGGTTTCTCCAAGTGTTGTCCCACGTGTCAGTGAAGAGGCAAGCCGAAGCGCATCCTGTTTGCATGAGCCGTGTGCAGGACCGAACGTGTGTGGGGTGCAATGCGACCATGACAGGAGTGTTGTGAGTGTACCGCCTTTTTTCCTTTTACACTAGGTGCTTCGCCCCCTCAAAAAAAATTGTTGCTTTGTGCAATCCATCGATACTACTACTAGTAATCAGGTAATCTCGACTAAAACGGCGTGGTCGGGTCTTTTCCCGCGCGATATGCTAGGAGGTTGGATTAGTTGGGTTTTTTAGGACGAGTAATGCTACACCTGCGTAATCCCAGTTATGTAATTAACATAATGTGAAACATGTGAGCTGTTGATTGTAGATTGGGGGGAGGGAGGGGCCCACCACCATGAAAATCAGGGGAGGAGAGAGAGGCAATTCACGTTAACCCTTTCGTAGGTTCCCATAGATGTAGAAAGATGTGAAATGCGTGAATGTGTAGTGGACGTACTATTGGAGTGCCTAAGATAATTTGTGTATGTATAGACCCTATGTGTTTATTTTACTTCACATGTTAGATTTGTCTCGGTTCAAAAAAAAGCAGAGTTGGTGATGATGGTGTGCCTGTCATCCTGCAATATAGGCCGTCCGATCTATATCTAACAGATAGGAAGGAAACTATGACAATTTACCCGCACTCGTCTCCACATTTGCAGATAAGGCTTTCCCTGTTTCATCCTTTTCTCCCACAAGATCTTGATCTTCCGTGCAATGCACGGGCATCTTGCTAGTACTCCTACACTATGTATATTATTGTGAAAGTTCGTATACACCGGCCGAGATTAATGCAAACACGACAGATTTTCATTACATTTCGAACTTTTATAGGACAGAAAAATAAAAGAAACCCGACCCTAAACCTATTCTACGACGGCGATCGACGTCCTCCATCTGCGATCTCTATGTACGGGGGCGGGGTTCAAGACCCGTAAGTGAAGGTGCGGTCTCCGGCGAGGAAGAGTAGAACACGGGATACGGACCGGCCAGTTGGCACACCATGCCCTGCCGCCTCCCATGCCCTACTCATCCTCGGAGGAGTCCCCGACCTCGGCGGTGCCGGAAGTTGGACGGCGGCAAGTAGGATGCGTGGCTGACGGTGCTCCCGTCGTCGGCCGCCAGCGTGGCCACCGCTTGTGCGGTCGCGTCCGCATCCGGCTATGTCGCTATTGCGTCATGAGAGGCGACTTGAGCGAGGGCGGCGACCTCGAGCTTCATCCCCGAAGACAAGCTCTCCCGTAGAGCGTTCGCACTTGCGGTCATGGCGGATGTGGTGCCAGGTAGGAGGACGATGCACTATGGTGTGGAGGTTAGCTGGGCGTTGCCGCTTTAAGTAGAGCATTCCGGTGAGGCCAAGCGTCCGGGTGCGTCATTAAGTCGCCGGAGTTGGTTCCTCGGGCACCGAGCCTCTTAACGATGACATACGAACGGACTGCATGAATGCGGGCAGCTGGCGCCGGCTGGGAACGCACCGCGCGACGGCACGAGGGATGGGGTTTTTGGTGTGCCAGGGTAGTCAGCTGCGGTCGTGGCAACGTTGGAGATGCCCTTTGCTCACATGTGATCCCCGCATGTCATTCAAAAAGCAAGACGACCCGGCATGGTCTCAGGTCCAGAGGATGCAGTTGGCCGCGCTACACCACTCTGCGGACGCATTGCGGTGCCCCGTGCATCCTCGACGAGCCGGGTGTTGGGGTGTGTTTGGATTGTGGCCAAAGTGCACCTTACCAAAATTTTGGTCATGACCCAAAGATTGGTCTTTGTTTGGATGGTTTCCATTTTTTTGGCATGCCAATGAAGTCTAGCCAACTCTAGTTCATTTTTCTTGCCAATGTCGGCCAAATCATGGGCAACCAATACCTCAACCAAAATTTTGGTCATGACCCAAAGATTGGTCTTTGTTTGGATGGTTGCCATTTCTTTGGCATGCCAATGAACTCTAGCCAACTCTAGTTCATTTTTCTTGCCAATGTCGGCCAAATCATGGGCAACCAATACCTCAACCAAAATTTTGGCTACCCAATGCTTTGATGGGGCAACCTTGAGCACAAACCAAACATATCGTTGGTCGTGCCACAACACTAATGCCACCCTTGGCACACTAAAACCGACCGTGTCTAGCGACGATATGAGCATGTCGCACCATGGTCGCCGTGTCCAAAGGCGGTGCTGGAGCAGCGCCCCGTTGTTGGCCCCAACGACCCACATGAATGGTTATCAGTGGCGAGGAGGTCGTGGGCCAGCTCCTCCATTGGACTAGTCTGCGCTACATCGTCCCGATGGGTGTGCCCCACATGTCGGTTTCCCTGTTTTCCCGGCCATATTCGAGCGTTAGTGCTCCGCGTTGCGCATTAGGCCTTTCACTATGTAGGCCAAGCGAGACAACTTATTGTTTATTTGAGACGTTCAAGTATAATCATGTGGTGTCTGCTTATTTCTCATTCCTCTCCAACCCTCTTCTCCATCGATCATGTCGCCCTCTAGTCGAGCCCATCCTCCCACATGCCTCATTTGAACATTCCGCCGAGTATCATTCGCATGTACCCACCCTAGTCCTCTTTCAATAGATCTCCAAAACCCGAGATGAAATCGGGAGGGAACGAGTGGGGGCACGTGATACCTAAGGCGGATTCAAAATTTTGAACCGGTGATCATAGCATCCACAAATCATATATAAAGGGTATTCAATGTTCGTTTCATTTTTGAACGTACAATATACTCCCTCCTATCCTTTCTAGTTTACATATAAGTTTTATGTGTAGTCAAAGTATCTCTACTTTGATCAAAAAGGTATCAACATTCAACAACGCCCAATCAATATTGTTAGAATCGTACGTACTCCTAGATTTGTACTCGAGATGGTTTCCAATTTGACTATTGACAAGATTAATAGTACATGAGATGTAGAATGTGAAAATTATATCATTGGAAACTCCTTTCACATACAAATTTGACCGTATGCTTTGTGTAAGTTGCATGTCATATATTATTACTCTAACATTTGGTCAAAGTTAGCCTCAAAAAATGCATTAGACCCTGTATGCTTTGTGTAAGTTGCATGTCATATATTATTACTCTAACATTTGGTCAAAGTAGTATAGTGGAAGTGGATCCTCTGACGTAGGTATCCCTGCCTTACCCTCCCTTTCGGTCACTTACTGGCGGAGCCCATGCTTGCTATGCCCCGCATGTGAGTTACTCAATGGGTTCGACCACGTCAGGGGATCCTCATCCGTAGTATACTCCTTCTGTTTTTATTTACTCCGCATAAAACGGAGGGAGTGGTGGTATAATAAATGACGCGGGCGGGGGAGGGGGAGGGATGTCGGATTTCTCTCAACTACGGTCCCACAAGTGAGCAAAAACGCAAGATGAAGCGCGTTCCATTCGGTGAGTGACATGGAGGGTCCATCATGCCGGGCTGCAACGCGAACGCGACAAGAGAGATGTATAGTCAAAACCGACTGACCGGTCGTCACCGGAACCACTATTCACACCAGAACCTTCGCTGCTCGGCCTACGCTAGCCACTGCCCTAAAACCACACCAAATCTCCAGCCCATCCCCCACCTTTTGATCCCCTAGCCCACATCAAGCGTCCCCTAGTTCACCGGAAAGCCATGGTGCGCCGCAAGATCACTTACTACAAGATGCTGACGCCGGAGTGCCGCGCAGAAATCACGGTGGCGGTCGGTGCCACAGACCTCCGTTCCCAAGCTCGCTTTGCGGCGGGCCAATCCCTGAGTTCTCTGGAGCCAAGCTACGAGGAGGAGGAAGCTGATCCAATGTTCATGGCGGAGGTCGCGGCGCAGAAGGCCCCCGATGGGTATGAGACGATGGGCATCTACTTCGTGCCGGTGTCCGAGTCCCCCATGGTGCAGGCAGACCAGCGGTTCAACATGGCGATACTAAAGGAGGACCGGGAGGCAGAGGCTCAGCTCGACGCGGAGAGCGCGCATGCCGCTGCCATCGAGGCTCTCCTGCAGGCGGAACCAGATGTCGTGGATGTGAACCGGGCGGCGGAGGCTCAACTTGAGGCGGAGCGCGCGGATGCCACTGCCATCGAGGCCCTCCTGCAAGCGGAACCGGGCGTCTTGGACTTGAACTGGGCGGCAGAGGCTCGACTCGATGCAGAGCGCGTGGATGCCGCTCTCATCGACGCCCTCCTACAGGTGGAACCGGACGTCCTGGACTTGAACCGGGCGGCGGAGGCTCGACTCGATGCGGAGCGCGCGGATGCCGCTGCCTTCGAGGACCTCCTGCAGGCGGAACCAGACATCCTCGACTTGTACCGGGCTGTGCTCTCGTCCGTGCAGAGTGCCCACATGCTCCTCTTGAACAAGTAGCTGGAGGCCGAAGAAAACCATGGCGCGGAGACACACATCGACAGCGCCGGCTGGTTCGCGCCGGTAGCCAAAGACGACGAGGCCGTCTCTTTTCACGAGCAGTGATAGTTTTTCTTTATGTTGTTGTTTTTATGGGTAAAAACATATATTTGTTATGAAAGTCGCCTGACTTGGGTCAGTCTACCATTTCAGGCGGTTGGATGAATATCCTATGTCTCCTAACCCTTCTTTCCTTCTTCCTCACCTCTTCTTCTTCCCCAACAGACCACCGCACGGGCCGTACGGATACTCCCCAACATGCGGTTGGATAAACATACTCTATGAACGAAAATTATGTGTCAGCGATAGGATGGCTGAGTTTGGTTTGTTCACATGCGATAGCATGTGTCAGTGAGGGTGCGTTCCCTTGGTTGGGTTTGCGGCGTGCAGGAGCGACTGTGTGAGGTTGCGGTGCGACCGCGGCGTGCATGAGCGACCGTGTGAGGGTGCGGTGCGACCGCGAGAGCCGTGCACAAGTGTAACTCCTTATCATTTTGAAAACTTTAGGCAAGCTTGGCAAAAATGTGTGGCGGAGTTCGGCAATGCAAGGCCTAGACCCAAACAGGATAAGTACGTACGTACTAGGAGTACTAGTGTTAAAAATAAAGGCGGGGTTTTCCTTCGCGGGATTTAATCGATACAAATCCTTGTTTCATGTGTCAATTAATGCATATTTTTTTCTCCAAAGACCAAAGAGCTAACCATCTCACTCCTCATCGCTTGATTAATGCAGCACCATGCAAACCAACCTTCTCACTTCCGCATGCATGCATGGGATATTAATGTCCTTGGTTGCTAACCCCATCAATTTTGCCTCAATTAGTGTTAGTGGCCCTTTTCAAATTGTAATTTTGATATACTGGCCTTATGTACAAAAAAATGGAGGTAGTAACTATATTTGACTTCCTTCCCCATTGCGGTGACGTTGACGATATCTTTTTTGGGTGGTTTGGCAAAGTGTGTTCGACGGAGAACACCATTGAGGGAGACCACGGTAAGTCGTTCGCAAGTGCCGCCTGCAAGCCGAGACAACTACCTTATTTGCATCCAGGAAGTCCTTTACTAGTACTACTAGGAGTACTAATGCGGTGAGATGGCTTCTCGAAGAAGACGACGGAGAAGCGGAGTCAGCGAAGAGTGAAATGATGGTTGCTTCGTCCATGCTTTTGTGATTTGATGCCTCACTGCTTTGTGATTTGTGATAGAAGGGACAGGGGAGTAGACTCTATGCTCTATACTGTACTACATGCGTCCAAGCATGAGAGAAAGAGGAGAGACATTGCATTTTTCTATTCCTTCAATCAGTCAATCAATCAATCAGGGAGCTTCGGTTCCATCTTTTTGGCTTTGGCAACACCGTCCACAATGGTTCCCACAATGCCAAAATCTATTTTCACATTTGGCTACACACTGTGGATGCCGTTAACCGTACCACTTGGTTTTGCTCCTCTGTGCTATCTATACAAATCTCAATTATATTGATCTAAAAAATTATAGAATCAAGATTAGTAAAAGGAGGTGATTTTGCCGCGCGGATGGCGGGGGAGGTTTCTTATTTGAGCAATGCTACATCCACGTAATGGTTTATGTAAAGTTACCAACTGATGTGATGTGGGACTATTTGATTGGATTAAAGGAGAGGATTAGGCCCACCCCACCTGAAAATAAGGGGGGGCATATATATATATTAGATGGAAAGTATACGTAGCAGCTACGTAGCCCTTTGTAAGTCTAGGATTAGGCTTCTTATTTTTGGAGGATGTTGTCCTGACAGTTTGCTAACATGTGGTCCCACGTGTCAGTGCTTTACCAAGCCGATCCACGTCCCACATGAGGCAGAACAACGACAGAAGCAACACATGGTTAAGTTGAAGAAGACGAGGGAGAAGCGGATTCAGCAACGAGTGAAATGATGGTTGCTTCATCCCTCCAACTTAACCGCGGGAAAGGTGCAGCTTTGTGATTTGACGCCTCATTGCTCATTACTACACCGGCGCCATGACTAGGGTGCGTCACCCCGGCTGCTCTGCACTGTATTCCGGTATGGCACGTGGACCCGGTAGCTTGATGTCCCACATGTCGGCGAAAGGGACTAGAAGATTTATGAAAGCGAGCGCTCCACTCTTACAACGGAGGAGTAAACAACACGACGGCCCAGTGAACTGTCACTTGTACTGTATAGTACTATAGTTTTGCTGTTTCGCATGATCCATACAAACCCGATTAAACAGGAAAGGGCGGGATTTTTCCCACGCGGTAGATGATACTGGCCATACATTTCAAAGGCAATTTTAATGTATGCAAACTGAATAATTATAAGTAACAATATGATATCTAGTAAGACTAAAAACACATATGATTTATTGTGTTAGAGTGTAGTAGTAGTGTTGTATTGCATAGTTGTTAGATGTAACATGCGAGAACGTGTAGAGATGTAGTTTTGGAGGGCCTACAGAGAGAAAAGCGTAATACGGTCACCGAACTTTAGAATAAGCTGATTACGGTCACTATATACATTTTGCGGTGATTATACAGTCACTTGCTCACAGTTCAGCATCGGATTGCACTCTGTTGACCGGCCAAATAGTCTGTGTGGCGCCATGTTGACTACTTAAATTGACCATGTTCCTTGTGGGTCCCACCTGTCAGTTCACATAGGCAAAAGGTCAGATAAACACAAATTTACGCAGGCGCGACAAGGCTCCAACCTATGCGCGGGAATCACCTGGTTGTGTATGTGTCTGTCAGGGCCTGATGTGTGCGCATGCACGTGTAGGTTGAGCACTTGAGCGTGAGAGTGTGTGTTGGTCGTGTGGTGTACTGGTGTGTGCATGCATGCGTGCGTGCGTGTGAGTGTTGCGTGTGTGCGTGGCTGTGTGTGTACGTGTGAGTGTTGCGTGCGTGCGTGGGTGGGTGCATGTGTTTGTGTGAGTGTTGCGTGGATGCAGTTCATGTGCATGTGTGTGTGTGTGTGTTAAAACAGACGCCTTAGCATACCAATACAAGGCCACCTTGTTCACTGTGCCCGCGGTCATGACTTCAAACCACCGTCCAAATATTTTTTTTGTCGTTTGTTTTCATTCTTACTAGCAAGATGCCCGTGCGTTGCATCTAAACATCAAGATGCATTTGTATGACTTGTTTATCTTGTGAGAGAAAAGGATGAATGAGGGAAGACCTTATTTGCAAATGTGGAGAGGTGTGTGGGTGCCTTTTTGCAAAATTGCCATAGTTTCTTTCCTATCCGTCAGATATAAATTGGATGGCCTATATTGCAGGATGGCAGGCACACCATCATCACCAACTCTATTTTTTATATCAGTGTATTTTATGTATTTTATAAGAGTGTAGATGTAGAGTAGATACAAGTCGACAGGTGGGCACGATGGTATGAGATAATGTGATGCAACACTAGAGGTGCCACGTGGAGCGTTTAACTGGTCAACTAGTCATGCCATGAGCAAATACAGAGTTGTATGGTGAGCCCGTGACTGTATAATAATCACTAAACATAAATGGTGACCGTAATGAGTGGATTCTGACGTCCAATGTACGTATCATGCTTTCGCTTCAAATACAATGATCGTCATTGCATATATCGCGAGAGAAAGATGAAACATGCGTGAATTTTCTGGGGGCTTACTTTTAGAGGACCTGGAGATAGTTTTGTGTGCATACGTGAAAGGGGCATACAGGGGGTATGCGATGGAGAGAGAGATGCTCTTGGTTTCTCTTTATTATGACTAACTTTTTATATAGTATAAAAATATACATATTCACAGTGCGGAATAAATATCATTGTGGGCACCATGCCATGCAAATTAGCATTCGTACTCCTCCATATAACTTTGTAATGTTGTATATATGTAGAAACTCTAAAATAATTTTTGGCCACACTTTATTGAAAAGGAATGTTGTATGCGAAATAAATGTGAAGAGAGGGCTTTTTAGATCAATGGGGTACGTGATGTAACATGTGTGAATGTGTAGTTGATGCATTTGGCGGGGCCTAGAGAGGTATGTGTGTATTACGTATTCGCGAGAGGCATGGATAGAGGGGTCGACGGGGGGGGGGGGAGGGGGGCGTGGGAGAGATAGCATGAGAAATGAGAGTGGTCTAGAGAGAGAGAGAGACGAATATGACATCACGACAAGAGATTCCATTCCCTTGAGTGTGTATATGCAAGGGGGGAGGGAATAGAGGCACCAGGAAAAAATTTCTGTGTGTGTGGTGTTTGTGTTGGTATGTGTGGGTGTGAGAAGATAATGAGACGTGGGGGCAGAGGGTGTGTTACCGTGTGAGGTCCGATGGGTCGAGGTGAGGCCCTTTGTTCGATTCCGTCCTGCGCCACATTGGTCGGCCCGTGACACATTTAGGAAGACCCATGGATGACTAGTCGTACAAGACAAAGATAGCAAAACTGTGAAGGACTCTGTGTCCACTGACAAAGCCAGCTAGGATTTGTAACCCTAGGTTCTCGGACTAAGGTAACCCCTTTATCTCTGATATTACTATTCATCCAACCTAACTTTAAGGGGCATCCTACAGAATGCTCTGCTAGAATCATACTCGTCGATTAGGAAGAGAGGTGTGAGACAATGCATGAGAGAAAGGCGTAAAGATAATGTGCGTACATGAGACACGTAGGCAGGTCCATGTATATAGAAAGGGTCAATGAGGATTGTACGTGTGTATGTTTGCAAGAGGAAGAGTGCTTGTGATAAAGGTTAGTGAAAACAGTTGTAAATGGTTATGAGAGAGAGGGAGGGTTATATCTAGAGCATGTGTGCGAGAAAGACACCTCGGGAGGGAGTGTGTGAGCATGTGTGAGAGACCACTGATGGAGAGTGAAACTACACGTAAAAGACTACTCTACACATTGATTAAAGATATAAACTGTATCCAAATATTAGGATGGGATCATGATATTTGCAATTCGCGTAAGGAGCGGTCATTGATCCATCAGACATCTAGATTCTATCGAATTTAAGCATGTCTATGTTATTATTCGACACAATTGATCCACATAGTTAGTATTTTGAACTCCAGACAATGCATCGCTTTAGCAATCGAATATAAACGTGAGTATAGTTCATGTTGTGTGTGTAAAGCACATTATACATACGAAAGTTACACAATGGACATTATAAATAGCTACCTATGAACTAGCATACATTTGAATTCAACTTAAGGTGGTTTAAAAAAATCGAATTCAACATGAAGTCCATTCAATTATTTGAATTTGATATCATGGCATTTGTAAACCATACCTGAATTATGGGGGCACCAATCTTTGCTCTGATTTTGTACATAATAGCATATGTAGTCGTGTACAAAATAGATTCAAATTTAGCTCCTCCATTCCAAAATAATCATAGTTATAGGATTTTGAAGTGTCAAAATTTCAAAAACAAGAGGATAATTTAATGAGGTTTTCAAACATACAGGGTCAAATATAACGTTGTCTATTTAGGTCAATCCTCGTAGTTCAAGACTACTCTAAATGTGAATGCTTGTGTTTCGAAATTTTAAACGAAGCGCCAAAAGAGCCTCTACTCGCCCGAAACCGCGTGAGACCAATGTTTGGTAGTACAAGGAAATTACTTTTCTAATAACTCTGATCCGTGAAACCTACCGGCCCGACGTCCAAAGGTCTAAACCGGGGTAGGTTTGTAGCTTCATCCAGATGCCACGCAACCGCATCCGAAAAACATTCATACACAATGGCCGCCTAAGCACACATGCGCGCGGCCGAAATCGCTCCTGCCCACTATTTGGGACACCTTGGATTACCATCCTACCCCCGACCCGCAGTAGGTACGAAATTTAAGAGTGGGGAAAAGTTTGTACTTTCCCCAAATTTCAAACAAGCGCGTCCCATCTTCTGTTCAAAAAAGCCAAAAACAAGCATGTCCCAGACCGAAACACGGTTCCCCCCACCCGTCCGATTCCCCATTCGTACTCCGTGAGCGCCAAAATTACCTCTCCACGAGCCGCAAAACCCCGGCGTCCTCCGTCCTCCGTCCGCCACCCAACCCCACCCATCAACCGCCGCCCTCCTCCATCACGCCGGAGCCGATACCCCAACGTCGTCGTCCACCGCAACCTCAATCACAACGCCCTCCACGACTAGTAGTTGAAGCCGAGGCCGAGCCGTCCGTACCTGAGCCAGTTCAACCACGCCGTCCTGCGCCTCACTGCTGCCGCTCCAACTTCGCCACCCTCCATCGCCCCGGAGCTGTTCCTACTACGCCGTCCTTCGCCGCCTTAGATCTGCTTCCCCTCCACCGACATATGGCCATGGCAACACAGTCAACAATTTGGCCATGGGTTCGTCCAAGCCTGCACCCTCCAGAACATCGGTTTCCCCGGTAAAAAGAAGAAGATTGGCGCAACATGTGGAGGTGACCACATCGGCAACCGAAAAAGGTACTCCTCTTCCCTTATTCGTGCAAATCTTACGTCTCTTCTTGCATGATATTCATCCCACAAGTTGACCGCTTCTTGATACTAGATGTTCCTAGTAACTCGCGATGCACAAGGTTTCTCCACATATACTATTTCACCTTAGCTAGAGGTCCATCGCCCCCCTGAATTTCAATTTCTGGCCACTTGATTCCCAATTAACGGAAGCATTCCCCGGCGTAATAGGCGCTAGTACGCCTATTACGCCGGGGAAGCAGCGCCTTGGTGTTTATCTTAGGGGCGTGTGCGGCCTAGAGCTACTGGCGCCCGATCTGGAGGTCGCCCAGGATTAAAGGGATGGCCTGGGGGCGCTACCAAGCACGGCGGTGGTGTGAGGTCGATGGGAGGGCGGGGCGGCGGAGGTAGGGGTCTGGGCCTGTGGTCGCTTGCGGTTCGAGAAAGATCGTCAACAGTGATTGGCGGGAGGTAGACGAAGGCCATCTGCCGTTCCTTATAGATCGAACGGTTCATTAAAAAAATCGACTGGCCTATTTATTTTCAGTCGGCTGTTATCTTAGATATTACCACATGTGGTGGTGTGCCGGAATAGTGCCTGCATTTTTTGTTCTCATATATTACAAAATCATACAGAGTAGAATTTAATTTTGTTTGCCATGCAATGTTGTAGAGCTATCATATGTCTCCTGTCATTTATTTTTCAGCCACCTGCTATCTGCTACTTTTACAGTGCACTAGTTCTGCACACACTTCACCCTTACTCTCGCTATTGTGTTTTTATGCAAGGGTATTTCAGACTCTGGTGCCATGAGAGAAGCCAAAAAGAATAGAGAGAAGTCGCTCCAGCTTCGTATGCGGGTAGTCAAGACACATTACATCACTAAAGGGTGCAGTGTCAGCAGATGGAGACGGTAAACGTAGCTCTGGAGTTGATGACCTCGCTCGCAATGAACCACCATCCCATGTGCTTGCTTTAACTTCACGGTGTCATATGTGGTTGCATGTTCCATATGGTGTCTAGCTTGTATCCGAAAGGCCGAAGTCGGTAAGATAAGGAAAGATATTTTTTTACATGAACCACCATCCCGTGAGCACCAGAAGACAAATAGCTAGTCAGGGCACTGGCCGAGCCAGTGACAAGCCCAGCAAAGATAGGCATCACCCGGAAGCCAACTAAAAAGCTGCGATGGTGGCGAAGCAGCCCGCCTCCCACCAGGGTCTCAGGTCCTAGATGATCATGCCCACCACTCCAGCCGGATGTCTAGCTTGTATTGCTTCCAATTTGGTTAAATTGCGTCTGCTTAGCTTACACATTATACATTTGAATATGACATGCCTTTCTGTTTTTGGTACATACTAGTACATCTGTGTATTAACCATGTTCTTACATCAAACTAATGTTCTTGTGTATCCCTCATCAATCACTTATGACGAGGTAGGCAGGCAAGGGGACTACTCCTCATTTAAAGAATGCAACATCAACCTCCCGACATGATTCTCAAGAAACAGAAATGCTAGATGAAGATAGTGAACGTAGCTCTGTAGTTGATTACAACATTTCCCCTACACTGGCATCGCAGGTGCTTGCTCTAACTTGGCAGCGTGATATGTGGTTGCATGTTGCATATGGTGTCTAGATTGTAATTCTTCCAATCTGGTTAAACTGCATGTGCTAGTCTGCTTAGCTTATACATTATACCTGTTAATGTGACATGCCTTCCTGTATTTAGTACATAGTACATCTGTCTATTAAGCATGTCCTTACATAAAACTATTGTCTTTTTTTTGTATCCCGCATCAATCAACATGACGAGACACCTTTAGTATATGCAGTGCGATATTAGTTGCATCTTTCATATGATTTATAGCATGCGCTGCTTGTAATTTGTTGAAATTCCATTTATGATTGTCGGATTTCGGGTTCCGGCAGACCCTTAAGGTTCGAACACTGGGGTGCGCGCGGAGATTACGCCTTCTACCTCTCCGTCTCGCAAAGATCTAAGCTACTGAAAGAACTGCACAAGAGACACAAGGTTTATACTGGTTCGGGCCACCGTTGTGGTGTAATACCCTACTCCAGTGTGTGGAGGGTGGATTGCCTCTTAGGGCTGATGATGATGAATGATACAAGGAAGAACAACCTCACGAGGGTCTATTCTTGGCTGAGGCGATGAACAGTTGGGAGGAGTTCAGCCACCTTTCTCTCTCTCTCTCTCTATCTATCTCTGCTTGCAAACCGAACGAACGAACCCCCTCCGAACCTAAAACCGAACCCCTTGCTATGTGGGTGGCTGGTCCTATTTATAGAGGCCCTGGTCCTCTTCCCAAATATCGAGCGGGAAGGGAGCCAACAATGGCGGGCTAATTTTGCAGGAAATATGCCCTAGAGGCAATAATAAAGTTATTATTTATTTCCTTATATCATGATAAATGTTTATTATTCATGCTAAAATTGTATTAACCGGAAACATAATACATGTGTGAATACATAGACAAACAGAGTGTCACTAGTATGCCTCTACTTGACTAGCTCGTTAATCAAAGATGGTTATGTTTCCTAACCATGAACAAAGAGTTGTTATTTGATTAATGGGATCACATCATTAGTTGAATGATCTGATTGACATGACCCATTCCATTAGCTTAGCACCCGATCGTTTAGTATGTTGCTATTGCTTTCTTCATGACTTATACATGTTCCTATGACTATGAGATTATGCAACTCCCGTTTGCTGGAGGAACACTTTGGGTACTACCAAACGTCACAACGTAACTGGGTGATTATAAAAGAGTACTACAGGTGTCTCCAAAGGTAGATGTTGGGTTGGCGTATTTCGAGATTAGGATTTGTCACTCCGATTGTCGGAGAGGTATCTCTGGGCCCTCTCGGTAATACACATCACATAAGCCTTGCAAGCATTGTGACTAATGAGTTAGTTGCGAGATGATGTATTACGGAACGAGTAAAGAGACTTGCCAGTAACGAGATTGAACTAGGTATTGGATACCGACGATCGAATCTCGGGCAAGTAACATACCGATGACAAAGGGAACAACGTATGTTGTTATGCGGTCTGACCGATAAAGATCTTCGTAGAATATGTAGGAGCCAATATGGGCATCCAGGTCCCGCTATTGGTTATTGACCGGAGACGTGTCTCAGTCATGTCTACATTGTTCTCGAACCGTAGGGTCCGCACGCTTAACGTTACGATGACAGTTATTATGAGTTTATGCATTTTGATGTACCGAAGGTTGTTCGGAGTCCCGGATGTGATCACGGACATGACGAGGAGTCTCGAAATGGTCGAGACGTAAAGATTGATATATTGGAAGCCTATGTTTGGACATCGGAAGTGTTCCGGGTGAAATCGGGATTTTATCGGATTACCGGGAGGGTTACCGGAACCCCCCGGGAGCCAAATGGGCCAGCATGGGCCTTAGTGGAAAGGTGAGAGGGCAGCCCACATAGGGCTGCGCCTCCCCCCCTCTCCCTAGTCCTATTAGGACTAGGAGAGGGGTCGGCCACCTCTCTCTTTCACTTCCCACTTGAGGAAACCTAGTTGGACTAGGATTGGAGGGGGGAGTCCTACTCCCGGTAGGAGTAGGACTCCTCCTGCGCCTCCCACCTTGGCCGGCCAGCTCCTCCTCCTCCATCCTTTATATACGGGGGCAGGGGACACCCCAAGACACACAAGTTGATCCTTGAGATCGTTCCTTAGCCGTGTGCGGTGCCCCCTGCCACCAAATTCCACCTCGATCATACCGTTACAGTGCTTAGGCGAAGCCCTGCGTCGATAGTACATCAAGATCGTCACCACGCCATCGTGCTGACGGAACTCTTCCTCGACGCTTTGCTGGATCGGAGCCCGAGGATCGTCATCGAGCTGAACGTGTGCTAAGAACTCGGAGGTGCCGTTGTAACGGTGCTTGGATCGGTCGGATCGGGAAGAAGACGTACGACTACTTCCTCTATGTTGTGTGATCGCTTCCGCAGTCGGTCTGCGTTGGTACGTAGACAACACTCTCCCCCTCGTTGCTATGCATCACCATGATCTTGTGTGTGCGTAGGAAAATTTTGAAATTACTACGTTCCACAACAGTGGCATCCGAGCCTAGGTTTTTATGGTTTGATGTTATATGCACGAGTAGAACACAAGTGAGTTGTGGGCGATACAAGTCATACTGCCTACCAGCATGTCATACTTTGGTTCGGCGGTATTGTTGGACGAGACGATCCGGACCAACCTTACGCGTACTCTTACGCGAGACCGGTTCCCTCGACGTGCTTTGCACATAGATGGCTTGCGGAAGACTGTCTCTCCAACTTTAGTTGATCCAAGTGTGGCTACGCCCGGTCCTTGAGAAGGTTAAAACGGAGTCTATTTGACGAACTATCGTTGTGGTTTTGATGCGTAGGTGAGATGAGTTCTTACTTAAGCCCGTAGCAGCCACGTAAAACTTGCAACAACAAAGTAGAGGACGTCTAACTTGTTTTTGCAGGGCATGTTGTGATGTGATATGGTCAAGGCATGATGCTGATTTTATTGTATGAGATGATCATGTTTTGTAACCGAGTTATCAGCAACTGGCAGGAGCCATATGGTTGTCGCTTTATTGTATGCAATGCAATCGCGATGTAATGCTTTACTTTATTACTAAATGGTAGTGATAGTCGTAGAAGCATAAGATTGGCGAGATGACAACGATGCTACGATGGAGATCAAGGTGTCGCCAGTGACGATGGTGATCATGACGGTGCTTCAGAGATGGAGATCACAAAGCACAAGATGATGATGGCCATATCATATCACTTATATTGATTGCATGTGATGTTTATCTTTTTATGCATCTTATCTTGCTTTGATTGACGGTAGCATTATAAGATGATCTCTCACTAAATTATCAAGAAGTGTTCTCCCTGAGTATGCACCGTTGCAAAAGTTCTTCGTGCTGAGACACCACGTGATGATCGGGTGTGATAGGCTCTACGTTCAAATACAACGGGTGCAAAACAGTTGCACACGCGGAATACTCAGGTTATACTTGACGAGCCAAGCATATACAGATATGGCCTCGGAACACGGAGACCGAAAGGTCAAGCGTGAATCATATAGTAGATATGATCAACATAATGATGTTCACCATTGAAAACTACTCTATCTCATGTGATGATCGATTATGGTTTAGTTGATTTGGATCACGTGATCACTTAGAGGATTAGAGGGATGTCTATCTAAGTGGGAGTTCTTAAGTAATATGATTAATTGAACTTAAATTTATCATGAACTTAGTCCTGGTAGTATTAGCACATCTATGTTGTAGATCAATAGCTCGCGTTGTTGCTTCCCTATGTTTATTTTGATATGTTCCTAGAGAAGATTGTGTTGAAAGATGTTAGTAGCAAAGATGCGGATTGGATCCGTGATCAGAGGTTTATCCTCATTGCTGCACAGAAGAATTATATCCTTGATGCACCGCTAGGTGACAGACCTATTACAGGAGCAGATCCAGACGTTATGAACGTTTGGCTAGCTCAATATGATGACTACTTGATAGTTTAGTGCACCATACTTAACAGCTTAGAATCGGGACTTCAAAGACATTTTGAACGTCATGGACCATATGAGATGTTCTAGGAGTTGAAGTTAATATTTCAAGAAAATACCCGAGTTGAGAGTTATGAAGTCTCCAACAAGTTCTATAGCTAAAAGATGGAGGAGAATCGCTCAACTAGTGAGCATGTGCTCAGATTGTCTGGGTACTACAATCGCTTGAATCAAGTGGGAGTTAATCTTCCAGATAAGATAGTGATTGACAGAATTCTCTAGTCACCATGACCAAGTTAGTAGAACTTCATGATGAACTATAGTATGCAAGGGATGACGAAAACGACTCCCGAGCTTTTCATGATGATGAAATCGATGAAGGTAGAAATCAAGAAAAACATCAAGTGTTGATGGTAGACAAGACCACTAGTTTCAAGAAAAGGGCAAAGGGAAGAAGGGGAACTTCAAGAAGAACGGCAAGCAAGTTGCTACTCAAGTGAAGAAGCCCAAGTCTGGACCTAAGCCTGAGACTGAGTGCTTCTACTGCAAAGGGACTGGTCACAGGAAGCGGAACTACCCCAAGTGATTGGCGGATAAGAAGGATGGCAAAGTGAACATAAGTATATTTGATATACATGTTATTGATGTGTACTTTACCAGTGTTTAAAGCAAACCCTCAGTATTTGATACTAGTCCAGTTGCTAAGATTAGTAACTCGAAACGGGAGTTGCAGAATAAACAGAGACTAGTTAAGGGTGAAGTGACGATGTGTGTTGGAAGTAGTTCCAAGATTGATATGATCATCATCGCACACTCCCCTATACTTTCGGGATTAGTGTTGAACCTAAATAAGTGTTATTTGGTGTTTGTGTTGAGCATGAATATGATTTGATCATGTTTATTGTAATACAGTTATTCATTTAAGTAAAAGAATAAATTGTTGTTCTGTTTACATGAATAAAACCTTATATGGTTACACACCCAATGAAAATAGTTCATTGGATCTCGATCTTAATAATACACATATTCATAATATTGAAACCAAAAGATGCAAAGTTAATAATGATAGTGCAACTTATTTGTGGCACTGCTGTTTAAGTCATATTGGTATAAAGCGCATGAAGAAACTCCATGCTGATGGGCTTTCGGAATCACTTGATTATGAATCACTTGATGCTTGCAAACGATGCCTTTTGGGCAAGATGACTAAAACGCCGTTCTCCGGAACAATGGAGCGAGAAAAGATTTGTTGGAAATCATACATACTGATGTATGTGGTCCGATGAATATTGAGGCTCGCGACAGGCATCATTATTTTCTGATCTTCACAAATGATTTGAGCAGATATGAGTATATCTACTTGATGAAACATAAGTCTGAAACATTTGAAAAGTTCAAAGAATTTCAGAGTGAAGTAAAAAACATCGTGACAAGAAAATAAAGTTTCTACGATCTAATCGCGGAGACAAATATTTGAGTTACGAGTTTGGTCTTCAGTTAAAACAATGTGAAATAGTTTCACTACTCACGCCACCTGGAACACCACATCATAATGGTGTGTCCGAACGTCATAACCGTACTTTATTGGATATAGTGCAATCTATGATGTCTCTTACCGATTTACCACTATTGTTTTTGGGGTCATGCATTAGAGACAGCTGCATTCACGTAAGAAAGGGGCACCATCTATATCCGTCAAGATGACGCCTTATGAACTATGGTTTGGCAAGAAACCAAAGTTGTCATTTCTTAAAGTTTGGGGTTGCGATGCTTATATGAAAAAGTTTCATCCTGATAAGCTCAAAACTCAAATCGGAGAAGTGCATCTTCATAGGATATC
The DNA here is from genome assembly GCA_034509565.1 of Triticum monococcum. Classification (NCBI taxonomy): domain Eukaryota; kingdom Viridiplantae; phylum Streptophyta; class Magnoliopsida; order Poales; family Poaceae; genus Triticum; species Triticum monococcum. The sequence continues at coordinate 501,811,274 of CM067841.1, forward strand.
CAAAGGAAACTATTGGATACACCTTCTATCACAGATCCGAAGGCAAGACTTTTGTTGCTAAATTCGGAAACTTTCTGGAGAAGGAGTTTCTCTCGAAAGAAGTGAATGGGAGGAAAGTAGAACTTGACGAGGTAACTGTACCTGCTCCCTTATTGGAAAGTAGTACATCACAGAGAAATGTTTCTGTGACACCTACACCAGTTAGTGAGGAAGCTAATGATGATGATCATGAAACTTCAGAACAAGACACTGCTGAACCTCGTAGATCAACCAGAGTAAGATCCGTGCCAGAGTGGTACGGTAATCCTGTTCTGGAAGTCATGCTACTAGATCATGATGATCCTACGAACTATGAAGAAGCGATGGTGAGCCCAGATTCCGCAAAGTGGCTTGAAGCCATGAAATCTGAGATATGATCCATGTATGAGAACAAAGTATGGACTTTGGTTGACTTGCCCGATGATCAAGAGAAAGACGGACGCTGATAGTAGTGTTACTATCTACAAAGCTAGAATTGTCGCAAAAGGTTTTCGACAAGTTCAAGGTGTTGACTAAGATGAGATTTCTCACTCGTATCTATGCTTAAAGTCTGTCCGAATCATGTTAGCAATTGCCGCATTTTATGAAATCTGGCAAATGGATAAAAAAACTGCATTCCTTAATGGATTTGCTAAAGAAGAGTTGTATACGATGCAACTAGAAGGTTTTGTCGATCCTAAAGATGTTAACTAAATATGCAAGCTCCATCGATCTATCTGTGGACTGGTGCAAACATCTCGGAGTTGGAATATACGCTTTGATGAGTTGATCAAAGCATATAGTTTTATACAGACTTACGGTGAAGCCTGTATTTACAAGAAAGTGAGTGGGAGCACTATAGCATTTCTGATAAAGTATATGTGAATGACATATTGTTGATCAGAAATAATGTAGAATTATTCTGTAAAGCATAAAGGAGTGTTTGAAAGGAGTTTTTCAAAGAAAGACTTCGGTGAAGCTGCTTACATATTGAGCTTCAAGATCTATAGAGATAGATCAAGACGCTTGATAAGTTTTTTCAATAAGTACATACCTTGACAAGATTTTGAGGTAGTTCAAAATGGAACAGTCAAAGAAAGAGTTCTTGCATGTATTACAAGGTGTGAAATTGAGTAAGACTCAAAGCCCGACCACAGCAGAAAATAGAAAGAGAATGAAAGTCATTCCCTATGCCTTGGCCATAGGTTCTATAAAGTATGTCATGCTGTATACCAGATCTATTGTATACCCTACATTGATTTGGCAAGGGAGTACAATAGTGATCTAGGAGTAGATCACTGGACAGCGGTCAGAATTATCCTTAGTGAAATAAGGATATGTTTCTCGATTATGGACGTGACAAAAGGTTCGTCGTAAAGGGTTACGCCGATGCAAGTTTTGACACTAATCTAGATGACTCTAAGTCTCAATCTGGATACATATTGAAAGTGGGAGCAATTAGCTAGAGTAGCTCCATGCAGAGCATTGTTGACATAGAAATTAGCAAAATACTTAGGGATCTGAATGTGACAGTCCCGTTGACTAAAATTATCTCACAAGCAAAACATGATCACACCTTAGTACTCTTTGGGTACATAGATATGTGAACTAGATTACTGAATCTAGTAAACCTTTTGAGTGTTGGTCACATGACGATGTGAACTATGGGTGTTAATCACATGGTGATGTGAACTATTGCTGTTAAATCACATGGCGATGTGAACTAGATTATTGACTCTAGTGCAAGTGGGAGACTGAAGGAAATATGCCCTAGAGGCAATAATAAAGTTATTATTTATTTCCTTATATCATGATAAATGTTTATTATTCATGCTAAAATTGTATTAACCGGAAACATAATACATGTGTGAATACATAGACAAACAGAGTGTCACTAGTATGCCTCTACTTGACTAGCTCGTTAATCAAAGATGGTTATGTTTCCTTACCATGAACAAAGAGTTGTTATTTGATTAACGGGATCACATCATTAGTTGAATGATCTGATTGACATGACCCATTCCATTAGCTTAGCACCCGATCGTTTAGTATGTTGCTATTGCTTTCTTCATGACTTATACATGTTCCTTTGACTATGAGATTATGCAACTCCCGTTTGCCGGAGGAACACTTTGGGTACTACCAAACGTCACAACGTAACTGGGTGATTATAAAGGAGTACTACAGGTGTCTCCAAAGGTAGATGTTGGGTTGGCGTATTTCGAGATTAGGATTTGTCACTCCGATTGTCGGAGAGGTATCTCTGGGCCCTCTCGGTAATACACATCACATAAGCCTTGCAAGCATTGTGACTAATGAGTTAGTTGCGAGATGATGTATTACGGAACGAGTAAAGAGACTTGCCAGTAACGAGATTGAACTAGGTATTGGATACCGACGATCGAATCTCGGGCAAGTAACATACCGATGACAAAGGGAACAACGTATGTTGTTATGCGGTCTGACCGATAAAGATCTTCGTAGAATATGTAGGAGCCAATATGGGCATCCAGGTCCCGCTATTGGTTATTGACCGGAGACGTGTCTCAGTCATGTCTACATTGTTCTCGAACCGTAGGGTCCGCACGCTTAACGTTACGATGACAGTTATTATGAGTTTATGCATTTTGATGTACCGAAGGTTGTTCGGAGTCCCGGATGTGATCACGGACATGACGAGGAGTCTCTAAATGGTCGAGACGTAAAGATTGATATATTGGAAGCCTATGTTTGGACATCGGAAGTGTTCCGGGTGAAATCGGGATTTTACCGGATTACCGGGAGGGTTACCGGAACCCCCCGGGAGCCAAATGGGCCAGCATGGGCCTTAGTGGAAAGGTGAGAGGGCAGCCAACATAGGGCTGCGCCTCCCCCCTCTCCCTAGTCCTATTAGGACTAGGAGAGGGGCCGGCCACCTCTCTCTTTCACTTCCCACTTGAGGAAACCTAGTTGGACTAGGATTGGAGGGGGGAGTCCTACTCCCGGTAGGAGTAGGACTCCTCCTGCGCCTCCCACCTTGGCCGGCCAGCTCCTCCTCCTCCATCCTTTATATACGGGGGCAGGGGACACCCCAAGACACACAAGTTGATCCTTGAGATCGTTCCTTAGCCGTGTGCGGTGCCCCTGCCACCAAATTCCACCTCGATCATACCGTTACAGTGCTTAGGCGAAGCCCTGCGTCGGTAGTACATCCAGATCGTCACCACGCCGTCGTGCTGACGGAACTCTTCCTCGACGCTTTGCTGGATCGGAGCCCGAGGATCGCCATCGAGCTGAACGTGTGCTAAGAACTCGGAGGTGCCGGAGTAACGGTGCTTGGATCGGTCGGATCGGGAAGAAGACGTACGACTACTTCCTCTACGTTGTGTGATCGCTTCCGCAGTCGGTCTGCGTTGGTACGTAGACAACACTCTCCCCCTCGTTGCTATGCATCACCATGATCTTGTGTGTGCGTAGGAAAATTTTGAAATTACTACGTTCCACAACAAATTTGAAGGCGGACAACAAGTATCAACTATCCTGACAAAAGCAGTCTTCGCCTGTGCAAAGCTCTGGTGATGACGTCGTCCTGGGCTCCACGATGACCTCCGTCTCATAGTCCTCCTGGTCTTGGTCTTGTTGCACCGAAATGGCAACCTTTGCCTGCCACCTCGGTACTCCGCGGCGGCGCTTGCCCTCTTTGCACCAAAGAGGAAAGGCGGACGCTGCGCGGGCTGGCACCCGCCTGGCACCCTGAGTCGTCATGGCTTGCGTCACGGGCACCTCGCGAGGTACCCCGCCTTGATCTCTCTTCCTCCTCGCGAGCCAGCCTGACGAGGCCGTGCATGAGGAAGCTCCGTGTCATCCGCCTCGCGAGGCTTGGCCCCTCGCAAGGGTCTTGAGTCTTGTGCTGACGAAGATGGGCCGTGCTGGGCCCCCTTTGGGCCACGCCGCAGGCCGCAGGCAGGCAAGTCTGGGGACCCCCATTCCCAGAACACCGACAGTAGCCCCCGGGCCCAAGGTGCGCTCGGACTTGGCCGTGCCGAGAGGCGAAAGGGCAAGGGCGAAGCGCCGCGGGCCCTAACAGCCTGCGGCCTTGGGTGCCGCGTGGAGGTTGATTGGACACCAGTGCTTCAGCAACCGCGCAGGTTGATAAAGGAACGACATCTGCCCAGACTTTGTCTTTTGCTTACTCCAGTTGCTGCTCAGATCCCCTTTCTTGCGCCTCCCCTTTCTTCCTCCAAATTTCCATATCTACTCCGGCTGCGTGTCCTACGAAGCCATGGTGCCTCGCCAGCCTCCGGCCGAAGCTTGGTACTCACCTGCTCTGGACTCGCCGAACGTGTCCAAGGCGGGCCTTGCCCGGCTGCGCCAGATGGCGGATGCGCAGGGCATCAATGGGCGCAGGTGTTCAAGGCCGGCTCCGCCACCCCTGAGGGCCGAGGGAGCACCTTTTATCCTCTCTTTGTAAGCTCCGTTGCTGCGGGCCTGGTGCCTCCCTTCTCCGAGTTCTTCTTCTCTGTCCTCCGCCATTACAACTTGCAGGCTCTACATCTCCACCCCAACTCTGTTCTTCTTCTGGCGATCTTTGCTTACTACTGCGAGGCCCATGTAGGGGTGCAGCCTTTAGTGGCCTTGCTGCACCACTACTTCTCCCTCCGGGTCTCTCGCGGTTCTCCTTCCGCGTGCGCGGGCTTTGTCGCATACGGTGGCTCCATTGCCATCTCGAATCCCGAGAAGAGGATTGAGGGCTTTAGGAGCAAGTGGGTCTTGGTAGATGCCGGGCGCATCCATCCTAGGCTGATCTTGCCCACGGAGCCGCCCGTGAGCTCCGGCGACTGGGGCCGAGCGGAGCTCACGGACCCCCGCGCGAAACTGGTGTTGGAGAAGATGGACGCGGACTTGAGGCTCGCCCCTTGTCTCTATTTCTTGTTCCACTGCCGAGGCTTCACGTTCGCATCTCTTGAATAGGCTGGAGCCCGCGGCGAAGAAGCTGAAGGGGGCTCCTGAGGCTCCATCCGCGGCAGCGCCTCTGCCTGTGGAGGAGGGTGACCGCGGCGCGCGGGCTTCTCCTGCCCAGTCGGCCTCGCGAGGCCTGGTCGAGCTAGCTGGGGCGAGCTCAGCCCCCATGGCCCAAGTGACTCCTATGGTGCCTTTGCCCACTGCCGCCACCACAGCCGCTGGTGTGCAGCAGGCTCCACCTCAGGACGCTGTGGTCTTGCCGTCGCCGCCTTCTTCCCCATTCCGCCGACTGTTGTTTCTCCAAATCCTCCTGCCGTCCTGGAGCATGCTGTTGCTGGACTGGACCGGCTGCAGTAGGATCTTCTTGGTGCCGACCCTCGCCTGGTGGCCGGGCGCTTGGAGCTGGCTTCGGGGTGGATTCGCTCCGACGCCTCGATCTGGGCGGCGCTGGTTCAAGCCTCGACGGCCTGCAACGAGGATAGGCAGGCCATCCTTGAGACGAAGGCTGCTCGGGACGCAGCCCTGGGGGAGGTGGTTGCAGTCCGCAACCGTTGCAAGGCGCTGGAGGATGAGCTGCAAGGCCTGTGGGACCAGCTCGCGAAGGAGGTTCGTCTTCGTCAGGAGCAAGAAGAAGGCATGAAGGCTCGCGAGGCGGCTATCGAGGGCCGGGAGGCCAAGCTCAAGAAGCGCCGCGACTGCCTAGGTGCGCTGGGGCAGGAGCTGGAGGCGACGAAGGTCGAGCTGGATAGCAAGGCCAAGGTTCTTGCCGAGGATCGCGCGGCCTTCGCAGACATGGAGAAGAAGGATCGTGCTTCGCTGAAGATGCTCTACACCAATGGCCTAGAGAGCCCGCTGGTCGGCGCCGAGGACGGCCTCGCCAAGCTGCTTCCCTTCCTGGTTCGTGCTCTTGAGGATGTCACCCTTGGCCTTGGCCCCACGGCCGAGGCCGAGGCGCGTGTCTTGTCTTCCGCTGCGCTGACGCGGGTCTTCACCCACATCCACCTTCGCGACCCCAGCGCCGACCTCGACAGCCTGCTGGAGCCAGTAAGCAGCGAGGGTGCTGCTGCTGCTGCCGAGGCCGTGAAGGGTCGCGCGGAAGCTCTGCTGGGGAAGTTCCGGGCCTTCAGTACCAAGTCGAAGCAGGATGCTTCCGGTTCTGCTACTCCGTGAGGCAGGGCCACCCGCGCTGCTCCACCGCCGCCAAGTGACTCCGCTACTGCTCCTGCCCTGCTTTTAATTCCTGCATCATGCATCATGCCTCGGGGAGGCATTTAAACTTGCGTTTGGTATTCAGACGATAGTATGGACTGTAATATTTGCTTTTAAGTTCCTTGAATTTTATGCTTTTCTTCCCTACTTGCTTGTGTTCTACGCCGGCAGAGCCCGGCCCCGCGCGTACCTCACCCAGCATTAGCCCCGACCGGAAACCAGGACGGGACCAAAGGAGTGAGGGGCTACGGAGCTAGTTAGGCTCCTGAGTCGCGATGCTCAGGAGTCCCCCTTGGCACACGAACAACAAGTAGGGAGGTGTGATGTAGGTGGATCTTCTGTTTTACGTCTGCAGAGCCTGACTCCGCGCGTACCTCACCCAGCATTAGCCCCGACCGGAAACCAGGACGGGACCAAAGGAGTGAGGGGCTACGGAGCTAGTTAGGCTCCTGAGTCGCGATGCTCAGGAGTCCCCCTTGACGCGCAAACAGCGAGTGACGAGGTGAGATGCGAGTGGGACCACCGTTCTACGTCTGCAGAGCCCGGCCCCGCGCGTGCCTCACCCAGCATAGCCTTTCAGAACTAAGGAGTGAGGGGCTACGGGACCAGTTAGGCCCCTGAGTCGCGATGCTCAGGGGTCCCCCTTGACGCTCAAACGGCCTTCATACCTTGGCTCCGCTCGGGGAGCGGCACGCGACGAACCAGGCCCGAGGGGCCTGGCTGGGTGGCATACGCCCGGGCGTGACCCAGGCGCAGCCCCCGTGCCCAGCCCCCTCGCGCGGTGCTCCCGAGGGGAGGCATTGTGATGAGGCTAGACACTGAGCTCTGGGCTCCCTGAGGTTGAGCGGCCCGGGGGCCACCCTTAGTTGTTTATCACCAGCGCGGAGCATAGCGCGGAGCATGTGTACGGGCATAGCCGCTCCTCGGCAGTGTCGTCAGCCAGCGCGGAGCATGGTGCTTCCACTGGTACGTGGGAGGGGGCTCCCCTCCGGGAGGAGCCCCTGGGGCATGTACAGCCCCGCCCTGACACGTGGCCCGCACGGTAGAGCTAGGTGAGGTGTATCTGGGCACCCGTGAGCCAACGCGGGACTCACGGGGCCCTACCTCTAGGCAGGTTGCGCCTGGCACTGGGCCTTATCTTGTGTTGTGTTCCTGCAAACTTGGTTAGATGCCGGCACTCTACGTCCTCGGGTCCCGGCCCTCGAGCTTGTCTTAGCCGTCGCTGGTATGCCAGGTCGCGATGCCGTGGACATAGCCAGAGGGTGAGGGCTGGAGAGCCAGTAAGAGCCCTGAGTCGTGATGCTCAGGTACCCCCCCTTTAACATGCAAGTTGTCGACATGGAGAAGAAGGGGTGCCGTGGACAGGCATCAAGTAATCAAGCATGATGGGCGAATGCATAGCTGAAAATAAACGCAAGGGAGATACATGCTACTGGGCCTGGCCCGAGCGACTTGGGGATGATGCAGGCCGAGGGGCGCCCCCAACAAAGCAAGCTACCGACATGAAAATAAAAAGGGATACATACCGCAGGGACGGACCCACGCGGCCTGGGAACGATGCGGCCCTGGGAGGGCGCTCCCAGCTGGAAATGAAACTTGTAAGATGTCACCTGAGGGTGTCGAGGGCGAAGGGATGTTGGTGCAGCAGACTCGGTAGGCTGCGGAAGCCGATCCTCACGAGCCCAGGCCCAGGGGCCTTGGGAGGCTCCAGAGGCTCTGGTAGCTCTTCGCGAATCATCTCCATCTCCACCAAGGCTGCGGAACACCTATCTTCTTGAGCCTCCATGATGCCCCTCATGAGGCCCTGGCACGTAGCAACCGCGCTCGGCAAGCCATAAGGCATGCGAACGTAGCTGTGGGGTGGACCCCAGCAGCGCCCCACTCGCATTGGCCAGAGGCACTCCATCGTAGCGACTCGGTTGAGCCCTGGTACGTCAATGCAGACGCGCAGCCCACCATCCTCGCCTGGATGGGGAGCCATAGCCGGCAGATGGCGGCAACCTCTCATGATCCTTGATTCCTGTAGTTCTTGAATGGCCTTGTCGACGAACTCCTGCGGGTCTGACCTTCCTTGCCTTGCTCCTTCTTGAGGGAAACGTGCTTCGAAGCATGCCTCCACGTGGTGCCCAAGCACCTCCCTCGTGACCCAGGCCAGGTCGGTGGCCCTCCAGGGAAGAGCCCTTGAGCCCTGCCTGAGGAGGGCACTGGGCGTGCTTTCCTATGCGATGGAAGGAGGTTCCCCTTGGGCAGACGTGGGCCCTGAGGTACCTGCCTCCCGAGGGTCCGGTCCGGACAATGTCTTCTTCTTCTTGGAGGTGGTCTCGGGAAGCCTCCTGCTTCCGCAATCCGGGTCTTCCAGTGACGCGGCTTGAAAGGCTCGCTCCAGGGAACACACTGCATCCTTCTCTTCACAGGGCACCGTGATGACTCCGCCACTTCCTGGCATCTTGAGGACGTTGTAGCCATGGTGAGTCACGGCCATGAACTTGGCCAGCGCTGGGTACCCAAGGATGGCGTTGTACGGCAGGCGGATGTGGGCGACGTCGAAGTCGATGAGCTCGGTGCGGTAGTTGTCGCATGCCCCGAAGGTGACAGGGAGGCGGACCTGCCCAATCGGGACGGTGGAGCTGTCAGTGATTCCGAAGAAGGGCTTGGTTGGCTAAAGCTGGTCATAGGGCACTTGGAGATTGTTGAACGTTTCCACGGACAGGACGTTGAGCCCTGCCCCACCATCGATGAGGGTCTTGGTGACTAGTACATTGCTGATGACTGGGGAGCAAAGCATCGGGAGGACTCCTGCTGTGGCCGCACACTTGAGTTGATCCGCTGAGCTGAATGTGATGGCGCACGCCGACCACCTGAGAGGGCGCGTTGCTTCAAGCCTGGGGAGGGCTGCATTCACCTCGCGGGCAAACTGCTTGAAGATGCGTTGGGAGGCTGGGGCTTGAGCTCCGCCAAGGATGCAGGCGATTGCGCGTGGCTCCTGGAAGCCCCCAGCCCCCTCGTCTTGATGGCGGTCCTCGTTCCTCCTTGGCTGAGGCGGCAGTGGAGGAAGGCCTGCGTTGCCCTGTGGGCGATCCTCACGAGGCTGATCCCTCCAGTCCCCCTCGTGAGGCAGGTCTCGCCAGCGATCCTCGCGAGGTTGATCGCGCCACCATTGGCGCGGGCCGCGGTCTTCCCAGCGTCCTGCGTTTCTTTCTCCTCCTCGGCCGTAGCCCCGATCGGCACGGTCGGGACGACGGCCGATCCTTCCTTCTCGCACGGCGCGGAGTTCTTGGCATTCGTTGGTGTTGTGGGCGTGGAGGTCGTGGTACATACAGTACCGGCTGCCCTTGGAGGACTCAAGCAGATCTTTGCCGTGCTTGGTGTCTGGTTCTGCTGCGAGCACGGCAGCCCCCTTGCCTTGGGCTTCTTCTCCTCTGGGTCTGCGACAGGCAGCTCGAGGAGGGAGAGGCGTCCCTGCTCAGCCATGGCGCACTTGGTCGCCAGGTTGAACAGCTCCAGGGAGGTGCACATGTCTTCATGCATCGCCAGCTCCTCCTTCATCTTGACGTCGCACACACCATCGGAGAAGGCCGAGATGATGGCCTCCTCGGACACCTTGGGGATCTTGAGGCGCGCGTTGTTGAAGCGCTGGATGTACTTTTGCAGGGTCTCCCCAGGTTGTTGCTTGATGCGGCGCATGTTGCTCACGGCGGGTGGCCGGTCGCGAGTACCTTGGAAGTTGGCAATGAAGCGGGTGCGCATCTGGTCCCAGGAAGAGATCGTGCCTGGAGCCAGATTCGGGAGCTAGGTGCGAGCTCCTTCCTTGAGCGCCATGGGGAACCAGTTCGCCATGACCTTTTCGTCCCCGCTGGCAGCTTCGATGCCCAGCTCATAGAGCTGGAGGGACTCTGCATGGTCAGTCGTGCCATCGTAACTTGGAGGCAGGTCTGGCTTGAACTTGCCGGTCCACGCAACGGTACGCAGCTCGGTGGTGTAGGTGCGGCAGCCCGCGGTGGCCACGAAAGGCCTCGGCTGGTGGAGAGCTTGGTCTTGAGGGTCCCCACGCGCTGCAGCTAGGAGCAGCGCGGGGTCTTGGCGTGCCGGAGCTGGAGCAGGGTCGCGTCGTGCCGGAGCAGGGAGCGCCCGGGCAGCTTCTTGCGGGCATGGGATTTCTTGTCAGCTCCGTTCTTGCTGCGCTGGCGCCTGACGGAGCAGGTTCCGCCCACGGGACACGCGCCTTGGAGCCATGGCGTCTTCTTGGAGAGGAGGTGGCTGGTACGCCTCCGGAGCTTCGTTGCACGCGCGGGGCAGGGTGTGGCGCAGAGGAATGGACGGCGCGGAAGAGCCCCCTGCGGCGCGGACAAGCTCGGCAACGCGGTCGAGCCACTCCTTGTAGACATCATCGACGGGACGGTAGCACAGGAGCTCGTTTGCCGCGAGGAGCGCAGCTCGAGCCTCCAAGGGCAAGCGGAGCACGCGGGACGAAGAACCAGCTGGCGTGAGCGATGGAGTAGCGGTGCGGCCGTCTTGGCGCACGGATGGATGCTGAGACGACGCTTGCTACTCGCCCCCTGTCGGGCCGGTGGCGGCGTTGATGGAGGGCGACGGGGAACGACGAGGACGTCCGCCGACGGGCGCCGTCTGGACGACGCGGGAAGCAATGGCGGCCCGGCGCTCAGCGCGGGCTCGACGAGCGTCGGACATGGATGCGACGGTCGGAGAAGAACGGAGCGGTGGACTACGAATTCCGGCGCCCCCCTACCTGGCGCACCAAATGTCGGATTTCGGGTTCCGGCAGACCCTTAAGGTTCGAACACTGGGGTGCGCGCGGAGATTATGCCTTCTACCTTTCCGTCTCGCAAAGATCTAAGCTACTGAAAGAACTGCACAAGAGACACAAGGTTTATACTGGTTCGGGCCACCGTTGTGGTGTAATACCCTACTCTAGTGTGTGGTGGGTGGATTGGCTCTTAGGGCTGATGATGATGAACGATACAAGGAAGAACAGCCTCACGAGGGTCTGTTCTTGGCTGGGGCAATGAACTGCTGGGAGGAGTTCAGCCACCTTTCTCTCTTCTCTCTCTCTCTCTCTCTCTGCTTGCAAACCGAATGAACGAACCCCCTCTGAACCTAAAACCGAACCCCCTGCTATGTGGGCGGCTGGTCCTATTTATAGAGGCCCTAGTCCTCTTCCCAAATATCGAGCGGGAAGGGAGCCAACAATGGCGGGCTAATTTGAAGGGGGACAGCAAGTATCAACTATCCTGACAAAAGCAATCTTCGCCTACGCAAAGCTCTGGTGATGACGCCGTCCTGGGCTCCACGATGACCTCTGTCTCGTAGTCCTCCTGGTCTTGGTATTGTTGCAACAAAATGGCAACCTTTGCCTGCCGCCTCGGTACTCTGCGGCTGCGCTTGCCCCCTTTGCACCAAAGAGGAAAGGAGGACGCTGCGCGGGCTGGCACCCACCTGGCGCCCTGAGTCGTCATGGCTTGCGTCACGGGCACCTCGCGAGGTACCCCGCCTTGATCTCTCTGCCTCCTCGCGAGCCAGCCTGACGAGGCCGTGCCTGAGGAAGCTCCGTGTCGTCCGCCTCGCGAGGCTTGGCCCCTCGCGAGGGTCTTGAGTCTTGTGTTGATGAAGATGGGCCGTGCTGGGCCCCCTTTGGGCCACGCCGCATGCAGGCAAGTCTGGGGACCCCCGTTCCCAGAACACCGACAATGATGGGATGCTTTTAACTTGGCAGAGTCATATTGGTTGCGTCTTTCATGTGGTGTCTAGCTTGCATTGCTTCTTATTTGCTGGAATGGTTTCTGCTTAGTTTACACAAACAGTTAAGAACATGCCATGCCGTCCTGTTTTTCGTACATATTCCATCCTGGTATCATGTGTTTGCCTTACATCAAAGTAGTGATTGTCAGTATCATGCACGAATGAGTTCTGAAGAGAGAATTTTATTGCTTTTTCTTGTCGGTTTTACTTGACAATTCAAAATCAATAAAGCGGAAGGAAGTTAGCAAGGCAGCAGATAAAGGTGCTCCTTCCGAACGGAGGGCCTCTACAGTTTCTACTCCTCCACACCCCAAGATGATTTCCAAGACAACACATGCATAGATACTCAACAAACATGTGTTTATGATGAGCACGTCTCCCCTAGTGCAGCATCACCAGTGCTCCCTCTAACTTGGCACTGCTATATGTGGTTGCATGTTATGTGTGATGTCTAGCTTGTATTGCTTCTAATTTTGTTGAATTCCATCTGCTTACTTTACACATTGTACTTGAATAAGACACGTGTTCCTATTTCTAGAACAAACAATATCTGTCTATCACAGCATGTTCTTACATCGAATTACTACTGTTGTGTAACCTGCAACAATCACTTATCATAAGACACGTTTGACTTCGAAGTGTGATATAGGTTACATCTCACATTCTTTTCTAGCTTGTACTACTAATTTGTTGAAATGGCACTTATGATGGGACAATTTTAACTTGGTAGAGTGATATTCGTTGCGTCTTTCATATGGTGTCTAGCTTGCATTGCTTCTAATTTGTTGAAATGCCTTCTCCTTAGTTTACACATCATAAGCTGTGAATATGCAATGCTATGAATATGCAATGGCACTAATGATGAGAGACCTCTAACATGGTAGTGTGATGTTGTTTGCATCGTGCATATGATTTATTTCTTGTACTACTTCACATTTGTTTAAACACCATTTATGATGAGACACTGTTAACTTGGTAGAGCGATATTTGTAGCATCTTTCATATGGTGTCTACCTTCCATTGCATTGCTTCTAATTTGGTGAAATGTCTTTTTCTTAGTTTACACATCATAGTTCTGGTTATCTCTTCCGTCCTGTTTTTCATACATATTACATCCTCCTATCATGTGGTTGTCTAACATCAAAGTCAGTTCGTCTGCATCACGCATCAATTTGTTCTGAAGAACTAAATTGTTATTCGTTTTTCTTGTTGGCTTGACTTAACATGGCACAGAGAAAGAGGAAGAAACACAAAATGGCAGGGAATGAGAAGCGGATGAATCTTGCAGATTTTGCTGGTACTGATGGTGCAATAGAAGGTCAAAGTCCAGCGGAAAATTCTACAAACACGGCATCCCATGCTACACAAGTTGCAAAAAAGCCAAAAAGAAACAAATAGCTGCCACCAAACAAGCAGAGACAGCCCTAGTTCTTGCAACACCTACCACAGTAATACCAGCTGCACGACTTACTCATGCGTCAATTGAGCTAGCAGCACGTTCCCAAGCTCCCTTGCCACCTGACACTACTTCCCAAGCACTCCTGACACAAGACGAGTTGGCAATATCAGATGAACCTTGTGAGCTTCAACAGCAAGAAGGTAGTTGCTGGAGTCAAGTTATAGTTGCATGCTTCTTTATATGTAGTCTCACGGTTTGATGTACACTAACACTTCCTATGTTCGTTGTTGGACTAGCACCTAGGCGCAAGAGTAAACAAACATCAGGGATAATGCTTGATAGGTTAACTAAATCTAGAGGAGGAAGAATGGAGATCCGTTTTGAGGGAGGTTTAAAAAGGCCACATGATGCTACAAATTCAGCCAAGTTAGTATCAGAGGAAGAGGTTGCCGTTAGGTGTCATGTATGTATCCTCCCAACATGGATTCACTATAGGAATGACAAAGACGAAACCCAGTTCAACACCTTCCTCGACCATTTATCTGTAAGTATGGTTATGTATGGAAACTAGTAATATCATCTTGCTCTGTCCCATACTTTCTAGGTTGCTGATAATGAGACTCCCATAATTTTCAACAGATGAGGTTCAAGTTGGATAGCCAAGATGATGCAACCAGACAAGCTGGCACCCATGTTTTCAAGTCTGCTCTGCGACAGTATCGGTATAACTTGAGGAAAACTCACCTTGAAGGCATGGCTAATAGTGAACTTTCCCAAACATCTCAAGTGGAAAATATATCGGATGAAGACTGGAGGGGCCTTGTTAAACACTGGTTTGATCCGAAGTATCAGGTACATTATATATATGTGATCAGATCACATGTTGAAGTCCTATTTATGCATCTGCCACACAAATCTATCTTCTTGTAGGTGAACTGTTCAAAGAACAAGGGCAACCGTACGAAAGTGAAATTCCAACAGACGACAGGATCTTGTAGCTATATTGCACACTGCGAGGCTCTTCTAATTAGCTGCTATTTCACTCTTTTCGCTGTACCATATTATCAGATCTATATTGACTTGTTCGAAATGCAGAGGAAAGCCTGCAAGGACCAAAAAGTACCTGAACCAAATGCTGTGGAAATCTTCAAGGACTATCACACCAGCAAGAAGAAGGGCATGATTACACCAGTCAAAGCCGTTGTTGTAAGTCCTTAATCCTCATGCCTTTTAACTACTACTTACCCTGACTTGTGCCTTGAACTGCATGGTTTGCAGCCAATGTCTATTACTCTTTTCAATTTTATACACAATTGTCTTAGCGTACCATTGCACCTTACAATGTTTAAAAGAGAGGAGTGATGTTCCTTCGATCTTGACCCGTAATCTAGTTCCGTGCTGGACTTTCCCACACAATGTTACAATTGCCTGTTTGTTTGTTCTCAGTTGTTTTGTGATATGAATGATGTCATACTATGCTTACTATATTATAAACTTCGTCTGTTTATCCTTAGCCCTCAATACAATGTGAAGAAATAGACAATACATTAGCGATGGTACATGGTCATATGTTTGGAATCTGGTTTTATTATGTACTTTGCAATAAAATACAACTAATATTTTACATGGGTTCACTAGAATAAGTTTTGTATATAGACCAAAGCTATTTTGTTTGGTTTTGCTGCCTCCTTAATATCTTCTGTTCTGGTACTACTAATGTAAAACCTCAACTTTTCAGCAAGCTATGGAAAAAATGGTGGAACCGCCTGGCGAGGCAACTATAACCGCAATGTCAGCTCTTGCTGCAGTGGGTCAGTATCTGTCCGCTATCAGTGCCAAAAGCACGTTCCTACGTAATACTGGGTTGGTTATTAAGGCAATATCGTCCAAACTGCCTCATGATCAAGATATGCAATCTCAAAGCAATGTTGTATCTGCGCTCCAGACACAAGTCCATTCCCTAACAGAGACCCTTTGTGAAACAAGGAGAAACATTACTCAATGTCGTCAAGATATGCATGGTTTTGAAACCATACTATCAGATATTTGCTATGTTGTTCAGGAGCCTAGGGGAAATGAAGGCGAGGGTTATGGTGCTCCATCGGACAATACATCATGAAAACGTAATAGTTAGGTCAAATGAACTGAGCTTCTGAACTTTTGGTGGTGCATTTATCTACTAGACTGTTAAGTTTTATGCCAACCTTCCTTTTGTTATATAGTTTTAATTTGTTTTGGTGCGATACAAAATTTATTCTTAATGTGCAGCCACCGGCTAAAGAAAACAGCAAGCCATTTTTGTATAGTGTAGGGTGTTCCCTATATTTGCACTAGTGGCGATCTTTGATGCCGAGTGGATGTAATCTATGCAATCGCCTTAATAGCCTAGCAGTAGTTTCGGCCTTATTTATTTCCTAGTCTTCTTTTTCCCTCGTTTGCTAGTGGCCGCAACTACCATGGGCCGTATACGGGCTTTAGGATCCATGGGTCTCCTACGAGCCGTCGATAAATGGGCCTGTAATCGGTGGGCCTAGGGCCGTCGGATAAATGGGTCTACATGGGCCGTAATCGGGCGTAATTTGTATTTGCCCAGCACGGTAACAGGCCGTTAACAGGTCGTAGGACAGCAAAGGCTTAATTCTGTCACAGGCATAACATGTCATTAATGGGCTAGAATATAGGACGGGCTGGAAACGGCGCAACGGGTTAACAGGCTAGAAATAGGCCGACTCTTGCCATGGGCCGAATTGGGCCCATTAGGGTAACAGGCTAGTAACGGGCCGACTCTTGCCATGAGCCGAATTTGGCCCATTAGGGGAACATGCCAGTAATGAGCCGGAAGTAATCGAGGGCCGAAAAGGAGCCCAAGAACGTATGGGCCGTCAATAGGCCGAAAGCTAACACGGGCTGGAAACGCCCCATGTAAATCATGGGCCGTTAACGGGTATAAAGAAAATTACTATTCATTATGGGCTAGAGTCACCGTGGGCCTGTAAAGGGACGAAAGATACGAAGGCCTCATATGGGCCGAAAGACGTCGTGGGCCATACATGGGCCGAAAGTGAAATGGGCTGGTGTTATATTCGATTGCCCACATGACGTTGTTGGGCCGAGTTCCTTTAGGGCCTAACGGGCCGTGAGTTAACGGGCCGTAAAATGCGCTATTTGTGAAGAGACCGTTAACAGGCTTTTCATGGGCCAGCCCGTTAACTTTTGACCAAGTCAAATGGGCCGGCTTTGTAAGCTAAATGGGCGAGTGGTGGACCATGGCACGTGTCGACATATCATAGGCGCCTATCTGACCCACTAATGAGCTGACACGTGTTTCATCCGGCCGATAAGAATTTTACACGTGGAAATTTCCCATTGGTCGGGGCTGTTAACGGGTTATTGGATCCAAAACCCGACCCGATAGCTTAACGATGTTCCGTTATAGTGGATGCCACGTGTCGGTCACCCTTGACGAAAGCACTTCTGTGACGCGCGATTTATTGTCATGGAAGTGGACACTTAGGTGATGATAATTTTGGTAATGTCATGGAACACTTCTACGCCAACACAGGTATGACTATCTTGATTTTGTCATAAAATCGTCATGGATGTACATGCATGACAAAAAATGCGACCTACTGTGACAAACACGTATAATCATGGAAGTGTATTTTTTTGTAGTGCTAGTAGCCACTCTAACCTCAAAATCATTATTCTTACTATTCAATTCATTGAGAAAATCATTTTGAGCTTTAAGTACTTGTTCTACTTGAGTGGTGACCATAGAAGCATGTTTACTAATGAGTTTAAGTTCACCTTTAACTCTAGACATATAATCACCCAAGTGTTCAATCATATAAGCATTTTGTTTCAATTGTCTACCAAAATAAGCATTGAAGTCTTCTTGCTTAACCATAAAGTTATCAAACTCATCCAAACATTGGCTAGCAAACTTAGTAGGAGGGATTTCAGCTTTATCGTATCTATAGAGAGAATTTACCTTTACTACCTGTGTCGGGTTATCAAGACCATGTGTTTCTTCAATAGGTGATGGATTAAGACCATATATTTCTTCAACAAGTGGTAAATTAAGACCATGCATTTCTTCAATAGGAGGTAAATTCTTAACATCTTCAGCTTTAATACCTTTTTCTTTGATAGATTTCTTTGCCTCTTGCATATCTTCAGGACTGAGAAATAGAACACCCCTTTTCTTCGGAGTTGGTTTAGGAATAGGCGTAGGAACTGGCTCAGGAAGTGTCCAATTATTTTCATTTGTCAACATATTATTCAATAGAATTTCAGCTTCATCTAGTGTTCTTTCCCTGAAAACAGAACTAGCACAACTATCCAGGTAATCTCTGGAAGCATCGGTTAGTCCATTATAAAAGATATCAAGTATTTCATTTTTCTTAAGAGGATGATCAGGCAAAGAATTAAGTAATTGGAGAAGCCTCCCCAAGCTTGTGGGCGACTCTCTTCTTCAATTTGCACAAAATTATATATATCCCTTAAGGCAGCTTGTTTCTTATGAGTAGGGAAATATTTAGCAGAGAAGTAATAAATCATATCCTGGGGACTACGCACACAACCAAGATCAAGAGAATTAATCCATATCTTAGCATCACCCTTTAATGAGAACGGAAATATTTTAAGGATATAAAAGTAGCGAGTTCTCTCATCATTAGTGAACAGGGTGGCTATATCATTTAATTTAGTAAGATTTGCCACAACAGTTTCAAATTCATAGCCATAAAAAGGATCAGATTCAACCAAAGTAATTATATCAGGATCAATAGAGAATTCATAATCCTTATGAGTAACAAAGATAGGTGAAGTAGCATAAGCAGGATCATATTTCATTCTAGCATTCAGAGTTTTTTGTTTAAGCTTAGCTAATAATTTCTTAAGATCACTTCTATCATTGCAAGCAAGAAAGTCTCTTTTAGTTTCTTCATCCATAACATAGCCCTCAAGCACAACAGCTAATTCATATTTATTAGGAGAGCCTTCATCATCACTTTCATCAATATTATTTGTTTCAATAATTTCATTCCCTCTAGCCCTAGCAAGTTGTTCATCAAGAAATTCACCAAGTGGCACAGTAGTGTCAAGCATAGAAGTAGTTTCATCATAAGTATCATGTATAGCAGAACTGGCATCATCAATAATATGCAACATATCAGAATTAATAGCAGAAGTAGGTTTAGGTGTCGTAAGATTACTCAATACAGAAGGTGAATCAAGCGCAGAGCTAGATGGCTGTTCCTTACCTCCCCTCATAGTTGAGGGAAAAATCTTGGTTCTCTGATCTTTCAAGTTCTTCATAATGATAAGTAGATATAAATCCCAAGTGACTCAAAGAATAGTGCTATGCTCC
Organism: Triticum monococcum; assembly: GCA_034509565.1. Taxonomy (NCBI): domain Eukaryota; kingdom Viridiplantae; phylum Streptophyta; class Magnoliopsida; order Poales; family Poaceae; genus Triticum; species Triticum monococcum. The sequence continues at coordinate 501,829,969 of CM067841.1, forward strand.
CCGGCAACGGTGCCAAAAAATAGTCTTCATAACCCACAAGTATAGGGGATCGCAACAGTTTTCGAGGGTAGAGTATTCAACCCAAATTTATTGATTCGACTCAAGGGGAGCCAAAGAATATTCTCAAGTATTAGCAACTAAGTTGTCAATTCAGCCACACCTGGAAACTTAATATCTGCATCAAAGTATTTAGTAGCAAAATAATATGATAGTAGTGGCAACGGTAGCAAAAGGTAACAATAGCAAAAGTAATATCTTTGGTGTTTTATAGTGATTGTAACAATAGCAACGGAAAAGTAAATAAGCGAAGAATAATATATGGAAAGCTCGTAGGCAATGGATCGGTGATAGAGAATTATGACGGATGTGGTTCATCATGTAACAGTCATAACCAAGGGTGACACGGAACTAGCTCCAATTCATCAATGTAATGTAGGCATGTATTCCGAATATAGTCATACATGCTTATGGAAAAGAACTTGCATGCCATCTTTTGTCCTACCCTCCCGTGGCAGCGGGGACCTAGTGGAAACTAAGGGATATTAAGGCCTCCTTTTAATAGAGTACCGAACCAAAGCATTAACACATGGTGAATACATGAACTCCTCAAACTATGGTCATCACCGGGAGTGGTCCCGATTATTGTCACTTCGGGGTTGCCGGATCATAACACATAGTAGGTGACTATAGACTTGCAAGATAGGATCAAGAACTCACATATATTCATGAAAACACAATAGGTTCAGATCTGAAATCATGGCACTCGGGCCCTAGTGACAAGCATTAAGCATAGCAAAGTCATAGCAACATCAATCTCAGAACATAGTGGATACTAGGGATCAAACCCTAACAAAACTAACAAGATTACATGATAAATCTCATCCAACCCATCACCGTCCAGCAAGCCTATGATGGAATTACTCACGCACGGCGGTGAACATCATGAAATTGGTGATGGAGGATGGTTGATGATGACGACAACGACGGATTCCCCTCTCTGGAGCCCCGAACGGACTCCAGATCAGCGCTCCCGAGAGAGTTTAGGGCTTGGCGGCGGCTCCGTATTCTAAAACGCGATGAATCTTTCTCCCTGATTTTTCTCTCCCCAAAAGTGAATATATGGAGTTGGAGTTGAGGTCGGTGGAGCGTCAGGGGGCCCATGAGGCAGGGGGTGCGCCGAGGGAGGGCAGGCGCGCCCCCACCCTCGTATATAGGTGGAGGCCCCCTAACGTGGATTCTTCTTCCAGTATTTTTTATATATTCCAAAATAATTCTGCATTGATTTTTAGGTCATTCCGAGAAATTTTATTTCTGCACAAAAATAACACCATGGCAATTCTGCTGAAAACAACGTCAGTTCGGGTTAGTTCCATTCAAATCATGCAAGTTAGAGTCCAAAACAAGGGCAAAAGTGTTTGGAAAAGTAGATATGATGGGGACATATCAGCCATCGGCAAGATCGCTGTACGGTCTGCACGACATCCCTCTTCTTCCTCCTCGGATCGAGAGGGAGCACGGTCGCCGCTTCCATCCCCTCCGTTGACCAGAACACCACCAGAAGGCGGCGTCGCCGGTGGCGCCACTCTCGACTTCTTGGTGCTACGAGCAGTGCATTCCATCTCCACCTCCGTTGCTGGAAACACGGTTCTACAACCATCTTGCCTTTGTAAGCGGCAAAATTTTCCACATGCACGTTGACAATTAAGTAACTATAAAGGCCGTTTCAAAGATAAGTAGATTCAAGGCCGTGCCTCTGCCTTGCAGATGATTTTGCCGAAAAGCTCACAGACAAAAGCAAGCAAGTGAAGTGATGGCAGAGCCACGGTTTTTCAGCAACCACATACACGATCATGCCTCCATAGGAAAGTGATACGAGACACACTATTCTACCTGTCACACAGGCACGACCATGGCAAACGCATGGTTTGCCAAGTACTACACAACGGTTGTGAAGTGATACGACACACACTGTTCTACATGCCACACAGGCACGCCCGTGATTCCATGTGCTTCAGTAGCACGTAAAGACATGATTCTCTCACAGGAAACGCCCTGAACCTACTTCTAGGCACTATATCTATTTGTGAAATAGAAAAACAAACACAACCATGACGCATTGTGTTTGAAATCTTTGCATCACAGAAGCACGGCATCAAGGCACATGAGGCACGGTTGGACACACATCGCAAGCATGGTTATGTGCTCTATATTTCAATTACTTACATACATACATCCATAATAGAAGAACATGCATGAGAACAGGCGAGGCACCGTTACCACGAAAGCCATGGTTATGCGGCCCCAGAAGCACGACCCAGATTCTATGCTTAAAAATGTTTTCATTCCATAACGGCGGGTGTCGTGGGTTTGTCACAGCAGATGTCCTTGTGAAAGGACTTAGTCCTGGAGCCATCGCAACGGGTTAGCTTAAAGGGGTTAAACCGGACAAGGGGACACAGAGAGTTTATACTAGTTCGGCCCCTTCGAGGAAGGTAAAAGCCCACGTCTAGTTGTGATTTATATTTCTAGGGTTTCGAAGGCCAGGGAGCAAATCCGCTTTGTCTGGCTCTCAGGTTGTTGTCTGTCCCTCAACCGCTGCCAGGTTTATACTAGTTCGGCCCCACAGAGAGTTTATACATAGGTTGGCGCCCGCCGGTTTACAGAGTCCCGAAGCTGGATCATAAACGTGTCCGGTTCGGTCTCCACACTTCCTATCTTACAAATCAAGTTACATGATTAAGTCGGTTTACATCTATAGGCCTTAACTCACTTCTGGGCCTTGGGCCTTCGTAAAGCGCCATCGTCTTCACGTCTTCATGGGCTTCTAATCTTCATGAAGCTAATCCAGCTACTCCTAGGTGGTTTACGCCCAGTAGTAATATCCCCAACATTAGGCCCCAGATTGGTTTGAACTAGTTCATGTCAATCTTCATCACTTAGAAAAATTCCTCCTTTACATTTTCACTTTGATCTTGAAAACCGTCGTGACGTCATGCTCCAGGTCCTTAACAAACCGCCCTGATGTCATCTGTTCCTTAAGGCTGAAGATTACCTTCATTAATGCATATTCAATCATCAAAGCGACACCATTATTACTTATCCATTTTTTGAGCTCCTCGATTCCCGCACTTGCCGTTGTATCGTTTCTCCTTATAAATAGGGGCAGGGGACCCTTTTCTTTTCTTTCCGCTACCCCTTTGTCCCTTCTTCTTCCTCGCGAGGTCTCTGCTCCTAAGCGCCGCCGCCATTGTCAAGCCTCGCCTCTGCCTCGTCATCGGCCGCTGCATCACCCTGATCGAACCAGAAAACCGCAGCACCTCTCCGACGTTCCCGTGACACAGGTAACCCTTTTTTACTTCCACCCTAGATCTTATCTTTTAGGGTTTCACTGTTCGTCGAAGTTCATCGAAAACTTCAGTGCTATTCCTCTCTTTCCTTCGCTGTAGCATCCAAGGCAAGGCTGGACCTATTATTCTTGCACGACTGTAGCCATAATCGTATTCTCCTCATTAGACTCCCTCTTATATCAAGAACAACTTATCTGAATATGCTGAATTGCTTAAGTTCCTGAAGCTTGAACCTGAATATATTCCAGTTTCTGTCATACCTTAGATCTGAAATTTTTAAATAAATCTGTGAGATCTGTTTCCCCTTACTTAGGTATTGTTAGATCTGTACTCTGCACACCATTATAGGCGGTTTAACTTTTGAAAGAATGATGATCCGGTATACACCATTAGTCCCCTTGTTGAACCGCCAATGTACTTCCACTTATAGCCTTTATTTTAGTAAACTCCGGTTTAGCAACATGCTTATATCCTTGATATGATATTGTCCTTCATTATTATATCAGTCTCCGGTTTATGCAATATCATATACCAGTATATGTTGATTCCATTGTATCTTGTGCTCCTCCATGAATGACTCGTAAATTGACATTATTTCTTGCAGCGTTTCATTCACCATGGCAAAACAGTTTGCTGCTTGTAACTGGGTTCCCTCCCGGATCACCAAAGATCAGCTGAACGAAATGGTTAGCATCGGCACTTTGCCAAAGAAGACGGAGATCCGGTGGCGAGTGCCAGGAATAGAGAATGCTCCCACTCCGAGACAGGGTGAAGTAGTGATCTTTGTCGACCACATAGGTCGTGGCTTCAAACCGCTAGGATCAAAGTTTTTCTGGGACGTTCTTGCCAGCTTCCAACTCCATCCTCAAGACATTGGACCCAACTCGGTGTCCAATATATGCAACTTCCAGGTTTTCTGCGAAGTGTACTTGCAAGAAGAGGCCACTGCTGAACTATTCCGGGACTTTTTTCATCTAAACTGGCGTACAGAGTTTGTGAATGGCCCCAACACTGAACTTGGCGGTGTCTCAATTCAAAAGCGGAAAGAAGTTGAATTTCCTCATGCCAAACTGCACAGCCATCCTAAGGAGTGGAACCAGACTTTGTTTTATTGCAGAGACACTTCTCCTGAAGACGAGAATCCCCTTCCAGGCTATCGTGATCACCGGCTTTCCAACACCAATCCAATGCCACAATGCTTAAGCTCCGCAGAACAGGCCAAGTATGCCCCCCAAATCGCCAAACTCCGAGCCTTCATGGCCAACGGTTTAACAGGCGTTGATTTCATGCGCTGTTGGATAACTTGGAGCATCTTGCCGCTAAGCTGTCGCACCGGTTTGATGTGTGAATATACCGGTGATGTGAAAGACCCCCAACGCCATATCAATATTCAGATGACTGGCGAAGAGGTCACTAAAAGCGTGAAGAAAATTTTGAATGAACTGGAATTAGTCTGTAGTCAAACCGGCTTGCTCCCCTTCTACACTCAGAACAAACCACCTGCTGTAAGCACTATACTTCTTCATTTCTGATATCTTTAATGTGCTCAACTTGTAATCCTTCTTCTGTGTATGTATGTATAGGGTGATGATCCTTTCTGGAACGGAAATTCGTAGAGAAAGCAGCAAAACCAACTGGGGATAAAGAGGTCAAACCATCTCGCCCCAAAACCAAAGCCGTCAAACGAACGTCAAAACGGAAAACGGCTGACCGGATTACCATGGAACTTGATGACGATGCTGATGATCCGGAAGTTGAGGTAGAACTTGACTCACTTGGCTCCCTTTTCAGGCATCTCATTAACAATGATCTTCCTCAGGAGGACGTAGAAGGCAGCCAAGCTGATGATGTAGAGGTAATTACCTTTTCCTCCGGTTCAGACTCTAAGCCAACACAAAAAACCCGTCAAGCAGTCCAGAAAGTAAGCTTTTCTCATCCTCTTGCTCACTTGGATCCAACGTTTATTTTGAAGACTCAATAGCATGAAGCTCGCCGGAGAACCCGGCACAGTGGCGAACAGGTCACTTCAGCCGGTTTACCTGACACCCCGGTTCGGAAGCGCCAGTCTGAGGTCTCTCCTACTCCTGAAAATTCTTACCCCAAGGCAGGTTATTTCGGACAACCTCTTAATACGTCCGATTCAAATTATTCGGTGACACCTCCCTCATCATCTGGCAAGTCAACAACAACTCAGCTCCCTCCTGTGAAAACTATGGCTGGGTAAGCTGTAAAACCTTTTCTTTCAATGCGTCACAAATCTTGAATAAGATGTTACCCCTCTTTTTATTTTGTTTGCAGGGCCAAAGCCAGACCTAGCAAGAAAGCTCGGGTCACCAATCTGCCCGAAGACCCGGCCACTTTTGAAGAAGAACCAAGAGGTGAATCGGAACAAACTTGTGAACCAGAGGGCCCTCATCCTGAAGCCGCCTCTGATGAACCGCCCCTTCAAGGCCAAAACACTATGAACCAACAGACGCTGAGCCTGCTGCGCCTGACACTGAACCGGCAGAGCCAAACTGGGCTAGTCCGGTGAGAGACGCTGAGACTCCATTATCACTAGCCAAAAACACTGAAGGCCAAGGAGATGACGTTATCATTACTGGAATGGGCCACAACTCTCCTGGCCATCCCGTAGTCTTAGCTCAACATAGTGCCAAAGAAGAGCGGGCTGCTAGGGAAAAAGGCAAATGGAGTAACGATTTATCAAGTTATGCTCATCTCAACGCTAAAGAGCTTCACTCTGGCTTCTTGAACCGTCTGCACTCAAACCGGGACTATGAAGCCGGTTTGGTGAATTTGATGAAGGAGCGATATGAGGTATTTTCATCTCCCTTTTTTTTGTTGATTCATAGTTGAAATACTAGCCCAAGTAGCTCCCAAGGGCCGTTTTATGATGTTAATCATAAACCGGGTCTTTGTAGCACTTTAAGTTTCTCTTCACTCATCCTCAAAATGTCAGGTCACTAATAAGAACCAAGACTCATCCTGTAATAATTAGATAGCTTTCCGCAACGTAGCCCCCAAAGGCCGGTTTAACTTGGCAAGTTAATTCGGGTTTTAATCGATGCATCCGTTTTTGAACAGACGTACATTAGCCCCCAAGTATCAAGGATAATGCTTGCATTGTTCTGGAGACTTGTATAAAATGTAGTAATTTAGAGCAAGTAGGCATTAGCCCCAAAGTACAAAGTGCATAACTTGTTATACGCTTTGTACTTAGAACATATATATATATCCTATTGTTTGACATATCTTCAATGTTGCAGACTGAACTGAGGAATAGAGATGCCCGAAACGCTGACTTGCAAGAGAATGTGAAGTCACAACAGGCAGAAGCTGAAAAAGCCAAAGAGGAGCTGACCAAAGCCCTGGCCGCAATGGAAAAGCTGAAAGAATCTTTCAACAAAGACTGTGCTGACTGGGAAATCGAAAAATCTGGTTTAACAAAAAGAGCTGAAGATGCCGAGGCAGCGTTGAAACTAGTTGTAGATGAACTAGCTGGCTTGAAACGGCAAATAAACGCTATGGCTTCTGCTATCTTTGGTAAGTATCTCCTTTTATGTCATTCATGGTACCTTATCATTGATTAGAATGCTGACGTTAAACCGTGACAGGCACTCGCATCGCTCATCTCGGCATCGATGTGCGAATGAAGCTTAAAGCGACATATACTTTGATTGAACAGTTGTATTCTGGGTCGCAGCGGGCCATTTGCACAACGGCGTATAATAAACCGGCGCCAACGCTAGTAAAGGAAACTCTTGAGAATCTGGCCATGTTACTAGCCCGGATTGCTGAATTGAAGAAAGCAGCCGCAAGAGCAGGCACATTAACTGCACCAATCAGAGCGAAGGCATGGATCCCTGATCTTGAAGTGGAGGACATTATCAAAGGATACCCAGGTGTCAAGGAAGACGGTTCAGACTTCGACAATGATGATCTCCGCAGGCTGACTAAAGAAATGCGGCCAGTAGCCAGCAAACTAGCAGAGGACACAGACTTGTCTCATTTCCAACCGGCTTATGACGCTGAAGGAAAGAGACAGCCTGCCGAAATCCATGAAGCTGAAAAACTTGTACCTCCAATTCGTAAGCATACTTACACTCCTGATATTAACCCTTCCAGCCTTATCCATGAAGAGGTTGTGTTTCAAGCGTTAATTGGAATCGATTGGTCGATGGTTGATTTCCAGCGCCTGGGGAGGGATGAAGAAGAAGTGGTCGCACCAACTGACCCTCAACCATCAAACCGTCCAGACGAAGAGTCTTGAACCCGCCGCTGGTTTACAAGCTATTATATGCCAATGTTTAAAAACAAATATTCATTTGGAGCAATTTGAAAGCTTCATGTAATAGGATAGCAGAAAACTCCTTTTATCTGTCATACCATTGAGTATGTTTTGTGACACTTTGCTAATGGGAAAACTTGCTATACCTTTTGGGATTGATTTATCCTTTATACTGGAAGAGTTTCGTTCTTGAATACAAAAAACTGGCCAAGTTTCCTAGTGGTTTACCACTAGACGGGTTATGATGCTCAAGAAATATATAATACTTAGATGAATGATCAAAGTTTGTATAAAAGTAATATGTGCAACATACCTCATTGGTTGACCAACTGCTTGTTTGGTAAAGGTGTTAACACCAACCCGGAGTATTAATAACTCCATCCATATATTGCCGGATTATGATAATAAACTGTACCGGGATGTAACAATCACCGAGTTTTCTTTATAGCACTGGTGATTTAGTCAAACCAGACCAGGGCAACAAACACCGGCTTATAACTGATCATGTACTGACAACTTGTAGTTGAAAGGCAAGCCGGGTCATAGACACCGGTTTATTAGAAGATATGATGAATCTTTATAAAGTGACAAATCTTAACAAATAAGAGTCAAAAAAGAAATACGCAAGGCTTTTTACGAGCTGCCAGGCTCCAAATCGAGGCTTTTCATGGGCTGCCAGGCCTCTGAGTTAAACAATTTAACAAAGCCTTTTAAGATGGGCCTCCAATTAACCAATCGTCATTTTAACTTTGACAAGTTCAGGGTCTGGAAAAGATTGACTTGTCAAACATTCGGCGGGTCATACCAGGATTACCTGGACAGGAGTGGCTTACTTGATGAAGGCACGTTCACCCGGGGTTTTAGGTGAATACACCAGGCTTCTAAGCCGTGGCTTGATAGCCAATTACAAGGGTCCTTTTAAACTCTTTGTTGCTTTGCAAAAAGAGCCCCCAAGTAACTTTGTGAGCTGTGCTCAGTGGGTGCCCATGTTTGAGTTTGTGCTGTGTGCAACACTCTCTTTGGCCCCACATATTTTTCTTTGTGGCTTAAACGCCTATCAAGAGGCGTAGCTATGGTGTGATAGCAACCAAGCCCCCTAGTGATATCCCTTCGTGGTTTCAAACTGATCAAGAGGTGTAGCTATGGTTCAGATATGACCAAGCCCCCTAGTGATTTTCTTTATATCCGTGTGGCTGTTGAGACCGGATTAACAAAAAACTCCGCTTTGTCAGTAAACTCTTTGTCGGTGTACTAAAGTAGGGGTACCTTAGTATCCCGAACTTGTGCACGGGCAGTTGCAGCGACCCGCGGCAAGGCTTGCCGGGCGACCGCCAAGACCCTCCGTGGTCCCCTTAGGGGGGCCATTCAAGAACAAAGTGTCCAAGAAGAAGACAAGACCCTGGCAAGAGGATCTTGCCGGGAAGGAGATGAGGCCGCGGCAAGAGGAGCTTGCCAGGAAGGAGATGAGGCCCCGGCAAGAGGAGCTTGCCGGGAAGAAGACAAGACCCCGGCAAGAGGAGCTTGCCGGGGAGACCGACCAAAGCATCTCAAGAAGCTCGATGCGGCGCACTGCGCGTCCCGACAAGACCCGGTGAGTGACAAGCTCCCGGACGCGACAAGGCAACATCCACGGCAAGACGCTTGCAGCGGCAAGCTACTACCCCGCAGCCCGCTCCCCAGTTCACCCACCAACGTGTCGCTCTGGGACCGCTCCTGGCGTACGTGGCGGGAGGCTGTGCAGCCGGGGGCATGCGGTGGCAAGCAAGCGCTAACAAGATAGCCATCGTGGCAAACGGTGGCATTCCCAGCGGTCCCTCTCTATACCGTTTGGTGACACAGACAGGCATTTAATGCCCTTGTCCCTTGCCGTCAGGGTTAGGTACGATACGTCTGTTGTAGGCGGTGGAGCCAACTGTCACCTCTTTTACATTTTTACCCCCACCTCTGTCGCCACCTGTCGGTGACCCCTTAGACATATAAAAGGAGGCCCATGCGCAACAGAGAGGGGGGAGGACGGCCATTCTCACGCTCGGTCTCGCCAGCTGCTTGAGCGTACTATAGCACTCATCGCTCCCGAGCAAGAACCCAATACAACCACCAAAGCAGGAGTAGGGTTTTACGCATCCGTGTGGCCCGAACCTGGGTAAATCGATCGTATCGCTCGTGTGCTCGCCTCGATCTGCTCTTTGTGCATCCACCGCCCCCTGCCGAACCGAAAGGGGCTCGGTCCGCCGATCCCCATAGGTGTACGTGGGATCAGCAACCCCCGACATCTTTGGCGCACCAGGTAGGGGGTGCGTTGAGGTTGTGCGAACCTGATCCGGCGTTCGCACGAGCCGAATCTTCATCGTCGTCATCAACATGCCGCCGAAGAAGAAGGCTTTGGAGGTAGCCGCTCCGTCTGCGCCGAGCCCGCCATTGCCGGAGCGAACGGCTGATGGAGTAGGCGCAGGCGGAAGAACGGGCACCGACGGGGAGACCCATGGCGTTGCCAGGTCCAAGGACCAGGCTGCGCCGCACGTCGGCGGCGCGGTCGCCTCCCACAACGACCGCGCGCACTCCAAGACCTCGGCGTCCGTACACGCACCGCGCCCGTCCAAGGAGGCGCGGGACCAGTAGCGTCACGGTACCCACGGTACCATATGTCTGCTGGGCCAAGATCAAGCTGGCGGGTCCCGGAGTGCTCAGGACCAGCATGCACGCCAACACGCTGGCGCGAGCGTGGTGCGGTCGCTTGGATGAGATGTTGCTCCTTCTAACATAGTTAGGAGTCCGAGCATATCTCGCTCCTCGCACCGTTTGCTGCCGCCGCCCACCACTCCGGTGGAAGCGTTGGCACGTGCCCAGCTGCTCCTCGACTACTCTCCAGCGCCAGAGAAGATCGATGACTGGAGGGCCACTATCCAGAGCCTCATCAGCTTCGCCAACGGTGACAATCCACGGCAGCCGAGCGCATCGCTACCGCGGCAAGTCAGCCAGGCGCGAGCCGGTGGCGACAAGACCCGCGAGGGTGCAACCACTATGCACTCTCCGCCCCGAAGGCCAAGATAGCCGACTCGCCAGATCCACCTCGACAGCTACTCCACCGCGTCGTCGGATCCGCGAGCTCGTCGCGATCAACGCCAAGTTCTTCATGAGAGACAGCAAGAAGACGCTCGAACACGCATCGAGCGCCGGAGAGAAGCGCGGCGTCAATCAGACCTGCGCGCTGGGCCCTCTGTTGACATGCATGCGCCCGGAGAGCTGGGTAACTTGCCATACGCGGCAGGTTGTCCTGCGTTTACCAGTGAGTTGCGGCAAGTCCAGTGGCCCAACCAGAAGCACTTCAAGCCAGACTGACCGGAGAAGTACGACGGCAAGTCGCACCCGTCTGAGTTCCTCAGCATCTACACCATTGCGGTGCAAGCTGCCGGGGGGCGAGACGACAAGGTCCTTGCCAACTACTTCCCGCTCGTGCTCAAGCCCGAAGTCAGATCCTGGCTCATGCACTTGCCGGACAACTCCATATCCTCTTGGGCGGATTTGTGCCATCAGTTTGTCGGCGCCTTTACAGACGGACACAAACCACATGGCCAAGAGAGTGACCTCCACCTGCTTGCCCAGAAGGAAGGAGAACCCCTGCACAAGTATATCCAGAGATTCAGCCGCGTGCAGCACAACATACCAGACATCCACCCTGCCGCGGTTGTCAGCGCGTTCCATCAGAACGTGCGTAATCGCAGGATGCGGGAGGAGATGGCGATGAGCAGGATTAGGGACGTCAGCGAGCTATACGCCCTGGCCGACAAGTGTGTGTGCGCTGAAGAAGGGCGGAAACTCCCCGGAGAAGATGCTGGAGCAGGGGGATCTGACAGCGAGGATGCCGCCCCGGCAAGGAAAAACCGGAGGCGCAACGGGAAGAAGAGCGGCAAAGAGGTACTAGTCGTTGAGCAGTCCGGCGATGACGGCGCCGCCAAGCAAGCCAAAGTTGGTAGCTCCAGCTAGGAGGTTGCCGCATGCACCAACTGTCAAGCTGTGGCGGCCGCCGACAAGCAGGGCAGCTCCGACAAGCAGTACTGCAAGATTCACCGCACCAAGGGCCATGATGTCCAGAACTGCAAGAGGGTCGAGCAGCTTGTCCAGCAACAAAAAGCTGAGTACGAGTGGCGCGACAAGGAGAGAGCCCAAGGAGGCGGTGGAGAAGCCGGCAAGAAGCACGCTGGCTAGGGAGGAAGCCGCGGCAAGGCCAAGCAGCGGCAAGGAGACAGACCTCCCCGCAGCCGCGACAAGGACGAAGACGAAGACGATGACGAAGACATGGATGATGCTGAGAACAGCGAGCAGGAGTTTCAGAAGGCTACAGAAGTCTTGTGTGTTGACGGTGGCGCTTCTCTGCATACTTCCCACCACCAACTCAAACAGTGGCTCCGAGAAGTTAATGCGGCAGAGCCACCTGTTGAATCACGCAAGCTTCTGAGGTGGTCCAGCACGCCTATCGTCTTTGACATTGAGGACCACCCTGATCGCACAACTGCGGTCGGGTGCTTGCCGTTGTTGGTTTCGCCAACAATCCGCAACCTCAAGGTCACCAAGATGCTAGTTGACGGTGGGGCCGGCTTAAATCTGATCTCCTCCGCTGTGCTCCAGAAACTCCAGATCCCGGACAGCGAGCTCGAGGAGACCGGTACGTTCCAAGGAATTAACCCGGGAAGGAGCAAGCCGAAAGGGAAGGTTGCGTTGCCGGTGACATTTGGCAGCGAGCTGAATTTCAGAACGGAGAGGGTCACTTTTGACGTTGCTGATTTCCCATTGCCCTACAATGGGATACTTGGCCGTCCAGCGCTCACCAAGTTCATGGCAGCCTCTCACTATGCATACAACCTGCTCAAGATGCCAGGCCCGATAAGTGTCATCTCTGTCCCTGGCGACAAGAAGGATGCCCTTATCTGCGCCGACAAGATCTACCGGGAAGCAGCTGCCGCGACAAACCGCGAGACACTTGCCGCTGAAGCTCCCAGGGGAAGAAGACTAAGTCCGGCAAGAGCTCTGGTGCCCACTCCGGCAAGCGCGCCTCTTTGGAGTGCCGTGCTGCCGTCGAGGACGTACCATCGAGCTCCCCCGGCAAGTGGACCAAGTCCGGCAAGAGCTCTGATGCCTAATCCGGCAAGCGCGCCTCTTCGGAGTGCTGCGCTGCTGTCGAGGACGCACCATCGAGCTCCACCGGCAAGAGTAAGCAGACGATGGCCGCTCCACCACTTACCAAGAAGGTGTCCGCCAAGGAGGACAGCACTGGTGGTACCTTCACCATCAGTGCCACGCTTGACCCTAAATAGGAAAGCGCGCTCGTTACTTTCCTGTGGGCGAATGTCGACGTGTTTGCATGGCAACCGTCTGACATCCCCGATGTTCCCAGGAAGGTAATTGAGCACCATCTTGCCGTGTGTCCTCATGCGCGGCCCGTCAAGCAGAAGGTCAGGAAACAGGCGGTGGAGCGCCAAGAATTCATAGCAGAAGAAATCAAGAAATTGGAAGCAGCGGGCCTCGTCGGAGGGGTGCTCCATCCCACGTGGTTGGCCAATCCGGTTGTAGTGCGCAAGGCGAATGGGAAATGGAGGCTTTGTATTGACTTTACTGATGTTAATAAAGCTTGTCCCAAAGATCCATTTCCCTTGCCGCGCATTGACCAGATTGTTGACTCCACAGCCGGATGTGAGTTGCTTTCATTTCTTGACGCATATTCAGGATACCATCAGATCTTCATGGCAGAAGAGGATGAGGAGAAAACCGCATTCATTACTCCATGTGGCACATACTGTTTCGTACGGATGCCTTTCGGATTAAAGAATGCTGGTTCAACATTTGCCAGAGTAGTCCATATCGCTTTGAAGCCACAGATACACAGAAATGTAGAAGCTTACATGGATGATATAGTGGTCAAAAGCAAAGATAGGGCAACTCTGATCCAAAACTTAGAAGAGACTTTTGCAAATCTGTGCAAGGTCAACCTCAAGCTCAACCCCGAGAAGTGTGTGTTTGGAGTCCCTTCCGGCAAACTTCTCGGGTTTTTTGTGTCTCAGCGGGGAATCGAAGCTAATCCCGACAAGATCAAGGCCCTTGAGAAGATCGAAGCACCAAAGCGCATCAAGGATGTACGGAAGCTTGCCGGCTACGTGGCTGCTCTTAGCAGGTTTATCTCTCGGTCTGCTGAACGCGCCCTGCCGTTTTTCAAAATCTTGAAATGGGCAGGTCCAATGAAATGGACTCCAGAAGCGGAGGCTGCGCTGCAAGACTTGAAGAGATACCTGTCCTCCACTCCAACACTTGTCGCACCTAAACCACAAGAGAAGTTTCTGCTGTACATAGCGGCAACCAATCAAGTGGTTAGTGCTGCGTTAGTAACGGAGAGGGAGGCAGATGACGAGCCAGCGACCGCGGCAAGCACATCCAGTGAAAAGCAGGGGGCTTCCCTGACAAGCTCTGGTCCTGACAAGCAAGGATCTACGCAGATGCAAGAGGAGATACAGAAGAAGATGGTGCAGCGCCCAGTTTACTTTGTCAGCTCCCTTTTGCAGGGGGCTAGGTCAAGGTACTCCGGTGTGCAGAAGTTGCTTTTCGGCCTTCTCATGGCCTCGAGAAAGCTGCGCCATTACTTCCAAGCACATGAGATCACAGTTGTCACTCGCTTTCCGCTGAAGAGGATATTGCAAAACCCAGAAGCAACAGGCAGGATTGTCGAGTGGGCACTGGAACTGTCAAGCTTTGGCCTCAAGTTTGAGAGTACATCAACAATCCAGAGCAGAGCATTGGCAAAGTTCATAGCAGAATGGACGCCAACTCCAGACGAAGAAATTCCGGAGACGAGCATCCCCGCCAAGGAAGCAAGCAAAGAGTGGCTCATGTACTTTGATGGTGCCTTTTCGCTGCAAGGCGCCGGTGCTGGTGTACTGCTTGTCACTCCCACCGGAGAGCACCTCAAGTACATAGTCCAGATGCACTTTACCAAGGAGCAAGCGACAAACAATACTACAGAGTATGAAGGCTTGCTTGCTGGTCTCAGGATCGCGGCAGAACTTGGGATTAAGAAGCTCATTGTCAGGGGTGACTCGCAGCTTGTCGTCCGCCAAGTGAACATGGTTTACCAGAGTCCGTTGATGGAAGCTTATGTTGATGAAGTGAGGAAGCTAGAAGAGCGCTTTGACGGCCTGCAAATGGAACATGTTCCAAGAGCCGAGAACGACATTGTCGATGGCCTGTCAAAGTGCGCAGCACTTAAGTTACCTGTGGAACCAGGGATCTTTGTGCTCAAGCTGACTCAGCCATCCGTAACACCATCAACTGGACAGAGCAAGAATAGGAAGTTGATCTCTGGTGATTACCTTCCGGCAGAGCTTCCCGAAGCCGCCGCTAAGAAGGTCCCCAAGATCGACGCCAAGAATGCTGATGAGCGGTCTGCTCCGGCAAGCCCCAGGGTTTGTTCCGTTGAAGCAGATTCTCCCAACAAGTTTTGCTCCGACAAGCTTGCCGGGGAACGTCAAGCTCCGGCAGAGCCGCGGGCTCTTGCCGTAGAAGCGAACGTTCCCGCAGCAGTAGATGTGCCTTTAGTCCTTGTTGTCGAGCCACAGGCTCCAGCATGGGCGCAGCAGATTGTCCGTTTCCTTCAGACAGGAGAGCTTCCCGAGGAACCAGAAGAAGTGGAAAGAGTAGCCCGGCAGTCTAGTATGTACCAGTTTGTCGACAACACACTGTGCAGAAGAAGACTCAACGGTGTGAAATTGAAGTGTATTCCTCGGGAAGATGGACAGAAGCTGTTGGCAGAGATGCATGGAGGCATATGTGGTCACCACATTGGCGCGAGAGCTCTTGTCGGAAAGGCATTCCGGCAAGGCTTCTTCTGGCCGACAGCCCTCCAGGATGCAACTGCACAAGTAACCAAGTGTGAAGCGTGCCAGTTCCATTCCAAGTAGATACACCAGCCAGCTCAAGCTCTCTAGACGATCCCTTTATCCTGGCCATTTTCGGTCTGGGGGCTCGACATCCTCGGCCCCTTCCCCCGAGCAGTCGGGGGCTTTGAGTACTTGTACGTTGCAATCGACAAGTTCACAAAGTGGCCGGAAGTGGAACCAGTGAGGAAGGTGATGGCGCAGTCTGCGGTCAAGTTCTTCAGGTCGATTGTTTGCCATTTCGGAATCCCTAACAGGATAATCACTGACAACGGTACACAATTTACGAGCCGCACCTTCATGCAGTACGTCCAAGATCTTAGCGCCAAGGTCTGCTTCACTTCTGTTGCTCACCCGAGAAGCAACGGTCAAGCGGAGAGGGCAAATGCTGAAGTGCTGCGCGGGCTCAAGACCCGAACCTTCGACAGGCTGCACAAGTGCGGACGCAACTGGATCGAGGAGCTGCCGGTGGTTCTTTGGTCGATCAGGACGACGCCAAATCGAGCCACTAGACAGACACCCTTCGCTCTAGTCTATGGAGCGGAGGCAGTTATCCCCACGGAACTCGTATACGGGTCACCTCGAGTGCTCGCTTATGATGAGCTTGAGCAAGAGCGGCTGCGGCAAGATGACGCGCTGCTCCTTGAGGAAGATCGTCTTCAGGCTGCTGTGCGAGCCGCTCGCTACCAGCAAGCTTTGCGCCGCTATCATAGCCGCAAGGTTAAAGCCAGAAGCCTCGAGGAAGGCGGCCTTGTTCTTCGGCGCGTTCAGTCCGCCAAGAATTCCAACAAGTTGACACCGAAGTGGGAAGGCCCTTACCTGGTGAAACGAGTCACCAGGCCTGGCGCTGTCCGCCTGGAGAACGAAGATGGCATACCAGTGAGCAACTCCTGGAACATCGAGCATCTTCGTAAGTTTTACCCGTAAGGCGCGGTTGTCGGACCCTGTCCGGCAACCACCCTTTTGTACAAGTCTTGCCGCTGTTGCATGCAATCCTTTGTACAAAGCCAGGCGCAGACCCTGAGCACAAGTAAATGAAGCGCTGGCGCCCAGAGTTATAGCGTGCATGCTAGGTCGAGTCGGGTCCTCAGTTAGGGTTGATAGTGCTTAACAGCGGCTAACCCCTAACTTAGAGGTCAAGTGTGCGTCCCTTTGCCTTTCCTTCGTTTCCTTTGGTTCGCAGGGCTCGCATATCCTTGCCGGACCGCCCGGGGATGAAAAGGAGAAGAAGGACGTGCCGGCATCTGGACCCCGGCAAGCCAGTGTTGCCGGGGGCTGCAAGTGCCAAGGTTCACCCACGGCAAGCCAGAGTTGCCGGGGGCTGCAATCTCAGATAAGTCTTTCTTCCCTCTTCATGCATTCTCTTATGGACTGGGGAATATGAAACCTCGTTTCTTCCCGGAAACTACCGTGCTCCCTTAGCTCTAGGCCCTGGGGCTCATTCCTAGGGCCAAGATTGGTCGTAGTCGCGGCAGCAAAGGGAGGAAATGAGGGGCCGCACCCGCCTCGTCCCTTCCTCCGCCAAAAGCGTGAGAAAGGTCGAGCGGCATGGGAAGATGGCAGGGCCTGTTGCCAGGGAAGAAGTGTCTGTCTGAAAGATACCAAGGAACTGCTCCTTGGCGTGGGTTATACCCGCGAGACAAATAACCCGACAAACATCCCCCTTTTCATTAAAAAAACATTCCACGCAGGTACAGTCCATAGAGGATGAAAAACATGGAAGAGAGGATTACAAGTTTTGAATGCAACTAAGGCCCGAAGGCTTACAAATTAGAAACATAAGATGCCCTAATCCTTTTCTTGTCCCTCTCTTCAGGAGGTTGGTCAAGGAGGCGAGAAGGGCAAAAGGGGTGCCTAGGCGAGCTACGGGTGCCAGAAGACACCAAGAGAACATCCCGGGGGCCGTCAAGGCTGGACGGTGATGGCGGCGCCGGAAGCGGGGCTCGAAGACGAGGCGGCAGGACGTCAGCACGCTGTCGAGGGCACCACGCCCTCGTACTCCAGCTTGACTGCCTTGCCGCCAGCCCTCTTCCTCTTCCGCAGCCTCCCTATGCCAGCCGCCCAAGGAGACGACCCCGGGGAGTTCAAGGAGCCGGCGACACGGATGATGGGGTCGCCGGTGCCGCACGGAGCGGCGCCCGACACCTAGTCGGACCCACCGTCCTGCCGCCCGCTACCCTCGTCGTCGCTGTCGCTCCCCTCCTCGTCACTCTCGCTCGAGGAGGGGTCTTCGCTATCGGAGGAGCTGTCCACACAGCACTTCACCCGAGTGCCGAAGCACCCGAAGACCTTGACGGAGAGGAGATCGCCCTCCACCAACTTGAAAAGGAGGGTGAGCCCCTCCGTCAAGCTGTGGATACAGGCGGACGTCTTCCACCCTCGACCAAGATACATCACACCGGGGGCTGGGACTTCAACGCGGACTCGCGTGCTGCTGATCCCACAGCCCCTCATGTGCAGTCTCAGCGTCTCGGGCAGATCCAACTCCATCGCGCCCGCAAACGGAGCGGGGAGTCGGAGTCGACGATGCGGCGCCTGGCGCAGCCTGACGAAGAACTCGTGGGGGTCGTCCCCAACATGGACCCCCGTGGGAAGAGGAGCCGCTGGTGGAGGCGAGGCCGACGCGCCGCCCCGTCCACCTCTTCCCCGAGCGCCGCGGCCTCGTCCTCGACCGCGTCCACGACCTCGCCCCCTCCCCCTTCCCCTTACGGCTGGCTCCGCCACCACGGGTGCGGGAGAGGGAGGGATGCGCTGTCTAGCGGCAACCCTCGCCGCCATTGACGAAGGACCAGGGTTCCCTTTCTCCATGGCGAATGAGAGGAAGGGGAGCATAAACTGAAGGAAGAGGAAGATGAGAGAATGCGGGCTTCCGTCCTCCCCTCCCGCTCTTTATAAAGGAGCGAGGTGGGGGCTCGGCCGCCCCGCTAAGCGAATCAAGACGCGGGAAGGCAGGGAGCTGGGGGCCGACCCGCTGCCTCAACCCTCGACGGCCCCGTTTCCCGCCTCCCCCGTCCGCGACCCCAAGTGCATGGGAGCCGCGTGGCAGGCGTGCAGAACCGAGGCGACGGATCCAAGAAGAAGACAAGACCCCGGCAAGAGGAGCTTGCCGGGAAGGAGACGAGGGCCCGGCAAGAGGAGCTTGCCTGGAAGAAGACCAGACCCCAGCAAGAGGAGCTTGCCGGGGAGACCGACCAAAGCATCTCAAGAAGCTCGCTACGGCGCACTGCGCGTCCCGACAAGACCCGGTGAGCAACAAGCTCCCGGACGCGACAAGGCAACATCCGCGGCAAGACGTTTTCCGCGGCAAGCTCCTACCCCGCAGCCCACGCCCTAGTTCACCCACCAACGTGTCGCTCTGGGACCGCTCCTGGCGTACGTGGCGGGAGGCTGTGCAGCCGGGGGCATGCGGTGGCAAGCAAGCGCTGACAAGATAGCCGTCGTGGCAAACGGTGGCGTTCCTAGCGGTCCCTCTCTGTACTGTCTAGGTGACACAAACAGGCATTTAATGCCCTTGTCCTCTGCCGTCAGGGTTAGGTACGATACGTCTGTTGTAGGCGGTGGAGCCAACTACCACCTCTTTTACATTTTTACCCCCACCTCTGTTGCCACCTGTCGGTGACCCCTTAGACATATAAAAGGAGGCCCATGCGCAACAGAGAGGGGGGAGGACGGCCATTCTCACGCTCGGTCTTGCCAGCTGCTTGAGCGTACTGTAGCACTCATCGCTCCCGAGCAAGAACCCAATACAACCACCAAAGCAGGAGTAGGGTTTTACGCATCCGTGCGGCCCGAACCTGGGTAAATCGATCGTCTCACTCATGCGCTCGCCTAGATCTGCTCTTTGTGCATCCACCGCCCCCTACCGAACCGAAAGGGGCTCGGTCCGCCGATCCCCATAGGTGTACGTGGGATCAGCAACCCCCGACACTCTTGTAAGCACACACATGATGTAAAAAGAACAGATACCCCGCTTTAGCGGAGGCTCCGGTTTATTATATAATATATACATCGTCATAAATATGTACATATGAAGAGCCTATGGCTCAAGTATAGTAAGGCCGAAGAAGAGCTATGTTCCATGGCCGCTTGGTCTCCTCCTCCGGTTTACGTGAGTCTTTGTGCTCTCGAACATCAATGAGGTAGTATGACCCGTTGTGCAGATTCTTGCTGACCACAAAGGGTCCTTCCCAAGGTGGGGATAACTTGTGCATAGCAGTCTGATCCTGGATGAGTGGGAGCACCAAATCGCCTTCTTGAAAGGTTCTGGTCTTAACCCGACGGCTGTGATAATGCCGGATATCTTGTTGATAAATCGCCGAACGTGCTGCTACAAGATCATGCTCTTCGTCCAACAGGTCCATGGAATCCTGACGTGCCTTCTCGTTATCAGCTTCAACGTAAGCTGTCACATGGGGCGAGTCGTGACGGATGTCACTAGGAAGAACTGCCTCCGCTCCATAAACCATGAAGAAAGGTGTGTAACCCGTTGATCTGTTAGGTGTGGTGTTGATGCTCCATAATACAGAAGGTAATTCCTCCACCCAACAACCCGGTGTCCGCTTCAAAAGAACCATAAGCCGGGGTTTAATACCTCTCAACATTTCTTGATTTTCTCTTTTCGCTTGACCATTAGACTGGGGGTGGGCCACTGATGCTATATCGAGCCGGATGTGCTCACGTTGGCAAAATTCCTCCATCTCCCCCTTTGATAGATTTGTACCATTATCAGTTATAATACTGTGTGGAAAGCCAAACCGGAATATCACCTTTTTGATGAATTTAACCGCCGTGGCCGCATCACACTTACTGACTGGTTCTGCCTCCACCCATTTGGTAAATTTATCAACTACCACTAACAGGTGGGTCTTTTTGTCCTTGGATCGCTTGAAGGGTCCAACCATATCAAGCCCCCAAGTCGCAAACGACCAAGTTATTGGAATCATCCTCAACTCTTGAGCCGGAATGTGGCACGGCGGGCGAATTTTTGACAACCGTCACATCTCTTGACTAAATCCTCCGCATCAGCATGCGTTGTCAACCAGTAAAAACCGTGGTGAAAATCTTTAGCAACCAAAGACTTTGAACTGGCATGGTGACCACAATCCCCTTCATGGATTTCTCGCAAAATCTCACAACCCTCTTGAGGAGAAACACAACGCTGAATTGCTCCTGAAACGCTGTAACAATGTAACTCCCCGTTGAGTATGGTCATGCACTTGGAACGCCGGATTATCTGTCGAGCCAACGTTTCATCGTCTGGTAACTCGCCCCGGTTCATGTAAGCTAGATATGGGATTGTCCAATCCGGTATGACATGCAAAGCTGCCACCAATTGAGCCTCTGGAACAGGAATAGCCAACTCTTCTTCTATTGGTACCTTGACTGACGGATTATGCAATACGTCAAGAAAGACATTTGGCGGAACCGGTTTACGCTGAGAACCAAGACGACTTAAAGTGTCCGCCGCTTCATTCCTTCGCCGGTCTATATGGTCCACCCGATAACCCTTGAAGTGACCAGCCACTGTGTCCACCTCTCGTCGATATGCATCCATGAGTGGGTCTTTAGAATCCCAGTGCCAGACACCTGTTGATCCACCAGATCTGAATCCCCGAAGAACTTAACCCGGCTTAAGTTCATCTCCTTAGCCATCCGAAGACCATGGAGTAAAGCCTCATATTCAGCTGCATTGTTAGTACAAGGGAACATTAAACGGAGGACATAACAAAACTTGTCACCTCGTGGGTAAGTTAGTATGACTCCAGCCCCCGAGCCCTCGAACTGTCTGGACCCATCAAAATGAATAGCCCAATACGTATTATCCAGTTTCTCTTCTGGTGCCTGTAACTCCGTCCAATCATTGATGAAGTCCACGAGTGCCTGGGATTTTATCGCTATGCGGGGTATATATTTGAGCCCATGAGGTCCAAGCTCAATAGCCCACTTGGCAATCCGTCCAGTTGCTTCTCTGTTTTGAATGATATCTCCCAGGGGGGCTGAACTGACAACTGTGATGGGATGGCCCTGAAAATAGTGTTTAAGCTCCCGGCTTGCCATAAACACTCCATACACCAGCTTCTGCCAATGTGGATACCTCTGCTTTGACTCAATGAGCACCTCACTGATATAATAAACCGGCCGTTGAACCAGATATTCCTTGCCAACTTCCTTGCGCTCCACCACGATAGCCATGCTAACAACTCGGGCATTAGCAGCCACATATAGCAATAACGGCTCCGTATCGATCGGTGCTACAAGTACAGGAGGTTTAGCTAACTGCCTCTTCAGATCCTCAAACGCTTTATCAGCTTCCTCGCTCCAGACAAAATTATCGGTTTTCTTGAGCATCTGATATAAATGGATGGCCTTCTCCCCCAGACGACTGATAAAACAGCTCAAAGATGTAATCCGGCCAGCCAGACGTTGAACGCCATTGATACACGTTGGTTTAGCCAAAGATGTGAGTGCTGAAATTTTGTCCGGATTAGCCTCAATGCCTCTGTTTGACACCACAAAACCCAAGAGCTTGCCTGCTGGGACACCAAAGACACACTTCTCCGGATTGAGCATCATCTTGTAAACCCGGAGGTTGTCAAATGTTTCTCTCAAATCATCTATCAATGTTTCCTCCTTTCTGGAATTTATCACAATAGCATCCACATATGCATGAACATTGCGCCCAATCTGCTTATGAAGGAAATTCTGAACACAGCGCTGATAAGTTGCCTGGGCACTCTTGAGTCCAAAGGGCATGGAGACATAGCAGAAGGCTCCAAGAGGAGTGATGAAGGATGTCTTCTCCTGGTCCTTAACTGCCATTTTGATCTGATGATAACTAGAGTAAGCATCCAGAAAACACAAACGGTCACAACCCGTCGTAGCATCAATGATCTCATCAATACGAGGAAGGGCAAAGGGGTCTGCAGGGCAAGCTTTGTTCAAATCCGTGTAATCCACACACATCCGCCAAGTGCCATTTTTCTTAAGAACCAGCACTGGATTAGCCAACCACTCTGGATGAAAGACCTCCACGAAAAACCCTGCGGCCAACAACCAAGCTACCTCTTCACTGATAGCCTTATGCCTTTCTTCATTGAAGCAGCGGAGAAACTGCCGGACCGGTGTAAACTTAGGATCAATGTTGATTGTGTGCTCAGCGAGTTCCCTCGGTACACATGGCATGTCAGAAGCTTTCCATGCAAAGATGTCCCGGTTCTCACGGATGAACTCGATCAGCGCGTCTTCCTATTTGGGATCCAGGTTAGCGCTGACGTTGAACTGTTTTGATGAATCGCCAGGAACAAAGTCAACCATCTTAGTATCTGTGGTAGATTTAAACTTCAATGCTGGATCATGTTCTGTAGTTGGCTTTTTCAAAGAAGTCATGTCTGCCGGATCAACTTGGTCTTTATAAAGCTTCAGCTCCTCCGCGGCACAAACCGACTCAGCATAAGCCGCATCTCCTTCCTCACATTCCAAAGCAACATTCCCGCTCCCATGTACTGTGATGGTCCCCTTATAACCTGGCATTTTAAGCTGCAAATAAATGTAACACGGCCTTGCCATGAACTTAGCGTAAGCCGGCCGCCCAAACAACGCGTGATATGGACTTTTGATCTTCACCACCTCAAAGCTCAATGTTTCTGATCTTGAATCATGATCATCTCCAAATGCCACCTCTAAGGCTATCTTGCCCACTTGATATGCAGACTTACCAGGCACCACACCATGAAAAACGGTATTTGAGGGTTTAGATTCTTATCTGTCAACCCCATACGGAGGAATGTATCATAATATAGAATATTGATACTACTTCCCCCATCCATGAGTACTTTGGTGAACTTGTATCCCCCAACTTGAGGGGCCACCACCAGGGCCAAGTGACCCGGATTGTCAACCCGAGGTGGGTGATCCTCTCTACTCCACAAAATGGGTTGCTCAGACCAGCGCAAATACTGAGGCACTGAAGGTTCAACAGAGTTTACTGCCGTCTTGTGAAGCTTCTGATCACGCTTACACAAACTAGTAGTGAAGACATGATATTGCCCACTATTTAGCTGCTTGGGATTGCTCTAGTAACCCGACTACTGCTGCCGCTAGTTCCCCTGATGGTTGTAACCTCCCTGGTTGCCTTGGTGCCCTTGATTGACGTGTCTGGTTTGGTTGCCTTGACCTAAACCGGAACTGCCACCTCCGTAACCCGGCCCGTGGAAACCACCTCCTGAACCGCCGGGCGGGCCATTATCATACTGGAACATATTGGAGTTCTTGAAATCCCGCATGATATAACAGTCCTTCCAAAGATGCGATGCTGGCTTCTCCTTTGATCCATGCTTTGGACTGGGTTGATTTAATAGGCGCTCCAAATTGGGGCCTGAACCTCCGCCGCTCTGGGGCTGCTTGCCCTTGTAGCGCTGGCCATTCTCCTGAGCATTCGTGTTAGCGACAAAGTCCAAGCTGCTGTCGGCCTTGCGCTTACCACTATTCCCATGGCCTGCTGGATTATGCTGCTGACCCTTGGCGTTGCCCTTCTTCTTCCTTTCCCCGGTTTATCCTCCTCTGAATCCGGGTCCTTGGTATTATCTGAATCGGCGTACTTAACCAAAGCGAACATGAGCATTGACATATCATTGCAGTGACGTTTGAGCCTTCCTAACTTTTGTTTGAGCGGCAGAAAACGGCAATTGCCCTCCAACGTTAGTATTGCGGTATCTGCATTGATACGATCCGATGAGTGCAAAATCGCTAAGACCCGGTTGACCCAATGGGTCGTGGACTCCCCCTCCTCTTGGACACAAGCGGCCAGATCCACAATTGACATCGGCCGCTTACAAGTATCTTTGAAGTTCTGGATAAACCGGTGCTTCAATTCGGCCCATGATCCGACAGAGTTAGTTGGTAAGCTCTTCAACCAAGTACGAGCTGTTCCTTCTAACATCATGGTGAAGTATTTAGCACACACCGCTTCATCCACATCCAGCATCTCCATTGCCATCTCGTAACTTTCAACCCACGCCTCTGGTTGCAAATCGGCGGTGTAATTGGGTACCTTATGAGGTCCTTTGAAATCCTTGGGCAGTCTCATATTATGCAAAGCAAGGGTGAGACACGGCACCCCTAAGGAACTGAATACCACCCCTGGTTCTACTGAAATGGTAGGGCAAACCGGAGTATGTTGACGCGCTCCGTATCGAGCTGCTAACTCAACCTCCCGACGCGCGCGGCCATGATCCACAACATCTTGTGCATTAGCACCTCCCCCTGCCGGGTTGTGTCATCATGGAGAATTACGGCGACATGCGCTGCTTGACACAGCCAGTTCATCCTCAACGTGTCTGCTATAGCTCCGGCTCGGACGGGGAGTGGAATGAATCCTCTCACGATTGTGTGAGTATGCCTGCTGCTGGTTTAGCGCTGTTTGAAGGAGATCTCTGGCCCGACGTGCCTCAATCGCAACTGGTGATTCGCCGTCGGTTGGGAGGGTTGCCAGGCGTGAAGCGGTGGCCACGATATTTTCCAACGGGATGGAATAATGCCCGGGAGGTGTTGGTATATACTGCAGCACAATGTTGTTCTGACGAGGCGGGTCCATCATGCGCGGTTGAACCGGCGCTCCTGTTCCCGGTGCCTCTGCCCGGTTCAGTATCGGCTGGTTACTAGCTCGTGCTCCTGGTGTGTTGAAGAGATTTCGTGGCTCATAACCCGACGGGAGATGTGATCGGTACCTTATTCTCATGACTTCTTCAGAAGCGTTCTGATCCAGCCTAATCCGGTAAGCCTGTGCTTCCAACTCAGCCCGTTCTATAGCCATCCTAGCGTTCTCCGCTGCCAGGTCCGCTTTAGCCTGGGCTATTTGATCCTTTACCTTTTCAATCTCCGTGTTGTGATGATCCCTGGCTGCTGCATCCACCTCTGCAGGCATCAATGTTGCCAAAGCGTCGAACAAATCAGACAGTACTTGAGCCGGAGATAGCGCAGAGCTTCCTGCCCCCGCCGGTGTGGCCGTTGTTGAACTGGAGAGTATTGCTGCAGCAGTTGATGAGTGAGGCGCCGACTGTGTACCGGCCATGAAGATAGCGTCCCGGTTCGGCAGATTAGGGGAGTCCGGAATACACTTGCCCTCGGATCCTCCACTAATCCGGCCATCCTGCAATTGATAGAGTGATTCGGTCTCTCCAGAAGACTCGTCATCGGAGCAGACGACGGTTTCTCCTTCGGATGTCGGCCCGTCCACATATTCTGCTCCATGGATGACACCTACAGAAACATGCTTCGTCATGGGCTGAACCGGCGAATAACTTGCACGCTGAGCCGTTTCGATGATGTCGGTGCAGGTGTCCGGCTCAGGAGCCGGTTCGCCAATCTTGCCGATGAAAGACGTGAATCCCACCAAAGGGGACCCGATACCCATATTCAATTGAATCGGCCTCGGGACCCCATCCTGCGTTGTCGATGTAGAGCTTGCTGCGACGACTCTTCTTCATCCGGCCCACAGTGTATCCCTTGAGTCCATCAAAGCTGTCGTTCAAGAACTCGAAACCATCGTGCGATAGCCCTACGGTGGGCGCCAACTGTCATGGGTTTGTCACGGCAGATGTCCTTGTGAAAGGACTTAGTCGTGGAGCCATCGCGACGGGTTAGCTTAAAGGGGTTAAACCGGACAAGGGGACACGGAGAGTTTTATACTAGTTCGGCCCCTTCAAGGAAGGTAAAAGCCTACGTCTAGTTGTGATTGGTATTGCTAGGGTTTCAAAGGCCAGGGAGCGAATCCGCTTTGTCTGGTTCTTGAGTTGTTTTCTGTCCCTCAAACGCTGCCGGGTTGTCCTTTTATATACATAGGTTGACGCCCGCCAATTTACAGAGTCCCGAAGACGGATCATAAACGTGTCTGGTTCGGTCTCCACACTTCCTATCTTACAAAGCAAGTTACATGATTAAATCGGTTTACATCTATAGGCTTTAACTCACTTCTGGGCCTTGGGCCTTCGTAAAGCGCCATCATCTTCACATCTTCATGGGCTCCTAATCTTCATGAAGCTAATCCGGCTACTCCTGGCCGGTTTACGCCCAGTAGTAATATGCCCAACAGTGGGTGTGACCATGGAACCGTGAGAGTACTCACCAATGGCATGGCCGAGGCTGCCTGTGCCCTTCGGTTATTTTTATCTCTCTGCCACACAACACAGAAGCATACTTGTATGCTTACAACATCCACGTTCAGAAATCGACGCGGCTGCAGAAAATAACAAGGAAACCAATGCCTCTGATATTTTTCTCCACCGAGTAAAAATACATAAAGAAGCAAAAGGCGTTCTTATTTAACTTTGTTTTATTTCTATAACTGCAGCAAATTAACTTACAAGGCATTCTTATAACCACAGCACGAAAAAAATAAACAATCGACACCCGCCCGCCCTCCTCACCGATGGCTTGCTATTTCATCGCTCCACATGCGGCCTTGTTTTTGAATGTTCAGCCATCCATTCTTCCTTCTCCACCCTTGTGCAACCCCACCCTTGTGCATAGCTATTCAACCTATTTACCTGTAAAATTAATATACATACATAAAAACAAAGTGAAAGATTGCGGTCATCACTGTTTTTTTGCTTACGTCCTGTTTAAGCTGCATTATTACCTTTTAATTTTTCTATTCGTACCGTTCTCCAATACCAAAAATCTCCACTCAGATCTTTCCTTTCTAGAAATGGACTGTGCAGATTCCGTGCCTTGTCCTAGGCTTCCCTGCACGCATTCTATGTGCCTGGCTTGTGTGATGTTTGATTCTGGCATACATGCAAGACTTTGGTAAATGCTCCTTGTTACCAGTGGGGTCGTTGGAGTTGCTGGCGTCTGACGTCTTCCTCATGGGCTTGGAGTGCATTGTCCTGAGCCGTTTGATGTCCTCGATGGTGTTGTCGGTGTTGTCGGCCATTTCATTGACCTTGCCCTCTTCTCCTGCTGCGATTTCCTCTTCTCCTCTTCAATCCTCATCCTCTCCTGGACTTCTGGGTTTCTCGTGCAGTTTGTTTTCCTGTGACCCTTTACTCGACAACGGCCGCACTTTGGTGCGGCTTTGTTGCCTTTTCCTTTCTTCTCAGAACCAGTTTTGATTCGATCTCCTTTTTTTGTGCCCTTTGAGCCACTCATGGGATGGTTCTTGCAAGTTTCGGCAAGAATGCTTGTGTCTGGTTCCTCAGCAAGTGCCGCCATGACCTTTATTTTCATATCTACCATACACTCATGCAGCACACTGTATGCCTTCTCTTTTCTGCAAGCATTTGAATAGATATCCGACAAATCAGCGTAAGCGAGGCCAAATCTCATAGTTTCATCGTCTTGTGCGGTCATGCTACCACCTTGACTTGTAGACAGAACTTTCAGACTCTCTGATAGATTCCTGGTCCATCTGGGGATGATGAAGGATTTTGGAAGTTGATCGATCATGCTTGTTTGGTCCATCACCTTAAGCACATGGCAGCACTGAATGCCATCCCTACTCATTTTCTTGCAGCTGTAACTGTATATTTCTTTTTTCTCATCCACATCTACCTTGAACCCAGTCCTGTAAAATTCCTCGCCCGGATATGGTTCCCACACTTTTTCTCCAGGCTCAATGATCTTTAAAAAAATACTGCCTCCCCTTTGCCAGGTCAGAGCACATGAAGTAAGTCCGATTCCGTAGCTCCAGCTGGAATTTCCTGAAAATTTCATATGTGTATACTTCACTTGCTTGTCTTTCAATCGGAAAACCCGTCTCTAGTGATGGCGCCTTCTATTCTATTCGGTGTCTTTTCTTGTAAAGTGTCACAAGGCAATTTTGCTGAATCATGTGATACTCATGAACAAACCTTTTTATAGTGTCCTTGTGGTCGACGTAATTCTTCCACATCGAATTCGTGCTCTCACTGCGAGTGGTTGTTGACGAGAAAGGATAGAAGCAGTCCTTGAAGTAGGCCGGCACCCAGAAATTTCGGAGTTCCCATAGCGTGTACAGGTGTTTGTTTCCTTCCACCTTGTGCACAAAAATTGCTGCTCTCCAGGAACGCTCAAACTCATCTTGATCTAGTGAGTTTTTGACGATTCGAAATAAATCATCAGAAATCCCTGGGTGCTACGCAAACACTACTGCATTATTTTCCTTCATGTTCTTCCTAATATGCTACCAGCAGAACCTGTGCCTCGTTCTCGGAAGAGCTTCCTTTATTGCAGTCTTCATCGCCTGGTCCTGGTCCATTATTATGAATTTCGGCTCTTTTCTTCCCATTGCCTCGACAAACATGCTTAGGAGCCACTTGAATGACCCTATTTTCTCATCCTTCAAAAGGCCTACTCCAAACAGGATGGTCGACCCATGGTTGTCAACACCTATAATTGGTGCAAATGGCAAGCCATATATATTCATAGAGAATGTCGTGTCGAAAGACACGAAATCTCCATATAGCTCATAATTCATCTTTCACAAGGAGTCTGTCCAGAATAGGCTCCGCACTACATTGTTCTCTGTCTCATCCACATGGTGGAATCCCGGCCTCCGCCTCTGCATATCGGCAAATAGTTTCATGGTGTCCTCGATATCAGTGCCGCGCTCTCCAGCCCTATCCCGGCATGCAATGTTTCTTATGTCAATCGTGTCGAACATAATTTCTCGCCTCGGTTTCCCCATGTCAGTAAAAATCTGCATAACCTTCCTTGGTTCTAACCTCGGCTTCTGCAACAAATGTATAAAGAATTTCTCCTGAGGTGTCATCTTCTTATAGCATCTCATGAACTTCAGCATCCAATCGGATGGGTGAAGTTGCTGGTTGTGCTCTAGGCGCACGTTCTTCAGATACCATTTCCTCCTATCTGTATCCCTCTTGGCTATTATTTGGACTAGGCAGCTTGTCCGGATCAAGTAGTTGCTCCTTCTCTCCTTAACATGTCTCTCAGTTGTTTCATCATGCCCTTCCTTGGTGCACTGAAACACCTACTTGTCAAGTTGCTGATCATATGTCAATCTTCTGTTCGTTGATCGCTTGGCAGCAAAGCCAACCCTTCTCGCATATCTGCAGAAAAAGAAAAAGCACTCATCCAATGATCTGAATACCATACCACCCTCTAGTTCGAGCGCTTCGGTGACCTCTTGAATCATTGGGTATATGCCTTCTTTGAACATGTCGTCCATTTTTTTCTCTACAATGGTCGGCGACGCCATGATGATTCTGTCTACTGTGTCTTCGTTCGTCTGATCGCATTCACTTTTGATGACATAAGTTTCATTGCCAGCCACAGGTCCACTTACAGCGGAGCTGCTGCTTTCTATTGTTTGTCACACGCGGCAGCGTCGTTTCTGCATGGAAAGGTAAAATCCATAAATGAGTCTGCTTCTCCGCTTTCGCATTGTGCAATGCTGCTCCCTATTTCTCCGGCACTCGTGCATCCAAGGGACTGTGCTGCTTCTACCATGCAATCCGTGCTGGTGCTATACGCTACTTGCTGCTGTGAACATTGCGTTCCCTTCGAAATGGATGGAGAACAATGATATTTCTTTGCCTCATCTGTTATCCCCTCCGCCAAGTCCTGAACACATGGCACGAAATAGAATTAGATGTCCAGAGTAGCATTTGCATTTTTTTAATTTCTAAACGAAATATTTATATGACTCATCAGGGCTCATCTGGTATACCAAAACCAGACCCATGCCTCTTCACCAAGTATAAGCAGTACACCAGAGGCACTATTCACATTATACCCAGCAGCACGAATGCGACCATGCTACACACACATCTGGACAAGAGGCACAACTGTGCCTTTGTTTACACCATACAACCGAAGAGGCACAACAACATCCTATACAAAAGAACAACTGCACATACAGCCGTACCAGACGGATAGCCGTTCTCCTGTTTTGCACTTTACCCTGTTCTTCCATAAAACTGTTTGTGTGTTGAATTGAAAAAGCATAGTTCCGACATCACCTTTGTTTCCCCATGCCTCTCTTGTCCAGCAAATCTTGGTGACAACCTCTGTGCATTGGTGATTTCGCTGACGATTCTGAATGCCATCGGAGATCCTTTGGAAGGACCCCTCATGTTGAACGCCACAGGTGATCCTTTCAAAGGACCATGCCTTATGTTTTCATTGAACCGTGGACTACCGCGATACTTGCTTCCTTGCTCGTACACCTGCGTGTGCAAGATACTATAATTTAAATATACCAGGCGAAAACAAAGAAAAAATTCCTCACAAAAAATATACATTTGCTTTAAATGTTGTTGCACGTTCGTATTTGCCGTCACCTCTATTGCTTTCTGGTGCTGCTGTATGGTAAAGTTGATTCCTCCCATGTTTGATTTTGTTGTTGGGCTCTTCTTGCTTGTGCAAACCGTGCCGAATCCTTGAACACCAATGCTTTTACTGCCAATGATCCTTCTGCTTATATCAAAGGAAATTCTATTACCCTGTACCTCTTCATTATGACCGCCTTCAAACGTAGGGCCGTCACAACACCCGCTCTGCGCCTTTGTGGACATCTTTTTCTTGAAACCAAAAAATAATTAGAGGCACATGCGAGTATTACGAAGAATTAGCACATAAAACTTCCACGTACGTTCAAAACCAGCGTTCGAAGTTTTCGTCGTTACCTGCACAATCTGCTTAGTGGAGTCTCTGCTGCTTAGAATGCTCCTCTTTGCAGGTGTCTGTTGCACACCATGCTCCTGGTTGGGACGTTTTCCAAGAACTTGTATCTCACTCTTGACTCCAATTATTCCAGCCCGCATGGCATGTGCATGTTTGGCAGCATCTGCATCCTTGATCTTCTTTTTGTTTTGTAGTAAGTTTTTTTCTTCCACCTCTCGATACTCAACTGCAGAGTAGATGCACAAGATAAACATATATTACAACATTCATCAAGGATACATTAATCATTTTTGTAGCTGTTAATGATCTACTATTTGGTGTTCTCAGTGGTGGCACCTTGACAACAAACGTCCCAGAAATAAAAGACCAAACGCTAATGTTCAATTGCCTTACTATTACCTGCCTCCCATAATCCTTGCCGATGTCGTTCAAAGACCGACCGTCCTTGTTGTCCTGACCAGATGACGCACTCCTAAACATCTTCCCGAAAAAGAGACGTAATAAATATAAAGGTTATAAACCTGCAGTATCAGTGTTGAAAATTTTCGAAGTCGATCTCAATCTTTCTTACTAACCTTTTACACTTACCACACAATAGAGATATATTTTTAGTCCTATATAATTGAGATATATAAATATATACATATATTATTTTTTTAATTAAACTACAACCTCAACCAAAGTGAGATCCTCTGATGCTAGTTTGCTTGTGCAACACTTAACACAAAGATAACCATGAAACCTAATAAAAGTAACAGGCTCGTATTACAAGGACGAGAGTACACAAAACAAAAAACAAAATCAAATCAGAGCTATAGTGTAAAACTAAACAATTTTATCCTATGAATCCCGACCACAACAAATTCATCAACGAATTGAATCTCGTGTATCAGGAATCGCCATGCAAAGGTGCGTTGATAATTTTTTTACTAACCTTTGATTGCTGAATCTTATGCGCTGATTGTTCGAAACTCACACCTTTCTAAATTGTGGGGGGATCTGCTTGCCTATAGTTTGTCAGCGATCTCATTCAATGATTTTGAATCTGGGAGAGGGAGAAAAGAGAAAGAGAGAGGAAGAGAGAGAAAGAAAGAGAGAGGCTACTTCGATTTTTTGCGTGCAGGAGAAGAATAACCTGATAGGTGGGGTGAGTTTTTCGACGCATGAGAGATGCACAAGTTTTTTCGGCATGACGAGATGTGGTAGGTCGACTTCACTTGACCGTCGACTAACAAGTGGGCTCTCAGTTACTAATTCCTCTAAGTCTATAACTAACTTATGGGGTCGGCTTTATATGAGTCGTATGAGGAGTACCTCCATCTGGGGTGAGAAAATGTGGTAGGTGGACTTCAAAGTCATACTGACATGTGGGCTCTCAAATAGTTCCTCTAAGTATTTCACTAACTTGTGGGGTCATCCGCGGATGAGTTCCAGATATCTCTGCATCTAGCGTCGCTGGCGATAGGCGACGCATATTCTAGCTCTCCAAAGGAAAACCTACAGTCTCGACCAGATCCCTCCACAACGCTCGCTCGTCAGTGAAAAATTATCGGTCTCCTTCACCTCGTTCGCCGTGGATCCATTGTTCAGGTAATCCATTGCTTCCTCGCCATGATTATGCCACTGATTCAACGATTGCAAAAATAAAATTCCGGTGATAGCAATTCCGCGGGCTGGGTACACATCGCATGTGTGCAACACAACAGGTGGGGCGCTTTTAAATATCCATTCCAGATCCAATTACTTTCAGCTGGTCTGTGCTCAAACTGTTGCACCGTGTTAACAGGAGAAGGTTTATGGATTTAAAATTATGACTCAGCTGACAACACTTTAATCCTGCCAACTTCATGTTTGCGCCGTGGTTTTGCTAAGTTGAGTTATATCTCCAGCCATGCAAAACTTAAGCACTCTCATGACCACAAATTATATTAGCTGCAGTGCTCAATGAGACTGCAGTCAAAATTAACTATCCTGCTCCCTAACACAAGGTCATAGCTCAAATGACTGTATAGATCCGCAATTTATAGCAGGGATCCAAAGGACGTACGTTCGTTTTTGCAAAACATTTACTAACTCAGAGTTAGAATCCGTCTTAGCTAACCAAGCTGTTGATGATGGTCTCACATGCACTACTAACAACAATCTTACGTAGCTGACCTGGTAACGATGATGTCTCATTACCTCTTATGTAGAGATCGATGAGATGGACTCCACCCCACAACTGTCAGAGACTCACTCTCAGTCTGTCGATGGCACAAAGATTGTCACGCAAGATTTCATGGATCATGACGAACTAGAGGCAGAGAGACAAAGGATCGAGTTAAAACATGCATCACACAAAAAGCTTGTTGAGGAGTACAGGAGAAAGAAGCAGCTTGCTGCCTCGAAGTAGGTGCTTTTTTCATGCATCTCGCGCGTGTCGCTGAAATTTCTTTGGAAATCAATGCCTCTCATTCTAGCTGCATTTTTAATCACAGCTTAAATATTTGTGTCTGTTTTGCTGACTCGGCATTTATATGTAACCTTCTCCCAGGAAAGCATGTGGTTCAACAATACATTTGTTAAAGGTCATTTCTTATCTTTGTCCACACAGCTGTTACAATGGGTGAATATGAAGAAGAGTTCAACACAAAACTTAGCTTCCAGAAATTCATTACTGTCTGTGAAAAGCTAACAGAACAACAAAAGCAGCTTCTCAGAGATATTGGTTTTGGATACATTGTCAATCTGTGATGCCGCGAGCTTCCAAGGTGTTTCATACGCTGGCTTGTCCGCTATTTTGATTGCCCTTCCAGGTGTTTCATACTGCCTAGTGGATGCAGATTCCTTATCAACTCATACACCATGCACCGGATCCCAGGAATTCCATCGGGCGGGCACATTATCCCTAGAAAATGCTCAGAAGCTTTCAGATGTCAGGTTAAGTCTGAGACTCGGTGTGCTGGGCACGCTCCAAACATCAGAGAGTTAACTGATCTCATAACCCCGGAGCTGACAGGATAAGTGTTTCAGCAGGTTTTCGTGATGTTTGCAACAGCGGTATTTGTATGCCCAACGACATATGATTGCATATGCCGCTCTAGAAGGACCAGCAAGTAACATATCATCACATGATTGGTCCAATGCTGTCACTAAGAAATTGGTGGCATCACTGCAGACCTTCAAGGACAAAGGATTCACACGCGCGCTGTGTGGCTGCCTCCTGATTCCAGTGGTTCATTCATTAACTTGTACATTTCTTTATACCCACAAGCAGCTACAAGAACATGATTCATTTTTACCTCTTATACCCTTGCAGATAACATATTTTGAGTACCTGGATACGAACATAATGGAACTACAATCTGACACTCCTGTAAGGCTTGCCATATGGGACATAGAGGCCATTAAAAATTATGCTAACATAGACGCCCTATCAACAGAGGACATAATTTTTGGGAAACACACAGTGAGTTGATACGTCTCCAACGTATCTATAATTTTTTATTGTTCCATGCTATATTATATTCTGTTTTGGATATTTATTGGCTTTTATTATACACTTTCATATTATTTTTGGGACTAACCTATTAACCGGAGGCCCAGCCCAAATTGTTATTTTTGCCTATCTCAGTGTTTCGAAGGAAAATGATATCAAACAGAGTCCAAACGGAATGAAACCTTCGGGAACGTGATTTTTGGAACAAACGTGATCCAAAGGACTTCGAGTGGACGTCAAGCAATAGACGAGGAAGCCACGAGTTAGGCGGCGCGCCCTCAACCCTCATGGGCCCCTCGTTGCTCCACCGACCTACTTCTTCCTCCTATATATACCTACGTACCCCCAAACCATCAGAGACACCCACGAAAACCTAATTCCACCGC
Organism: Triticum monococcum; assembly: GCA_034509565.1. Classification (NCBI taxonomy): domain Eukaryota; kingdom Viridiplantae; phylum Streptophyta; class Magnoliopsida; order Poales; family Poaceae; genus Triticum; species Triticum monococcum. The sequence continues at coordinate 501,865,008 of CM067841.1, forward strand.
CGCAACCTTCTATACCCGTGGGATCCCATCTTGGGGCCTTTTCTGGTGCTCCGTCGGAGGGGGCATTGATCACGGAGGGCTTCTACATCAACACCATAGCCTCTCCGATGATGTGTGAGTAGTTTACCTCAGACCTTCGGGTCCATAGTTATTAGCTAGATGGCTTCATCTCTCTCTTTAGATCTCAATACAAAGTTCTCCTTGATTCTCTTGGAGGTCTATTTGATGTAACTCTTCTTTTGCGGTGTGTTTGTCGAGATCCGATGAATTGTGGGTTTATGATCAAGTTTATCTATGAACAATATTTGAATCTCCTCTAAATTCTTTTATGTATGATTGGTTATCTTTGCAAGTCTCTTTGAATTATCAGTTTGGTTTGGCCTACTAGATTGATCTTTCTTGCAATGGGAGAAGTGCTTAGCTTTGGGTTCAATCTTGCGGTGTCCTTTCCCAGTGATAACAGGGGCAGCAAGGCACGTATTGTATTGTTGCCATTGAGGATAAAAGGATGGGGTTTATATCATATTGCTTGAGTTTATCCCTCTACATCACGTCATCTTGCTTAAAGCATTACTCTGTTCTTATGAACTTAATACTCTAGATGCATGCTGGATAGCGGTCGATGTGTGGAGTAATAGTAGTAGATGCAGAATCGTTTCATTCTACTTGTCACGGACGTTATGCCTATATACATGACCATACCTAGATATTCTCATACCTATGCTCAATTCTATCAATTGCTCGACAGTAATTCGTTTACCCACCATAATACTTATGCTATCTTGAGAGAAGCCACTAGTGAAACATATGGCCCCTGGGTCTATTTTCTATCATATTAATCTTCCAACACTTAGCTATTTCTATTGCCGTTTATTTTACTTTACATCTTTATCATAAAAATACCAAAAATATTATCTTATCATATCTATCAGATCTCACTCTCATAAGTGACCGTGAAGGGATTGACAACCCCTTTATCGCGTTGGTTGCGAGGTTCTTATTTGTTTGTGTAGGTGCATGGGACTTGAGCGTGGTCTCCTACTGAATTGATACCTTGGTTCTAAAAAACTGAGGGAAATACTTACACTACTTTACTGCATCACCCTTTCCTCTTCAAGGGAAAACCAATGCAGTGCTCAAGAGGTAGCATGAGTCAACTTTTCATCATTTCCCTTTGGTGAAGTTTTCGACCCAACATATGGACTTAGCTGCCATGTATTAATTTGAATTGACCATCATTGTTTCCTTCTGCATGGCAGCTCAAAGACATTAGGCGCACGCCTTTCCAACCACCCCTGGCTTTTGTCGGTGTTCTAGGAACGGGCGTCCCCAGACTTGCCTGCCTGCGGCCTGCGGCGTGGCTCAAAAGGGGGGCCCAGCACGGCCCATCTTCACCAACACAAACTCAAGACCCTCGCGAGGGGCCAAGCCTCGCGGGGCGGACGACGCGGAGCTTCCTCGGGCACGGCCTCGTCAGGCTGGCTCACGAGGAGGCGGAGAGATCAAGGCAGGGTACCTCACGAGGTGCCCGTGATGCAAGCCATGACGACCAAGGGCGCCAGGCGGGCGCGAGCCCGCGCATCGTCCTCCTTTCCTCTTTGGTGCAAAGGGGGCAAGCGCAGCTGCGGAGTACCGAGGCATCAGGCAAAGGTTGCCATTTCGGTGCAACGAGACCAAGACCAGGAGGACTACGAAACGGAGGTCACTGTGGAGCCCAAGACGACGTCATCACCAGAGCTTTGCACAGACGAAGAGTACTTTTGTCAGGATAGCTGATACTTGCTGTCCCCTTTCAAATTAGCCCTCCATTGTTGGCTCCCTTCCCGCTCGATATTTGGGAAGAGGACCAGGGCCTCTATAAATAGGACCAGCCACCCACAGAGCAAGGGGGTTCGGAGGTTGGAAGGAAGAGGCTCGTTAGAGGGGGTCGATCAGTCGTTTGGTTGGCAGCAGAGAGAGAGAGAGAGAGAGAGAGAGAGAGAGAGAGAGAGAAAGGTGACTGAACTCTTCTCAGCAGTTCATCGCCCCAGCCAAGAACAGACCCTCGCAAGGCTGTTCTTCCTTGTATTGTTCATCATCATCAGCCCAAGAGGCTATCCACCACACCACACACTGGAGTAGAGTATTACACCACAACGGGGGCCTGAACCAGTATAAACCTTGTGTCTCTTGTGTTGTTCTTTCGGTGGTTTAGATCCTAGCATGGCGGAGGGGTGCAGGTAGGTAGGAGGCGAAATCTCCGCGCGCACCCCAGTGTTCGAACCTCAAGGGTCTGTCGGAACCCGAAATCCGACATTTGGCGCACCAGGTAGGGGTGCTCCAGAATTCGTCTCCCACCACCCCGTTCTCCTCCGACCATCACGCTCATGTCTGACGCTCGTCGGGCCCGCGTGGAGCACCGGGCCGCCCTCGCTTCCCGCGTTGCCCAGATGGCCCCTGTCGGCGGGTGTCCTCGCCATTCCCTGTCACCTGCCGTCAACGCCGCCACCGGCCCGGCGGGGGACGAGCAGCAAGCATCGTCCCAGCATCCGTCCGTGCGGCAAGACGGCCGCACCGCAACTCCCTCGCTCGCCCCAGCTGGATCTTCGTCCAGCGCGCTCCGCGCGCCCATGGAGGCTCGGGCTGCACTCATCGCGGCAAACGAGCTCCTGTGCTACCATCCCGTGGACGACGTCTACGAAGAATGGCTTGACCGCGTCGCCGAGCTCGTCTGCACCGCAGGGGGCTCTTCCGCGCCATCCGTTCCGCTGCACTGCACCCCGCCCCGCGCGGGCAAAGAGGCTCCGGCGGCGCCTCGACCGCCTCCTCCTCAAGAAGACGCCATGGCTCCAAGGCACGTGGCCCCTGGGTGGAACCCGCTCCGTCAGGTGCCAGCGCAGGAAGAACAGAGCTGCCAAGAAGTCCCTCGCCCGCAAGAAGCCGCCCGGGTGCTCCCTGCTCCAGCACTTCGCGACCATGCTCCTGCTCCCGCGCGTCAAGACCCCGCGCTACTCTCAGTTGCAGCACGCAGGGACATGCAAGACCTAGCTCTCCGTCACCCGAGGCCTCCCGTGGCCACAGCAGGCTGCCGCGCCTTCACCACCGAAGTACGCAGCGTCGCGTGGCCCGGCAAGTTCAAGCCAAACCTGCCTCCTCGCTACGACGGCATGGCCGACCCTGCGAAGTTCCTCCAGCTCTACGAGCTGGGCATCGAAGCTGCCAACGGAGACGAGAAGGTCATGGCAAACCGGTTTCCCATGGCGCTCAAGGACGGGGCCCACACCTAGCTCCTGAACCTGGCTCCACCCGCCGTGAGCGACATGCGCCGCATCAAGCAACAACCCGGGGAGACCCTGCAGAAGTACATCCAGCGCTTCAACAATGCACGCCTCAAGATCCCCAAGGTGACTAAGGAGGCCACCATCTCAGCTTTCTCCGACAGCGTGCGCGACATCAAGATGAAGGAGGAGCTGGCGATGCATGAAGACCTGTGCACTTCCTTGGAGCTGTTCAACTTGGCAAACAAGTGCGCCAGGGTTGAGGAGGGGCGTCTCTCCCTCCTCGAGCTGCCTGCCGCAGACCCAGACGAGAAGAAGCTCAAGGCCAAGGATGTGAAGCGCAAGGGGGTTGCCGTGCTCCCGGCAGAACCAGACACCAAGCGGGGCAGAGATCAGCCCGAACCTCCCAAGGGCAGCCGATACTGCGTGTACCACGACCTCCACACCCACAACACCAACGAATGCCAAGAACTCCGAGCCATGCGAGAAGGAAGGATCGGCCGTCGTCCCGACCGCGGTGACCGGGGTTACGGTCGAGGAGGAGGAAGGAACGGATGACGCTGGGAAGACCGTGGCCCGCGCTAGGGGTGGCGCGATCAACCTCGCGAAGATCGCTGGCAAGACCTGCCTCGCGAGGGAGGATGGAGGGATCAGCCTCGCGAGGATCGCCCGCAAGGCAACGCAGGCCTCCCACCGCTGCCGCTGCAGCCAAGGAGAAACGAGGACCGCCACCAGGACGAGGAGGCTGGGGGCTTCCAGGAGCCGCGCGCGATCGACTGCATCCTGGGCGGGGCTCAAGCCCCAGCCTCTCAACGCATCTTCCAGCAGTTCGCCCGCGAAGTGAATGCAGTCCTCCCCAGGCTCGAAGCCACGCGCCCTATTAGGTGGTCGGCGTGCGCCATCATGTTCAGCTCAGCAGATCAACTCAAGTGTGCGGCTACAGCCAGAGTCCTCCTGATGCTTTGCTCCCCTATCATCAGCAACGTGGTGGTCACCAAGACCCTCATCGATGGCGGGGCAGGGCTCAACATCCTATCCGTGGAGACATTCAACAACCTCCAAGTGCCCTACAGCCAGCTGCAGCCAACCAAGCCTTTCTCCGGTATCACCGATGGCTCCACGGTCCTGATAGGGCAGGTCCACCTCCCTGTCACCTTCGGGGCACGCGACAACTACCGCACCGAGCTCATCAACTTCGACGTCGCTCACATTCGCCTGCCGTACAACGCCATCCTTGGGTACCCAGCACTGGCCAAGTTCATGGCCGTAACTCACCACGGCTACAACGTCCTCAAGATGCCAGGAAGCGGCGGAGTCATCACGGTGCCCTGTGAAGAGAAGGACGCGGTGTGTTCCCTGGAACGAGCCTTTCAGGCCGCATCACTGGGAGACCCGGATCGCGGAAGCAGGAGGCTTCCCGAGGCCGCCCCCAAGAAGAAGAAGACATCGTCCGGCCTGGCCCCTCAGGAGGCAGGCCCCTCTGGGCCCGTGCCTGCCTAGGGGGAACCTCCTTCCATTGCATAGGAAAGCGTGCCTGGCGCCCTCCTCAGGCAAGGCTCGGGGGCTCTCCCCTGGAGGGCCACCGACCTAGCTAGGGTCACGAGGGAGGCGCTTGGGCACCACATGGAGGCGTGTTTCGAAGCATGTTTCCCTCAAGAAGGAGCAAGGCAAGGAGATCCAAACCCTCAGGAGTTCGTCAGCATGGCCATCCAGGAGTTACAGGAGTCAACAGTCATGAAAGGCGGCCGCCGCCTAACAGCAGTGGCTCCCCATCCAGGTGAGGATGGCGGGCTGTGCATCTGCATCGACGTACCAGGGCTCAACCGAGTCGCCTCCCTGGAGCGCCTCTGGCCCTCGCAAGTGGGGCGCTGCCGAGGTCCGCCCCACAGCTACGTTTGCATGCCATACGGCTTACCGAGCGCAGCTGACACGTACCAGCGCCTCATGAGGGGCACCACGGAGGCACAAGAGGCCAGGCGCTCCGCAACCCTGGCGGAGATGGAGATGGTCCGCGAGGAGCCGCCAGTGCCTCCGGAGCCTCCCGAGGCCCGTGGGCCTGGGGGCTCATGAGGATCAGCTTCCGCAGCCCACCGAGTCTGCTACACCAACACCCCTTCGTCTTTAGCGTCATCAGGTGACATCTTTCAAGTTTCATTTCCAGCTGGGAGCGCCCCCAGGGCTGCATTATTCCCAGGCCGCGTGGGTCCGTCCCTGCGGCGTGCATCCCTTTTATTTCGCGTCGTTAGCTTACCTTGTTGGGGGTGCCCCTCGGGCAGCATGATCCCCAAGCTGCTCGGGCCAGGCCCAGCGGCATGTATCCCATTTGCGTTTATTTCCGGTTGTGCGTTAGAACCACCATGCTTGATTATTTCATGCCGGTCCACGGCACCTCTTCTTCTCCATGCTGACCACTTGCACGTTAAAGGGGGGGTACCTGAGAATCGCGACTCAGGGCTCTTACTGGCTCTCCAGCCCTCACCCTCTGGCCTTGACCACGGCATCGCGACCTGGCATACCAGCGACGGCTGAGACCAGCTCGAGGGCCGGGACCCGAGGACGTAGAGCGCAGGCATCTAACTCAATTTACAGGGACACATCACAAGATAAGGCCCAGTGCCAGGCGCAACCCGCCTAGAGGTAGGGCCCCGTTAGTCCTGCGCTGGCTCACGGGTGCCCAGATACACCTCGCCAGGCCCTACCATGCCAGCCACGTGTCAGGGCGGGGCTGTACACGCCCCGGGGGATCCCCCCGGAGGGTGGCCCGCTCCCACGTACTAGTGGAAGCACCATGCTCCGCGCTGGCTGACGACACTGCCGAGGAGCGGCTATGGCCGTACACATACGGAAGCGCTATGCTCCGCGCTGGTGATAAACAACTGAGGGTGGTCCCCGGGCCGCATCAACCTCAGGGAACCCAGAGCTCAGTGTCTAGCCTCATCGTAACGCCTCCCCTCGGGAGTGCCGCGCGAGGGCGCTGGGCACGGGGGTTGCGCTTGGGTCACGCCCAGACGCACGCCGCCCAGCCAGCCCCCCCGGGCCTGGTTCGTCGCGCGCCTCTCCCCGAGCGGAGCCAAGGTATGAAGGCGGTTTGAGCGTCAAGGGGGACTCCTGAGCATCGCGACTCAGGAGCCTAACCGGTCAAGTAGCCCCTCACTCCGTGGCCCCGTCCTGGTTTCTGGTCGGGACCATCGCTGGGTGAGGCACGCGCGCGGCTGGGCTCTACAGACGTAGAACGGTGGATCCACCCACATCACACCTCTCTACTTGTTGTTCGTGCGCCAAGGGGGACTCCTGAGCATCGCGACTCAGGAGCCTAACTTGTCACATAGCCCCTCACTCCTTGGTCCCGTCCTGGTTTCCGATCGGGACTATTTGCTGGGTGAGGTACGCGCAGGGCCGGGCTCTGCTGGCGTAGAACATAAGCAAGTAGGAAGGACAAGCGCAAATTTCAGGGAATTCAAAAGCAAATATTACAGTCCACACTGTTATCCCAATACCAAACGCAAGTTTAAACACCTCCCCGAGGCATGATACATGTGCAGGAATTAAAAGCAGGACAGGAGTCACGACGGAGTCACTTGGCGGCGGGGGAGCGGCGCGGAGTGGGTTCGCCTCACGGAGTAGCGGGGTCGGCAGCGCCTTGCTCCGTCTTGGTGCTGAAGGCCCGGAACTTCCCCGGCAGAGCTTCTGCGCGACTCTTCACGGCCTCGGCAACGGCAGCGGCACGCTCGCCGCTCACTGGCTCCAGCAGGCTGTCGAGGTCGACACCGGGATCGCGAAGGTAGATGTGGGTGAGGACCCGCGTCAGTGCTGCAGAAGATAGGACACGCGCCTCGGCCTCGACCGTGGAGCCAAGGCCAAGGGCGACATCCTCAAGAGCGTGAACCAGGAAGGGAAGCAGCTTGGCGGGGCCGTCCTCGGCGCCAGCCAGCGGGCTCTCTAGGCCGCTGTCATAAAGCATCCTCAGCGAGGAGCGCGCTATCGGCGTTCTGGGAACGGGGGTCCCCAGACTTGCCTGCCTGCGGCCTGCGGCGTGGCTCAAGTGGGGGCCCAGCCCGGCCCAACTTCATCAACACGAGGCTCAAGACCCTCGCGAGGGGCCAAGGCTCGTGAGGCGTACGACACGGCGCATCCTCAGGCACAGCCTCGTCAGGCTGGCTCGTGAGGAGGCGGAGAGTTCAAGGCGGGGAACCTCGCCAGGTGCCCATGACGCAAGCCATGACGACACGGGGCACCAGGCGGGCGCCAGCGCGCGCAGCGTCCCTCTTTCCTCTTTGGTGCAAAGGGGGCAAGCGTATCCGCGGAGTACCGAGGCATCAGGCAAAGGTTGCCACTTCGGTGCAACGAGACCAAGACCAGGAGGACTACGAGACGGAGGTCACCATGGAGCCCAGCGCGGCGTCAATACCAGAGCCTTTGGCAGGCGAAGACTGCTTTTGTCAGGATAGATGTACTCGTTGTCCCCCTTCAAATTAGCCCGCCATTGTTGGATCCCTTCGCGCTCAATATTTGGGGAGAGGACCAGGGCCTCTATAAATAGGACTAGTCACCTACATAGCAAGGGGTTCAATTCCTGGTTGTTCGGTCCGGGATCTGAGAGAGAAAGAGAGAGAAAGGTGACCGAACTCTTCATAGCAGTTCATCACCACAGCCAAGAACAGACCCTCGCGAGGCTGTTCTTCCTTGTATTGTTCATCCACACCAACCCAGGAGGCAATCCATCCACCACACGCTGGAGTAGGGTATTACACCACATCGGTGGCCCGAACCAGTATAAATCTTGTGTCTTTCGTGCAGCTCTTTTAGTAGTCTAGATCCCATCGAGACGAAGAGGTTGAAGGAGAGATTTCCGTGCGCACCCCAGTGTTCGAACCTTAAGGGTCCGCCGCAACCCGAAATCCGATATTTGGCGCGCCAGGTAGGGGTACGCCGGAATTCGTCTTCCACCGCTCCGCTCTCCTCTGACCGTCGCATCCATATCTGACGCTCGTCGGGCCCGCGCCGAGCGCCGGGCCGCCATTGCCTCCTGCGTCGCCTAGACGGCCCCCGTCGGTGGGCGTCCTCGTCGTTCCCCGTCGCCCGCCCTCAACGCCGCCACCGGCCCGGCGGGGGGCGAGCAGCAGGCATCGTCTCAGCACCCGTCTGTGCGGCAAGACGGCCGCACCGCCACTCCATCACTCGCTCCAGTCGGTTCTTCGTCCCGCGCGCTCCGCGCACCCTTGGAGGCTCGGGCTGCGCTCCTAGCGGCAAACAAGCTCCTGCGCTACCGTCCCGTCGACGACGTCTACGAAGAATGTCTCAACCGCGTCGCCGAGCTTGTCCGCGCGGCAGGGGGCTCTTCCGCGCCGTCCGTCCCTCTGTGCCGCACTCCGCCCCGCGCAGGTAACGAAGCTCCAGAGGCGCACTAGCCGCCTCCCCTCCAAGAAGATGCCATGGCTCCAAGGCGCTTGGTCCCTGGGCGGAACCCGCTCCGTCTGGCGCCAATGCAGCAAGAGCGAAGCTGCCAAGAAGTTCCTCGCCCGCAAGGGGCTGCTAGGGCGCTCCCTGCTCCGGCACGCCACGACCCTGCTCCAGCTCCGGCACGCCAAGACCCCGCCCTGCTCCTAGCTGCAGCGCGTGGGGACCCTCAAGACCAAGCCTCCACCAACCGAGGCCTTTCGTGGCCGCCGCGGGCTGCCACGCCTACACCACTGAGCTGCGCAGCGTCACGTGGCCCGGCAAGTTCAAGCCCGACCTGCCTCCTCGCTACGACGGCACAACCGATCCCGCAGAGTTCCTCCAGCTCTATGAGCTGGGCATCGAGGCTGCCAGCGAGGATGAGAAGGTCATGGCTAACTGGTTCCCCATGGTGCTAAAGGAAGGGGCGCGAACCTGGCTCCTGAATCTGGCTCCAGGCACGATCTCCTCCTGGGACCAGATGCACGCCCGCTTCATCGCCAACTTCCAAGGTACTCGCGACCGGCCGCCCGCCATGAGCGACATGCGCCGCATCAAGCAACAACCCGGAGAGACCCTGCAAAAGTACATCCAGCGCTTCAACAGCGGGCGCCTCAAGATCCCCAAGGTGTCCGAGGAGGCCATCATCTCCACCTTCTCTGACGGCGTGCGTGACGTCAAGATGAAGGAGGAGCTGGCGATGCACGAAGACCTCTGCACCTCCCTGGAGCTGTTCAACTTGGCGAACAAGTGCGCCAGGGCTGAGGAGGGACGTCTCTCCCTCCTCGAGCTGCCTGCCGCGGACCCAGAAGAGAAGAAGCCCAAAGCCAAGGACGCGAAGCGCAAGGGGGCTGCCGTACTCGCGGCAGAACCAGACACCAAGCAGGGCAAGGATCTGCCCGAACCCTCCAGAGGCAGCCGGTACTGTGTGTACCATGACCTCCACACCCACAACACCAACGAATGTCAAGAGCTCCGCGCCGTACAAGAAGGAAGGATTGGTCGTCGCCCTGACCGTGCTGACCGGGGCTACGGCCCAGGAGAAGGAAGAAACCCAGGGCGCTGGGAAGACCGCGGCCCGCGCCGGGGGTAGCGCGACCAGCCTCGCGAGGACCCCTGGCGGGACCTGCCTCGTGAGGGGGACTGGAGAGACAAACCTCACGAGGATCGCCCTCATGGCAACGTAGGCCTGCCTCCGCTGCCGCCTCCACCAAGGACGAACGAAGACCGCCATCAAGACGAGGGGGCTGGGGGCTTCCAGGAGCCGCGCGCGATCGCCTGCATCTTGGGCGGAGCTCAAGCCCCAGCCTCCCAATGTATCTTCAAGCAGTTTGCCCGTGAAGTGAATGCAGTTCTCCCCAAGCTCGAAGCAACGCGCCCCCTCAGGTGGTCGGCGTGCCCCATCACGTTCAGCTCGGCAGACCAGCTCAAGTGCGCAGCCACTGCAGGAGTCCTTCCGATGCTCTGCTCCCCGGTCATCAGCAACGTGCTGGTCACCAAGACCCTCATCGATGGCGGGGCAGGTCTCAACGTCCTGTCCGTGGAAACATTCAACATTCTCCAAGTGCCCTACGACCAGCTTCAGCCAACCAGGCCTTTCTCCGGGATCACCGACGGTTCCACAGTCCCGATGGGGCAGGTCCACCTCCCTGTCACCTTCGGGGCCCGCAGCAACTACCGCACTGAGCTCATCGACTTCGACGTCGCCCACATCCGCTTGCCGTACAAAGCCATCCTCGGGTACCCATCGCTGGCCAAGTTTATGGCTGCGACTCACCACGGCTACAACGTCCTCAAGATGCCAGGAAGTGGCGGCGTCATCACGGTGCCCTGTGAAGAGAAGGATGCAGTGTGTTCCTTGGAGAGAGCCTATCAGGCCGCGTCGCTGGAGGACCCAGATCGCGGAAGCAGGAGGCTTCCCGAGACCACCCCCAAGAAGAAGAAAACATCGTCAGGCTCGGCCCTTCAGGGCCCGTGTCTGCCCAGGGGGACCCTCCTTCCATCGCATAGGAAAGCGCGCCCGGTGCCTCCTCAGGCAGGGCTCGGGGGCTCTCACTTGGAGGGCCACCGACCTAGTCAGGGTCACGAGGGAGGCGCTTGGGCACCATGTGGAGGCGTGCTTTGCCGCACGTTCCCCTCAAGAGGGAGCCAGGCGAGGAAGATCAGACCAGCAAGAGTTCATTGACGAGGCCATTCAAGAGCTACATGAGACAAGGATCATGAGAGGTTGCTGCCGCTTGCCAGCCGTGGCCCCACATCCAGGCGAGGATGGTGGGCTGTGCGTCTGTGTCGACGTACCAGGGCTCAATCAGATCGCCACAACGGAGCGCCTCTGGCCCTTGCAAGTGGGGCGCTGCGGAGGTCCACCCCACAGCTATGTTCGCATGCCTTACAGCCTGCCGAGCATGGCTGCGGCGTACCAGCGCCTCACGAGGGGCATTATGGAGGCCCAGGAAGACAGGCGGTCCGCGGCCCTGGCGGAGGTGGAGACAGCTCGCGAGAAGTCACTAGTGCCTCCGGAGCCTCCCGAGGCCCCGGGGCCTTGGGGCTCGTGAGGATCGGCTTCTGCAGCTCGCCAAGCCTGCTGCACCACACCGCCTCACCAACGACATCCTTAGGTGACATCTTCCAAGCCTTATCCCCAGCTGGGAGCGCCCCCCCAGGGTGCGTCACTCCCAGGCCGCGTGGGTCCGTCCCTGCGGCATGTACCTGCAGTTACTTTTCGGTAGTAAGCTTGCCTTGATCGGGGGCGCCCCTCGGGCTGCATCATCCCCAAGCCGCTGGGGCCAGGCCCAGCGACGTGTATCTCCGTCGCATTTATTTCCAACTATTCATTTGCTTGTGACGCTTGATTGCTTGTTGCCCGTCCGCGCCATCCCTTTTTCTCCATGTCAACTACTTGCACGTTAAAGGGGGGGGTGCCTGAGCATCGCGACTCAGGGCTCTTACTAGCTCTCCAGCCCTCACCCTCTGGCCTTGTCCATGGCATCGCGACCTGGCATACCAGCGACGGCTGAGACAAGCTTGAGGGCCGGGACCCGAGGACGTAGAGTACCGGCATCTAACCAAATTTTGCAGGGACACATCTCAAGATACGACCCAGTGTCGGGCGCAACCCGCCCAGAGTTAGGGCCTCGTGAGTCCCGCGCTAGCTCACGGGTGCCCAGATACACCTCACCCAGCTCTACCGTGCCGGTCATGTGCCAGGGCGGGGCTGTATACGCCCCGGGGGCTCCTCCCGGAGGGGAGCCCCCTCCCACGTACCAGAGGAAGCACCATGCTCCGCGCTGGCTGACGACACTGCCGAGGAGCGGCTATGCCCGTCCACATACGGAAGCGCTATGCTCCGCGCTGGTGATAAACAACTGAGGGTGGCCTCCGGGCCGCATTAACCTCAGGGAGCCTAGAGCTCAGTGGCTAGCCCCATCGCAACGCCTCCCCTCGGGAGCGCCGTGCGAGGGGGCTGGGCACGGGGGCTACGGCTGCGTCACGCCTAGACGTACACCGCCCAGCCAGGCCCCTCGGGCCTGGTTCGTCGCGCGTCTCTCCCCGAGCGGAGCCAACGTATGAAGGCCGTTTGCGCGTCAAGGGGGACCCCTGAGCATCGCGACCCAGGGGCCTAACTGGTCCCGTAGCCCCTCACTCCTTAGTTCCGAAAGGCTATGCTGGGTGAGGTACGCGCGGGGCCGGGCTCTGCAGACATAGAACGGTAGCCGCGCTTACATCTCGCTTTATCACCCGCTGTTCGCGCGTCAAGGGGGACTCCTGAGCATCGTGACTCAGGAGCCTAACTGGCTCCGTAGCCCCTCACTCCTTAGTTCCGAAGGGCTATGCTGGGTGAGGTACGCGCGGGGTCAGGCTCTGCAGACGTATGTCGGTGTTCTGGGAACAGGGGTCCCAGGCTTTCCTGCCTGCGGCCTGCGGCGTGGGTCAAGTGGGGGCCCAGCGCAGCCCATCTTCATCAACACGAGGCTCAAGACCCTCGCGAGGGGCCAAGCCTCGCGAGGCGGACGACACGGCGCATCCTCGGGCACAGCCTCGTCAGGCATGCTCGCGAGGAGCCGGGGAGTTCACGCGGGGTACCTCGCGAGGTGCCCATGACGCAAGCAATGACGACATGGGGCGCCAGGCGGGTGCCAGCGCATGTAGCGTCCCTCTTTCCTCTTTGGTGCAAAGGGGGCAAGCGTATCCACGGAGTACCGAGGCATCAGGCAAAGGTTGCCACTTCGGTGCAACGAGACCAAGACCAGGAGGACTATGAGACGGAGGTCACCATGGAGCCCAGCAAGGCGTCATCACCAGAGCCTTTGGCAGGCGAAGACTGCTTTTGTCAGGATAGATGTACTCGCTGTCCCCCTTCAAATTAGCCCGCCATTGTTGGATCCCTTCCCGCTCAATATTTGTTATTTGGGGAGAGGACCAGGGCCTCTATAAATAGGACTAGCCACCCACATAGCAGGGGGTTGGAGGGTTGGTTCGTTAAGGGGGGGGGGTGCCTGAGCATCGCAACTCAGGGCTCTTACTGGCTCCCCAGCCCTCACCCTCTGGCCTTGTCCATGGCATCGCGACTTGGCATACCAGCGACGGCTGAGACAAGCTCGAGGGCCGGGACCCGAGGACGTAGAGTACCGGCATCTAACCAAATTTTGCAGGGACACATCTCAAGATACGGCCCAGTGCTGGGCGCAACCCGCCCAGAGGTAGGGCCTCGGGAGTCCCGCGCTGGCTCACGGGTGCCCAGATATGCCTCGCCTACCTCAACCAGCAAGCTGTTGAGTGACTAACGATCAACTAATGGCCGTCGTGGCAACACCATCTTCTTTCTGTAATGACCCTGCAGGATCCCTGGAGGGAACCGCGCAAGCCGAGGCCCTCACGAGGTTTCCTTCGCCCTCGCCCGCGCGAACCGCTTGCACGTTAAAGGGGGGGTGCCTGAGCATCGCGACTCAGGGCTCTTACTGGCTCTCCAGCCCTCACCCTCTGGCCTTGTCCACGGCATCACGACCTGGCATACCAACAACGGCTGAGACAAGCTCGAGGGCCAGGACCCAAGGACGTAGAGCAGAAAGGGGAGCAGAGGAGGGGAAGAAGGGGCCTCGCGAGGACCTTGCCGAGCGTTTCCGCTCCTATCCACACACGGACCCAACGGCACGCCTGGAACGGCCCCTGATTCTCAAGATAAGTTACCACCCACGACATTGGCTGCTGCAGCACTACCCCCGCACCTAAAGCAACTCTGTACTAGCGACGTTACTTCCCTTTCTCACTAAGTGATGGATGCTTGGGCGCCAAAGGGGACCTCCTGAGCATCGCGACTCAGGGGCTCTTACTGGACCCCGGGTCGCTCACCTCCTGGCCTTGACCACGGCATCGCGACCTGGCATACCAGCGATGGCTGACACTGCCTTGGGACTGGGACCTGTCGGCGTAGAGCATCAAGCCTTCGCAAGGTTCGAAAGGGAGAACTCAGCTATGACGGCATCAACAACTCACACAAATCCATAGAAAAGGTCATATATTAACAAACGGGACTACAGACACCTTACAAGCCCCCATGGGCGCATTTTGATTCCTCGTAGGGAACGGATCCTAAGGAGTGCTAACTACACGGGCTCCTGCAGAAGATGCCATCATCAATAGTGGGCCGTCAGGCATCGGCGCCAACCACATCCAGATCAGGGTCGGTGACGGCCTGACGAGCCCGCCCTGCTCCGGGAGCGGCGCCGGCTCGGGGGCTCGTAGCTGTCGTCGCTCATCTCCGGAGTCGCGAAGATCTCGCTGGAGCCGCTGGACCCTCGGGCGCCACTGCCAAGGGGGCGGTCGACGGGCCTAGCCCTCACCAGGGCGAGGTCCTAGCCGCCTCTCCCGCGGCAGCACTCCAGCCGGCGCCCGATCGCGTCGAAGACCTTGAAGAACATCACCGCCGTGCCGTCATACTCCAGGTGGACCGTGAAGATGCCTCTTTCCCTGCAGACCTGGGCGATCTCCCTCCAACCGCGGGACATGTAGACCGCGCCCGGGGCATCAGCGACGACCTCGGCCTCGGTCGCGGGGGCGTCGCAGTCGGCGTGCTGCAGCTGGAGCTCCAGAGGAAGAACCATGGAGGCAAAGAAGGGAGGAAGGCAGATCCAGGACTGAAGAGGAGTGACGACATGGAGCACGAACTCATGGGAGGAGCCCTCGGCATGGACTCCAGGAGGAACCACCCACGCCTTCACAACCCGACGGCGCCGACGATGGCGCTGACCGCGGGGATCAGCATCAACACCTTCGGGGCCCTTGACGTGGGCGTACAAGGGCAGCGGGAACCCCGGCGGAGCCCGCTCGCCCCAGGGCCCCGCCACCACCGGATGGTCCTCATCGTCCCGGCTGCAATGGGCGAGTCTCTTCTTCGGCGGGAGAGGGTCTGGCCCTTCTCGAGGAGCCTTTCCCTTCTCCGCTGCAGAGAATCGTCGAATCGGAGCCATCACACCAAGACGGAGCAAGAACTGAGGCGAAGTAGAGAGCAAGAGGAGATGGACTGGACGGGCACGAGCGATGTTGTACTTATAGCCGGCGAAGGCCAACCGCCGGTCTCCATGATCACAGGTAATCATAATACGTTCTGCATGCAGGGACTTGTCCAACTCGCACGATCACCAAGGCGCCGTGGGAAGCGGAGGCGCCACGTCCAATCAACCGCCACGCGGCGTCCGAAGCCGCAGGCTGTTGGGGCCCACGGCGCTTCACCCTTGCCCTTTCGCCTCTCGGCACGGCCAAGTCAATGCGCACCTTGGGCCCAGGGGCTACTGTCGGCGTTCTGGGAATGGGGGTCCCCAGACTTGCCTGCCTGCGGCCTGCGGCGTGGCTCAAGTGGGGGCCCAACGCGGCCCATCTTCATCAACACGAGGCTCAAGACCCTCGCGAGGGGCCAACCCTCGTGAGGCGGACGACACGGCACATCCTCGGGCACAGCCTCGTCAGGCTGGCTCGCGAGGAGGCGGAGAGTTCAAGGCGGGGTACCTCGCGAGGTGCCCATGACGCAAGCAATGACGACACAGGGTGCCAGGCGGGTGCCAGCGCGCGCAGCGTCCCTCTTTCCTCTTTGGTGCAAAGGGGGCAAGCGTATCCGTGGAGTACCGAGGCATCAGGCAAAGGTTGCCACTTCGGTGCAACGAGACCAAGACCAGGAGGACTATGAGACGGAGGTCACCATGGAGCCCAGCGCAGCGTCATCACCAGAGCCTTTGGCAGGCGAAGACTGCTTTTGTCAGGATAGATGTACTCCCTGTCCCCCTTCAAATTAGCCCGCCATTGTTGGATCCCTTCCCGCTCAATATTTGTTATTTGGGGAGAGGACCAGGGCCTCTATAAATAGGACTAGCCACCCACATAGCAGGGGGTTGGAGGGTTGGTTCGTTCGGTTCGCAAGGAGAGAGAGAGAGAGAGGGAGACTGAACTCTTCATAGCAGTTCATCTCCACAGCCAAGAACAGACCCTCGCGAGGCTGTTCTTCCTTGTATTGTTCTTCCACACCAGCCCCTGGAGGCAATCCATCCACCACACACTGGAGAAGGGTATTACACCACATCGGTGGCCCGAACCAGTATAAATCTTGTGTCTTTCATGCAGCTCTTTTAGTAGTTTAGATCCCATCGAGACGGAGAGGTTGAAGGTGAGATTTCCGCGCGCACCCCAGTGTTCGAACCTTAAGGGTCTGCCGGAACCTGAAATCCGACAAGGTAGAATGAAAAACACACCTACATCACGCTTCCCTACTTGTTGTTCGAGCGCCAAGGGGGACTCATGAGCATCGCGACTCAGGAGCCTAACTTGTCACGTGGCCCCTCACTCCTTTGGTCCCGTCCTGGTTTCCAGTCGGGGCTGATGTTGGGTGAGACATGCGTGGGGCCGGGCCCTGCGGGCGTAGGACGCAAGCAAGTAGGGAAGAAAAGCATAAAATCCAAGGAACTTAAAAGCAAATATTACAGTCCATACTGTTAGTCTCAATGCCAAACGCAAGTTTAAATGCCTCCCCGAGGCGTGATGCATGTGCAGGAACCTAAAGAAGAGCAGGGATGGGACGGAGTCACTCGTCGGCGCTGGTTTCTCCTTGTGGAACAGCAGGGTCGGCAGCGCCTTGCTTCGCCCTGGTGCTGAAGGCCCGGTACTTCTCCAGCAGCGCCTCCGCGTGCCCCTTCACGGCTTCGACAGCGGCAGCAGCACCCTCGCCGCTCACCGGTTCCAGCAGGGCGTCGAGGTCGGTCTTGGGATCGCGGAGGTAGACGTGGGCGAAGACCCGTGTTAGCACGGTAGAAGACAGGATGTGCGCCTCGGCCTCGGTAGCGGGGCCGATGCCAAGGACGACGTCCCCAAGAGCCTTGACCAGGAAGGGAAGCAGCTTGGCGGGGCCATCCTCGTCACCAGCTAGCGGGCTGTCCAAGCCGCTCTCGTAAAGCATCTTCAGCGAAGCGCGGGCGTCCTTCTCCATGTCCGCGAAGGCCACGCGATCTTCGGCGAGGACCTGAGCCTTGGTGTCCAGCTCGGTCTTCGTCGCCTCCAGCTCTTTCTTCCACACGCCTAGACGCTCGCGGCGCTTTTTGAGCTTGGCCTCCGAGTCCTCGAGCGCCGCCTCACGCACCTTCGCCCCCTTCTCCTGCTCTTGGCGGAGGCGAACCTCCTCCGCAAGTTGGCCCCGCAGGCCTTGCAGCTCATCCTCCAGCGCCTTGCAGCGGTCGCAGGCCTTGACCGCTTCCCCCAGGGCCGTGTCACGAGCAATCTTCGCCTCAAGGATGGCCCGCTTCTCCTCGTCGCAGGCCGTCGAGGCCTGAACCAGCGCCGCCCGGATCGAAGCATCAGAGCGAATCCACCCCGAAGCCAGTTCCAGACGCCCGGCCACCAGGCGAGGGTCGGCGCCGAGAAGGTCCTGACGCAGCCGGTCCAGTTCAGCAGCAGCATGCTCCAAGACGGAGGAAGAAGACGGAGGAGCCTCGATGCGCTCCAGGACGACAGGAGGAGCTGAGGGAGCAGTGGCCAGCAAAACGGGAGGAGAAGGTGGCGGCGGCAAGGCCGCCGAATCCCGAGCCAGCATTCGCTGCGTCTCCCCAGCCGTGGCAGTGGCGCCAGACGAGGACACTTCAGGAGTCACCTGGGCCATGGGGGCTGAGCTCGCCCCCGCCAGCATGGCCAGACCTCCTGAGGGCGACCGACCAGGAGAAGCCCACGCACTGCGATCGCCCCCTTTCATAGGCGGGGGCGCTGCCGCGGACGGAGCCTCAGGAGCCCGCTTCGGTTTCTTCGCCGTGGGCGCCCGCCTACTCAAGAGAAGCAATCATCAAGCCTCGTCGGCAGAATGAAAAACAAGAGAACAAGGATCAAGCGCTTACGGGTCATCGCCGGTGAGCTCAGGCAGCTTTCGGCCAACTTCAAGCCAAACAGCCGGCTGGAAGGGTCGACCTCGGGAGCAGAAGGCGCAGCAGCAGACTGCCCCGGGGTAGGCGCAGGCCCGTGGGGGACCAGCCCGGTCCTGTCTTTCTTCGGGATCGGGGGCAAGCTCCCGCTACCCAGCACATCGTCATCGTCATCATCATCATCATCATTGCTCTGCGATAGGCAGAGAGTATGGGGCGAGCACCGAGGGAGGGGAGCCCTCGACTCTCCGTCAGTCGCCCCGGAGTCGGGCCCCTCTCCCCGCTCCTCTTCGTCCTCCTCCTCGCTGGAGCCACCGGAGGGCACGTCCACCAGTCCTTCAAAAGGCGCCACAGGCACGAGCCCGACCCCGTTGAAAACGGGCATGGACTTCACCACCTGCTTCCAGTCGCTGCGAAGAAACAAGGGCTCGGGAGCGCCCTCCAACTTTGCCACCATGCCCCCGACCAGAGATTGAAGAACCGCGTTCACGTCCTCTTCGTCCGCAGGCCCGGGGCTCAGATGAGGCCTCCACATCGGAGAAGAGTACTGCCGGAGTGGAGCCAGCTGCTGCTCCAAGAACTCCCTCAACAGTGACGCACCAGTCAACTTTGCCGTCGCCATGTTGGCTGGCCTCAAGTCCGTATCCATCTTCTCCAACACCGGCTTCGCGCGGGGATCCGCGAGCTCCGCCCGGCCCCAGTTACTGGCGCTCACGGCCTGCTCCGTGGGCGGGATCAACCGAGGGTGGACGCGCCCGGCGTCAACCAAGACCCACTTGCTCCGGAAGCCATCAACCCTCTTCCCGGGACTCGAGATGGCAATGGTGCTGCCATGCGCGACGAAGCTCGCGCACGCGGAAGGAGAACTGCCAGTAGTCCGGAGGTAGAAGTAGTGGCGCAGCAAGGCCACCGAGGGCTGCACCCCTACGTGGGCCTCGCAGTAGTAAGCGAAGACCGCCAGGAGAAGGATAGAGTTGGGGTGGAGATGCAGAGCCAGCAAGTTGTAATGGCAGAGGACAGAGAAGAAGAACTCGGAGAAGGGAGGCACCAAGCCCGCTGCGATGGCGCTCACAAAGAAAGGATAATAGGTGCTCCCTCGACCTTCAGGGGAGGCGGAGCCAACCTTGAACACCTCCGTCCCGATGACGCCCTGCGCCGCTGCCATCCGGCACAGCCGGGCAAAGGTGGCCTTGGACACAGTCGGCGGGTCCAGAGCAGGGGAATACCAAGCTTCAGCCGGAGGCTTGCGAGCCGCCATGGCTTCCTAGGTCGCACAACCGGAGTAGATCTGGAAGTTTGGAGGAAGAAAGGGGAGGCGCAAGAAAGGGGATCTGAGCAGCAGCCGGAGAAAGCAAGGGCGAAGTCTGGGAAGATGCCTTTCCCTTCTCAACCCGCGCGGTTGCTAAGGCTCCCACGTCCAATCAACCGCCACGTGGCGTCCAAGGCCGCAGGCTGTTGGGGCCCGCGGCGCTTCGCCCTTGCCCTTTTGCCTCTCGGCACGGCCAAGTCCATGCGCGCCTTGGGCCTGGGGGCTACTGTCGGCGTTCTGGGAACGGGGGTCCCCAGACTTGCCTGCCTGCGGCCTGCGGCGTGGCTCAAATGGGGGCCTAGCGCGGCCCATCTTCATCAACACAAGGCTCAAGACCCTCGTGAGGGGCCAAGCCTCGCGAGGCGGACGACACGGTGCATCCTCAGGCACAGCCTCGTCAGGCTGGCTCACGAGGAGGCGGAGAGTTCAAGGCGGGGTACCTTGCGAGGTGCCCATGACGCAAGCCATGACGACACGGGGCACTAGGCGGGTGCCAGCGCGCGCAACGTCCCTCTTTCCTCTTTGGTGCAAAGGGGGCAAGCATATCCGCGGAGTTCCAAGGCATCAGGCAAAGGCTGCCAGTTTGGTGCAACGAGACCAAGACCAGGAGGACTACGAGACGGAGGTCACCATGGAGCCCAGCGCGGCGTCATCACCAGAGCCTTTGGCAGGCGAAGACTGCTTTTGTCAGGATAGCTGTACTCGCTGTCCCCCTTCAAATTAGCCCGCCATTGTTGGATCCCTTCCCCGCTCAATATTTGGGGAGAGGACCAGGGCCTCTATAAATAGGACTAGTCACCCACATAGCAAGGGGTTCGATTCCTGGTTGTTCGGTCCGGGATCTGAGAGAGAAAGAGAGAGAAAGGTGACTGAACTCTTCATAGCAGTTCATCACCACAGCCAAGAACAGACCCTCGCGAGGCTGTTCTTCCTTGTATTGTTCATCCACACCAGCCCCAGGAGGCAATCCATCCACCAAACACTGGAGTAGGGTATTACACCACATCGGTGGCCCGAACTAGTACAAATCTTGTGTCTTTCGTGCAGCTCTTTTAGTAGTCGAGATCCCATCGAGACGGAGAGGTTGAAGGCGAGATTTCCGTGCGCACCCTAGTGTTCGAACCTTAAGGGTCTGCCGGAACCCGAAATCCAACACGCGCCTTCGCCTCCAACTCCGTGAAGGCCGCGCGGTCCTCGGCAAGAACCAGGGCCATGTCGTCCAGCTCGGCCTTCCTCGCCCCCAACTCCTGCTCCAGAGCGCCCAGGCGGTCGCGGCGCTTCATGAGCTTCGCCTCCCGGCCCTCGACGGCTGCCTCACGAGCCTTCATGCCTTCTTCCTGCTCTTGGTGAAGGCGGACCTCTTTCGCGAGCTGATCCCACAGGCCTTGCAGCTCGTCCTCCAGCGCCTTGCAGCGACCACGGACGTCGACCACCTCCCCCAGGGCAGCATCACGAGCAGCCTTCGCCTCAAGGACGGCCTGCTTCTCCTCGTCGCATGCCGTCGAGGCCTGGACCAGCGCCGCCCGAATCGAAGTGTCGGAGCGAACCCACCCAGAAGCCAGCTCCAAGCGCCTGGCCACCAAGCGAGGGTCGGCACCAAGAAGATCCTGCCGCAGTCGGTCCAGCTCAGCAACAGCACAATCCAGAACGGCAGAAGGAGTCGGAGAGACGGCAGCCGGTGGAGTAGGAGGAGAAGGCGGCAGCGCGGCCGCAGCATCCTGAGGCGGAGTCTGCCGCGCCCCGACAGCTGTAGTGGCGGCGGCAGGCGAGAGCACCTTGGGAGCCACTCGGGCCGTGGGGGCTGAGCTCGCCCCAGCCGGCTCAGCCAGGCCTCGCGAGGATGACCGAGCAGGAGAAGCCTGCGTGTCGCGGTCACCCTCCTTCGCAGGCAGGGGCGCTGCCATGGATGGAACCTCAGGAGCCCCTTTTACTTCTTTGCTGCGGGCGCCAACCTATCCAGGGGATGCGAACGTCAAACCTTAGAAGCAGAGCAAGAAATAAAGACAAGAATCGAACGCTTACGGGTCGCTGCCAGTGAGCTCAAGCGGCCTTCGGCCAAATCTAAAGCCTGAAAGCCGGCTCGAAGGGTCCACCTCGGGAAGCTTGGAGGCGGAAGGTGCGTCTGCGGTCCGCGCCGGGGCCGGGGCTGGCCCGCAGGAGATCAGCCCGGTCCTGTCCTTCCTCGGGATCGAGGGCGAGCTCCCGCCGTCCTGCTCGTCGTCGTCTTTTTCGGCATCCTCGTCGTCATCGCTCGGAGGGAGGCGGAGAACGCGGGACCTGCGCCAGGGGTGGGGAGCCCTCGACTCTCCGTCAGTAGCCTCGGAGTCAGGCCCTTTTCCCCGCTCCCCTCCTTCCTCCTCTTCGCTGGAGTCGTCGGAGGGCACGTCCACCGGTTCCTCGAGAGTTTCCATGGGCACGGGCCCATCCCCATTGAAGACGGGCATGGACTTCACTACCCGCTCCCAGTCGTCGCGGAGGAACAAGGGCATAGGATCGCCCTCCAACCTCGCCACATTGCCCCCGACCAGAGATTGGAGAACCGCAGCCAGGTCTCTGTCGGCCAAGGCCGCGGGGCTCGGATGGGGCCTCCACATTGGAAGCGAGTACTGCCGAAGCGGAGCCAGCTGGTGCTCCAGGAACTCCCTCAGCAGTGACGCACCGGTCAGCTTCACCGCCGCCATGTCGGTCGGCCTCAGATCCGCGTCCATCTTCTCCAACACCATCATCGCGCGGGGATCCGTCAGCTCCGCCCGACCCTAGTCGCTGGAGCTCGTGGGCTGCTCCATGGGTAAGATCAGCCGAGGGTGGATGCGCCCAGCATCCACCAAGATCCACTTGCTCCTGAAGCCCTCAATCCTTTTCCCAGGATTCGAGATGGCAATGGCGCCACCATACGCGATGAAGCTCGCGCACGCGGAAGCAGGACCGGGAGAGGTCTGGAGGTAGAAGTAGTGGCGCACCAAGGCCACTTAGGGCCGCACCCCAACGTGGGCCTCGCAATTATAAGCAAAGATCGCCAGGAGAAGGATGGAGTTGGGATGGAGATGCAGAGCCTGTAGCTTGTAATGGTGGAGGACAGAGAAGAAGAACTCGGAGAAGGGAGGCACCAGACCAGCAACAATGGCACTTACGAAGAGCGGATAGAAGGTGCTCCTTTAACCCTCAGGGGTGGCGGAGCCGGCCTTGAACACCTTCGCCCCGTCGATGCCTCGCGCCTTCGCCATCCGGTGCAACCGGGCAAGGCTCGCCTCTGACACGTTCGGCGAGTCCAGGGCAGACGAGTACCACGCTGCGGCCGGGGGCTGGCGAGGCGCCATGGCTTCCTAGGTCGCACGGTCAGAGCAGATCTGGAGATTTCGGAGGAAGGAAGGAGAGGCGCTAGAAAGGGGATCTGAGCAGCAACCGGGGAAAGCAAGAAGCAGGGCCTAGGCGGATGCCACTCCTTTATCAACTCAGGCGGTTGCCACTCCTTTATCAACTCAGGCAGTTGCTAAGGCGCCCACGTCCAATCAACTGCCACGCGGCGCCCAAGGCCGCAGGCTGTTAGGCCCCGTGGCACTTCACTCTTGCCCTTCCGCCTCCCTGAACGGCCAAGTCTGGGCGCGCCTTGGGCCCGCGGGCTACTGTTGGCGTTCTAGGAACGGGGGTCCCCAGACTTGCCTGCCTGCGGCCTGCGGCGTGGCTCAAAAGGGGGGCCCAGCACGGCCCATCTTCACCAACACAAACTCAAGATCCTCGTGAGGGGCCAAGCCTCATGGGGCGGACGACACGGAGCTTCCTCAGGCACGGCCTTGTCAGGCTGGCTCACGAGGAGGCAGAGAGATCAAGGCGGGGTAACTCACGAGGTGCCCGTGACACAAGCCATGACGACCAAGGGCCCCAGGCGGGCGCCAGCCCGCGCAGCGTCCTCCTTTCCTCTTTGGTGCAAAGGGGGCAAGCGCAGCCGCAGAGTATCGAGGCATCAGGCAAAGGTTGCCATTTCGGTGCAACGAGACCAAGACCAAGAGGACTACGAAACGGAGGTCACTGTGGAGCCCAAGACGGTGTCATCACCAGAGCTTTGTGCAGACGAAGACTACTTTTGTTAGGATAGCTGATACTTGCTGTCCCCTTTCAAATTAGCCCGCCATTGTTGGCTCCCTTCCCGCTCGATATTTGGGAAGAGGACCAGGGCCTCTATAAATAGGACCAGCCACCCACAGAGCAAGGGGGTTGGGAGGTTGGAAGGAAGAGGCTAGTTAGAGGGGCTCGATCAGTCGTTTGGTTGGAAGCAGAGAGAGAGAGAGAGAGGTGACTGAACTCTTCTCAGCAGTTCATCGCCCCAGCCAAGAACAGACCCTCGCGAGGCTGTTCTTCCTTGTATTGTTCATCATCATCAGCCCAAGAGGCTATCCACCACACCACACACTGGAGTAGGGTATTACACCACAACGGGGGCCCGAATCAGTATAAACCCTGTGTCTCTTGTGTTGTTCTTTCGGTGGTTTAGATCCTAGCATGGCGGAGGGGTGCAGGTAGGTAGGAGGCGAAATCTCCGCGCGCACCCCAGTGTTCGAACCTCAAGGGTCTGCCGGAACCCGAAATCCGACAGCTTTCAGGCGCCATTTTTCCAAATGTGTCCCAGACTAGAGGCCTACATAGAAGAATTTGTGCCTCAAGAAAAACTTTGTTTCGTAAGTGACTTCTAGCTTTTGCACTTGATTTTATGTTTGAAATGATGTACCCTGAGTTTTTACAAAACAGATACGTGTCCTCCCTGCATTAGCTAATGTGTGTTGCCATGATGCTTTATACCTCCACTTCACTGCGGCGGGTTACAAATAATTCACAAAGTAGGTTACGAGTGTTCATCCAGAAAATTTCCTATAATACGTTTTCTGTGCCTTTGTGTTAAATATAGAAGTGCTTCCTATAGTACATTAGCTGTGCTTTTGAGTTAAAATTAGAAGTGCTTCCTATAGGACGTTAGTTGTGCTTTTGTGTTAAACCTAGAAGTGCTTCTCATAATACATTAGATGTGATTTTGTGTTAAAACTAGAAGTGCTTCCCATAGTATGTTAGATGTGCTTTTGTGTTAAAGCTAGGAGTGCTTCCAATAGGATGTTAGCTGTGCTTTTGTGTTAAAACTAGAAGTACTTCCTATAGTACGTTAGCTGTGCTTTTGTGTTAAATATAGCACCGCTTCCCTGCGGTGATACGTCTTCCAATAGGCGCACGCCTTTCCAACCACCGCCTGGCTTTCAGGCGCCATTTTTAAAAGTGAGGCCCAGACTAGCGGCCTACATAGAAGAATTTGTGCCTCAAGAAAAACTTTGTTCCGTAAGTGATTTCCAGCTTCTGTAGTTGATTTTATGTTTGAAATGATGTACCCTGAGTTTTTACGAAACAGATACATGTCCTCCCTGCATTAGCTAATGTGTGTTGCCATGATGCTTTATACCTCCACTTCACTGCGGCGGGTTACAAATACTTCATAAAGTAGGTTACGAGTGTTCATCCAGACAGTTTCCTATAGTACGTTTGCTCTACTTTTGTGTCAAAACTAGAAGTGCTTCCTATAGTATGTTTTCTGAGCCTCTATGTTAAATATATAAGTGCTTCCTATAGTATGTTAGCTGTGCTTTTGTGTTAAAACTAGAAGTGCTTCCCATAGTACGTTAGATGTGCTTTTGTGTTAAAGCTAGAAGTGCTTCCAATAGGACGTTAGCTGTGCTTTTGTGTTAAAACTAGAAGTGGTTCCAATAGGACGTTTGCTATTCTTTTGTGTTAAAACTAGAAGTACTTCCCTGCGGCGGTAGGTCAGCCATGCTTCGTTCAGTACGTTAGTTGTGCTCTTTCACGGAATGTGTTGACCATGATTCAAGGACTTTTTTAGCCGCGCTTCCCACAGCACATCATGTGTGATTCTGCACACATTATTCCATGCCTTTTCTGCAATTCTTGACAGAATGTACAGTAGGTCACAAGATATTTTTCATTTTCGGTACTAATAACTTCTTTTCATTTTTGGTATTAAAAATTTTTGATGTTTTTTTTTCAATTCTAGGCCAAGGTGAAAATTGCCAAAGTTACCAATGAAATGTACACATAACTTTTCTCGCGGTTTCAACCAGTTCTCGAGCAGAAATTGGAGAAGCTCCTTTCACTTGGTAGGGATTTTAGTGCAAAAGAAACCAAGACCTGCGGCCGGGGCATTTATTGTAACTTGCAATGCGACAACTCAAATGAAAAAGAAACTTTTTCATCACTCCCTTCAACATATTCTATGCTTCCAAGTTCTAGCACGATAAGTAGTCAAAGTTCTTCCAGCAGTGGCTCGACCAGTGTCCTTCACGCCACATCATACTCCCTAGAAAATTTAAAGGGTTGCTGCGATACCCCTGACCCAGACTCCCAGAATCTGTATGAAAAAGAGTAGTCCCAAATTTATCTATCTTCATGCCTAAAATCATCAACTCAGATTAAGTTGCTACTGGAGGTGAACAGGATTGACCACAACAAAGAGGACATTGATGAACAAGCCAAGATTCATCTGGACAAAGTGCATAACCATCTGCACAACTGTAACGCCCCATATGTAACCTTCCCCAATTGTGTTGGGGAACGTGGTAATTTCGAAAATTTTCCTACGCACACGCAAGATCATGGTGATGCATAGCAACGAGAGGGGAGAGTGTTGTCTACGTACCAACGCAGACCGACTGCGGAAGCGATCACGCAACGTAGAGGAAGTAGTCGTACGTCTTCTTCCCGATCCGACCGATCCAAGCACCGTTACTCCGGCACCTCCGAGTTCTTAGCACACGTTCAGCTCGATGACGATCCTCGGGCTCCGATCTAGCAAAGCGTTGAGGAAGAGTTCCGTCAGCACGACGGCGTGGTGACGATCTTGATGTACTACCGACGCAGGGCTTCGCCTAAGCACTACAACGGTATGATCGAGGTGGAATATGGTGGCAGGGGGCACCGTACATGGCTAAGGAACGATCTCAAGGATCAACTTGTGTGTCTTGGGGTGTCCCCTGCCCCCGTATATAAAGGTTGGAAGGAGGGGGGCTGGCCGGCCAAAGAGAGGGAGGCGCAGGAGGAGTCCTACTCCTACCGGGAGTAGGACTCCCCCCTCCAATCCTAGTCCAACTAGGAATCCTTCAAAGGGGAGAGAGAGAGAGGTGGCCGGCCCCTCTCCTAGTCCTAATAGGACTAGGGAGAGGGGGGAGGCGCAGCCCTATGTGGGCTGCCCTCTCACCTTTCCACTAAGGCCCATGTTGGCCCATTTGGCTCCCGGGGGGTTCCGGTAACCCTCCCTGTATTCCGGTAAAATCCCAATTTCACCCGGAACACTTCCTATGTCCAAACATAGGCTTCCAATATATCAATCTTTACGTCTCGACCATTTCGGGACTCCTCGTCATGTCCGTGATCTCATCCGGGACTCCGAACAACCTTCGGTACATCAAAATGCATAAACTCATAATAACTGTCATCGTAACGTTAAGCGTGCGGACCCTACGGTTCGAGAACAATGTAGACATGACCGAGACACGTCTCCGGTCAATAACCAATAGCGGGACCTGGATGCCCATATTGGCTCCTACATATTCTACGAAGATCTTTATCGGTCAGACCGCATAACAACATACGTTGTTCCCTTTGTCATCGGTATGTTACTTGCCCGAGATTCGATCGTCGGTATCCAATACCTAGTTCAATCTCGTTACTGGCAAGTCTCTTTACTCGTTCCGTAATACATCATCTCATAACTAACATCTTAGTTATTGTGCTTGCAAGGCTTATGTGATGTGTATTACCGAGAGGGCCCAGAGATACCTCTCCGACAATCGGAGTGACAAACCCTAATCTTGAAATACGCCAACCCAACATCTACCATTGGAGACACCTGTAGTACTCCCTTATAATCACCCAGTTACGTTGTGACGTTTGGTAGTACCCAAAGTGTTCCTCCGATAAACGGGAGTTGCATAATCTCATAGTTATAGGAACATGTATAAGTCATGAAGAAAGCAATAGCAACATACTAAATGATCGGGTGCTAAGCTAATGGAATGGGTCATGTCAATCAGATCATTCAACTAATGATGTGACCTCGTTAATAAAATAACAACTCTTTGTTCATGGTTAGGAAACATAACCATCTTTGATTAACGAGCTAGTCTAGTAGAGGCATACTAGTGACACTCTGTTTGTCTATGTATTCACACATGTATTATGTTTCCGGTTAATACAATTCTAGCATGAGTAATAAACATTTATCATGATATAAGGAAATAAATAATAACTTTATTATTGCCTCTAGGGCATATTTCCTTCAGTCTCCCACTTGCACTAGAGTCAATGATCTAGTTTCACATCGCCATGTGATTTAGCAGCAATAGTTCACATCACCATGTGATTAACACCCATAGTTCACATCATTATGTGACCAACACTCAAAGGGTTTACTAGAGTCAGTAATCTAGTTCACATCTCTATGTGATTAATACCCAAAGAGTACTAAGGTGTGATCATGTTTTGCTTGTGAGATAATTTTAGTCAACGGGTCTGTCACATTCAGATCCGTAAGTATTTTGCAAGTTCTATGTCTACAATGCTCTACACGGAGCTACTCTAGCTAATTGCTCCCACTTTCAATATGTATCCAGATTTAGAATCATCTGGATCAGTGTCAAAAACTTGCATCGACGCAACCCTTTACAACGAACCTTTTTGTCACGTCCATAATCGAGAAACATTTCCTTATTTCACTAAGGATAATTCTGACCGCTGTCCAGTGATCTACTCCTAGATCACTATTGTACTCCCTTGCCAAATCAGTGCAGGGTATACAATAGATCCGGTACACAGCATGGCATACTTTATATAACCTATGAATGAGGCATAGGGAATGACTTTCATTCTCTTTCTATCTTCTGAAACCCAGGCAAGAAACTTTTTCTTTGACTGTTCCATTTTGAACTACTTCAAAATCTTGTCAAGGTGTGTACTTATTGAAAAACTTATCAAGCGTCTTGATCTATCTCTATAGATCTTGAAGCTCAATATGTAAGCAGTTTTACCGAAGTCTTTCTTTGAAAAACTCCTTTCAAACACTCCTTTTATGCTTTACAGAATAATTCTACATTATTTCCGATCAACAATATGTCATTCACATATACTTATCAGAAATGTTGTAGTGCTCCCACTCACTTTCTTGTAAATATAGGCTTCACCGCAAGTCTGTATAAATCTATATGCTTTGATCAACTTATCAAAGCGTATATTCCAACTCCGAGATGCTTGCACCAGTCCACAGATGGATCGCTGGTGCTTGCACATTTTGTTAGCACCTTTTGGATTGACAAAACCTTCTAGTTGCATCACATACAACTCTTCTTTAATAAATCCATTAAGGAATGCAGTTTTGTTTATCCATTTGCTAGATTTCATAAAATGCGGCAATTGCTAACATGATTCGGACAGACTTAAGCATAGATACGAGTGAGAAAATCTCATCGTAGTCAACACCTTGAACTTGTCGAAAACCTTTTGCGACAATTCTAGCTTTGTAGATAGTAACACTACTATCAGCGTCCGTCTTCCTCTTGAAGATCCATTTATTTTCTATGGCTTGCCGATCATCGGGCAAGTCAACTAAAGTCCATACTTTGTTCTCATACATGGATCATATCTCAGATTTCATGGCTTCAAGCCATTTTGCGGAATCTGGGCTCACCATCGCTTCTTCATAGTTCGTAGGTTCATCATGATCTAGTATCATGACTTCCAGAACTGGATTACCGTACCACTCTGGTGCGGATCTCACTCTGGTTGATCTACGTGGTTTAGTAGTATCTTGTCCTGAAGCTTCATGATCATCATCATCATTAGCTTCCTCACTAATTGGTATAGGTGTCGCAGAAACAGTTTTCTGTGATGTACTATTTTCCAATAAGGGAGCAGGTATAGTTACCTCGTCAAGTTCTACTTTCCTCCCACTCACTTCTTTCGAGAGAAACTCCTTCTCCAGAAAGTTTCCGAATTTTAGCAACAAAAGTCTTGCCTTCGGATCTGTGATAGAAGGTGTATCCAATAGTTTCCTTTGGATATCCTATGAAGACGCACTTCTCCGATTTGAGTTTGAGCTTATCAGGATGAAACTTTTTCATATAAGCATCGCAACCCCAAAAATTTTAAGAAACGACAGCTTAGGTTTCTTGCCAAACCATAGTTCACACGGTGTCGTCTCAACGGATTTAGATGGTGCCCTATTTAACGTGAATGCAGCTGTCTCTAATGCATAACCCCAAAACGATAGTGGTAGATCGGTAAGATACATCATAGATTGCACTATATCCAATAAAGTACGGTTATGACGTTGGGACACACCATTATGCTGTGGTGTTCCATGTGGCATGATTTTGTGAAACTATTCCACATTGTTTTAATTGAAGACCAAACTCGTAACTCAAATATTTTACCTCTACGATCATATCGTAGAAACTTTTATTTTCTTGTCACGATGATTTTCCACCTCACTCTGAAATTCTTTGAACTTTTCAAATGTTTCAGACTTATGTTTCATCAAGTAGATATCCCCTTATCTGCTCAAATCATCTGTGAAGGTCAGAAAATAATGATACCTGCTGCAAGCCTTAATATTCATCGGACCACATACATCAGTATGTATGATTTCCAACAAATCTGTTGCTTGCTTCATTGTTCCGGAGAACGGCGTTTTAGTCATCTTGCCCATAAGGCAAGGTTCGCAAGCATCAAGTGATTCATAATCAAGTGATTCCAAAATCCATCAGCATGGAGTTTCTTCATGCGCTTTACACCAATATGACCTAAACGGCAGTGCCACAAATAAGTTGCACTATCATTATTAACTTCGCATCTTTTGGTTTCAATATTATGAATATGTGTATCACTAAGATTGAGATCCAATGAACTATTTTCATTGGGTGTGTTAACCATATAAGGTTTTATTCATGTAAACAGAACAACAATTTATTCTTTTACTTAAATGAATAACCGTATTACAATAAACATGATCAAATCATATTCATGCTTAACGCAAACACCAAATAACACTTATTTAGGTTCAACACTAATCCCGAAAGTATAGGGGAGTGTGCGATGATGATCATATCAATCTTGGAACTACTTCCAACACACATCATCACTTCACCCTTAACTAGTCTCTGTTTATTCTGCAACTCCCGTTTCGAGTTACTAATCTTAGCAACTGAACTAGCATCAAATACTGAGGGGTTGCTATAAACACCAGTATAGTACACATCAATAACATGTATATCAAATATACTTATGTTCACTTTGCCATCCTACTTATCCGCCAATCACTTGGGGTAGTTCCGCTTCTAGTGACCAGTCCCTTTGCAGTAGAATCACTTAGTCTCAGGCTTAGGATCAGACTTGGGCTTCTTCACTTGAGCATCAACTTGCCTACCGTTCTTCTTGAAGTTCCCCTTCTTCCCTTTGCCCTTTTCTTGAAACTAGTGGTCTTGTCAACCATCAACAATTGATGTTTTTCTTGATTTCTACCTTCGTTGATTTCAGCATCACGAAGAGCTTGGGAGTTGTTTCCGTTATCCCTTGCATATTATAGTTCATCACGAAGTTCTACTAACTTAGTGATGATGACTAGAGAATTTTGTCAATCACTATCTTATCTGGAAGATTAACTCCCACTTGATTCAAGCGATTGTAGTACCCAGACAATCTGAGCACATGCTCACTAGTTGAGCGATTCTCCTCCATCTTTTAGCTATAGAACTTGCTGGAGACTTCATGTCTCTCAACTCGGGTATTTGCTTGAAATATTAACTTCAACTCCTGGAACATCTCATATGGTCCATGACGTTCAAAACGTCTTTGAAGTCCCGATTCTAAGCCGTTAAGCATGGTGCACTAAACTATCAAGTAGTCATCACATTGAGCTAGCCAAACGTTCATAACGTCTGCATCTGCTCCTGCAATAGGTCTGTCACCTAGCGGTGCATCAAGGACATAATTCTTCTGTGCAGCAATGAGGATAAACCTCAGATCACGGATCCAATCCGCATCATTGCTACTAAAATCTTTCAACACAATTTTCTCTAGGAACATATCAAAATAAACACAGGGAAGCAACAACACGAGCTATTGATCTACAACATGATTTGCAAAATACTACCAGGACTAAGTTCATGATAAATTTAAGTTCAATTTAATCATATTACGTAAGAACTCCCACTTAGATAGACATCCCTCTAATCCTCTAAGTGATCACGTGATCCAAATCAACTAAACCATAACCGATCATCACGTGAGATGGAGTAGTTTTCAATGGTGAACATCGTTATGTTGATCATATCTACTATATGATTCACGCTCGACCTTTCGGTCTCCGTGTTCCGAGGACATATCTGTATATGCTTGGCTCGTCAAGTATAACCTGAGTATTCTGCGTGTGCAACTGTTTTGCACCCGTTGTATTTGAACGTAGAGCTTATCACACCCGATCATCACGTGGTGTCTGGGCACGAAGAACTTTGGCAACGGTGCATACTCAGGGAGAACACTTCTTGATAATTTAGTGAGAGATCATCTTATAATGCTACCGTCAATCAAAGCAAGATAAGATGCATAAAAGGATAAACATCACATGCAATCAATATAAGTGATATGATATGGCCATCATCATCTTGTGCTTGTGATCTCCATCTCCGAAGCACCGTCATGATCTCCATCGTCACCGGCGCGACACCTTGATCTCCATTGTAGCATCGTTGTCGTCTCGCCAATCTTATGCTTCCATGACTATCACTACCGCTTAGTAATAAAGTAAAGCATTACATCGCGATTGCATTGCATACAATAAAGCGACAACCATATGGCTCCTGCCAGTTGCCGATAACTTGGTTACAAAACATGATCATCTCATACAATAAAATAAGCATCATGCCTTGACCATATCACATCACAACATGCCCTGCAAAAACAAGTTAGATGTCCTCTACTTTGTTGTTGCAAGTTTTACGTGGCTGCTACGGGCTTAAGTAAGAACTCATCTCACCTACGCATCAAAACCACAACGATAGTTCGTCAAATAGGCTCCGTTTTAACCTTCTCAAGGACCGGGCGTAGCCACACTTGGTTCAACTAAAGTTGGAGAGACAGTCTTCCGCAAGCCATCTATGTGCAAAGCACGTCGAGGGAACCGGTCTCGCGTAAGAGTACGCGTAATGTTGGTCCGGATCGTCTCACCCAACAATACCGCCGAACCAAAGTATGACATGCTGGTAGGCAGTATGACTTGTATCACCCACAACTCACTTGTGTTCTACTCGTGCAAATAACATCAAACCATAAAACCTAGGCTCGGATGCCACTGTTGGGGAACATGGTAATTTCGAAAAATTTCCTACGCACACGCAAGATCATGGTGATGCATAGCAATGAGAGGGGAGAGTGTTGTCTACGTACCAACGCAGACCGACTGCGGAAGCGATCACGCAACGTAGAGGAAGTAGTCGTACGTCTTCTTCCCGATCCGACCGATCAAAGCACCGTTACTCCGGCACCTCCGAGTTCTTAGCACATGTTCAGCTCGATGACGATCCTCGGGCTCCGATCCAGCAAAGCGTTGAGGAAGAGTTCCGTCAGCACGACGGCGTGGTGACGATCTTGATGTACTACCGACGCAGGGCTTCGCCTAAGCACTACAACGGTATGATCGAGGTGGAACATGGTGGCAGGGGGCACCGTACACGGCTAAGGAACGATCTCAAGGATCAACTTGTGTGTCTTGGGGTGTCCCCTGCCCCCGTATATAAAGGTTGGAAGGAGGGGGGCTGGCCGGCCAAAGAGAGGGAGGCGCAGGAGGAGTCCTACTCCTACCGGGAGTAGGACTCCCCCCTCCAATCCTAGTCCAACTAGGAATCCTTCAAAGGGGAGAGAGAGAGAGGTGGCCGGCCCCTCTCCTAGTCCTAATAGGACTAGGGAGAGGGGGGGAGGCGCAGCCCTATGTGGGCTGCCCTCTCACCTTTCCACTAAGGCCCATGTTGGCCCATTTGGCTCCCGGGGGGTTCCGGTAACCCTCCCGGTATTCCGGTAAAATCCCGATTTCACCCGGAACACTTCCTATGTCCAAACATAGGCTTCCAATATATCAATCTTTACGTCTTGACCATTTCGAGACTCCTCGTCATGTCCGTGATCTCATCCGGGACTCCGAACAACCTTCGGTACATCAAAATGCATAAACTCATAATAACTGTCATCGTAACGTTAAGCGTGCGGACCCTACGGTTCGAGAACAATGTAGACATGACCGAGACACGTCTCCGGTCAATAACCAATAGCGGGACCTGGATGCCCATATTGGCTCCTACATATTCTACGAAGATCTTTATCGGTCAGACCGCATAACAACATACGTTGTTCCCTTTGTCATCGGTATGTTACTTGCCCGAGATTCGATCGTCGGTATCCAATACCTAGTTCAATCTCGTTACTGGCAAGTCTCTTTACTCGTTCCGTAATACATCATCTCATAACTAACATCTTAGTTATTGTGCTTGCAAGGCTTATGTGATGTGTATTACCGAGAGGGCCCAGAGATACCTCTCCGACAATCGGAGTGACAAACCCTAATCTCGAAATACGCCAACCCAACATCTACCATTGGAGACACCTGTAGTACTCCTTTATAATCACCCAGTTACGTTGTGACGTTTGGTAGTACCCAAAGTGTTCCTCCGGTAAACGGGAGTTGCATAATCTCATAGTTATAGGAACATGTATAAGTCATGAAGAAAGCAATAGCAACATACTAAATGATCGGGTGCTAAGCTAATGGAATGGGTCATGTCAATCAGATCATTCAACTAATGATGTGACCTTGTTAATCAAATAACAACTCTTTGTTCATGGTTAGGAAACATAACCATCTTTGATTAACGAGC
Organism: Triticum monococcum; assembly: GCA_034509565.1. NCBI lineage: Eukaryota > Viridiplantae > Streptophyta > Magnoliopsida > Poales > Poaceae > Triticum > Triticum monococcum. The sequence goes on from CM067841.1 coordinate 501,899,365, forward strand.
TAGTCTAGTAGAGGCATACTAGTGACACTCTGTTTTTCTATGTATTCACACATGTATTATGTTTCCGGTTAATACAATTCTAGCATGAGTAATAAACATTTATCATGATATAAGGAAATAAATAATAACTTTATTATTGCCTCTAGGGCATATTTCCTTCAAATTGTACTCCAACTCTTGCCGTTTCCGGCATTAAGTTATATTTAATTCTCGGGTTCGGGTCTTTGTCTCCGTGTGTTGTTTTCGTTTTCGTGCATCTCATATCATGTCATCACGTGCATTGCATTTGCATACATGTTCATCTCATGCATTCGAGCATTTTCCCCGTTGTCCGTTTTGCATTCCAGCGCTTCGTTCTCCTCCGGTGGCCATTTCTAGCTTTCTTTCGTGTGTGGGGATTAAACATTTCCGGATTGGACCGAGACTTGCCATGCGGCCTTGGTTTACTACCGGTAGACCGCCTGTCAAGTTTCGGGTCATTTGGACTTCGTTTGATACTCCAACGGTTAACCGAGGGACCGAAAAGGCCTTGTGTGTGTGCAGCCCAACACCCCTCCATTTTGGCCCAAAACCCACCAAACTCTGCTCCAACGTCTCGGTCGTTCGATCACGATCGTGTGGGCGAAAACCGCACCTCATTTGGACTCTCCTAGCTCCACTTATGCCTATAAATACACCCCTCCTCCAAATCCCGGATCCCCTCTCCAAACCCTAAAAAAAATCCCTCGCGCCGGCCGGACACGTCCGTCCCCGGCCGGACGCATCGCCTCCACCAGTCGCCGCCCGCCACGTGTCAGCCGCCGGCCGCCCCCGCCCGAGGCCCGGAGAGCCCGAAGCGGGCCCTCCCGGCCCACAACGCCCGCGCCGCCGCCCGGGGAGCAGCGCCGCCCGGCCCCGTCGTCTCTCCGCGCTCCGGTGGCCGGAGCCACCGCAAGCCCGCTCGCCGGCCGGCGCCACCTCGCCGGCTCATGCCGCCGGGGGCCGCCGCTCCTCGCCGCCCGACGCGCCGGCCCTCCCCGCGGCGCCCCGGCGTCCTTCTCCGGCGACCCCCGCCGCCTCCACCCGGCGACCGGCCTCGCCGCCGCCCTCCTCTCCGTCGAAGCAGTCGGATCCGGCGAGCTCTTCCCGCCGGTGTCGAAGCTGCTACAGTACCCCCGCGCCGGCTACTGTAGCGCTGCATCTGGATCTGGGTTGACCTCCTCTCCCCCGAAACCCTAATTCCGTTTTTTTTCGTGCTATGTTTGACCTGCCATAACTTTGCATCCGTTGCTCCGATTTGGGCATATGATATGTCAAAATCTTCGTCTCGACGAGTACATCATTTCATTCCATTGCATCATTTGCATTTGATGTCATCTTGGTGCCCAAAATGCTGTCGGAAGGAGGCATCATGAGTTAAATTGCAGATCCGTTAGTTCAACATGCACTTTTGTCATTTTTGCCATGTTTAATCCGTGCATGACATGCCTGTGCCCCTTTAGGATGAATTGTTAAGCATGTTGTCTTATTTCCAGAGGTGCCTTCCATGCATTTTTAGGATGTGTGTGTTGTCTTGTGCAAGCTTGCGAAGTAGGCTACCTGAGTTTACTGATTCCAGGGACTTAGTGAAAATCACGAAGTCTGGGATGTTTTAGTTCACGATGCTATATGTCCGGCTTGTTTCCTAGTGATCCGTGCCTCTTTTGAGGATGATCAGTAAGAGTGATTTGTTATGCTTGTTGTGCTTAATCCATCCATGTCTTTACTTGTTATGTTGGAGCACACTAGGTTGACTCAATCGAGCTCAACTTTTGGATAGTTGTTGTTTTGGGCAGATCGTGAACTCCTTTGCGATTTTGCCGGAGTTATTGCTAGTGATCCATGCATGCTATGCCATTGTTCTTGCCATGTCTAGCTAGCATTTTGTGCCTTCTTAATGGATATATGCTTGCCTTGCCATGACTTGCACCGTAGTGAGAGCATCGAGCTCGTTTACATGCCTCCGTGAGTTATTATTTCAGCATGTCCCAGTTTTCACTAAGTCTGAAAACTGATTGTGTTTCATCGATGTTCGTGTGCTCGGTAGAGTATTTTGTGAACCCTTTTCGCCCCAGGTCATTTTGGGTGTTTTGTTAAGCTTGTTGAGTAGCTCCATGCCATGCTCTTACTTGCCATGTTCAGGTTTTGCATCATGTTGTTTTGCTGCTCCGAAGAGAGCATCGTGGTCTGAAATTTCAGACTAGCATTAATTTCGCTAAGTCTGAAATCTGTTTTGCTTATTCAGTTTTTCCATGCTTGTTTGAAGCCCTTAATGGATGAATTTGCCTATGCCTCAGTCCTGGTGATTTGTTAAGCTTCATGAGTACATCACTGCCATGCAATTTGTTTTCATGTTGGGTGGCTGTAGCATGTTCATTTTGTTGCATTTAGGAGCCTACTTGCTGTAAATCGCAGATCGGTTCGTTTAGTAAATCGCTTGCCATTTCTAAACCGTAGCTCCGATTGCCATGATCTTTATATTGTTTTCAGGGGATTTCTTCCCCTATATCCAGTGGAACACTTGGATTTCCATGTTGAGGCCAGGTTCATGCATTTCCTGTTACATCTTGCATTTTGCATCCCGCATCGCATCCCGCATAGCATATCATCTTTGCATATTATTGGTTGCCCTTGCACGTGGTTGATTATATCCTTGTTGCTCGTTTGTGTTGTTGGGTAGAGCCGGGAGACGAGTTCGCTAACAAGGAGCCCGTTGAGTTTGCTTTTGAGGATCCAGTCAATTCTGACAACTGTGCAGGCAAGATGATCACACCCTTGAAATCACTACTATCTTTGCTATGCTAGTTTGCTCGCTCTTTTGCTTTGCCATTGCTACGATGCCTACCACTTGCTTGTCAGCCTCCCAATTGCCATGATTGAGCCTCTAACCCACCTTTGTCCTAGCAAACCATTGATTGGCTATGTTACCGCTTTGCTCAAGCCCCTTCTTATAGCGTTGATAGTTGCAGGTGAAGATTGGAGCCGTTCCTTGTTGGAACATTTATTTACTTGTCGGGATACCATTATATTGCTATGTATCTGTATTCATCTATATACTTGGTAAAGGGTGGAAGGCTCGGCCTCTCGCCTAGTGTTTTGTTCCACTCTTGCCGCCCTAGTTTCCGTCATATCGGTGTTATGTTCCCGGATTGTTGCGTCCCTTACGCGGTTGGGCTATAATGGGAACCCCTTGATAGTTCGCCTTGATTAAAGCTTTCCCAGCAATGCCCAACATTGGTTTTACCATTTGCCACCTACCCCTTTTCTTTCCCATGGGTTTCCGGAGCCCGAGGGTCATCTTTATTTTAGCCCCCCACGGGCCAGTGCTCCTCTGAGTGTTGGTCCGAACCAGGCAGCCTGCGGGGCCACCTCGGGGAAACTCGAGGGTTGGTTTTACTCGTAGCTTGACCTATCCGAGTGTGCCCTGAGAAAGAGATATGTGCAGCTCCTATCGGGATTTGTCGGCACATTCGGGCGGTGTTGCTGGACTAGTTTTGACCTGTCGAATCATCTTGTTGTACCGGGATACCGAGTCTGATCGGTGGGTCCTGGGTGGAGGTCTATTCCTTCGTTGACCGTGAGAGCTTGTTATGGGCTAAGTTGGGACCCCCTGCAGGGATTGATCTTTCGAAAGCCGTGCCCGTGGTTATGGGCAGATGGGAATTTGTTAATGTCCGGTTGTAGATAACTTGAACTTAAATAATTAAAATGAATCAACTGAGTGTGTTGCCGTGATGGCCTCTTCTCGGCGGAGTCCGGGAAGTGGACACGGCGTTGGAGTTATGTTTGCGTAGGCTGCTCTATTTAGTTTCCGCTCGTGCTTTGCCTTCTCTTCTCGCTCTCCTTTGCGAATAAGTTAGCCACCATATATGCTAGTCGCTTGCTGCAGCTCCACTTACATTACCCCTTTCCTACCTATTAAGCTTAAATAGTCTTGATCGCAAGGGTGCGAGATTGCTGAGTCCTTTGTGGCTCACAGATTACTATTACACCAGATGCAGGGACCGGTGATACTTCTCCGGATGGCGTGCTCGAGCTGAAGTGGGAGTACGACGAGGACTCTCAGTGATACTATGTTTCTTTTCCTGATGATCAGTAGTGGTACCTATTCGGGGTTCGATTCAGGGTTTAGTCGCTTGTTGGGGGTCTTTTCTATTTTGGCGCCATAGTCGGGCCATGAGTGATTGTATGATGGATGTTATTTATGTACTTTGATGTGACGTGGCGAGTGTGAGCCATCTATTATATTATTCCCCTTTATATCATATATGTACATGGGTTGTGTAATGATTCCCGACTTGCGACATTGCTTTCAATGCGCCTATGTCTCTAAGTCGTGCCTCGACACGTGGGAGACATAGCCACATCGAGGGCGTTACAACAACTGTCTTGAGGGCTTGCCAGTTCATGAGCCCTTCGTGCCAACATCTGAGATGCTGGAGAGCAGGGCAATTATAATGACAGGTGAAAATTCGTATGAGTGTTCTATACCAGCTGAAACCCAAAATTCTCCTGGAGGATCTACAGACCACAACTCTCTGACAAACACACTGGAAAAAATCTTGGAGGAAACAACAAAACCTACTGCAACAGAAACATCAGCCTCGCACTCTGCGGTTGACAAACAATTACTGACTGATCCAATCTCAACCGATATACTTGGAGCACATGTTTATCACATTGGGAAAATGTCACCAACTACTGCACGGTCCAGCGGTTCTGTTAGTGCTCACAACAACTCTTCAACCATCAGAAAGAGCCTCACTATATCCCAACCTGCACAAAAGTCAAACAATGTCATTGGACAACATTCTTCTTTGCTGCCAGAAGCTAAGGTCTATCTTGTTTCAACTTTGAGTGATGAGAAGAACATTGCTGAAACAAAACGCACAAGAGCTACTTCCTCCCTTGCTCCTACAGTAGAAGTCCCCAGTGATTCTGGCAACGGTTCTGGCACAGTACTGGATACGGGAAAAGCAATTCGATCCACTAGTGATGCTCCACTGGTTGTTGCCGCATCTGTCGATGCGGAAGAGAATAACATTGCAGAAGAACATGAACAATGTACCAAGCAACCACATATTGATCCCATAGACAGCGTCCCTATTACCACAAGCGCACATCCTCCAGAACTGGAAGCACAAATGACAGCTCACAAGAGGTCCTTACATCAGTCAGAAGATCTAGGTAACAAGATTACATCGCCTCCTAAGAAAAGAGTTAGGATACTGGAGCCTCCACATAATCCAACAGAAACTGCAAACAACTAGTCTCTACATGCTGACAACCGCAGAGGCCTCCTTGATTGTGGATTCATTGATGATGATCAAATATGGTCTGACCCATCTATCTATGAAAAACTTGATAGAGTCATTGAAAAAAAAGAAGCAACCCTTTCATAACCAAGTAGCATCCCAACAATGCAAACCTGATACCGTGTCACACTTGGCCAAGAATTCAAGCTCGTCAGCGAGATCTTCCCTTTCTAACTATCCAGAGCCACATATACCCAACAGATCAGGATCAATGTCAGGCGGTAGCCACCTAACACAGGCTTTTGATACATAATATTCTATAGGTTTAACTCAAACTCTCTTGTCCCAAAGTTTACCGGCAACTCCCTTGTCCCAACACTACAACCAACCACCTCCTAGTATCAAAAACCACTTCTACTGACATCCCGGTGCTCAAAATAATGGCGGTTTAAATAGCAGCCAGCGCTCACCTTATGCGATGAACAACCAAAGTCACAAGCAGTACCAGCAACAAACCCCTGTCGGTAATGCCCACTAGCCCCAACAGAATGATGCTCAGAATAACAGCACTACACGATGCCAACAACGCCAACCTCAAGAGCAGAACCATCAACAACCACACAGAGGCGAGTCTAATGGGAAAAGTTATAGTGCCTTGCAACAACAGTTCAACAGCATGCAGTATTCCGGCCATCCTCTGCAGCATTTTCCAACAGATATTCCTTTGAGCTCAACCAGTGATCCAACTGTCAGAACATTAGAACTGCGCATGTAGCACCAACCACAAGGCCTAATGTTCCAAAGAAACAACAATTATAATGAGGGTCATCTACAACTTAGTATTGGTCAATTGAACTCCGGTGGTCATGTCTTCCAGCCTCATCAACATCATTCTCAGCTAGAATAGTCTCGATTCACTAACCAAGGGAATGACCATCAAGATCACTGCCAACTTTTGGAAATAAGAGACTCTACAATGGATGATAAAGAAGTGTATGAAACAATCATCGACAATACACCAGGTGTCAGGAAAAATGATAGGTAATGAATTCGTTGTTCCTGTTACAGTAAAGTTTTGGTCCCTTCGTTTACTAATGCAATGTATTCTACCTGAAGCTATCATATTCAAGTGTTTCGGCTTGATTCTTCTACTATTGTAATTGAATACTAATAATTTCCTCTTATGTTAAATAAGAAAATCATATGATTTAAAATTCATGTATTTTTTTGGTAGAAAGAAGATATTCTTCGTTGATCGACGTTGGGACGATCATCGAATGTTAGGTTTGTCAATGAAGGTATACATATATATCAACTCATTCATGGTCGACGCTTACTCAACGTTGCTGATGAAAGAACAATTCTAGGATAGCCAACACTTGTGCATAAGCATATAATGTACATGGACGCTTCTTTAAGTTCTTGCTTCTCATAAATAATAATAACAAACCACATTTACTACTACTACCACACCGAGTGACACAACTTCAATTTTCTGCAGGATAAATTTCAAGTTGTAGGAGCAAGCATTGAACTACTCAAGGAACGCATTGTGGAAAAAATTATTGGGTACAGGCTGCCCAACAAATGTAACATCTTAAGTTCACCCTACTCAGTCTATCTGCCCAGTGTTCGTCTTCGATTCTACCAGTTTTTCTTGTTACAATGATATTATTCCCGGTAAATTGTTTTAGGTCTTAATACTTGTGAGAAAGGAACCACATTTTATCTACCTCATCATCGTGAATCTTGCAATGCGTCGCTTCGAAATTCTGTGTCCTTATATCAATTGCGATGGTATAAAGGAATACTCGGACATTGTCATCGAAAACTTCAAGAGAGCTTACCATTCTACTTACAACAACAATCCTCACACCATAGCCTCCTTTCATGTCAAACCTGTGCAGAGTGTATGTAACTCAGACAGAGAGTGAGTATCTATTAACTGCAGCTCCACCTCATTTAAAACATGCATTTTTTTGTCCCACTACACATCCCATATCTACTGTTCAACTTCTAATCACTAACATTAATGCTCTCAATTTTCAGGGATGACAGTGCTATTTACACCATGCATTTGATGCTGCTCATTAATTTGAATAATAATTCATTTTTTATCAATAATGTAAGTTAACTCTCATTGACAGTGTTATTTACACATACGTTTAAGCCAGCTGAACATTATGTTTTACAATAAATTTTATTAGTTTGCACGGTTATGTGTTTGCAGATCCATGTGAAACCGATGAGAGAATGATGTCTACTACACAACCTTCTTCTTGTAGACGTTGTTGGGCCTCCAAGTGTAGAGGTTTGTAGGACAGTAGCAAATTTTCCTCAAGTGGATGACCTAAGGTTTATCAATCCGTAGGAGGCGTAGGATGAAGATGGTCTCTCTCAAGCAACCCTGCAACCAAATAACAAAGAGTCTCTTGTGTCCCCAACACACCCAATACAATGGTAAATTGTATAGGTGCACTAGTTCGGCGAAGAGATGATGATACAAGTGGTATATGGATAGTACATAATGGTTTTTGTAATCTGAAAATATAAAAACAGCAAGGTAACTAATGATAAAAGTGAGCGTAAATGGTATTGCAATGATAGGAAACAAGGCCTAGGGTTCATACTTTCACTAGTGCAAGTTCTCTCAAAAATAATAACATAATTGGATCACATAACTATCCCTCAACATGCAACAAAGAGTCACTCCAAAGTCACTAATAGCGGTGAACAAATGAAGAGATTATGGTAGGGTACGAAACTACCTTAAAGTTATTGTCGGTGTCAAAACCGGCGGATCTCGGGTAGGGTGTCCCGAACTGTGCGTCTAGGCTGGATGGTAACAGGAGGCAGGGGACACAATGTTTTACCCAGGTTCGGGCCCTCTTAATGGAAGTAAAACCCTACGTCCTGCTTGATTAATATTGATGATATGGGTAGTACAAGAGTAGATCTACCACGAGATCAGAGAGGCTAAACCCTAGAAGCTAGCATACGGTATGATTGTATGTTGTGGTTGTTGTGTCCTAGGGACTAAAACCCTTCGGTTTATATAGACACCGGAGAGGGTTAGGGTTACACAAGGTCAGTTACAATGGGAGGAGATCTACATATCCATATTGCCAAGCTTGCCTTCCACGCCATGGAAAGTCCCATCCGGACACGGGACGAAGTCTTCAATCTTGTATCTTCATAGTCCAACAGTCCGGCCAAAGGATATAGTCCGGCTGTCTGGAGACCCCCTAATCCAGGACTCCCTTAGTAGCCCCTGAACCAGGCTTCAATGACGATGAGTCCGGCACACAGTATTGTCTTCAGCATTGCAAGGCGGGTTCCTCCTGCGAATACATCACCGAAGAATTTGAATATAAGGATAGTGTCCGACCCTGCAAAATAAGTTCCACATACCGACGTAGAGAGAATAATATTTTCACAAATCTAATTTGCTGACATGTTTTGGCAACATGACTTTATGCCATGGCCCGGTGCTTATTCGAACTGTTTTTCTTCAACTAGCTCCACACATAACGCGAGGCAGTTTCTTGACACGTCTTGTCAAAGCAGAGATCATGTTCCCCCAATTATGGGATTCTCATTAATATGGTCGTGGTTAACCCAACCGCGTCTAGGACTCCTAGATTATAGGCAAGTCCCAAAGGGCTACGGAGAGGACGCTTTATATTCACCCTCTTTATAAAGGGACAAGGTTTTTGCTTTTTCCCTCTCGTGCTCAATCGAACCCCTCCCCCGCCTCAGGTTCTAACACCCAAAGCCCAGGTCAGGTGCTGCGGTCTTCAATCATGTCCGGATCTAGCCTTCGAGGCCGGTGGATGCCCTCCTCCGTCACGAAAGAGGATATCAAGAAGTTGAGGGAGGCTAGATACCTGACCGCCGAGGTTTTGCATCGGCTGCCTGCTCGAGGGCAGGTTGTCCCTACTCCCGAACCCAACGAGAACGTCGTGTTCTTCTCCCACTTCCTCCGAGGCCTGGGCCTCACTCTGGATCCCTTCATTAGGGATTTGACGTTCTATTACGGGCTAGATTTCCACGATCTAGCTCCGGACTCCTTTCTCCACATCTCGACATTTATTGTCATGTGTGAGGCCTTCCTCCGCATTACCCCTCACTTCGGCATGTGGCTCAAAACCTTTGAAGTGAAGCCGAAGATGATCGAGGGGCAACATGCAGCGTGCGGAGGCGCGTCAATAGGAAAGATGGCAGGAGCTCCGTGGCCGAAAGGTTCCTTTCCAGAGGTGTCCGGATTATGGCAACGGGAGTGGTTTTACATCACGGCTCCCAGAAGTGCCAAGTGGGCAGCTGTCCCCACTTTCCGCTCGGGCCCCCCACCAGAACTGATGTCATGGATTAGCAGAGGTCTGAGCTGGGGTCCAACCAAGGATATGCCTATATTGAAAAGCCGCATTCAAGATCTCTTCGAGGGAGATTTTAATTTGGTTGTGGTAATTCAAGTTATGCTGGTTCGTTGAGTCCAGCCTTGCAAACGCCGGCCCCTTCTCTTGTGGGAGTTCAACCCAGAAGGACCGCGTGCCATTCAAACTTTCCTCGGCTTGACGCACGAGGAGATGTACAAGTCATTCTTCGGACCTCAAATAGAGTGTCCGAATACTACCGAGGACGTGGGCCTGAGCAGTAACCGCGCCGTCGAACAAGTAAGAAATCCTCTAGCCGAACACACCGTCTTTTATTCATCATGAAGTTATTTCCGAGAGACCGCTCTTTGACCAGGACTGGCTAACAAAGGCGAAGATGATTCGGTATTCGGCCCCCCTCCCTGAGGGTTTGGAAAATCTGGTATTGGAAAAGATGCTCGAGCTCGCACCTTGCCCGGAGCCCTCGAAGGAAGATACATGGTGGAATAATATGGGCGGAAGCGGGCCCCCATCGCTGCCAGTTCAAACCAAGGGAATGAGCGCCTCCATAAAGGAGGATAATCGGGGGAGGAAGAGGACTGCTTCCGAGGATCCGGAAGCCGAGGCCTCCAAACAAGAGAAGAAGTCTCCAACAGAGGGTCCTGCCTCAGGGGGTGCTCTTGCCGCACAAAGTCCGCGGGGGGGGGGGGGGGTCAGCCCTCCAACGAGTCGTAAGTGATCCAAAAAATACTTTAATAGTGAAGGTATACTATCTTTCTTCTGAGAAAATAACCACTGCATATATCTTGCAGTTCGGGTCTTAGCCCTTCTCAGCTGAGCTCGTCTTCGGGTGATCTTCTTCCGGAGATGATGGAGAGCGAAACGCCTCCCCCGGACTCCTCCGCTCAAGAAGCGGGTGAGGGAGTCCTGGATTAGGGGGTGTTCGGGTAGCCGGACTATACCTTCAGCCGGACTCCTGGACTATGAAGATACAAGATAGAAGACTACGTCCCGTGTCCGGATGGGACTTTCCTTGGCGTGGAAGGCAAGCTTGGCGATGCGGATATTCGAGATCTCCTACCATTGTAACCGACTCTATGTAACCCTAACCCTATCCGGTGTCTATATAAACCGGAGGGTTTTAGTCCGTAGGACAACTTCATCAACTCCATAGACAACAATCATACCATAGGCTAGCTTCTAGGGTTTAGCCTCCTTGATCTTGTGGTAGATCTACTCTTGTACTACCCATATCATCAATAATAGTCGAGTAAGGCGTAGGGTTTTACCTCCATCAAGAGGGCCCGAACCTGGGTAAAACATCGTGTTCCTTGCCTCCTATTACCATCCGGCATAGACGCACAGTTCGGGACCCCCTACCCGTGATCCGCCGGTTTTGACACCGACATTCGTGCTTTCATTGAGAGTTCCTCTATGTCGTCGCTGTTAGGCCCGATGGCTCCTTTGATCATGAGTAGCAATGCGGTCCAAGGTGAGACTTTTCTCCCCGGACAGATCTTCGTCTTCGGCGGCTTCACTCTGCGGGCCAATTCTCTTGGCCACTTGGAGCAGATCGAAAGCTACGCCCCTGGCCATCAATTCAGGTTTGGAAGCTTAAACTACACGGCTGACATCCGCGAAGACTTGATCTTCGATGGGTTCGAGACACGGCCAAGCGCGCCGCACTATCTCGAGGGGCAAGATCTAGCTCTACCTCTGGACGGTATCCTGGAGGCCGCTCACGCATCGGTTCCGACCTCTAACTCAGATCCTATTGCGCCAATCGAGGACGAGCGATTGGACGCCACCTCGGGGGCTGCGATCTCAAAGGTGATCGAGCCGAACGCTAGCCCCGTACTCTACATGACCCGTGACTCCGAGGATCCGGACTCTGAACCCCCCGCACCACTGCCAATCGAATCTGATCGGGCGCCGATAATGGAGTTCACCGCCGCAGACATCTTTCAACACTCGCCTTTTGGCGTCATCCTAAATTCTCTTAAGTCTCTCTCTTTATCAGGAGAGCCCTGGACGGATTACGGTCAGCGAGGATGGGACACGGACGATGAAGAAATTCAAAGCCCACCCACCACCCACTTGGTAGCCACTGTCGACAATTTAAATGACGTGCTCAGCTTCGACTCCGGAGACATCGACAGCATGAATGACGATGCAGGAGATATCGACGAACCAACGCCCATAGGGCATTGGACAGCCACCTCATCTCACGATGTGTACATGGTGGATACCCCTAAGGGAAGCGACAACGAGGAAAAAGGGGAAGGAACGGGAGATAGACCCCCCAAAAAGCAATCAAAGCGTCGGCGTAAACGCTGACCCAAGCCCCGCCTCGATAAAAACCCAGCCATAGAGCAGGACGAGCAGGCCTTAGAGCAACCGTCCGAACATGCCAACGCGGATGGAGAAACCAAACATCCCTCCTCCGGCGAAAATGGCATTCCGGACAACCTCACGCCGGATAAACCCATGGAGCAGAAGAATCTCCATGAGAGGCTCGTTGCAACTACACGTAGACTGAAAAAGTAGAAGCGGAAGCTAAAAACAGCGGAAGATGCACTCCGGATTAGATGGAGCAAAGTAATCAATACGGCAGATAAACACGGCGATAGTCGCCGCACTAAAAGCTATCCGAAAAGAAAGCTACTGCCTGAATTCGACGAAGAGGCCCTAGAGCCCTCGCATTCAAAAAATGAGAAAGCCACACGGTCGGATGGACGACCCCATAAAGCGGCAAGCGGCGCCGCACTTAAATCGGCATGCGACCCACTTAAGGATTCGCACCATGGCCCAGTCAGATCCATTTATGGGCCAAGAAAGCAAGCTCTCGCAAGCAATGAAATAAAGCCATCATCAGAATCCGCCACACCCAAATACAGGGGCGCCGCACACCCTCTATGTTTCCAGAGGGATTCAAACCAATAAATATAGAGGCATATGATGGAACAACAGACCCTGGAGTCTGGATAGAGGATTATATCCTCCACATACACATGGCTAGAGGAAATGATCTCCACGCCATAAAATATTTACCCCTTAAGCTTAAAGGGCCAGCCCGGCATTGGCTTAAAAGCCTTCCCGAAAACACAATTGGAAGCTGGGAAGAGCTCGAGGATGCTTTCCGAGCAAACTTTCAAGGGACCTATGTCCGCCCTCCGGATGCAGACGATCTTAGTCACATAACTCAACAACCCGGAGAATCAGCTATCAGATAGTCGACTGTCCGGACACCGAAGCCTTAGCAGCTTTCAGGCATAATGTCCGAGACGAATGGCTCGCCAGACACCTCGGCCAAGAAAAGTCGAGAACAATGGCCGCACTAACATACCTCATGACCCGCTTTTGTGCAGGGGAGGACAGCTGGTTGGCAAGGTGCAGCCCCAGCGACCCAAGTACATCCGAAACTAGGGATGGAAACGGAAAACCGCAACGCAACAAGGACCGTCGCCGGACTAAGGACAAAAGTCCGAAGAGCACGGCAGTCAATGCCGGATTCAAAGGCTCATGACAAAATTAGGAAAAATCGCCCCCCCCCCCAGGATAACAGGGACGATCCATCCAACCTAAATAATACCTGGACAGGATATGTCAGATACACAGTACTCCCGGGAAGCCTGCTAACCATACCCACAAAGACTGTTGGGTATTCAAATCCGGCAGACTCAATGCCGAACACAAGGGGCTCGACACACCAAGCGAAGACGAGGATGAACCCCAAAAGCAGAGCACCAGGAAACAAAAAGAACTTTCCACAAGAAGTAAAAACAGTGAACTTACTTCACATAACAAAATGTGCGGCGCCCGTAAAGGTACGCACCATACGGCCCATCCCCAAAGGGTCCTGCCACTGGTTGTCAAAACCGATCATCTTCGACCAGCTAGATTATTCTAGAAATGTCAAGAATGCAGGCTGGACTGCCTTGATACTCGATCCAATAATTGGCGGACTCCAGTTTTCAAATGTCCTTATGGACGGCGGCAGTGGACTAAACCTGATATATCAGGATAAAATCCAGCACATGGGGATAAACCCAGCAAGAATCAGCCACAGCAAAACCTCCTTTCAAGGGGTAATACCTGGTCTGGACACCCATTGTATGGGTTTTCTCTGGCTCGAAGTCATATTCGGCTGTGCCGATAACTTCTGCCGTGAAAAGATGACCTTCCATATCGTCCCGTTCTCAAGTCGCTATCAAGCACTACTGGGACATGAAGCTTTCGCTCGCTTTAACGCAATACCGCATTATGCATCTCACGCTTAAGATGCCCGGTCCACGAGGCATCATCTCTTTGAAGGGAAAGCACTAAAGTGCGCCTCCCCAAGCGGAGGACTATGCGACCGCTTTGACAGCCCCATAGCAAAATGGCCTCACCGGCCAAAAAACTTCGAAATAGGTCATTCAAGACCACGAACGCGGATAGACGAGTTCGGTGCAAAATCATCATCGATGCAGGCTTAGTGGCCATATACCCCCACACTAGGGGCTCCACGCATATACAATAAGAGACAATAAAGCTCAATGTTATATTTTTTACTCTATACTTTGTTTATTTTAAACTTTTTCGGCATGACCCGTTTTCAACTCAGTTCCTCTCTTTTACAGATGAACGTCGTGCGGCGCCAGTCCAGGATACGGAACAACGGAGACACAGGCGCAAACGTGCAGTAGGGACCCGTCCTAAAGGATTCTTTTTAGATTAAGACCCTGCGTAAACCTTTTTTACTGTCTTTTGTTGCTATACATCCCCTGGTTTTTTCTGATAACCAAGGAGGAGGCTGGCGTCTTGGCATGTGGCCACGTCAGAATTTCCACACGTACCTGGACACTAGGTGGTCTGACACGAACCAACGCCTCAAGTATTGTAAACACGCAACAACGGTGGTCTCCATCTCCGCCAGTATGTCTTAACACGGGCAAGAGCCATCCGTGCACCCTCTATGCATGCTGACCTCTTCATTGCATTTATACATGGCACCGCGTCAAGGAATTGCTGCACCAAGCCGAAATAGCTCTTCGGCTCCGATCTCCCCGGCCACAGATAACCCATGACGTACTTCATGGCGAGTCCGGACAACCTATTCAGTTCGGCCCATTGAGCCAAACGATTGTCCACTACCAGTGGATGCTCTGGATTGTGAAACTGCGACCAGAAAAGCTTTTCCACTTCGCGATCCTTCTGATCTCGAAAGTGTTCGGTCGCATCAGCAGCACTCGCTGCCAAGTCCAGATAGGCATCCTCCACACTCCACATTCGGTCCAACGGAGCAAACTTCGGATCGCAAATCTCCTTCGCAGCATAAAGGGCTTTCCAGCCGCAATCTGTTCGGCCTGACACAGCTCCTCCTTCACAGCTCTCATCGCAGAGCGCGTCTCCTTGACATTGGCAGCGGCCTTCTCTAAGTCCATCTATTTCGCCTGGTCTTCTTTTTCAAGAAGTCTGCAATGGTCTGTAGCGCTTTTTAACTTTTTGGCCATTTCTTCCTTGCTTCGGCAATGAGCAGCCTATTCGGCTCTCAGCTCTTCAAGGGCTTTCTTGCCGGCTGCATTACTTTTGCTGGCTTGTTCTTTAGCTCGGGCAAGTTCTGCCCTAAGACTCTCCATAGCGGTCGCACCATCTGCGTCACGCACACACGTCGTAAGACACAAGCATAAAACTATTCTTACCCGATGTCGCCCGAGGAATTACATACCTTGAGTCTCATCCAGCCGCTCATTGACAAGCGTGATGTCGGCATCTTCCACGTCCAGTTGCCACTTTAGTTCGGCAAAATCGTCAGTGTCGGCATTCTGGGAACGGGGGTCCCCAGACTTGCCTGCCTGCGGCGTGGCTCAAGTGGGGGCCCAGCACGGCCCATCTTCATCAACACGAGGATCAAGACCCTCGCGAGGGGCCAAGCCTCGCGAGGCGGACGACACGGCGCATCCTCAAGCACAGCCTCGTCAGGCTAGCTCGTGAGGAGGCGGAGAGTTCAAGGCGGGGTACCTCGCGAGGTGCCCATGACGCAAGCCGTGACGACACGGGGCACTTGGCGGGTGCCAGTGCGCGTAGCGTCCCTCTTTCCTCTTTGGTGCAAAGGGGGCAAGCGTATCAGCGGAGTGAAGGAAATATGCCCTAGAGGCAATAATAAAGTTATTATTTATTTCCTTATATCATGATAAATGTTTATTATTCATGCTAGAATTGTATTAACCGGAAACATAATACATGTGTGAATACATAGACAAACAGAGTGTCACTAGTATGCCTCTACTTGACTAGCTCGTTAATCAAAGATGGTTATGTTTCCTAACCATGGACAAAAGAGTTGTTATTTGATTAACGAGATCACATCATTAGTTGAATGATCTGATTGACATGACCCATTCCATTAGCTTAGCACCCGATCATTTAGTATGTTGCTATTGCTTTCTTCATGACTTATACATGTTCCTATGACTATGAGATTATGCAACTCCCGTTTGCCGGAGGAACACTTTGGGTGCTACCAAACGTCACAACGTAAATGGGTGATTATAAAGGAGCATTACAGGTGTATCCAAAGGAAGATGTTGGGTTGGCGTATTTCGAGATTATGATTTGTCACTCCGATTGTCGGAGAGGTATCTCTGGGCCCTCTCGGTAATGCACATCACCTAAGCCTTGCAAGCATTGCAACTAATATGTTAGTTGTGAGATGATGTATTACGGAACGAGTAAAGAGACTTGCCGGTAACGAGATTGAACTAGGTATTGGGATACCGACGATCGAATCTCGGGCAAGTAACATACCGATGACAAAGGGAACAACGTATGTTGTTATGCGGTCTGACCGATAAAGATCTTCATAGAATATGTAGGAGCCAATATGGGCATCCAGGTCCCGCTATTGGTTATTGACTGGAGACGTGTCTCGGTCATGTCTACATTGTTGTCGAACCGTAGGGTCCGCACGCTTAAGGTTTCGATGACAATTATATTATGAGTTTATGAGTTTTGATGTACCGAAGGAGTTCGGAGTCCCGGATGAGATCGGGGACATGACGAGGAGTCTCGAAATGGTCGAGACATAAAGATCGATATATTGGACGACTATATTCGGACATCGGAAAGGTTCCGAGTGATTCGGGTATTTTCGGAGGTACCGGGGAGTTATGGGAATACGGGGAAGAATAATGGGCCTTGATGGGCTTTAGTGGGAAGAGGAAAAAGGCTGCTGCGCCCCCCCTCCCCTCTAGTCCGAATTGGACTAGGGAAAAGGGGGCCGGCCACCTTTCCTACTCCTCCACTTCCTTCTCCCTTCCTCCCCTCTTGATGGACTCCTACTAGGACTTGGAGTCCTAGTAGGACTCCCATCCTGGCCGCACCAATAGCCTTGGCCGGCCTCCTCCTCCTCCATCCTTTATATACTGAGGCAGGGGGCACCACATAGACACACAAGTTGATCCTTGAGATCGTTCCGTAGCCGTGTGTGGTGCCCCCTGCCACCAAATTCCACCTCGATCATACCGTTGTAGTGCTTAGGCGAAGCCCTGCATTGGTAGTACATCAAGATCGTCACCACGCCGTCGTGCTGACGGAACTCCTCCGCGAAGCTTTGCTGGATCGGAGCCCGGGGATCGTCATCGAGCTGAACGTGTGCTAAGAACTCGGAGGTGCCGGAGTAACGGTGCTCGGATCGGTCGGATCGGGAAGAAGACGTACGACTACTTCCTCTACGTTGTGTGATCGCTTCCGCAGTCGGTCTGCGTTGGTATGTAGACAACACTCTCCCCTCTCGTTGCTATGCATCACCATGATCTTGCGTGTGCGTAGGAAATTTTTTGAAATTACTACGTTCCCCAACAGTGGCATCTGAGCCTAGGTTTTTATGATTTGATGTTATTTGCACGAGTAGAACACAAGTGAGTTGTGGGCGATACAAGTCATACTGCCTACCAGCATGTCATACTTTGGTTTGGCGGTATTGTTGGACGAGACGATCCGGACCAACCTTACGCATACTCTTACGCGAGACCGGTTCCCTCGATGTGCTTTGCACATAGAGGGCTTGCGGAAGACTGTCTCTCCAACTTTAGTTGAACCAAGTGTGGCGACGCTCGGTCCTTGAGAAGGTTAAAACGGAGTCTATTTGACGAACTATCGTTGTGGTTTTGATGCGTAGGTGAGATAAGTTCTTACTTAAGCCCGTAGCAGACACGTAAAACTTGCAACAACAAAGTAGAGGACGTCTAACTTGTTTTTGCAGGGCATGTTGTGATGTGATATGGTCAAGGCATGATGCTGATTTTATTGTATGAGATGATCATGTTTTGTAACCGAGTTATCGGCAACTGGCAGGAGCCATATGGTTGTCGCTTTATTGTATGCAATGCAATCGCGATGTAATGCTTTACTTTATTACTAAGAGGTAGTGAGAGTCGTGGAAGCATAAGATTGGCGAGACGACAATGATGCTACGATGGAGATCAAGGTGTCGCGCCGGTGAGGATGGTGATCATGACGGTGCTTCGGAGATGGAGATCACAAAGCACAAGATGATGATGGCCATATCATATCACTTATATTGATTGCATGTGATGTTTATCTTTTTATCCATCTTATCTTGCTTTGATTGACGGTAGCATTATAAGATGATCTCTCACTAAATTATCAAGAAGTGTTCTCCCTGAGTATGCACCATTGCAAAAGTTCTTCGTGCTGAGACACCACATGATGATCGGGTGTGACAGGCTCTACGTTCAAATACAACGGGTGCAAAACAGTTGCACACGCGGAATACTCAGGTTATACTTGACGAGCCAAGCATATACAGATATGGCCTCGGAACACGGAGACCGAAAGGTCGAGCGTGAATCATATAGTAGATATGATCAACATAATGATGTTCACCATTGAAAACTACTCCATCTCACGTGATGATCGGTTATGGTTTAGTTGATTTGGATCACGTGATCACTTAGAGGATTAGAGGGATATCTATCTAAGTGGGAGTTCTTAAGTAATATGATTAATTGAACTTAAATTTATCATGAACTTAGTCCTGGTAGTATTTTGCAAATTATGTTGTAGATCAATAGCTCACGTTGTTGCTTCCATATGTTTATTTTGATATGTTCCTAGAGAAAATTATGTTGAAAGATGTTAGTAGCAATGATGCGGATTGGATCCGTGATCTGAGGTTTATCCTCATTGCTGCACAGAAGAATTATGTCCTTGATGCACCGCTAGGTGACAGACCTATTGCAGGAGCAGATGCAGACGTTATGAATGTTTGGCTAGCTCAATATGATGACTACTTGATAGTTTAAGTGCACCATGCTTAACGGCTTAGAATCGGGACTTCAAAGACGTTTTGAACATCATGGACCATATGAGATGTTCCAGGAGTTGAAGTTAATATTTCAAGCAAATACCCGAGTTGAGAGATATGAAGTCTCCAACAAGTTCTATAGCTAAAAGATGGAGGAGAATCGCTCAACTAGTGAGCATGTGCTCAGATTGTCTGGGTACTACAATCGCTTGAATCAAGTGGGAGTTAATCTTCCAGATAAGATAGTGATTGACAGAATTCTCTAGTCACCATCACCAAGTTAGTAGAACTTCGTGATGAACTATGATATGCAAGGGATAACGGAAACGATTCCCAAGCTCTTCGTGATGCTGAAATCAACGAAGGTAGAAATCAAGAAAAACATCAAGTGTTGATAGTTGACAAGACTACTAGTTTGAAGAAAACGGCAAAAGGGAAGAAGGGGAACTTCAAGAAGAACGGCAAGCAAGTTGCTGCTCAAGTGAAGAAGCCCAAGTCTGGACCTAAGCCTGAGACTGAGTGCTTCTACTGCAAAGGGACTGGTCACTGGAAGCGGAACTACCCCAAGTGATTGGCGGATAAGAAGGATGGCAAAGTGAACATAAGTATATTTGATATACATGTTATCGATGTGTACTTTACTAGTGTTTATAGCAAACCCTCAGTATTTGATACTAGTTCAGTTGCTAAGATTAATAACTCGAAACGGGAGTTGCAGAATAAACAGAGACTAGTTAAGGGTGCAGTGACGATGTGTGTTGGAAGTGGTTCCAAGATTGATATGATCATCATCGCCCACTCCCTATACTTTCGGGATTAGTGTTGAACCTAAATAAGTGTTATTTGGTGTTTGTGTTGAGCATGAATATGATTTGATCATGTTTATTGTAATACGATTATTCATTTAAGTAAGAGAATAAATTGTTGTTCTATTTACATGAATAAAACCTTATATGGTTACACACCCAATGAAAATAGTTCGTTGGATCTCGATCATGGTGATACACATAATCATAATATTGAAACCAAAAGATGCAAAGTTAATAATGATAGTGCAACTTATTTGTAGCACTGCCGTTTAGGTCATATTGGTGTAAAGCGCATGAAGAAACTCCATGCTGATGGGATTTTGGAATCACTTGATTATGAATCACTTGATGCTTGCGAACCGTGCCTTTTGGGAAAGATGACTAAAACGCCGTTCTCCGGAACAATGAAGCAAGCAACAGATTTGTTGAAGATCATACATACTGATGTATGTGGTCCGATGAATATTAAGGCTTGTAGCAGGTATCATTATTTTCTGACCTTCACAGATGATTTGAGCAGATATGGGGATATCTACTTGATGAAACATAAGTCTGAAACATTTGAACAGTTCAAAGAATTTCAGAGTGAAGTGGAAAATCATCGTAACAAGAAAATAAAGTTTCTACGATCTGATCGTAGAAAAGAGTATTTGAGTTACGAGTTTGGTCTTCAGTTAAAACAATGTGAAATAGTTTCACTACTCACGCCACCTGAAACACCACAGCATAATGGTGTGTCCGAACTTCATAACCATACTTTATTGGATATAGTGCAATCTATGATGTATCTTACCGATCTACCACTATCGTTTTGGGATTATGCATTAGAGACAGCTGCATTCACATTAAAATAGGGCACCATCTAAATCCGTTGAGACGACGCCTTATGAACTATGGTTTGGCAAGAAACCAAAGTTGCCGTTTCTTGAAGTTTGGGGTTGCAATGCTTATGAGAAAAAGTTTCATCCTGATAAGCTCAAACCCAAATCAGAGAAGTGCGTCTTCATAGGATACCCAAAGGAAACTATTGGGTACACCTTCTATCACAGATCCGGAGGCAAGACATTTGTTGCTAAGAATGTATCCTTTCCAGAGAAGGAGTTTCTCTTGAAAGAAGTGAGTGGGAGGAAAGTAGAAAACTTGATAAGGTAATTGTACCTTCTCCCTTATTGGAAAGTAGTACATCACAGAAAACTGTTTCTGTGACACCTACACCAGTTAGTGAGGAAGCTAATGATGATGATCATGAAACTTCAGAACAAGATACTACTAAACCTCGTAGATCAACCAGAGTAAGATCCGCGCCAGAGTGGTACGGTAATCCTTTTCTGGAAGTCATGCTACTAGATCATGATGAACCTACGAACTATGAGGAAGCGATGATGAGCCCGGATTCCGCGAAATGGTTTGAGGCCATGAAATCTGAGATATGATCCATGTATGAGACCAAAGTTTGGACTTTGGTTGACATGCCCGATGATCGGCAAGCAATTGAGAATAAATGGATCTTCAAGAGGAAGACGGACGCTGATAGTAGTGTTACTATCTGCAAAGCTAGAATTGTCGCAAAATGTTTTCGACAAGTTCAAGGTGTTGACTACGATGAGAGCTTCTCACTCGTATCTATGCTTGAGTCTGTCCAAATCCTGTTAGTAATTGCCGCATTTTATGAAATCTGGCAAATGGATAAACAAAACTGCATTCCTTAATGGATTTATTAAAGAAGAGTTGTATATGATGCAACAGAAGGTTTTGTCAATCCGAAAGGTGCTAACAAAAATGTGCAAGCTCCAGCGATCCATCTGTGGACTGGTGCAAGCATCTCGGAGTTGGAATATACGCTTTGATGAGTTGATCAAAGCATATAGTTTTATACAGACTTGTGGTGAAGCCTGTATTTACAAGAAAGTGAGTGGGAGCACTACAGCATTTCTGATAAGTATATGTGAATGACATATTGTTGATCGGAAATAATGTAGAATTATTTTGTAAAGCATAAAGGAGTGTTTGAAAGGAGTTTTTCAAAGAAAGACTTCGGTGAAGCTGCTTACATATTGAGTATCAAGATCTATAGAGATAGATCAAGACGCTTGATAAGTTTTTCAATGAGTACATACCTTGACAAGAATTTGAAGTAGTTCAAAATGGAGCAGTCAAAGAAAGAGTTCTTGCCTGTGTTACAAGGTGTGAAGTTGAGTAAGACTCAAAGCCCGACCACGGCAGAAGATAGAAAGAGAATGAAAGTCATTCCCTATGCCTTGGCCATAGGTTCTATAAAGTATGTCATGTTGTATACCAGATCTATTGTATACCCTGCATTGATTTGGCAAGGGAGTACAATAGTGATCTAGGAGTAGATCACTGGACAGCAGTCAGAATTATCCTTAGTGAAATAAGGATATGTTTCTCGATTATGGACGTGACAAAAAGGTTCGCCGTAAAGGGTTACATCGATGCATGTTTTTGACACTGATCCAGATGAATCTAAAGTCTCAATCTGGATACATATTGAAAGTGGGAGCAATTAGCTAGAGTAGCTCCGTGTAGAGCATTGTAGACATAGAACTTGCAAAATACTTACAGATCTGAATATGACAGACCCGTTGACTAAAATTATCTCACAAGCAAAACATGATCACACCTTAGTACTCTTTGGGTGTTAATCACATAGATATGTGAACTAGATTACTGACTCTAGTAAACCCTTTGAGTGTTGGTCACATGAGGATGTGAACTATGGGTGTTAATCACATGGTGATGTGAACTATTGCTGTTAAATCACATGGCGATGTGAACTAGATTATTCACTCTAGTGCAAGTGGGAGACTGAACGAAATATGCCCTAGAGGCAATAATAAAGTTATTATTTATTTCCTTATTTCATGATAAATGTTTATTATTCATGCTAGATTGTATTAACCGGAAACATAATACATGTGTGAATACATAGACAAACAGAGTGTCACTAGTATGCCTCTACTTGACTAGCTCGTTAATCAAAGATGGTTATGTTTCCTAACCATGGACAAAAGAGTTGTTATTTGATTAACGAGATCACATCATTAGTTGAATGATCTGATTGACATGACCCATTCCATTAGCTTAGCACTCGATCATTTAGTATGTTGCTATTGCTTTCTTCATGACTTATACATGTTCCTATGACTATGAGATTATGCAACTCCCGTTTGCCGGAGGAACACTTTGGGTGCTACCAAACGTCACAACGTAAATGGGTGATTATAAAGGAGCATTACAGGTGTATCCAAAGGAAGATGTTGGGTTGGCGTATTTCGAGATTATGATTTGTCACTCCGATTGTCGGAGAGGTATCTCTGGGCCCTCTCGGTAATGCACATCACCTAAGCCTTGCAAGCATTGCAACTAATATGTTAGTTGTGAGATGATGTATTACGGAACGAGTAAAGAGACTTGCCGGTAACGAGATTGAACTAGGTATTGGGATACCGACGATCGAATCTCGGGCAAGTAACATACCGATGACAAAGGGAACAACGTATGTTGTTATGCGGTCTGACCGATAAAGATCTTCATAGAATATGTAGGAGCCAATATGGGCATCCAGGTCCCGCTATTGGTTATTGACTGGAGACGTGTCTCGGTCATGTCTACATTGTTGTCGAACCGTAGGGTCCGCACGCTTAAGGTTTCGATGACAATTATATTATGAGTTTATGAGTTTTGATGTACCGAAGGAGTTCGGAGTCCCGGATGAGATCGGGGACATGACGAGGAGTCTCGAAATGGTCGAGACATAAAGATCGATATATTGGACGACTATATTCGGACATCGGAAAGGTTCCGAGTGATTCGGGTATTTTCGGAGGTACCGGGGAGTTATGGGAATACGGGGAAGAATAATGGGCCTTGATGGGCTTTAGTGGGAAGAGGAAAAAGGCTGCTGCGCCCCCCCTCCCCTCTAGTCCGAATTGGACTAGGGAAAAGGGGGCCGGCCACCTTTCCTACTCCTCCACTTCCTTCTCCCTTCCTCCCCTCTTGATGGACTCCTACTAGGACTTGGAGTCCTAGTAGGACTCCCATCCTGGCCGCACCAATAGCCTTGGCCGGCCTCCTCCTCCTCCATCCTTTATATACTGAGGCAGGGGGCACAACATAGACACACAAGTTGATCCTTGAGATCGTTCCGTAGCCGTGTGTGGTGCCCCCTGCCACCAAATTCCACCTCGATCATACCGTTGTAGTGCTTAGGCGAAGCCCTGCATTGGTAGTACATCAAGATCGTCACCACGCCGTCGTGCTGACGGAACTCCTCCGCGAAGCTTTGCTGGATCGGAGCCCGGGGATCGTCATCGAGCTGAACGTGTGCTAAGAACTCGGAGGTGCCGGAGTAACGGTGCTCGGATCGGTCGGATCGGGAAGAAGACGTACGACTACTTCCTCTACGTTGTGTGATCGCTTCCGCAGTCGGTCTGCGTTGGTATGTAGACAACACTCTCCCCTCTCGTTGCTATGCATCACCATGATCTTGCGTGTGCGTAGGAAATTTTTTGAAATTACTACGTTCCCCAACAGTGGCATCCGAGCCTAGGTTTTTATGATTTGATGTTATTTGCACGAGTAGAACACAAGTGAGTTGTGGGCGATACAAGTCATACTGCCTACCAGCATGTCATACTTTGGTTTGGCGGTATTGTTGGACGAGACGATCCGGACCAACCTTACGCATACTCTTACGCGAGACCGGTTCCCTCGATGTGCTTTGCACATAGAGGGCTTGCGGAAGACTGTCTCTCCAACTTTAGTTGAACCAAGTGTGGCGATGCTCGGTCCTTGAGAAGGTTAAAACGGAGTCTATTTGACGAACTATCGTTGTGGTTTTGATGCGTAGGTGAGATATGTTCTTACTTAAGCCCGTAGCAGACACGTAAAACTTGCAACAACAAAGTAGAGGACGTCTAACTTGTTTTTGCAGGGCATGTTGTGATGTGATATGGTCAAGGCATGATGCTGATTTTATTGTATGAGATGATCATGTTTTGTAACCGAGTTATCGGCAACTGGCAGGAGCCATATGGTTGTCGCTTTATTGTATGCAATGCAATCGCGATGTAATGCTTTACTTTATTACTAAGAGGTAGTGAGAGTCGTGGAAGCATAAGATTGGCGAGACGACAATGATGCTACGATGGAGATCAAGGTGTCGCGCCGGTGAGGATGGTGATCATGACAGTGCTTCGGAGATGGAGATCACAAAGCACAAGATGATGATGGCCATATCATATCACTTATATTGATTGCATGTGATGTTTATCTTTTTATCCATCTTATCTTGCTTTGATTGACGGTAGCATTATAAGATGATCTCTCACTAAATTATCAAGAAGTGTTCTCCCTGAGTATGCACCATTGCAAAAGTTCTTCGTGCTGAGACACCACATGATGATCGGGTGTGATAGGCTCTACGTTCAAATACAACGGGTGCAAAACAGTTGCACACGCGGAATACTCAGGTTATACTTGACGAGCCAAGCATATACAGATATGGCCTCGGAACACGGAGACCGAAAGGTCGAGCGTGAATCATATAGTAGATATGATCAACATAATGATGTTCACCATTGAAAACTACTCCATCTCACGTGATGATCGGTTATGGTTTAGTTGATTTGGATCACGTGATCACTTAGAGGATTAGAGGGATATCTATCTAAGTGGGAGTTCTTAAGTAATATGATTAATTGAACTTAAATTTATCATGAACTTAGTCCTGGTAGTATTTTGCAAATTATGTTGTAGATCAATAGCTCACGTTGTTGCTTCCATATGTTTATTTTGATATGTTCCTAGAGAAAATTATGTTGAAAGATGTTAGTAGCAATGATGCGGATTGGATCCGTGATCTGAGGTTTATCCTCATTGCTGCACAGAAGAATTATGTCCTTGATGCACCGCTAGGTGACAGACCTATTGCAGGAGCAGATGCAGACGTTATGAATGTTTGGCTAGCTCAATATGATGACTACTTGATAGTTTAAGTGCACCATGCTTAACGGCTTAGAATCGGGACTTCAAAGACGTTTTGAACATCATGGACCATATGAGATGTTCCAGGAGTTGAAGTTAATATTTCAAGCAAATACCCGAGTTGAGAGATATGAAGTCTCCAACAAGTTCTATAGCTAAAAGATGGAGGAGAATCGCTCAACTAGTGAGCATGTGCTCAGATTGTCTGGGTACTACAATCGCTTGAATCAAGTGGGAGTTAATCTTCCAGATAAGATAGTGATTGACAGAATTCTCTAGTCACCATCACCAAGTTAGTAGAACTTCGTGATGAACTATGATATGCAAGGGATAACGGAAACGATTCCCAAGCTCTTCGTGATGCTGAAATCAACGAAGGTAGAAATCAAGAAAAACATCAAGTGTTGATAGTTGACAAGACTACTAGTTTGAAGAAAACGGCAAAAGGGAAGAAGGGGAACTTCAAGAAGAACGGCAAGCAAGTTGCTGCTCAAGTGAAGAAGCCCAAGTCTGGACCTAAGCCTGAGACTGAGTGCTTCTACTGCAAAGGGACTGGTCACTGGAAGCGGAACTACCCCAAGTGATTGGCGGATAAGAAGGATGGCAAAGTGAACATAAGTATATTTGATATACATGTTATCGATGTGTACTTTACTAGTGTTTATAGCAAACCCTCAGTATTTGATACTAGTTCAGTTGCTAAGATTAATAACTCGAAACGGGAGTTGCAGAATAAACAGAGACTAGTTAAGGGTGCAGTGACGATGTGTGTTGGAAGTGGTTCCAAGATTGATATGATCATCATCGCCCACTCCCTATACTTTCGGGATTAGTGTTGAACCTAAATAAGTGTTATTTGGTGTTTGTGTTGAGCATGAATATGATTTGATCATGTTTATTGTAATACGATTATTCATTTAAGTAAGAGAATAAATTGTTGTTCTATTTACATGAATAAAACCTTATATGGTTACACACCCAATGAAAATAGTTCGTTGGATCTCGATCATGGTGATACACATAATCATAATATTGAAACCAAAAGATGCAAAGTTAATAATGATAGTGCAACTTATTTGTAGCACTGCCGTTTAGGTCATATTGGTGTAAAGCGCATGAAGAAACTCCATGCTGATGGGATTTTGGAATCACTTGATTATGAATCACTTGATGCTTGCGAACCGTGCCTTTTGGGAAAGATGACTAAAACGCCGTTCTCCGGAACAATGAAGCAAGCAACAGATTTGTTGAAGATCATACATACTGATGTATGTGGTCCGATGAATATTAAGGCTTGTAGCAGGTATCATTATTTTCTGACCTTCACAGATGATTTGAGCAGATATGGGGATATCTACTTGATGAAACATAAGTCTGAAACATTTGAACAGTTCAAAGAATTTCAGAGTGAAGTGGAAAATCATCGTAACAAGAAAATAAAGTTTCTACGATCTGATCGTAGAAAAGAGTATTTGAGTTACGAGTTTGGTCTTCAGTTAAAACAATGTGAAATAGTTTCACTACTCACGCCACCTGAAACACCACAGCATAATGGTGTGTCCGAACTTCATAACCATACTTTATTGGATATAGTGCAATCTATGATCTATCTTACCGATCTACCACTATCGTTTTGGGATTATGCATTAGAGACAGCTGCATTCACATTAAAATAGGGCACCATCTAAATCCGTTGAGACGACGCCTTATGAACTATGGTTTGGCAAGAAACCAAAGTTGCCGTTTCTTGAAGTTTGGGGTTGCAATGCTTATGAGAAAAAGTTTCATCCTGATAAGCTCAAACCCAAATCAGAGAAGTGCGTCTTCATAGGATACCCAAAGGAAACTATTGGGTACACCTTCTATCACAGATCCGGAGGCAAGACATTTGTTGCTAAGAATGGATCCTTTCCAGAGAAGGAGTTTCTCTTGAAAGAAGTGAGTGGGAGGAAAGTAGAAAACTTGATAAGGTAATTGTACCTTCTCCCTTATTGGAAAGTAGTACATCACAGAAAACTGTTTCTGTGACACCTACACCAGTTAGTGAGGAAGCTAATGATGATGATCATGAAACTTCAGAACAAGATACTACTAAACCTCGTAGATCAACCAGAGTAAGATCCGCGCCAGAGTGGTACGGTAATCCTTTTCTGGAAGTCATGCTACTAGATCATGATGAACCTACGAACTATGAGGAAGCGATGATGAGCCCGGATTCCGCGAAATGGTTTGAGGCCATGAAATCTGAGATATGATCCATGTATGAGACCAAAGTTTGGACTTTGGTTGACATGCCCGATGATCGGCAAGCAATTGAGAATAAATGGATCTTCAAGAGGAAGACGGACGCTGATAGTAGTGTTACTATCTGCAAAGCTAGAATTGTCGCAAAATGTTTTCGACAAGTTCAAGGTGTTGACTACGATGAGAGCTTCTCACTCGTATCTATGCTTGAGTCTGTCCAAATCCTGTTAGTAATTGCCGCATTTTATGAAATCTGGCAAATGGATAAACAAAACTGCATTCCTTAATGGATTTATTAAAGAAGAGTTGTATATGATGCAACAGAAGGTTTTGTCAATCCGAAAGGTGCTAACAAAAATGTGCAAGCTCCAGCGATCCATCTGTGGACTGGTGCAAGCATCTCGGAGTTGGAATATACGCTTTGATGAGTTGATCAAAGCATATAGTTTTATACAGACTTGTGGTGAAGCCTGTATTTACAAGAAAGTGAGTGGGAGCACTACAGCATTTCTG
The DNA here is from genome assembly GCA_034509565.1 of Triticum monococcum. Classification (NCBI taxonomy): domain Eukaryota; kingdom Viridiplantae; phylum Streptophyta; class Magnoliopsida; order Poales; family Poaceae; genus Triticum; species Triticum monococcum. The sequence goes on from CM067841.1 coordinate 501,927,893, forward strand.
ATAAGTATATGTGAATGACATATTGTTGATCGGAAATAATGTAGAATTATTTTGTAAAGCATAAAGGAGTGTTTGAAAGGAGTTTTTCAAAGAAAGACTTCGGTGAAGCTGCTTACATATTGAGTATCAAGATCTATAGAGATAGATCAAGACGCTTGATAAGTTTTTCAATGAGTACATACCTTGACAAGAATTTGAAGTAGTTCAAAATGGAGCAGTCAAAGAAAGAGTTCTTGCCTGTGTTACAAGGTGTGAAGTTGAGTAAGACTCAAAGCCCGACCACGGCAGAAGATAGAAAGAGAATGAAAGTCATTCCCTATGCCTTGGCCATAGGTTCTATAAAGTATGTCATGTTGTATACCAGATCTATTGTATACCCTGCATTGATTTGGCAAGGGAGTACAATAGTGATCTAGGAGTAGATCACTGGACAGCAGTCAGAATTATCCTTAGTGAAATAAGGATATGTTTCTCGATTATGGACGTGACAAAAAGGTTCGCCGTAAAGGGTTACGTCGATGCATGTTTTTGACACTGATCCAGATGAATCTAAAGTCTCAATCTGGATACATATTGAAAGTGGGAGCAATTAGCTAGAGTAGCTCCGTGTAGAGCATTGTAGACATAGAACTTGCAAAATACTTACAGATCTGAATATGACAGACCCGTTGACTAAAATTATCTCACAAGCAAAACATGATCACACCTTAGTACTCTTTGGGTGTTAATCACATAGATATGTGAACTAGATTACTGACTCTAGTAAACCCTTTGAGTGTTGGTCACATGAGGATGTGAACTATGGGTGTTAATCACATGGTGATGTGAACTATTGCTGTTAAATCACATGGCGATGTGAACTAGATTATTCACTCTAGTGCAAGTGGGAGACTGAACGAAATATGCCCTAGAGGCAATAATAAAGTTATTATTTATTTCCTTATTTCATGATAAATGTTTATTATTCATGCTAGATTGTATTAACCGGAAACATAATACATGTGTGAATACATAGACAAACAGAGTGTCACTAGTATGCCTCTACTTGACTAGCTCGTTAATCAAAGATGGTTATGTTTCCTAACCATGGACAAAAGAGTTGTTATTTGATTAACGAGATCACATCATTAGTTGAATGATCTGATTGACATGACCCATTCCATTAGCTTAGCACCCGATCGTTTAGTATGTAGCTATTGCTTTCTTCATGACTTATACATGTTCCTATGACTATGAGATTATGCAACTCCCGTTTGCCGGAGGAACACTTTGGGTGCTACCAAACGTCACAATGTAAATGGGTGATTATAAAGGAGCATTACAGGTGTATCCAAAGGAAGATGTTGGGTTGGCGTATTTCGAGATTAGGATTTGTCACTCCGATTGTCGGAGAGGTATCTCTGGGCCCTCTCGGTAATGCACATCACCTAAGCCTTGCAAGCATGGCAACTAATAGTTAGTTGCGAGATGATGTATTACGGAACGAGTAAAGAGACTTGCCGGTAACGAGATTGAACTAGGTATTGGGATACCGATGATCGAATCTCGGGCAAGTAACAAACCGATGACAAAGGGAACAACGTATGTTGTTATGCGGTCTGACCGATAAAGATCTTCGTAGAATATGTACGAGCCAATATGGGCATCCAGGTTCCGCTATTGGTTATTGACTGGAGACGTGCCTCGGTCATGTCTACATTGTTCTCGGACCGTAGGGTCCGCACGCTTAAGGTTTCGATGACAGTTATATTATGAGTTTATGAGTTTTGATGTACCGAAGGAGTTCGGAGTCCCGGATGAGATCGGGGACATGAAGAGGAGTCTCGAAATGGTCGAGACGTAAAGATCGATATATTGGACGACTATATTCGGACATCGGAAAGGTTCCGAGTGATTCGGGTATTTTCGGAGGTACCGGGGAGTTACGGGAATACGGGGAAGAATAATGGGCCTTGATGGGCTTTAGTGGGAAGAGGAAAAAGGCTGCTGCGCCCCCCCTCCCCTCTAGTCCGAATTGGACTAGGGAAAAGGGGGCCGGCCACCTTTCCTACTCCTCCACTTCCTTCTCCCTTCCTCCCCTCTTGATGGACTCCTACTAGGACTTGGAGTCCTAGTAGGACTCCCATCCTGGCCGCACCAATAGCCTTGGCCGGCCTCCTCCTCCTCCATCCTTTATATACTGAGGCAGGGGACACCCCATAGACACACAAGTTGATCCTTGAGATCGTTCCTTAGCCGTGTGCGGTGCCCCCTGCCACCAAATTCAACCTCGATCATACCGTTGTAGTGCTTAGGCGAAGCCCTGCGTCGGTAGTACATCAAGATCGTCAGCACGCCGTCGTGCTGACGGAACTCCTTCCCGAAGCTTTGCTGGACTGGAGCCCGGGGATCGTCATCGAGCTGAACGTGTGCTAAGAACTTGGAGGTGCCGGAGTAACGGTGCTCGGATCGGTCGGATCGGGAAGAAGACGTACGACTACTTCCTCTACGTTGTGTGATCGCTTCCGCAGTCGGTCTGCGTTGGTACGTAGACAACACTCTCCCCTCTCGTTGCTATGCATCACCATGATCTTGCGTGTGCGTAGGATTTTTTTTGAAATTACTATGTTCCCCAACACGGAGTACCGAGGCATCAGGTAAAGGTTGCCACTTCGGTGCAACGAGACCAAGGCCAGGAGGACTGTGAGATGGAGGTCACCATGGAGCCTAGCGCGGCGTCATCACCAGAGCCTTTGGCAGGCGAAGACTGCATTTGTCAGGATAGATGTACTCGTTGTCCCCCTTAAAATTAGCCCGCCATTGTTGGATCCCTTCCCGCTCAATATTTGGGAGAGGACCAGGGCCTCTATAAATAGGATTAGCCACCCACATAGCAAGTGGTTTGATTCCTGGTTGTTTGGTCCGGGATCTAAGAGAGAAAGAAAGAGAAAGGGGACTGAACCCCTCATAGCAGTTCATCACCACAGCCTAGAATAGACCCTCGCGAGGCTGTTCTTCCTTGTATTGTTCATCCTCACCAGCCCCAGGAGGCAATCCATCCACCACACATTGGAGTAGGGTATTACACCACATCGGTGGCCCGAACCAGTATAAATCTTGTGCCCTTCGTGCAGTTCTTTTAGTAGTTTAGATCCCATTGAGACGGAGAGGTTGAAGGTGAGATTTCCACGCGCACAGCAGTGTTCGAACCTTAAGGGTCTGCCGGAACCCGAAATCCGACATTTGGCGCACCAGGTAGGGGTGCGCCGGAATTCGTCTTCCACCGCTCCGCTCTCCTCCGACCGTCACGTCCATGTCTGACGCCCGTCGAGCCCGCGCTGAGCGCCGGGCCGCCATCGCTTCTCGTGTCGCCAAGACGGCCCCCGTCGATGGGCATCCTCGTCGTTCCCCATCGCCCGCCGTCAACGCCGCCACCGGCCCGGCGGGGGGCGAGCAGCAGGCATCGTCTCAGCACCCGTCCGTGCGGCAAGACGGCCGCACCGCCACTCCGTCGCTCGCACCAGCTGGCTCTTTGCCCCGCGCGCTCCGCGCACCCTTGGAGGCTCGAGCTGCGCTCCTCGCAGCAAACGAGTTCCTGCGCTACTGTCGCGTCGACAACGTCTACGAAGAATGGCTCGACCACGTAGCCGAGCTTGTCGGCGCCGCAGGGGGCTCTTCCGCGCCATCCGTCCCCCTGCACCGCACTCCGCCCCGCGTGAGCAGGGAAGCTCCGGAGGCGCACCAGCCACCTCCTCTCCAAGAAGATGCCGTGGCTCCAAGGCGACCGGCCCCTGGGCGGAACCCGCTCCGCCAGGTGCCATCGCAACAAGAGCGAAGCTGCCAAGAAATCCCTTGCCCCCAGGGGGCTGCCCGGGCGCTCCCTGGTCCGGCACGCCGCGACCCTGCCCCAGCTCCGGCACGTCAAGACCCCACCCTGCTCCTAGCTGCAGCGTGCGGGGACCCTCAAGACCAAGCTCTCCACCAACCGAGGCCCTTCGTGGCCACCGCGGGCTGCCACGCCTACACCACTGAGCTGCGCAGCGTCGCGTGGCCCGGCAAGTTCAAGCCCGACCTGCCTCCTCGCTACAACGACACAACTGACCCCGCGGAATTCCTCCAGCTCTATGAGCTGGGCATTGAGGCTGCCGGCGGGGATGAAAAAGACATGGCAAACTGGTTCCCCATGGCGCTGAAGGAAGGGGCACGAACCTGGCTCCTGAATCTGGCCCCAGGCACGATCTCCTCCGGGGACCAGATGCGCGTCCGCTTCATCGCCAACTTCCAAGGTACTCGCGACCGGCCGCCTGCCGTGAGCGACATGCGCCGCATCAAGCAGCAACCCGGAGAGACCCTGCAAAAGTACATCCAGCGCTTCAATAGCGCGCGCCTCAAGATCCCCAGGGTGTCGGAGGAGGCCATCATCTCCGCCTTCTCTGATGGCGTGCGTGACGTCAAGATGAAGGAGGAACTGGCGATGCACGAAGACCTCTGCACCTCCCTGGAGCTGTTCAACTTGGCGAACAAGTGCGCCAGGGCTGAGGAGGGACGTCTCTCCCTCCTCGAGCTGCCTGCCACGGACCCAGAAGAGAAGAAGCCCAAGGCCAAGGACGTGAAGCACAAGGGGGCTGCCGTGCTCGCAGCCGAACCGGACACCAAGCGGGGCAAGGATCTGCGCGAACCCTCCAGAGGCAGCCGGTACTGTGTGTACCATGACCTCCACACCCACAACACCAATGAATGTCAAGAGCTCCGCGCCGTGCGAGAAGGAAGGATCGGCCGTCGCCCTGACCGTGCTGACCGGGGCTATGGCCGAGGAGGAGGAAGAAACCCAGGGCGCTGGGAAGACCGTGGCCCGCGCCAGGGATGGCGTGACCAGCCTCGTGAGGACCGCTGGCGGGTCCTGCCTCGTGTGGGGGACTAGAGCGACCAGCCTCGTGAGGACCGCCCTCATGGCAACGCAAGCCTACCTCCGCTGCCGCCTCCACCAAGAAGGAACGAAGACCGCCATCAAGACGAGGGGGCTGGGGACTTCCAGGAGCCGCGCGCGATCGCCTGCATCTTGGGCGGAGCTCAAGCCCTAGCCTCCCAACGTATCTTCAAGCAGTTTGCCCGCGAAGTGAATGCAGTTCTTCCCAAGCTCGAAGCAACACGCCCCCTTAGGTGGTCGGCGTGCCCAATCACGTTCAGCTTGGCAGACCAGCTCAAGTGCGCGGCCACTGCAGGAGTCCTCCCGATGCTCTGCTCCCCGGTCATCAGCAACGTGCAGGTCACCAAGACCCTCATCGATGGTGGGGCAGGGCTCAGTGTCCTGTCCGTGGAAACATTCAATAACCTCCAAGTGCCCTATGACCAGCTTCACCCAACCAGGCCTTTCTCCAGGATCACCAACGGTTCCACAATCCCGATCGGGCAGGTCCGCCTCCCTGTCACCTTCGGAGCCCGCAGCAACTACCGCACTGAGCTCATCGACTTCGACGTCGCCCACATCCGCCTGCCGTACAACGCCATCTTCGGGTACCCAGCGCTGGCCAAGTTCATGGCCGTATCCCACCACGGCTACAACATCCTCAAGATGCCAGGGAGTGGCGGCGTCATCACGGTGCCCTGTGAAGAGAGAGATGCAGTGTGTTCCCTGGAGCGAGCCTTTCAAGCCGCGTAGCTAGAAGACCCAGATCGCGGAAGCAGGAGGCTTCCTGAGACCAGCCCCAAGAAGAAGAAGACATCGTCAGGCTCAGCCCCTCAGGAGGCAGGCCCCTCAGGGCACGTGCCCCCTCAGGAGGGCCCTCCATCCATCGGATAGGAAGGCGCTCCCGGCGCCCTCCTTAGGTAGGGCTCGGGGGCTCTCACCTGGAGGGCCACCGACCTAGCCAGGGTCATGAGGGACGCGCTTGGGCACCATGTGGAGGCGTGCTTCGCAGCACGTTTCCCTCGAGAGGGAGCCAGGCGAGGAAGATCAGACCAGCAAGAGTTCGTTGACGAGGCCATTCGAGAGCTACAGGACACAAGGACCATGAGAGGTTGCCGCCGCTTGCCAGCCGTGGCCCCACATCCACGCGAGGATGGTGGGCTGCGCGTTTGCGTCGACATACCAGGGCTCAATCAAATCGCCACAACAGAACGCCTCTGGCCCTCGCAAGCGGGGCGCTGCGGAGGTCCACCCCACAGCTATGTTCGCATGCCTTACGGCCTGCCGAGCATGGCTGCGGCGTACCAGCGCCTCATGAGGGGCATCGTGGAGGCTCACGAAGACAGGCGTTCCGCGGCTCTGGCGGAGGTGGAGACAGCTCGCGAGGAGTCACCAGTGCCTCCGGAGCCTCCCGAGGGCCCGGGGCCTGGGGGCTCGTGAGGATCGGCTTCTGCAGTCCGTCAAGTCTGCTGCACCGACGGCACTACGCCGACGACATCCTCAGGTGACATCTTTCGAGTTCCATTCTCAGCTGGGAGCACCCTCCCAGGGTTGCATCACTCCAGGCCGCGTGGGTCCGTCCCCGCGGCATGTATCTGCATTTACCTTTCCGTCGCTAGTTTGCCTTGTTGGGGGCGCCCCTCGGGCTGCATCATCCCCAAGCCGTCCGGGCCAGACCCAGCGGCATGTATCCCCCTAGCGTTTATTTCCAACTATGCACTGCCTATCACGCTTAGCTGCATGGAGCCTGTCCGCAGCATCTTCTCTTCCCATGTCGACTACTTGCACGTTAAAGGGGGGTGCCTGGGCATCGCGACTCAGGGCTCTTACTGGCTCTCTAGCCCTCACCCTCTGGCCTTGTCCATGGCATCGCGACCTGGCATACCAGCGACGGCTGAGACAAGCTCGAGGGCCGGGACCCGAGGACGTAGAGTACCGGCATCTAACCAAATTTTGCAGGGACACATCTCAAGATATGGCCCAGTGCCAGGCGCAACCCGCCCAGAGGTAGGGCCTCGTGAGTCCCGCGCTGGCTCACGGGTGCCCAGATACACCTCACCTAGCTCTACCGTGCCGGTCACGTGTCAGGGCGGGGCTGTATACGCCCCGGGGGCTCCTCCCGTAGGGGAGGCCCCTCCCACGTACCAGTGGAAGCACCATGCTCCGCACTGGGTGACGACACTGCCGAGGAGCGGCTATGCCCGTACAGATACGGAAGCGCTATGCTCCGCGCTAGTGATAAACAACTGAGGGTGGCCTCCGGGCCGCGTTAACCTCAGGGAGCCCAGAGCTCAGTGGCTGGCCTCATCGCAATGCCTCCTCTCGGGAGCGCCGCGCGAGGGGGCTGGGCACGGGGGCTATGGCTGGGTCACGCCCAGACGTACGCCGCCCAGCCAGGCCCCTCGGGCCTGGTTCGCCGCAAGTCTCTTCCCGAGCGGAGCCAAGGTACGAAGGCCGTTTGCGCGTCAAGGGGGACCCCTGGGCATCGCGACCCAGGGGCCTAACTGGTCCCGTAGCCCCTCACTCCTTAGTTCCGAAAGGCTATGCTGGGTGAGGTACGCGCGGGGCCGGGCTCTGCAGACGTAGAACGGTAGCCACGCTTACATCTCGCCTCATCACCTGTTGTTCGCGCATCAAGGGGGACTCCTGAGCATCGTGACTCAGGAGCCTAACTGGCTCCGTAGCCCCTCACTCCTTAGTTCCGAAAGGCTATGCTGGGCGAGGTACGCGCGGGGTCGGGCTCTACAAATGTAGAACGGAAAACACGCCTACATCACGCTTCCCTACTTGTTGTTCGAGCGCCAAAGAGGACTCCTGAGCATCGCGACTCAGGAGCCTAACTTGTCACGTGGCCCCTCACTCCTTCGGTCCCGTCCTGGTTTCCGGTCGGGGCTGATGCTGGGTGAGGCATGCGCGGGGCCGGCCCTGCCGGCGTAGAACACAAGCAAGTAGGGAAGAAAATCATAAAATCCAAGGAACTTAAAAGCAAATATTACAGTCCATACTGTCAATCTCAATACCAAATGCAAGTTTAAATGCCTCCCCGAGGCGTGATGCATGTGCAGGAACCTAAAGAAGAGCAGGGATGGGATGGAGTCACTCGTCGGCGCTGGTTCCGCCTTGTGGAACAGCGGGGTCGGCAGCGCCTTGCTTCGGCCTGGTGCTGAAGGCCCGGAACTTCTCCAGCAGCGCCTCCGCGCACCCCATCATGGCTTCGACAGCGGCAGCAGCACCCTCGCCGCTCACCGGCTCCAGCAGGGCGTCGAGGTCAGTGTTGGGATCGCGGAGGTAGACGTGGGCGAAGACCCGTGTCAGCGCGGCAGAAGATAGGACGTGCGCCTCGGCCTCGGCCGCGGGGCCAATGCCGAGGACGACGTCCTCTAGAGCCTTGACCAGGAAGGGAAGCAGCTTGGCGGGGCCATCCTCGTAACCAACAAGCGGGCTGTCCAAGCCGCTCTCGTAGAGCATCTTCAGCGAAGCGCGAGCGTCCTTCTCCATGTCCGCGAAGGCCACGCGGTCTTCGGCGAGGACCTGAGCCTTGGCATCCAGCTCGGCCTTCGTCGCCTCCAGCTCCTGCTTCCACACGCCTAGGCATTCACAGCGCTTCTTGAGCTTGGCCTCCGAGTCCACGAGCGCCGCCTCATGCGCCTTCGCCCCCCTCTCGTGCTCTTGGCGAAGGCGAACCTCCTCTGCAAGTTGGCCCAGCAGGCCTTGCAGCTCGTCCTCCAGCGCCTTGCAGTGGTCGCGGGCCTCGACCGCTTCCCCCAGGGCCGCGTCACGAGCAATCTTCGCTTCGAGGATGGCCCGCTTCTCCTCGTCGCAGGCCGTCGAAGCCTGAACCAGCGCCGCCCGGATTGAAGCGTCAGAGCGAATCCACCCTGAAGCCAGTTCCAGACGCCCGGCCACCAGGCGAGGGTCGGCGCTGAGAAGGTCCTGACTCAGCCGGTCCAGTTCAGCAGTAGCATGCTCCAAGATGGAGGAAGAAGACGGAGGAGCCTCGGTGCGCTCCAGGATGATAGGAGGAGCTGAGGGAGCAGTGGCCAGCAAAACGGGAGGAGAAGGTGGCGGCGGCAAGGCTGCCGAATCCAGAGCCAGCGTTCGCTGTGTGTCCCTAGCCATGGCAGTGGCGCCAGACGAGGACACCTCCGGAGTCACCTGGGCCATGGGGGCTGAGCTCGCCCCCACCAGAATGGCCAGACCCCCTAAGGGCGACCGACCAGGAGAAGCCCGCGCACTGCGATCGCCCCCTTTCACAGGCGGGGGCGCTGCCACGGATGGAGCCTCAGGAGCCCGTTTCAGTTTCTTCACCGAAGGCGCCCGCCTAGTCAAGAGAAGCAATCATCAGGCCTCATTGGCAGAATGAGAAACAAGAGAACAAGGATCAAGTGCTCACGGGTCATCGCCGGTGGGCTCGGGCAGCTTTCGGCCCAACTTCAAGCCAAACAGCCGGCTGGAAGGGTCGACCTTGGGAGCGGAAGGCGCGACAGCGGACTGCCCCGGGGTAGGGGCAGGCCCACGGGGGACCAGCCCTGTCCTGTCCTTTTTCGGGATCGGAGGCGAGCTCCCGCTACCCAGAACATCATCGTCATTGTCATCATCATCATCGCTCGGTGATAGGCAGAGAGTACGGGGCGAGCGCCGAGGGAAGGGAGCCCTCGACTCTCCGTCAGTCGCCCCGGAGTCGGGCCCCTCTCCCTGCTCCTCTTCGCCCTCCTCCTCGCTGGAGTCGCTGGAGGGCACGTCCACCAGTCCTTCAGAAGGCGCCACGGGCACGAGCCCGACCCCGTTGAAAACGGGCATGGGCTTCACCACCTGCTCCCAGTCGCTGCGAAGAAACAAGGGCTCGGGAGCGCCCTCCAACCCTGCCGTTGTGCTCCCGACCAGAGATTGAAGAACTGCGTCCACGTCCTCTTCGTCCACAGGCACGGGGCTCGGATGAGGCCTCCACATCGGAGAAGAGTACTGCCGGAGTGGATCCAGCTGCTGCTCCAAGAACTCCCTCAACAGTGACGCGCCAGTCAACTTCACCGTCGCCATGTTGGCTGGCCTCAAGTCCGCATCCATCTTCTCCAGCACCAGCTTCGCGCGGGGATCCGCGAGCTCCTCCCGGCACCAGTCACTGGCGCTCACGGCCTGCTCCTTGGGCAGGATCAGCCGAGGGTGGACGCGCCCGGCGTCAACCAAGACCCACTTGCTCCGGAAGCCATCAACCCTCTTCCCAGGATTCGAGATGCTAATGGTGCTGCCATGCGCGACGAAGCTCGCGCACGCAGAAGGAGATTTGCCAGAAATCCGGAGGTAGAAGTAGTGGCGCAGCAAGGCCACCGAGGGCTGCACCCCCACGTGGGACTCGCAGTAGTAAGCGAAGATCGCCAGGAGAAGGACAGAGTTGGGGTGGAGGTGCAGAGCCAGCAAGTTATAGTGGCGGAGGACAGAGAAGAAGAACTCGGAGAAGGGGGGCACCAAGCCCGCTGCGATGGCGCCCACAAAGAAAGGGTAGTAGGTGCTCCCTCGACCTTCAGGGGAGGCGGAGCCGACCTTGAACACCTCCGTCCCGACGACGCCCTGAGCCGCCGCCATCCGGCACAGCCGAGTAAAGGTGGCCATGGACATGGTCGGCGGTTCCAGAGCAAGGGAATACCAAGCTTCGGCCGGAGGCTTGCGAGGCGCCGTGGCTTCCTAGGTCGCGTAACTGGAGTAGATCTGGAAGTTTGGAGGAAGAAAGGGGAGGCGCAAGAAAGGTGATCTGAGCAGCAACCGGAGAAAGCAAGGCAAAGTCTGGGAAGATGCCTCTCCCCTGTCAACCCGCGTGGTTGCTAGGGCGACACGTCCAATCAACCACCATGCCGCGTCCAAGGCCGCAGGCTGTTAGGGCCTGCGGTGCTTCGCCCTTGCCCTTTCGCCTCTCGGCACGGCCATGTCCATGCGCGCCTTGGGCCCGGGGGCTACTGTCGGCGTTCTGGGAACGGGGGTCCCCAGACTTGCCTGCCTGCGGCGTGGCTCAAGTGGGGGCCCAGCACGGCCCATCTTCATCAACACAAGGCTCAAGACCCTCGCGAGGGGCCAAGCCTCGCGAGGCGGACGACACGGTGCATCCTTAGGCACAGCCTCGTCAGGCTGGCTCGCGAGGAGGCGGAGAGTTCAAGGCGGGGTACCTCGCGAGGTGCCCATGACGCAAGCCGTGACGACACGGGGCACCAGACGGGTGCCAGCGCGCGCAGCGTCCCTCTTTCCTCTTTGGTGCAAAGGGGGCAAGCGTATCAGCGGAGTACCGAGGCATCAGGTAAAGGTTGCCACTTCGGTGGAACGAGAGCAAGGCCAGGAGGACTGCGAGACGGAGGTCACCATGGAGCCCAGCGCGGCGTCATCACCAGAGCCTTTGGCAGGCGAAGACTGCTTTTATCAGGATAGATGTACTCGTTGTCCCCCTTCAAATTAGCCCGCCATTGTTGGATCCCTTCCCGATCAATATTTGGGGAGAGGACCAGGGCCTCTATAAATAGGACTAGCCACCCACATAGCAAGGGGTTCGATTCCTGGTTGTTCGGTCCGGGATCTGAGAGAGAAAGAGAGAGAAAGGGGACTGAACCCCTCATAGCAGTTCATCACCACAGCCTAGAACAGACCCTCGCGAGGCTGTTCTTCCTTGTATTGTTCACCCTCACCAGCCCCAGGAGGCAATCCATCGACCACACACTGGAGTAGGGTATTACACCACATCGGTGGCCCGAACCAGTATAAATCTTGTGTATTTCGTGCAATTCTTTTAGTAGTTTAGATCCCATTGAGACGGAGAGGGTGCGGGTGAGATTTCCGCGCGCACCCCAGTGTTCGAACCTTAATGGTCTGCCGGAACCCGAAATCCGACAGTCAGTTCGGGTAGATTCTGGACACCCTGCCGCCTACATTCAAAGGCAACATCTAAGACCTGGGATTATGATCCTCCGCGTGCCGTCATTTCTTGACGACGCGCAGAGTCTCAGGGGCTACTCTCTACATAGGGTGCATCTTATTCACGCGCAACTGACAAAAGTATACATTATCTAATGTACCTCGAAACCCGTCAGTAAGCCTTTGACGGCCTCATGCAATCCGCTCTCTGCGGATGAAATCCTTCCAATCACTGTGCCCATCAGTGCACGGTGCTCCTCTGAGATACAAGCTCGCCCTAGCAGAAACTTCAGCTCCTCCGACCGAGCACGAGACGGTGCCGGGCTCGTCCTATGACCTCTTTCGCAGGCCGGATGCGGAGAACCTTGGGGGCCACATAGCCATCTTCCGCCCCTGCCGGATTCAGAGAAACTCTCCGCGACGACACCTCAGGGTCGCCCGCCTCGCTAGGCGGCATGACAGGGGGGGGGCGTCCCGCTCTCCATCATCTCCGGAAAAGATCCCCCGAAGATGAGCTCTGCTGAGAAGGGATGAGGGCCGAACTACAAGGTAAAAGTTTGGTTAATCTTCTCAGACATAAATCAAGGATTTCCCTCATCCCTCAAAAGGAAAATCTTTCTCTACTTACGGCTCGCTGGAGAGCTGATCCCCTTGAGGGCGTAGTCCGGCCGAGGAACTCTCCGGCGTCGGACCCTCTGACGAGGATTTTCTTGTCACACCCTAGCTAGGTTATGCATTGGAGTGTGCATCATGTTTACATTCATCAGAAATTGAAATGGGGAAAGCAGAACCCCCAGCACCCCCCCCTGAAATCAACTAGGGTTTACTAAAAATAAATTCAATGAACCTGAAATGCCCTTCAGATATGTTCACCCTCTTTGCCTTGGGTTAGAACCCTTGGGAAAAATGGTGCATATAATTTTAGGTCAACAAAAGGGGCATTGACTTAATTCATAAATATTTGAATTTGGGCATTTAAATACTATTAAATAATTCAAATGCTCAAATAATGTTGGAATTATTTTTGGGCCACTGAAATATTTCAGAAAGTGTCCATAAATATTTTCAGCATTTTATTAAATGATTTAGTATTTAAACTAAATCAAAACAGAATAACAGAAATAGAAAAAAAACAGAATAAACTAGAAAAGAACAGAGGCTCACCTGGACTTACCTGCCGGCCCAGCACTGTAGCTGGACGGCCCAGCCCACCAGGCCGACGCCAATTGTCCCCTAGCTGCTGCCAGGAGGACGCCGGGCGTGTGCCCGCGGCACGCCGGCACGCGTGCGGCCACCGACGGCCACCTCCTGCTTGCCGCGCCTCCCCTCGACGCCTGGACGTCGCTATGGACGCCACGCACCCCCTGGCCCCCTCATATCCCTCTCCCTCGCTATCCCTCCTCCCCTGTTTCTCTCCCGCGCGACCACCCGAACGCGCCGTCGCCGCCGTTCGCTGCCACCGCGCTCCCCGACCCCCTCTCGCCTTCCCGTGTTGCGTGGAAGCTCCGCCACTGTCGCCTACGCCTTCTGCACCGAGCCAAGCGAGCCGAGAAGCCTTGCTTCGTCCTCGGCGTCGTCTTCTTCAACCTCGGGACCGCCGGCCATCTCCGTCAAATTCGCCGTTGCAGAAGCGTCCCCGAGCCCGCTGAGTCCTCCCTCGAGATCGCTGTGAGCTCCCGAGCATTTCCCCCTTCTCCCCGCAGTGATTCTCTTCCCCTAACTAGCCTAGCCACTGGAGCCGTGAGCTCCTCGCCGCCGGCCATGGCGCCGTCGTGGCTACGGCCGTGCAAGCACGCGTCCGAGCGCACCACCGCCTTCAACGCGTCCCCAGGAGCCCGTAGCCATCACCAGCTCCTCCTCCCGTGCACCGGAGCGTCGATTCCGCGAACACCCGAACTCCGACGGCCGCCAAAGAGCTCGCCGCCGTCAGCTCCGGCAACCCCAGCTGCTGCCGCTTGTCTCTCTGGATGCGCCTCACTCCCAGGAACCCGTAGGAGGAAACCGCGCATCAAATGGTGGCCTGTAGGCGAAACCCGAGCCGTTCCGCCGTGTCTGGCCTCGCCGGCGTCAAGTCACCGGCAGGTTTGACCCTGCTGGCCAGGGGTTTGACCCCCCTGACTGACTGACGTGTGGGCCAGGCCCCTTTTTAATTAGTGTTAGTTTTAGTTAGTCCTAATTAACTTAATTACGTTAAATAGACACTGACATGTGGGCCCAGGCTCTAATTAACTTTAGTTAGTTAATCAGTCACTGACCAGTGGGTCCCACTGGTCAGGTTTGACCTGGAGGCAACCCTGTTGACCAGCTGACATCACCCTGACGCAGTAAATCATTTCTAGTTTAAAAATAATTCAGGAAATTCCAGAAAATACCCAAAACTTTGAAAAATCATAGAAATTCAACCATAACTCCAAATGAGATAAATTATATATGTAAAATTATCACAAAAATTCAAGGAATCCATCTGTACCATTTTCATGCATGTTTGAACAATGTTTGTCCCCTGTTTTGGACAAAACAAATAAAGGGCATTTAAATAATCATATATGGGGTTGGAATTTGAATCTTGTACTCAAACCAACTTCATTTAAATCATAGCTAGTTGCATTAGCTCAAGACACATCCATATTGCCATGTCATAGCATGCATCATATTGTTGCATATCGTCATGTGTTGATTGTGCTCGGTTGTGTTCTTCGTGGTAGGTTCTGCCTCCGAGGATATTCACGAGTATCCAACTGAAGGGCAGTATCCCGTTACCACTCCATCAGGCAAGCAACCATTGATCATTCCGATACAACCCATGTTCTCGCTCCTGCTCTTGTTTACTACATTAAGACAACACGATTCAAACTGCTGTGTGCTACGGTAGTTGAACCCTTATCCTCTGCATGACCTGTCATTGCCACAGTAACTAGATGAAACCCACTAGCATGTGTAGGAGTTGATTGAGCCATGTTTTGTGATTCCTACCTTGCTATGCCTGCTATGCTTAGAGTTGTGTCAGGTCTGGTTCATCTGGGTGATGGGCTAGAGTGAAATGCTTGTGCCAGTAATGTGTGGGATGTGTTGAACATGTTTTGGTAAAGGTATCGATGAGAGGCCATGTAGGAGTACATGGTGGGTTGTTTCATTGAAGCCGTCCCTAAGAACTGAGTTCTGTATGCGTGAATTAAGATTCAGCTACTACCACACATTGGGCCCCGAAATATGACCCCGCTCGACTTACCGACCCCTCTCGCCTCAGTCCAGGAGTTGCAACTAGTTTCTGGTGTTTGTAGGATATGTGTTGGCGGCCGTGCGTAGCGCTGACCCTAGGGGTGGGCTATGTTGCGGTAGATACACCGTGGCACGGTGTACCGAGTCACCCGTTTGGTGTCTCGGGAACCCTGTTCACATCGTTCGGGGCCGTTGAGGACACCCCGGCCGGATTTCCTTGCGGATGGAACCTGAATAGGCGATGACCCTGGACTAGAGACTTGTGAGGTTAGTCAGGTCGTGGTCTACACCCACGTCGGTTTTCGCTTGAAGTCTGCCGAGCACATTTCGTGTGCAGACGCTAAGTGGTGGAAACATGTGTGACGAAGTACACCCCTGCAGGGTATAAAACTATTCGAATAGCCGCGTCCGCGGTAAAGGACTACTTGATTGCATATACAGTTCATAGACAAGTTAATGGATACTACTAAAAGACTCAAGATAAGTGTGAGTACCGAGGATGGCCCCCTCGCAGGATACGAGGGAGGATCCACGGTGGAGTATTGTGATGGTGAGTAGTGGACTCGTGTGCGAAAACTATTTTGCTAAAAGATTCAGTAGGATAGCTTAGCGAAGAGTCAAAGCTGGCTCTGATGAGCATGTACAGTAGGTTCTGATGTAAGACTTGCTGAGTACCTTTGTACTCATGTTTGCTTATTTATTGTTTTCAGACGACAACACTGCCCCCTCCGATGGGTTTTACGTAGACCTTGACGTCGACGAGTGACTAGCCACCCAGGTGGTGATCCAGGCCATGGAGGGCCCTATGTAGATAGACAGGCTTCGAGAAGCC
The DNA here is from genome assembly GCA_034509565.1 of Triticum monococcum. Lineage (NCBI taxonomy): Eukaryota > Viridiplantae > Streptophyta > Magnoliopsida > Poales > Poaceae > Triticum > Triticum monococcum. The sequence continues at coordinate 501,943,720 of CM067841.1, forward strand.
TTCTTTCTTTCTAGAGTCTGTACTCAGACTAGTTGCTTCCGCATGTGCTTGTATGACTGTATGACTTGAGTGTCGGGTCATGTGACCCCTACCTGTATGGATATGTTATGTATGGCTCCCTGGAGCCTTTAAATAAGTACTTGAGTTGTAGAGTTTTGTTGTGATGCCATGTTGTATGTACTCATATCGAGCATATTGTATGTATGATTGAAATGCTTGGTATGAGTGGGATCTGACAATCTAGTTGTTTGTCCTTCGCAGCCTTTCTTATGGGGAAATGTAGTCTAGTGCTCCTCGAGCCATAGTAGTCCGCTACAGCCCGGTTCACCGGAGTCCTGCTAGCCCAGCACTACTGTTCAGGACACTTGACTGGCTGGCATGTGTTTCACTTCGTCCCTATGTCTATCCCTTCGGGGAAATGTCACGCGGTGATCTCCGGAGTCCTGTCTAGCCTGCTGCAGCCCGGGATTCCGGGAGTCCTGTTAGCCCAGAGCTACAGCCCGGAATCACTCGTTGATGACCGACATGTTCGTTGTGAATCATGTATGCCTGTCTCCATAGGTCTGTGCCGCTTTGGGTTCACGACTAGCCATGTCGGCCCGGGTTCTCGGTCATATGGATGCTAGCGACATTGTCATATACGCGAGCCAAAAGGCGCAAACGGTCCCGGGCCATGGTAAGGCGACACCCGTGGGATACCGTGCGTGAGGCCGCAAAGTGATATGAGGTGTTACCGGCTAGATCGATGTGGCTTAGAATCGGGGTCCTGACAGCATTGGCATCAGAGCCGGACTGCCTGTAGGTTCGTTCAGCCAAACTGGTCGATGTCGAGTCTAGAAATGCTTTAGTTATATGTAAGGGAATTGATTGTGGGAGGGAACGTAAGGTTCTTTTTACTCCTTTACCCTATGCTTCTGATCTGAGTCATTCTCTTCTCATTCAACGTGGGTTAAGGACTAGGCTCTCTTCTTCTATCAGGTTCACGTGTTACTAATCCGTAGTAGCTCATAGGATTATTGTTACGGGTTCCAGTCCAGTTTCTACTATTTTAGTACGTTGCTATTTGAATCAGAACCTTGATATGATGCTGTTGAGCGGTATTGTGAACTGTTGTGGATGTCTCAAATCTTTTTCTGAGCATTTACAGCCGTTATGCTGCCCAATTTTCCCTAGGAATTCTGATGTCTTTGTCTTGTGGTTGTGCTTTCAGATGGCCAATCAGTCTCAAAATCAAGTGGTTCGCCTGACCAGGTGCCTCGACGTGCCCGGTCATACTGCTATGTTGGTCCGGGTCATGATCGAGACAGGATACCGTTGGTATCCCGAATACACTGTTGAAGAGCAGTTCCGCGACTTTAATCAAAGCTAGTATTTATGCACCGTCAGGATATTTCCTTCCTATCCTGGATCTACCGAGCCCCTTCACTGTTCCTATGGACTCGGAGTTACCATTGAGATGGCTGTGCAGGATGCTGCCTATTCCATGATGACCATCTTGCGAGTCCGGACTGGCCTGCTTCGGAACACTGACTTCCGTTACATGCCAGCTTCACTTCCGGGAGCACAGGGGTATCTTCAGGCTATCTATGCTGACTCCACTCAGGAGGACTCATTAACTCGTACCACCGCTGAGATGCTCGAAGATAAGGACCGAGAGAATCGGGCCTTGAGGCTGGAGCTCTTTAATACCCGTGCTGATCATTGGGCCACATTGACTCGGTTTGCACCCGCGGTGCAAGCTGGATGTATGGATACCAGGGATCTGTATCCTGTGAGAGCAGCTCTGCCAGACATGGTGGATTGGCGTGATGTGGGAGGCATCACCCCACCCCTTGGTCCCCGCAGGCCACCGTTTGTTGGTCCAAGACCTTATCCTAGCCCCTATGGTCCACAGGGTCCTCAGGACCGTCTGTTTCCGGATGATCACGTTGAACTTCCAGGCTATGGAGGTGACTTCTATGAGGACTACTACGGAGCTATCTGAGTTAGTAGTAGTACCACTAGTATTGTAGTAGTTGTATCTCCACTGTCCTGTGTGACTTGTGGAATACGACTTGGTGTGTAATCGATTCCGGAGGTGTAGACAAATAATGTATAGGGACTCGGAATGCTTCCGATGAGATGTAACGTCTACCTTCATAGTTGTACTGTAGCATGGGCTTGTACTAAACTATGTATGACGAGTATGACCGTTGGTGTATATATGGCAGTTTTATATTACCATGGCATACGAATGAGCATCTCTGCATTCCGCGTTATCCTTTACATTCTGCACTTCCCTGTTAAGTTTGAGCCATCCTTGTCTAAACCGTTGTCTTGTTTCCTTCTAGGATGGTCAACACCCGCGGAAACCCTGCTGCCCCGGAGCAGGGGGAAGCCAATGCAGCTAGAGGTGAAAATTTGCCTCACCCACCTTCCCTGGCCGAAGTAATGCTGGAGGCGGAAAGGAACAAGCATGAGACCAACCGCCTGCTGGAGCGGATTGAGCAGAACACTGCACGCCACCCACGAAATGACTTGGTGTCAATCAACGACTTTATCAAGCTGTACCCACCAAAGTTTAACCATTCCGTCGAGCCCCTCGACGCGGATGATTGGCTTCGCAACATCACCCACAAGCTACGTTCTGCCAACGTAGCTGAAGCCGACAAGGTTACATATGCTGCTTATCATCTTGAGGGCCCCGCTAGCCATTGGTGGGAAAACTACGAAGCTATGCGCCCGGTCGGCCAAATCACTACCTGGGCTGAGTTCAGCGAGGCTTTCCATGAGCATCACATTCCGGAAGGTCTCATGGATCGCAGGAGGGAGGAGTTCTGCAACTTCACCCAAGGAAGGCTGACTGTGGATGCATATAGCCGAGAATTTGGGAACCTGGCACGCTATGCTCCTGAAGAGGTTTCTACCGACGCCAAGAAGCAGGCAAGGTTCCGTAAGGGACTTAGCCCTGAGCTTCGCCGCGATCTCCGTCTGCACGAGTGCACATCCTTCCAGAAGCTGGTCAATAAAGCTATCAGTGCTGAGACAGGCCGGATTGATTATGACACTTCACGCAAGCACTCTCGTGATTTTGGGTCTTCATCCGGCTCTGGAGCTCAGAAGCGCCGGGTGTGGATTCCAAGCACCGCACTGCCACCCAGATTCACCCCGAGGCCATCCTTTGAGGCGCCTCGTCCCAACCAGCAATTTGCACCGCCCAAGCCCTATGGTGGCCCCGCTGCTAATGTTGCTCCACGCCCCACTGTGGTAACATGCTTCAAGTGTGGAGAACCGGGTCACTATAGTCGAGAGTGTCCCCAGAACAACCCCAATCAAGCTGGAAAGACCGTTGGCCGTGGTAAGCCCACGGGAAAGACTTTCTACGCCAAGCCGGCCACTACTGCACGTGGCCATGTCAACTATGTTTCAGCCGAAGAGGCTCATGAGGATCCCAACGTCGTCCTTGGTACGCTCCTTGTTAACTGCCATCCGGCATCTGTTCTTTTCGATACTGGAGCATCTCATTCATTCATATCCGAGAATTATGCTCGGTTGCATAACACGACATTCTGTGACATGCCCACTTCCATGGTAATTCAAACTCCGGGTTCCAAATGGCAAACTTCTAGGGTAAGCCATGGGAACGAAATTCTTGTCGATAGGCTTGTTTTCCTTGCATCTTTAATAGCTCTCAAGTCCTCCGACATCAACATCATCTTGGGTATGGACTGGATGTCGGCTCATTATGCCAAGATCGATTGTGCCACTAGAACCGTTCAACTTACTCATGCCTCGGGCAAGACAGTTAATGTCTTAACTCAAGTGGCCAAGCGCCAACTTTACTCTCTCAATGCCAACCCTCTTCCAGACCTTGAGGACGTTCCGGTAGTCCGAGACTTCCCGGATGTGTTCCCAGAAGAACTGCCAGGTGTTCCACCTGACCGGGATGTCGAGTTTGTGATAGACCTTGTTCCAGGAACCGTTCCAATTGCTAGAAGACCCTACAAGATGGCACCCTTAGAACTAGCCGAGCTTAAGAACCAACTCGATGAGTCCTTGAACAAAGGGTTCATCCGTCCTAGCTCCTCTCCTTGGGCTTGCCCCGTCCTCTTCATCAAGAAGAAGGATGGAACGGATCGAATGGTTGTGGATTACCGACCTGTCAATCTGGTCACCATCAAGAACAAATACCCGCTTCCCAGGATCAACGACCTGTATGATCAGCTCGCTAGATCCTCAGTCTTCTCCAACATGGATTTGAGGTTGGGCTACCATCAAATCAAAATCAGAAACGGGGACATTCCCAAAACGACCTTTGTTACTCGTTATGGCCAATACGAGTACACCGTCATGTCCTTTGGTTTAACCAATGCCCCGGCCACTTTCTCCCGGTTAATGAACTCGGTTTTCATGGAGTACTTGGACAAATTCGTCGTAGTATACCTCGATGACATACTCATCTACTCCAAAAATGAAGAGGAACATGCTGAACATCTAAGGCTGGTATTGATGAAACTTTGAGAGCATCGCCTTTATGCCAAATTCTCCAAGTGTGAATTTTGGTTGTCAGAAGTGACCTATCTAGGCCATGTAATCTCTGGTAAGGGTATTGCTGTCAATCACGAGCGAGTTCAAGCCGTCCTTGATTGGACTCCACCTGTTTCGGTCAAGCAAGTTCGGAGTTTCCTTGGCCTAGCGAGCTATTGCCGCCGCTTCGTCGAGAATTTCTCCAAGGTTGCTAAACCTCTAACTGAACTCCTCAAGAAAGATAAAAAGTTCGAGTGGACTCCACAGTGCGAGTTCAGTTTTCAGGAACTGAAAAGACGCCTGACATCTGCTCCCGTACTGGTACCACCAGATTTCTCCAAGGACTTTATTATCTATTGCGACGCCTCGCGACAAGGACTAGGTTGCATACTCATGCAAGATCGTTAGGTAATTGCCTATGCTTCATGGAAATTACACCCACATGAGGAAAATTATCCCACACATGATCTAGAGCTTGCAGCTGTAGTCCATGCACTCAAAACCTGGCGACATTACCTCCTCGGTAATCGTTGCGAGATATTCACCGATCACCAAAGCTTGAAATATATCTTCACCCAACCAGATTTGAATCTCAGGCAAAGACGTTGGGTCGAGTTGATCTCGGATTATGACTTAGGAATAACTTACACCCCTGGCAAAGCCAATGTCATGGCCGATGCGCTAAGTCGTAAGTCCTACTGTAACAACCTGCTGTTACAACAAAGTCAACCACTTCTCCATGAGGAATTTCGCAAGCTTAATCTTCACATTGTTCCTCAAGGATTCCTATCTACCCTGGTGGCGAAACCTACCCTTATGGATCAAATCATAGCTGCCCAAAAGCGTGATAAGGGCATATCCCGGATTAAGGAAAACATTGCTAGCGGAGTAGCTAAATGTTTTTCCATGGATGAGCAAGGTGCTGTCTTCTTTGAGAACCGCCTGGTGGTTCCCAAGAACCAACATCTATGCCAGATGATCCTTAAGGAAGCTCATGAATCCCCTCTCACCATTCATCCCGGTAGTACTAAAATGTATCAAGACCTACGCCAGAGGTTTTGGTGGACTAGGATGAAGAGGGAAATTGCTCAATACATTGCTAATTGCGACGTTTGTCGTCGTGTTAAAGCAGAGCATCAACGGCCTGCTGGCACCCTTCAACCTTTGGCTATTCCTGAATGGAAATGGGACAAAATCAGTATGGATTTCATCACTGGGTTTCCCAGGACCAAGAGGGGAAATAATGCCATCTTCGTCGTGATCGACCGTCTTTCCAAAGTAGCCCATTTTCTACCTGTTCGTGAGAGTATCACCGCTAGCCAGCTAGCTGACTTATACATCTCCCGAATAGTGTCTCTTCATGGTGTCCCATTGGAAATTAACTCAGACCGTGGAAGTCTCTTCACCTCTCGATTTTGGGAAAGTTTCCAAAATGCTATGGGAACTCATCTCTCCTTTAGCACCGCCTTCCACCCTCAATCAAGTGGTCAAGTAGAGCGAGTAAATCAAATTCTGGAAGATATGCTCCGAGCTTCTGTTATCTCGTTCGGAATGAGTTGGGAGAAATGCCTTCCATTCGCGGAGGTTGCCTATAACAATAGCTATCAAGCTAGTTTGGGCAAGGCTCCCTTCGAAGTTCTCTATGGACGAAAATGTCAAACGCCTCTTAACTGGTCAGAAACCGGGGAAAGACAACTCTTTGGCACGGATATGATTCAGGAAGCAGAAGAGCAGGTTCGCGTTATTCGTGAGAAATTGAAAACGGCCCAATCTCGCCAAAAGAGTCAATATGATCGTAAGCATAAGCCTATGACATTTGAAATTGACGAGAAAGCTTACCTTCGGGTTACCCCGTTAAAGGGAACCCATCGCTTCGGTATCAAAGGCAAATTGGCTCCTCGTTACATTGGACCCTTTCGCATTCTTGCCAAACGAGGAGAAGTTGCCTACCAATTGGAACTACCTCCGCATCTTTCCAGAGTTCACGATGTCTTCCACGTTTCGCAACTCAGGCGTTGCTTCACGGATCCTATCCGTGGAGTGGACCACGAAACGCTTGATTTACAAGATAACCTCTCTTATCGGGAATACCCCGTTCGTATGCTTGATCAAGCCGAGCGTACCACTCGACGTCATAATATCAAGTTTCTCAAGGTTCAATGGTCACACCATTCCGAGGAAGAAGCCACTTGGGAAAGGGAGGATCGTCTTCGACTTGAGTACCCCGCCTTCTTCCCAGATGATCCTAAATCTCGGGACGAGATTCTATTGAGTGGGGGTGAGTTGTCACACCCTAGCTAGGTTATGCATTGGAGTGTGCATCATGTTTACATTCATCAGAAATTGAAATGGGGAAAGCAGAACCCCCAGCACCCCCCCTGAAATCAACTAGGGTTTACTAAAAATAAATTCAATGAACCTGAAATGCCCTTCAGATATGTTCACCCTCTTTGCCTTGGGTTAGAACCCTTGGGAAAAATGGTGCATATAATTTTAGGTCAACAAAAGGGGCATTGACTTAATTCATAAATATTTGAATTTGGGCATTTAAATACTATTAAATAATTCAAATGCTCAAATAATGTTGGAATTATTTTTGGGCCACTGAAATATTTCAGAAAGTGTCCATAAATATTTTCAGCATTTTATTAAATGATTTAGTATTTAAACTAAATCAAAACAGAATAACAGAAATAGAAAAAAAACAGAATAAACTAGAAAAGAACAGAGGCTCACCTGGACTTACCTGCCGGCCCAGCACTGTAGCTGGACGGCCCAGCCCACCAGGCCGACGCCAGTCGTCCCCTAGCTGCTGCCAGGAGGACGCCGGGCGTGTGCCCGCGGCGCGCCGGCACGCGCGCGGCCACCGACGGCCACCTCCTGCTTGCCGCGCCTCCCCTCGACGCCTGGACGTCGCTATGGACGCCACGCACCCCCTGGCCCCCTCATATCCCTCTCCCTCGCTCTCCCTCCTCCCCTGTTTCTCTCCCGCGCGACCACCCGAACGCGCCGTCGCCGCCGTTCGCTGCCACCGCGCTCCCGGACCCCCTCTCGCCTTCCCGTGTTGCGTGGAAGCTCCGCCACTGTCGCCTACGCCTTCTGCACCGAGCCAAGCGAGCCGAGAAGCCTTGCTTCGTCCTCGGCGTCGTCTTCTTCAACCTCGGGACCACCGGCCATCTCCGTCAAATTCGCCGTTGCAGAAGCATCCCCGAGCCCGCTGAGTCCTCCCTCGAGATCGCTGTGAGCTCCCGAGCATTTCCCCCTTCTCCCCGCAGTGATTCTCTTCCCCTAACTAGCCTAGCCACTGGAGCCGTGAGCTCCTCGCCGCCGGCCACTGCAAGCACGCGTTCGAGCGCACCACCGCCTTCAACGCGTCCCCAGGAGCCCGTAGCCATCACCAGCTCCTCCTCCCGTGCACCGCAGCGTCGATTCCGCGAACACCCGAACTCCGGCGGCCGCCAAAGAGCTCGCCGCCGTCAGCTCCGGCCACCCCAGCTGCTGCCGCTTGTCTCTCTGGATGCGCCTCACTCCCAGGAACCCGTAGGAGGAAACCGCGCATGAAATGGTGGCCTGTAGGCGAAACCCGAGCCGTTCCGCCGTGTCTGGCCTCGCCGGCGTCAAGTCGCCGGCAGGTTTGACCCTGCTGGCCAGGGGTTTGACCCCCCTGACTGACTGACGTGTGGGCCAGGCCCCTTTTTAATTAGCGTTAGTTTTAGTTAGTCCTAATTAACTTAATTACGTTAAATAGACACTGACATGTGGGCCCAGGCTCTAATTAACTTTAGTTATTAAATCAGTCACTGACCAGTGGGTCCCACTGGTCAGGTTTGACCTGGAGGCAACCCTGTTGACCAGCTGACGTCACCCTGACGTCAAGCTGACGCAGTAAATCATTTCTAGTTTAAAAATAATTCAGGAAATTCCAGAAAATACCCAAAACTTTGAAAAATCATAGAAATTCAACCATAACTCCAAATGAGATAAATTATATATGTAAAATTATCAGAAAAATTCAAGGAATCCATCTGTACCATTTTCATGCATGTTTGAACAATGTTTGTCCCCTGTTTTGGACAAAACAAATAAAGGGCATTTAAATAATCATATATGGGGTTGGAATTTGAATCTTGTACTCAAACCAACTTCTTTTAAATCATAGCTAGTTGCATTAGCTCAAGACACATCCATATTGCCATGTCATAGCATGCATCATATTGTTGCATATCGTCATGTGTTGATTGTGCTCGGTTGTGTTCTTCGTGGTAGGTTCTGCCTCCGAGGATATTCACGAGTATCCAACTGAAGGGCAGTATCCCGTTACCACTCCATCAGGCAAGCAACCATTGATCATTCCGATACAACCCATGTTCTCGCTCCTGCTCTTGTTTACTACATTAAGACAACACGATTCAAACTGCTGTGTGCTACGGTAGTTGAACCCTTATCCTCTGCATGACCTGTCATTGCCACAGTAACTAGATGAAACCCACTAGCATGTGTAGGAGTTGATTGAGCCATGTTTTGTGATTCCTACCTTGCTATGCCTGCTATGCTTAGAGTTGTGTCAGGTCTGGTTCATCTGGGTGATGGGCTAGAGTGAAATGCTTGTGCCAGTAATGTGTGGGATGTGTTGAACATGTTTTGGTAAAGGTATCGATGAGAGGCCATGTAGGAGTACATGGTGGGTTGTTTCATTGAAGCCGTCCCTAAGAACTGAGTTCTGTATGCGTGAATTAAGATTCAGCTACTACCACACATTGGGCCCTGAAATATGACCCCGCTCGACTTACCGACCCCTCTCGCCTCAGTCCAGGAGTTGCAACTAGTTTCTGGTGTTTGTAGGATATGTGTTGGCGGCCGTGCGTAGCGCTGACCCTAGGGGTGGGCTATGTTGCGGTAGATACATCGTGGCACGGTGTACCGAGTCACCCGTTTGGTGTCTCGGGAACCCTGTTCACATCGTTCGGGGCCGTTGAGGACACCCCGGCCGGATTTCCTTGCGGATGGAACCTGAATAGGCGATGACCCTGGACTAGAGACTTGTGAGGTTAGTCAGGTCATGGTCTACACCCACGTCGGTTTTCGCTTGAAGTCTGCCGAGCACATTTCGTGTGCAGACGCTAAGTGGTGGAAACATGTGTGACGAAGTACACCCCTGCAGGGTATAAAACTATTCGAATAGCCGCGTCCGCGGTAAAGGACTACTTGATTGCATATACAGTTCATAGACAAGTTAATGGATACTACTAAAAGACTCAAGATAAGTGTGAGTACCGAGGATGGCCCCCTCGCAGGATACGAGGGAGGATCCACGGTGGAGTATTGTGATGGTGAGTAGTGGACTCGTGTGCGAAAACTATTTTGCTAAAAGATTCCGTAGGATAGCTTAGCCAAGAGTCAAAGCTGGCTTGCTGCATAAACCCCACCACCTTCTTGAGAATGAGCATGTACAGTAGGTTCTGATGTAAGACTTGCTGAGTACCTTTGTACTCATGTTTGCTTATTTATTGTTTTCAGACGACAACACTGCCCCCTCCGATGGGTTTTACGTAGACCTTGACGTCGACAAGTGACTAGCCACCCAGGTGGTGATCCAGGCCATGGAGGGCCCTATGTAGATAGACAGGCTTCGAGAAGCCTTCTTTCTTTCTAGAGTCTGTACTCAGACTAGTTGCTTCCGCATGTGCTTGTATGACTGTATGACTTGAGTGTCGGGTCATGTGACCCCTACCTGTATGGATATGTTATGTATGGCTCCCTGGAGCCTTTAAATAAGTACTTGAGTTGTAGAGTTTTGTTGTGATGCCATGTTGTATGTACTCATATCGAGCATATTGTATGTATGATTGAAATGCTTGGTATGAGTGGGATCCGACAATCTAGTTGTTTGTCCTTCGCAGCCTTTCTTATGGGGAAATGTAGCCTAGTGCTCCTCGAGCCATAGTAGTCCGCTACAGCCCGGTTCACCGGAGTCCTGCTAGCCCAGCACTACTGTTCAGGACACTTGACTGGCCGGCATGTGTTTCACTTCGTCCCTATGTCTGTCCCTTCGGGGAAATGTCACGCGGTGATCTCCGGAGTCCTGTCTAGCCTGCTACAGCCCGGGATTCTCGGAGTCCTGTTAGCCCAGTGCTACAGCCCGGAATCACTCGTTGATGACCGACATGTTCGTTGTGAATCATGTATGCCTGTCTCCATAGGTCTGTGCCGCTTTGGGTTCATGACTAGCCATGTCGGCCCGGGTTCTCGGTCATATGGATGCTAGCGACATTGTCATATACGCGAGCCAAAAGGCGCAAATGGTCCCGGGCCATGGTAAGGCGACACCCGTGGGATACCGTGCGTGAGGCCGCAAAGTGATATGAGGTGTTACCGGCTAGATCGATGTGGCTTAGAATCGGGGTCCTGACATTTCTCCCCCGCTTCGCGGCCATGGTTTCTGGGTCGTCAGAGGCGGCTCGCTTCTTCCCCTTAGGAGAGGAATCGTCGGTTCCTCCCTTCGGAACAGCCTCCTTCGAGGAGGCCATAGCTTCCTTTTCCTCCCCCTCCGAAGTTATTATCTCTAGCATCCTGACTAGAACGGGATCCGGCCTGGTTTCAGGAAGGGGAGCCAGACACCTGATCAGCTTTGCCTTCGCTATCCACTCCTGTTTAAAAGGACAGCTCTTTTAGGGGCAAGTTTATGACAACTATACGGATAGAAGGTCCGGGCACAAGGTTGCTTACTTGAGTATCCAGGCGATTGCGGCTTAGGCCTGCGTCCTCGGTCGAATCCGGACACATCTCCTGTGATCCGAAGAACAGTTTATACATCTCCGCGGGCGTTGCACCCATGAAGTTTTGGAGAGCTCGTGGTCCCTCTGGATTAAATTCCCACAGGCGAAGGGGGCGACGTTTGCCGGGCAATATTCGGTGAATCAGCATGACCTGCGTCACCTTGACCAGGCTGAGGTCTCCTTCCAAGAGATATCTAATGCGGCCCTGTAGCAAGGGCACGTATTTGGGTAAACCCCAATCCAACCCTCTGTTAACCCATGACGCCAGACGTGGTGGGGGACCCGAGCGAAAGGCAGAAGGCGCCACCCATTTGGTGCTCCGGGGAGCGGTGATATAAAACCACTCTTGTTGCCACAAGCCTAGCTCCTTTTGAAAAGAGCCCTCGGGCCACGGAGCATCAGCATTTTTGCTTATAACAGCGCCTCCGCACTCTACGTGCCGTCCCTCGATCATCTTCGGTTCCACTTTGAAGGTCTTGAGCCATAGTCCGAAGTGAGGGTTAACAGGGAGGAACGCTTCGCACACAACAATAAACGAGGAGATATGGATGATGGACTCTGGAGGTAAGTCATGGAATTCCAACCCGTAGTAAAACAGCAGTCCCCTCACAAAGGGATCCATTGGGAATCCTAACCCCCGAAGGAAGTGAGACATGAACACCATGCTCTCACCGGGCTGGGGACTGGGGATGACCTGCCCTTGAGCAGGCAACCTATGCCAAATTTCGTCGGTCAGGAACTTAGCCTCTCTCAACTTTAGCACGTCCTCCTCCGTGATGGAGGAGGGCATCCATCGGCCTTGAAGGTCGGAACCAGACATTGTCGAAGGTCCGAGGTGCCCGGAATCTGGAGCCTAGGGTGCTGGAACTCAAGGCAACGGGCGAACTTGTTGGAGAAAAGATAAGGCCCTGGTCTCTTTATAAGAGGCTGAATACCAGGAGCCCTCCCCGTGACCGTTAGGGACTCGCCTTTAATCGAGAAAACATGCTAATGGGCTCGATTGGGTTACCCACGTCCGTATTGATGAGAATCCTGTAATAGGGGGGTACACGATCTCTGCTTTGACAAGACGTGCCAAGGAAACCGCCTCACAAAACAGGCTGAGGTGAAAAAGTAAAAACGATTCGAGTACAGGACTTGGCCGTAGTGTGATGGCGCACTGCGGAGTACATCGGCAGATTGGATTTGTGTTAATATTATTCTCTCTATGGCAGAGCCGGACACTACTCTTGGTGTTAACAATCTTCTATGAAGGACTTGGAGGAGGAACCCGCCTTGCAATGCTGACGACAATTTGCGCGCCGGACTCGTCGTCATTGAAGCCTGGTTCAGGGGCTACTGAGGGAGTCCTGGATTAGGGGGTGTTCGGGTAGCCGGACTATACCTTCAGCCGGACTCCTGGACTATGAAGATACAAGATAGAAGACTACGTCCCGTGTCCGGATGGGACTTTCCTTGGCGTGGAAGGCAAGCTTGGCGATGCGGATATTCGAGATCTCCTACCATTGTAACCGACTCTATGTAACCCTAACCCTAACCGGTGTCTATATAAACCGGAGGGTTTTAGTCCGTAGGACAACTTCATCAACTCCATAGA